>JAVANC010000018.1:33652580-34852580 GCA_033319125.1 Parnassius glacialis
GCATTTGAGTGAACAGTTTGTAGCTGGTCGTCCGAAGCACAATCGAATTACCAGAGGGTTTTAACATAGCAAATTTCTTTCCCATCCCCAGTAAGACTTAGCTTCATTTCTCTGTGCTATCAAAACAATGAAATTATAAAATAAAAAAGTGATTTAAATGCTGTTACTGCAAGGCACTGACATTTTTGAAATTACTATTTAGTATCAAATAAATAAATTTGGTTTTTAAAAGAGTTCAAAAAACGAGAAGGCTCTAAATTCGACGCGTCAGTTTTATATCTTCTTCTTGGTCGTGTTCTTCAAAACTGAAGGTCGTGTCCGTAGCTTAGTGCTTTCGTAGCGCTGTTCACTATAGCCCTCCATTCTGTCCGGTCCTCGGCTATTCGCATTGCAGTCGTGAGTGAGAGGCCAGTGAGTGATTTGACCTGGTCTGACCAGCGGCTAGATGATCGGCCGCGTGGTCTTTTGCCCCCCACCTTACCTACGACTATAAGTCTATCCAAGTTGTCTATCCAAGTTATCCAAGTTGGCGGATGTCGGACAATATGACCAAAGTAACTCAGAATACTCTGGTAACAAGTGGCAGAGAGTCTGGTGTCAACACGAAGCTGCCCCAGGATCGACTCGTTGGTCTTCCTAGCGGTCCATGGTATCCGAAGCATCTTTCTCCAACACCACATTTCAAACGCATCAATCCTTTTTTTTTGTCTGCTACTCGAATCGTTCATGCTTCAGAGCCATAAAGGAAGATGGAGAACACTAAAGTTCTGACAAGTCTTTTTGGTAACATTAGAGATTTTCCTGTTCTGCCAAATTCTTTTTAGTCTACTCATTGCACCTTTGGCTATTTGAATTCGTCTTCTTATGTCATGTTCACTTCCTCCTCTGTCCGAAAGTAGCGATCCGAGGTACACAAACTCACTCACAAACTCTAGGTCCGAGAGTTCTCCAGTCCTAGAGAGTTGACGGGTTCTGTCAATCAACATAAGTTTTGTTTTGGACTTGTTAATACTAAGTCCAGCCAGTCCACTCTCTACCTCTAATCTGCGAAAGAGTTGAGCGAGTTCTTTTAACGATGATGCAAAAAGTGTGGTGTCATCCGCATATCTGAGGTTGCTGATTTAACACCCCCGATTGAATTTCCTCATCCCATCCTTCTAAGGCCCTTTTCATTATATATTCCCCGTAGATGTTCAACAGGATAGGAGACAGGATACATCCCTGTCTTACTCCCTTTTTCGGCTTGAATGGTCCAGAGATGATGCCATTGACTCTAACCATAGATTCGCCTTCTTGGTACAGATTTGCAGTCAATACTATGAGATGTTGAGGTATGCCCATTTCCCGGAGTATGTCCCATAAAGTTCCATCTTACGCAGTCAAATGCTTTAGAGTAGTCAATGAAGCACATGAACACAGGTGTATTGAACTCCCGGCTTTTCACAATTATTTGCCTCATATTCACGATTTGTTCTCTTGTGCCCCGTCCTCCCGCCTGTTCACTGGGTATTTTTTTTTATAGGATTAGGGTGACAAACGAGCACACAGTCCACCTGATGGTAAGTGGTTGCTGTGGCCCATAGACATCTACATCTATCCTCTATTCCAAATCAAAATGTAGATGTGTTGTCACCCGCGAGGATTTGATGCCTCATTTCCAGTAAAAAGGGCCTCCGGCCACCTGCCACTGTAGATACGATTGTAATCGACTATTAATTATAAACAGCATTATTTTGCTCGCATGAAATATCAGAGCCACCGTGCAATAATTCCCACATATTCTCGTTGATCCTTTTTTGTGTAATGGAATCACTAGTGACTTTTTCCAGTCAGTGGGCCAAACTCCTGTATTCCATATGAGATTGCATAGATCACGCATTATTTTTATGCCTTGTTCTCCAATATGCTTTAGGACTTCAGCAAAAATATTATCTCCTCCAGTTGATTTATTATGCTTTAGTTTACGTAGTGCACCTCTGATTTCAGACTCTAGAATCTCGGGTTCCTTATAATGGTCTTCTTATTCGCCTAGCATTCCTACAGATGGCATTGCAGGATGTACGTATAGGCTCTCACAGTATGATCGCCACCTTTCTGTCACTTGATCAACCTCGGTCAGCAGTGTGCCTGTACCACTTTCGATGGCCCAGGTTCTTGGTTTCAGCTCCCGTGTTATACTTTTTATTTTTAAAAAGAGGTCTCTAGAATGAAAATTTTGAGCATGATTTTCAATATCTTGACAGATGGAATTGAGGATTGATATCATAATCCCTACGACACAAGCGTTGCACTTTCGACGAAAGTTCCTGATATTTTTCTAATCGCTGATTAGAGTCCGGATTGCCCTTTAGCAACTCCTTTCTCTGTTTGATGGCTTCCCAAGTTTCCTCTGTAATCTATACTTTGCTTGGAGCATCTACAATTACCCTTTTGTTTTCCTTACGTGATGACAGTATGATCTCTTTCATTCTATGCCAATTCTGATCAACGTCAATACTGTAATCTGTGGTGAAATCAGCGATTCGTCGCTCTACAATTTGGCTAAATAATGAAAGCTCACCCCGATCGGGTCTTCTTTGTGGTTTCTGTATCAATCGTGAGCACTTTTTTAGCTTGAGTGTTAATTCTGCCACTAGCAATTTGTGATCACTCCCACAATCAGCGCCGGGGTAGGTTTTAGTGTTGGAAATGCAAGATCTCCATCTTTTTGCGATCGCGATGTAGTCTATCTGATTCCGCGCTCTGTCTCCTGGCATTACCCACGTATACAGTCTCCTCGGGTGGTTTTTAAAACAGGTGTTCATGATTGTGAGCGAGTTTTCAGTGCAGAATTGTAACAACATTTCACCTCTTTCATTCCTATCTCCAAGTCCATATCTTTCGACTAGCTCCCTAAGGTGATTATCATTTGCAGTATTTCGTACTTTTGCATTTAAATCGCCAGATAGAAGTGTGATGTCTCTGGATGTCAATCTTTTTAGGGTGTCGGCGAGTTGGTTGTAGAAGGTCTCGATGTCAGTCTCTGCTGCTCTTGCTGTGGGAGCATACACGACCACAAGATTAACTCGACATGGTTTTGTGTTAATTCTCAGAGTTATTATACGGTCACTCACTGGATTATATCCTAAAACCGATTTATTAATTTCCGGTGTTACAGATACGGCAACTCCATTCTTACTCTCATCATCGGAACTGGAGAAATAGACAGTACAACCAGTTGGTGTTGTATAGAAACCGGAGCTTCTCATGTGAGTCTCAGTTAGGCCTAATATTTGTAGATGGTATTGTTCTTTATCTATTATCTCCTTTTTCCCTGGCTGGTTCATTCCTCGGACGTTCCAGGTTCCTTAATCTCATTTTTATTCCGAAGCTGTGCACGCTGACCATTTGATGCGTCACCAGTAGCATTTTGTCAGCACTGTGCCTGGTGAGTCACAGCAGTGTCCTGTAGCATATTTCACACCATGCGACCTGGAATCGACATGGCGTCGGCTTGCCAGGTCGCATTTATTCGCTCTCTTCATATTGTTCACTATCATACGGATTTCATGGGAAATTAGTGCAGTTGTTTCCCCTTGCCTTCTACACCAGACATTTTAGGAGTAATTTGGACCACAAGGTCGCTGTAGCCTCTTCTACCCGGTTGTCCGGATAGGTGTATGATGGATATACCGCCATTAGCAGGTCGCCATAGCCTCGTCCGTTGTCTAGCAGGGGGTACCGCGAGCAGGTGAGGTTGACAGTTGGGGTCAACTAGATGGTGTTGTTGTTCTCCCCCTTACCCCCAACATATAAAGCTGCGTAAATAAAAAAAAATCAATCCTTAAGTGTAGAAAAATAAGGGTTAAAGATTGTCTATCTATTTAAACGAAATTCTAGTTGTTACCTTCAACTCGTCTATTCCTGAGACCACTCAGAGGGTAAACTTATTTATTTATTTATTTATTTATTTAATAACAACCTTTTTACATAAGTTCATTGATTCCCTGGTCCCTGAGCTAGTATAACTGTGTTTCAGGAACCAGTTCCTCCCCTTAAAGTTAGTCTACTAGTAACTATTTAAACTGTTAACAAATAGAAATGTCCTACTTTAAAAACAAAAAAAAAATATTCCACAGAATACGAGAAGTTTATGAAGTCGTGGCTTCGATCAACAATTTGATCGAAGAGTCGTGGTTTTAACTCGTAATTCTTCGCTACATTGTGTTTCAGCACCACGTTTAGAAGACGATGTTTTTGTAGTTTTAATTTTTCATTATTCGAAATTTTTATTAAAAGTTTTATATTACATTTTGTGTACATATTTCTACTGTTTTTTTTTTAAACTTCATTATACTACGTTTTTCCCCTGTATCGTGGGACTCGGAACAATTATTTGTAGGCCATAACAAACACCTTGTTCCGCACGGGATTCGGCCCTCAACTCCGCATCTCATTGCTAAGCCATTGCCCTACGGTTCTGTAATATATTACAAATAAAAAAAAATAAAAAATGTATATATTACAAATGTTTGCATTTGCATATTTTATTCGCACACATACTAACATCAACAGTGTTCCGTTGAATTTAGAGTGACAATTAACATAAATTTTGTTTTACTTATTCCCTGTTTTGTTGGACTTAGGAAAAGGCCCAGGAAGTCGTTTGTTACCTTCGAATAAATGATGACAACACAATTTCGTATATGTTTCAGAAAAACCATCCCAGACCAGCGACAAGAAGTAGCGTTAAACATGCGAAACGTCTTGTGATGCGATTGCTAAACCGCCAGTCGTGGCGCAATTATTACCACTAATCTTGCCTAATATAGAGGAAGTTCTTGTCCAATTATGGACTACGAGTATATACGGGCTAACGAGGATGTGAATCTTAATACAGCGCCGAAGCAAATTAACTACTTACAGACCTCCACCTAAATTTGTTTATATTATGATAATACCACCTATAAAAAATATGCAAACATTTAAAATGACATCTAATGGCATCCACGATTTTTTCCGCCACAAATGCGGCGTCACTTTGTAATGTGGTGAAATATTTGATTTTTTTTTTATAGTATAAGGATGACAAACGAGCACACAGTCCACCTGATGGTAAGTGGTTACTGTGACCCATAGACATCTACATCTATCTTCGATTACGAATCAAAATGCAAATGCGTTGTCACCCGTGAGGACTAAGATGGAATGCCTCGTTTCCAGTAAAAAGGGTCTCCGGTTCTCTACACTCACCATACGAAACACAGCAGCGTTAAGCTGCTATTTTACGCTGGTATTCTGTGAGAGCGTGGTCCTTCCCCGGTCGAGCCTACCCATTCGTGCTACAACCATAACATAGCTGCAGCATGGCAATGGCATGGATAAGTTAAATTATTGTTACAAAAGTGTAATAATAAAGTGTGAATAACGATTTTTTTTTTCAGAAATATTACTTATGTACTAATTAAATTGGATAAATAGAATAATAAAAAAAATAGTAAAGTAATTAAAAAAAAAGTAGTTTGAAAATGCGCATATAATTAAAGAGCACGCCATTGATGCAGTGTTTTTACTAATTTTATATACTACATACACTAGAAACCGATTAACTTTTATTGCATACCTTAAGCGAAAGCGCAAGGTGTGTTCTACTATCGCCTAAAAATTAAGATTCCAACATTTTATCGAATAAAATCGTATCTAGCAATCATATTATACATATAAATGATATAAAAAGCACATTGTTAGAAAGATAAATGATTGTTGAACTTATTAATAATTTTTTAAAATCGATTAATTGCTATTTTTAAATAAAAAAAAGGGTTTTAGTGGCTTATGGTGCGGATTTATCATGTCCCTGTGGCTTGTAAACACAATAACTTTTGAAAATATTAATTGTTTAACTCAATCTATTTTTTAATCTCTTCATCGATCATGTGGGAAGCCACTGAATGTAAATGGCAGTGTAGTTTTGTTTTGTTTAGCTATAATTAATTTTTTTCGGCTCCAAAATGGCGAAATTTTCGTTGATTTGTTAACCTCGTATACAAATTAATTCCGTAAATGGGAAGCTATAGCCACAGAGTAGTAATGAGTAGTTTAGTTTGGCTCACAGAGTCCATTATACATAGGGAATAATGTAAAATAAATAAATTATACTGAAAATTTAATTACAAATTTGTTTTGTAACAAAATAGTAAGTTAGCAAGGTTCGATTGTATTTTAAACTATTCATTAATTAGTTTGATTCTAAATTGGCCTAGCATGGCTAAATTTAAAAAAGCGACATCTACTGCAACATGGACAAACTGTCATGACATAATAATACCTCTAAGAAAAATTATAGTATGGACTGTTATGCCACTGGTTTGGCTTCAGTCTTGCTGCAGTCACTTAGCTTATCTATGGCAGTCACTGGCAGTCACCTTCGTGAGTGGACATTGTATCGGTTGTTTGCAGCGGCTCAAAAAGATCGCTGTACAAATACACAATATTCGAATAACCAAATTTCTTAAATACTTAATTATAATAATAATAAGACATTTTTTTATTACAATATTTAAAAGCACAGAATAAATAATAGTAGTACGTACTAAAAGCAAGTAGTATAATTTTTTTTTGTCATGGGTGACATTTTCATGGTTTTCGAGGGTGTTGAAACCGATAGGGTTGTCGAAATGTAAATCCAAGATGGCGGCCGCAATAGGTATCAATTTTTTCATCATGGGTGTCATTTTTATGGTTTTCGAGGGTGCTGAAGCCGATAGTGCTGTCGAAATGTAAATCCAAGGTGGTGGCTGCAATAGATATAAATTTTTTCATCATGAGTGTCATTTTCATGGTTTTCGAGGGTGTTGAAGCTGATAGTGCTGTCGAAATGTAAATACAAGATGGCGGCTGAATTAGGTACCAATTTTTTCATCATGGGTGTCATTTTCATGGTTTTCGAGGGTGTTGAAGCCGATAGTGTTGTCGAAATGTAAATCCAAGATGGCGGCTGCAAAATATATCAATTTTTTCATCTTGGGTGTCATTTTCATGGTTTTCAAGGGTGTTGAAGCCGATAGTGCTGTCGAAATGTAAATCCAAGATGGCGGCTGCAACAGGTATCAATTTTTTCATCATGGGTGTCATTTTGATGGTTTTCGAGGGTGTTGAAGCCGATAGTGCTGTCGAAATGTAAATCCAAGATGGCGGCTGCAATAGATATAAATTTTTTCATCTTGGGTGTCTTTTTCATGGTTTTCGATAGAGTTGAAGCCGATAGTGCTGTCTAAATGTAAATCCAAGATGGCGGCTGCAAAAGGTATCAATTTTTTCATCATGGGTGTCATTTTCATGGTTTTCGAGAGAATTGAAGCCGATAGGGTTGTCGAAATGTATATCCAAGGTGGCGGCTGCAATGGGTATTCATTTTTTCATCATGCGTGTCATTTTCATGAGTTTCGAGGGTGTTGAAGCCGATAGTGCTGTCGAAATGTAAATCCAAGATGGCAGCTGAAGTAGGTACCAATTTTTCATCTTGGGTGTCATTTTCATGGTTTTCGAGAGTGTTGAAGCCGATAGTGCTGTCGAAATGTAAATCCAAGATGGCGGCTGCAGTAGGTATCCATTTTTCATCATGGGTGTCATTTTCATGGTTTTCGAGAGAGTTGAAGCCGATAGGGTTGTCGAAATGTAAATCCAAGATGGCGGCTGCAATAGGTATAAATTTTTTCATCACGGGTGTCATTTTCATGGTTTTCGAGGACGTTGAAGCCGATAGTGCTGTCAAAATGTATTTAAACTACTTTAAAAATTCCGTATAATCATGTTATACGTAATTTTTTTAATGCGCTTAAGGTATGCCCAATTGGATTTACCAATATATTTAAAATGAACCTATATACCTTTAAATATAAGGCGACACCTTGTAAGAAATAACTTCACCTCAGTCCCTACTAGCGACATCTGGTGAGCGGAAGATTATTAGCCCTCATTAAATTTATGTTTTATATAATATATACCATAACATTTTTAAATAATACAAGTTCTAATAAAAATACTTTCAATCTATTACAATGTTATATGCGAGTACATACGCATTAATTTATATAATCTTTATATATTTTTATATCTATATTTCACATCGAATTGGAATAATATTAAAAAAAGTAACAACATTTTTAAATTAATCATTTACAAGAGTAACAAGGAGCAAACGAGACCGCATTTAATTGTGATTGATAGAGTAGCACCGGATCGAGGCCGAATCGATTGGGCCCTGATAGACACATTAGCTTTATTGGAAAATAATTAGAACCGTACCTATTCTACTTAGAATTGCCATATACCTTTCAACAGACAACCTATTTAACGTACTGCATTTGTTAAAATTCTATTTAAATATGGTAAAGTGGTGGTGTAAGAATATTCCCATATCATCCACTGAGTGTCGTGAGATGCGACAGAGGGAAACAGTACCTTTCTGATAACAGCTGAATAGAAATAAAACTGCGGTTGCCAATTTTTTGCCAAGCATGGTAACTATGGCAAGTATAGTATGAGGCAATATACAGGCAGGACTATTTAAGCAGGGGACTATTGATAGGCTAAAATGAATTGATGTTGTTTTTAAATATTAAAGTACAACCAATCTGTTATTTCTTTCAGTTAAGCCGACCCCCTTCGTGCTACAACTTATATAGCTGCAGCCTGTCTCTACCACGTATGATTGTGTAGGCGATGGTCTAGCCGCCTATCACTTTTGGTAAACATGACCCGAGTAGCTTCCTACTTTTTGGACTCTGCCTACCCCCTCGGGGATTACAAACGTGCCGCTATGAATGTATGTAGTAAAATTAAAAATATAATTTGCTTACGTCATATCTATTTGACTGTTTACGCTATCAGGCGCATTTGGCTAAGCCGTTTTAGATCTAGGGACAACAATAGCAATTAAGAACACACTCAAAAGTATCTGGACGTAAATCTGAGGCACGTCGGGCGCGGCCGGCCCAGTTTTCTTACGTACTTAACACACGCGATACTTAGTACGTAACGTAATAAAAGTTTATGATTAGAATAAAAATAATAACAGTAGATTTAGAGAAAACTTAAATGCACTGCATTGTTCACGAGCTGTGATGGTCCTAGTGGGTATACTAGGGCGTAGTCATGAAATTCTATTTTCCTCCATTCGTATTACATCTATCTACAAAATGTCAGATTATTCAGTCTACTGGATGTGGGTTAAAATTGAATTATTATATTCTATTGCTTTTATGAATTCATATATTATAACATACAGGTCAACCTAATGTATGTAAGTAAATAATACAATTTTTATAATCTTTACATTCATACGGCTAGTAACAACCAAAGTCAAAACTTCATGGTGAAATAGAACAACTATACTCCTTATCCCTATGCCACTCTTAATTCTAAGAGGATAGTGGAACCGATGCCCAAAAGAGAGTTACGCAAAACATATATACGTGTTTTCGATATTTTTAGACGGTTTTTTCCTTTTCTATTTACCGTTAGCACTTGGTAAATTAACACGCAAAGGAGAATGGGATATTTGGGCCTGAAGTTAACTAATTGGTAGGTAATACATAAAACCACTTTTATTTATTCTTCAATAACTCAGCTCCTAGATTGACAAATATCGCCAGATTTTCAGGTATGAATTGTTTATATATAAGCTTTCAAATGGGCCGACTTTTATCTTGTTAATATCTGGGCCCAAAAATGTATAGAGATGTCTCCTTCTCCTTTGGAATCAATAACAATTTTAGATGTGCCGGCAGTGAGTATCGAGCACATTTTGCTTACGTCCTTTAACATTCAAAAGCTCAAGCATTACCTTCAGGCTATCACGACTTTAAAAAGCCGCCATAAATTATTTAAATGTGATTTTTATTTTAAGACATAAATATTCAAACGAAATTTCATAAGCGGATTTACTAAACGGACTTTAAAGCATATAAATATTATAATTGTGATATTTATTCTCCATACTTGATGGTACAGTTTATATACGTCTTAAAATAAAGGAAGAAAGACTAACGGTCATTTGTTTCATGCGGTATATTTTTATTAAAACATTCCCGCACTAGGAATGAATCCTATATTGTAGTTTTACATACATGGCCAAGCATCTAAACTCGTATTTACTACTTTGAACATACAATACTAATTCCGCGCGGGATACTTACCCACTGCTCTCCTAAGCAGTCAATCTAAAATATATCCACCCATTCATTACAATCTATAAAAGTCCGCTGTTGAACATAGGCCTACCCAATAGATAGCCTTGCATAGTATATTTGCATAGTTGTCACACTTTGCAGGCGAGTTGGCAACCGTAGTTTTTTTTTTTATTATTTTAAGTTGTTGTCAGGAAGATGCTGCCTTTCTCCTGTTTCGGATTCCCTCTGTCGCCCCTTACGACATCCACGGAACGATTTGGGGTAATGGATGTACTTACACCGCTACTACACGATTCCAGGGAAATATACATAATATAATCAATATACATAAAAATCAATTGCTGTTGTTAGTCTCGCAAAAACTCGAAAATGGATGGACCAATTTTGATGAAATTTTGTGTGTGTGTTTGAATGGATCCCTGGATGATCTAAACGATTCACAATTGGATCCGGTAGGTGGCGCTGTTGTCGAGATCCAGAAGTCACCGCGCGAAGCCGGGGCGGATTGCTAGTATGTTATAATATTGTTGTAGGACTAATGTTATGAAACAGCACGCATTCCTCGCGTAAGAGCTATTAAGAGCGACTAAAGGAAGTTGGGTCTATTCGTGTAATGTGGTCATCGTCCTTACGATACAGTAGGCGACGTAGCAACAAGCAAACCGTGACCTCTTTTCTAAACATTGTTCATAACCATTAATGTTTTTTAAACGTTCGTGTTCATAACGGACACACCTTTGGTAAGCGACTTTTATCTATATATTTATACGTAAACAGAAAACTTTGTACCCCTTTTAAAGCATATTCCGCGCCAGTGTGTGAGATTTAGCATAGTTAAAGTTTATATAGAGAGGGGGTGTTGAAAGCTAAAATTTATTTATAATATATGTTACAAATACCTATACTAAATAAAGTAAAATAAATTCATTGTTTACGTTCAAACTGCCAATACAAATTATCTAATTAAATATTATAAAAAAATCTATGGTCAAACAGTCGCATAGAGTAGAAATTGTCGCCAAAGAATTAGAAAATGTTGCCAAAAAATAATTACTGACAGATTATTTCGATGAACTATGAACTATGTGTGATTTCTAATGTTTCTTTTTCAAGTCTATGGAATGTATGTCAAGGCAAAAAGCGTTTATTGTCTACGTTTATTGTATATTTTGTATTTTGTATTATTAAGTGTGTGTTTTATTACATATGCAGTTGGAAGAATTGATAACACTTTTTTTTATAGGATAAGGGTGACAAACGAGCACACAGTCCACCTGATGGTAAGTGGTTGCTGCGGCCCATAGACATCCACATCTATCCTCGTTTGCGAATCAAAATGCAGATGCGCTGTCCCCGTGAGGACTAAGATGGAATGCCTCATTTCCAGTAAAAAGGGCCTCCGGCCACCTGCACTCACCAAGCGAAACGCAGAGGTAAACCTCTACTTCACGCTGGTATTCTGTGAGGTCGTAGTACCACCCCGGTTCGAGCCGGCCCATGCGTGCGACAGCAAAAGCCGCCACGTGGCTCTACCACTGTTGAAACTTTATATGCAAAGCTAAAAATTTAATGAAATACGGTCTTCATGAATTTTGACCAACTGGAAGACTAGTTTATTTTATTATGTCAATAAGTTTTTTCTCAGTTAAACAAAGAGATTTAAATATATAGGTATACTATAGAGCGGACAAATGTAATATTTGCATACCAAAACTGAGCTCGCGCGTGTGTGACACCCTCTAACTAAACATAGAAAAACTACGCTGAATATTTATTAGGAAAACATTTCAGCTAGGCATCTCCAGTAGGTGACGCTAATAAATGTAAGGTAAAAACCCGTTTTAGAGATGTTACCGTTTCGACATAAAACTATCGATAATGTTGTTGAAGGTTACTAAGTTTATAATGCTTTACGATATTATAATATGGAATATGCATGCTTTGTTATTGTATAAATCTATTTATTATGGCTCCCATCACACCAAAAATCATATAGACTTTTTAAGTCATCAAACTAAGAATCAATTCAAACAGCAGTCACATTGGCGGCATCTTGGATGACTTCAGTAGGTCCATTAGACGCATATGATTGATCGGTCGGCGTCAAAGGCACGTCGCGATACGTCAAATCCAATAAGAGAGCGCCACCATGTTTTTGAAATTCGTTTCTTTTACAAAAATACACTTTAAATCTAACATATTTTAGAAAAACACTGAATTTAAAAGTAGCTACACGATAAATTATTATACAAATTCACAAGTTTGCACGTTTACCGCTAAAAAGAACACCTTTGACGTATCTCCTCAATTTCAGAGCACTTCCTTGTTGCCTCAGCCAGTAACGGAATCTTCGGCGTCAAAGTATCGAATGACCTGCAGCAGAATGTTCACTTGGAAGAGAAAGCTAAATTGGCTTCTAAAAAGCTTGGCTTGCTCAGTAGGGCGGGACAGTATTTCATGCCTGCACATCGATTGCAACTTTACAAGAGCAGGTTCGGCCTCACCTGAAATATTGTTCTCATCTCTGGGCCGGGACTCTCCAGTGCAAGCTCCTTCCACTTGACCGCATAGAGAGCAGAGCGGCTCGAATCGTCGACGATCGAGTTCTCTTTGATTGGCTCGATTCACTGGCGCTGCATAGAGATATTATTGCATCCTTTTGCATTTTCTATTTTTCCGATTATTCGTTCGGATTAATTCCAGCCACCAAATATCACTAACACACATCGCGGCGAAACTTACGTTACCATCAACATCATTTGGATGCTTAGCGGTCCACTACCGTGCGATTTAATAGGAGTTTTCTTAGGAATCGTTTACCATCGGCGATTTTTATGGACCGATACGACTTAGGGTCCTTCAAGAAACGAGCTTACTTCTTTTAAAAAGACCGGCAATGCATCTGAAATTCTCCTGGTGACTTATATTAAAGTTTTAAAAAGAAGGCTATCTTGTTGACTGGTTGTACTGGCTCACATAGACGTTTCACGTTAAAAACAACGGTCGTGTGCCCCCACACAGGCCCACCCGATTTATTTATTGGTATGGGTACAGTATCGTTTACTGTTTCACCTCCTTAAATATTGTAGATGATTAAATCTGCATCCTATATATATTTTATCGATAGCACCAATCAATAAACGTTGTCAATCACTTACTCATTTGGTGACGTTTCTGGATAACAGAACAATAATGATAAATGTTCAAGAACAATCCACCAGAAATAATAAAATTTAAAAATTATGGGGTAAATATACATTATACTTGCGATAATAAACCGAAATCACATTCAGTTTTTGCTACTAATCGGGATTTACAATAACTTAATGCACTATCGGGCATATTTTCTTTAAAAATATTTTTTTAATTTAGGAAAGAAATTCGTTTTCAGCTTTTGACGATGTCACTAAGACTAAGTGACATAAATCCGAAATATATCCTATAGGACATAAGTAAGAGGTGACCATTTCGTTGCTGATGTCCGGTCTACTACTACTACTTAAATGTTTTTGCAGTTAAATCAATAAAGGTACATAATATTTAACTGAGAGAAAAACTTATTGGGAGTGGTCGTTTGTTCCCGCCGCGCCGCATATATTATTTTTCTGTTCGAGTGATTATGGAGTTTTGAAGTCGTCTTAGTGGAGTGCCTCAAATATTCGCCAACCCGAGGAATTCGTTGTTTTGTGTTTGTGTTTTGCTTCTTTTGTTATCACTTTCATGTGGTAATTTCCACGAGCATTCCGCATATGTATATTATATTATAATTATCGCATTATATCTTATTCTACCGCATTTATTAATTAAACTTCAAAAACTATAATTGTTGTTAAAGTAAGCGATAACTTACTTATATTATTTTTGTGTATTTATACTGTGGCCTATGGTATGTATATTATCTATCTTGGCTTACGTATTAAAATACAGATCCAATAAATACCGATATTATCACCGCTGTCACTTGTCACTCCAGTCTATCAAAAATCTAATGCTGAATACAAATATATATATATATATATATATATATATATATATATTTGTGTGTGTTGTATTGAATCTTACAACATATTTTTATTGTACGCCTCACAACGTGAGGGAGTGCTCTACTCTCGATACGAGGCTATATAAAATTGTTCTTATACTTTTAACTAGACATGAGATCGATGTTATTATTGACGTTACAATAACTACAGACATTGAATCATAAGATTAGTTTATTTTGTAATTGATTTACTTTAGATTACATAACAAAAAATGTAATTGAAAAAATATATGCACTGCCATCCGTTGGTCTGTGCGTCGGTGAGTCTTCTCACTTAATAGAAATATAAGCAATAGATTTAGATGTATAGTATTAAATAAGATTCCATACATTCTAAGGAGGATCACTATTGATTTTTATTATTGAAGTCAACGCTGTTTAAAAGTTATTAATGAAAGTCTATTAGATTCTCTGCTTTATTTCCTTGTAAAAATTATCGTCACTATTTTTATTTTTTTCATCAAAGTAAAATGAAACGCTCATGAGGCGTGCACTTTTCTGTTTTCCAAACTATTCACTTGGAAACGATGTTCATACACAGAGAGGTATATCCAATTTCCTGTGAAGACAAAAAAGCTTAGCACTTGAAGAAATAAACCAGATAAACCCGGCTGCTCACCGCTCGGTTTTAATGGTAACGCCACACAATATCCCGCTTTGTCAGACGACGTCTAATGATCCTTATCGAGCCCTTTCATCAGTTAAACGCTGTTCGGGGGGAGTCCCTGAAGAGGCGCGTACTCTTATCAGAGAAATTGCCGTCCTGTGCGTGGATTAGCCTCTACTACTTTTAAATTAGATGTTAGGAAGTCAGACGGAGTTAACAGATTCTTTTCATGGTCGTAATATTTTTAATGAATAAATAAATAAATATAATAAAAATATATTTATAATTATGTTAGCGCAAGAAACTATAATTTAAAAAATGCTGAGTAGTGGTCGCGTAAGAATTTCTACCACCTCACCCGTAGATTCGTATGAAGCGACAGGTGGATATTGAAACAGGAGATGGGCACCAACATCTTCCTGATAACAGGTGAAATTAATCGCTATGCTCATTGCATAGTGATCAATTTCATTTAAGCTATAAATTTTTAAGGTCCTTTTTTTTTGAGTGTTTCATGGAACATGCTTCAATTATCAATGAATCTGTTATTGTTTTTAATTCTGTATATACGTTATATTTATATTTATATTACAATAGCATTGTAATATAAATTTATAAAAATTACAAAAAAAAAAATTCCTGCGGAGTTCGTTTCGCCGTTTCTTCTATTAGAGGAACTTCCCTACGAAACAGTAGTAGGCTTAAAAAAATACATTTGACAAAAACGGGCGAATCAGGTTTGTTCCTTAATGCGTGAAAATACGGAGAAAACTAATTTTCTCAGAAATGAGACGTATTAGATCGATTTTTCGCCGTCGTAAACCTCCATATTGTAAATTTCATCGAAATCGTTAGAGCCCTTTTCAAGACCACAATTACAAATACACAAATAATAATAGGTCGGGGAAAAAAAGTTTCTTCGTATTTTGTTTGTATAAAATTGAAGAAAAATCTCTTGTACTGTTTGTATATGGCTGGTTTAAAAAACAATACATAAAGGACATTGAGAAAAAGAAAAATAAAAACTAAAAGTAGCGAAAAAATTCGATACATTCTCAAGTTTTATTACAAAAAAGGGAAAAATGCAACGCAAACCACGAAAAAGGTTATGACGTTTATGGACCTAATGCAACGTCAGTAAGTGTAGCACAAAGTTGGTTCAAGCGTTTTCAGTTCTGGAATTTTGATGTTAAAGTTGCAGCCCGCTCTGGTCGCCCTCCTACGGATAAAGTCGATGCCATTTTTGAAAAAGTCGAGCAAAATTGGCATATTAGTAGTTACGACAAGCTGGGAAATTGAGGATTGACCACAAAATAGTTTTGACCCATTTGAAAAAGTCTGGCTATACAAAAAACCTCGATAATTAGGTACCACACGAGCTCACTGAAAGAAACCTAATGAATCGTGTAGGTACTAGAATAGAATAGAATGATTTTTATTCAATATTGATTATTACATAATACTTATTGAAAGTAATTTTTTTATTTACCACTGGTTCGGAAAATACCTCTGTCCTGGGAAGAACCAGCAAGAAACCCAGCGGGACTTTTTTACTCATTTGCGATTCTCTATTGAAACGTAATGAAACCGAACCATTTTTTAATAGATTGATAACTGGTGATGAAAAGTGGATCACTTACTACAAGAACGTGTGAAAAAGATCATGGTCAAAGGGTAGTCAAGCTCCACGGACTGTAGCAAAACCCGGATAACACTCACTAATGTAATGCTGTGTGTATGGTGGGATTGGTAAGGCATCGTTTATTATGATCTTTTACCGCCATGCACAACCTTCGATTCGTATCTCTACTGCCAACAACTATTGAGACTCAAGCAAGAAATTCAGAAAAAACTGTCGGAATTAATCAAAACAATAGGAGTGGTCTTTCATCATGATAACGCCAGAATACACACATCTTTGGTCACTCAGCAAAAATTGAGAGAGCTTGGTTGGGAAGTGTTAAGGCATCCACCATATAGCCCTGACCTTGCGCCCTCAGATTTTCATCTGTTTTGGTCTCCTCAGAATTTTTCGGGGAGTGTTAGGTTAACATCAAGAGAGGACTGTCAAAACTACTTGTAGCATTTTTTTGATCTTTCCCATTCCATAAATGTCTTGAATTTGTTTATAAAATATGAAGAAACTTTTCCCCCGACCGAGTAATATAATTACTTGCTTAATAATAAGAATAATCAAATCAAAATAAAAAGCAAGTAACGGTCAGCGGATTTAATATTATCATTTAGAATTTGCTCGTTTCGATATTGGTCAATCAAATATTGTACCTTTCTCTCTACAACATTATATAGTTGATCTGTTTCGGGCTTAAGTTGACAGTTGTTTTTTTTTTATCTAACTAATGTGTATCAAGGGATAGCCCTTCGAGCTACATTTCATTAGATAGCTAATTAATATTAGGTAACGAAGCTCACCCGTAACGTAATTATCCAAAATACAATGTTGAAAAAAAGCCTTTCTGAATCAAAAGAAGCAAATAGGTAAGTACCGCAAAGACATTTAAAAAAACATTATATTAATGAATATAAAAATGACACTATTTTTTCAAATACATGTTTTTACTAAAACTTGTTAATATTGCAGATTTTTTTTAATCTGGCTACATTGTCGTCAGCGATGGTTTCTTTATTATTATTTGTTTGCATTTTTGCCCTTGTTAAATTACTGATTTAAATAATTTTTATTTCAGGTTTTGCAGAGTAATTTTTAAACGGAATCATCGATACCCAAATAGAGATTTTTTACGTGGTAGAGCCATACTGCAGCTATAATAATAGTATAGTTGTAGCACGAATGGGTCGGCTCCACCGGGGAAGGACCACGCTCTCACAGAATACCAGCGTCAAATAGCAGCTTAACACTGCTGTGTTTCGTATGGTGAGTGTAGAGAACCGGAGACCCCTTTTACTGGAAACGAGGCATTCCATCTTAGTCCGCACGGGTGGCAACGCATCTGCATTTTTTTTATAGGATAAGGGTGACAAACGAGCACACAGTCCACCTGATGGTAAGTGGTTGCTGCGGCCCATAGACATCTACATCTATCCTCGTTTGCGAATGAAAATGCAGATGCGTTGTCACCCGTGAGGACTAAGATGGAATGCCTCATTTCCAGAAAAAAGGGCCTCCGGCCACCTGCACTCACCAAGCGAAACGCAGAGGTAAACCTCTACTTCACGCTGGTATTCTGTGAGGTCGTGGTACCACCCCGGTTCGAGCCGACCCATCCGTGCGACAGCAAAAGCTGCCGCGTGGCTCTACCACTGTTTGATTCGCAAACGAAGATAAATGTAGATGTCTATGGGCCACAGCAACCACTTACCATCATGTGGACTGTGTGCTCGTTTGTCACCCTATTCTATAAAAAAAAAGAGATCATACAAGTTTTACATAGTGTGGAACCTCACAATTATTTTAAAAAACAATCTTATTACATAAAAATACCGATGAAAGTAGAATACCTCTTATCAACATGTACTTACGTGCTTCTAGTTTATGAAAACATGTTTTTATAATATTTTCATATCATAATTAAGCCAAAGCACCAAAAAACACTCACCGCAAAGTAAACTAACTTAGTTTATCTTAACTCGCATAGCTGAGCTAGTTTTTCATACATGTGCGTCCACCGCAAACTAATCTAACATAGTTTATCTTAGCTCGCATAGCTGAGCTAGTTTTTCATACATGTGCGTCCACCGCAAACTAAACTAACTTAGTTTATCTTAGCTCGCATAGCTGACCTAGTTTTTCATACATGTGCGTCCATCGAAAACTATGCAAGCTAAGCTAGGTAAAATAACCAAACTAAGTCAAACTAACTTAGTTGTGGAGACCGATCCGATAGAGATCTATAAGTTAAGCCTATACACATATTTTTTATGAAATTCAGTCAAAAACTCTAGAACATACGAATACGATGCTAACAAACCTACAGAGGCTTCTTGTATGACGAACGGAAACCTAAACCATATGATACGTATCAATATTTCAATAAGCTTTGCTTTCTCTTTATTCGTTGCGCTCACGCAGTTTTCCATAATCCAATTTAAATTTCGAATGAGCTTCTAAACTTAATAATCGTTGGGAATCTGGATCTGCTATATATCGTAGTGGATAGTGATCGTGTAACTTCTGAACGACTTGATCGATTGAAATCATTTTCACACAATGTATATGTTTTGGCGAGACGATGGTTTATACATATGTTAGGTTCCAACAGTGCCGGCCCGAGGCAAGTTTTAGGATGGAGCGAGATCCAATTTTGGCGCCCCCCCTTGCTTGCCCCTAATATATACCAGTTGTACGTGCACATGCAAGCATGCAACTGGGAAGATCTCGACAAAATCTTAAGTCTATGTCTAATTTGTTGATTGAAAACAGCCATCCTCGTAGTATTTTAGGCACTGCACTCCTTACGGTATTTATAGGAATCGTTAATGTAGAATGAAAAAACAAAATTAAAAAGGAATATTACATTTATACATTTATTATATATATTTATTGTACATTTATTTAAATAAATCATAACAACAATTAACAATAAAACAAAATTAAGCCAACATTCATTAATGAGATCAATAAGCATAATCAACTTTAGAACTGGTACTTATACGTTATACTTATACGTTTACTAATTAATGTAACAGTAATTGATAGAATCAGGCGTTACTTTGCGGAAAGCCATTATAATGGGGTTGTTATAAACTAACTTGCTTAATTCCGCGTAAAGAAAGAAAATGATGTGTCCTGTCCAGTTTTAAGGGGACCTCCCACCCTCCCACAATCGCACGCACTATACCCGTCGCCATTAAAATCAGCACTACCACTCCCAGCACCAGCACACTAGGCACGACACACCACTCTCGAAAATACGACACGTGTTTTGCCTCTACACGAGGCATCCTCAGGTGAAGTAGACTCTGCGGAGGTTGGCCGCTAAGTTAGCGTAGTTAGCATAGTAGCCTATAGTGCTCTGGAGTAAGCAACGGTTATAACGCGTATTTTCCGGTACTCCTACTCCTTAGGTTAGGTTAATCCTGAACGAATAGAAACCAGATTTAGTGCACCCGATCTCTAAAAAGTTGACCGATCAGATCCGTCCAACTACAGGCTTATCGCCATCGCCTCCTTCTTCTCCAAAGTAATTGAATCCATTATAAACTGCTAGCCGCCAATGCGGTCAATAATCAGCTGGTTCTAGTTCTTATCTTCTAATTTACCTGACTCTACACTGTTTCTACATATCAATTATATGTTGCTGTTACTTGTTGTAATACTGGTGATGAATTTTACACCGGCAGTGCTAATATTTTTCGGGACACGTCATCTACTATCGGAACAAACTTGTGGCTGAAATCCAGTCTTTATAAACAAAATCTTGGATTGGGGACGACTCTAGACCACTTTAAACTTCAGAAGCCACAGGTTTGCTAAGTTACCACTAAAAAGAACCCCTTTGTCGTATCTCCTCAACTTCTCAATCTCAGCCGGCATCGGAATCATCGGCATCGACATATCTAATGACGTACGGTTTGCGCTCACTTGGTAGGGAAGGCTAAATAGGCCTCTAAAAAGCTTGGCGTGCTCAGCCACGCGGGACAGTATATTCTGCCGGCAACCGTTTGCAACTTTACAAGGCGCAAGTTTAGTCTCACAGGGAGTACTGTTTTCATTTCTGGACCGGGGCAACCCAGTGCCAGCTACTTCCTTTTGACCGCATCCAGCAGAGTGGCTCGAATCGTTGACCACCGAGTTCTTTCTGATCGGCTCAATTCACTGGCGTTGCGAAAAAATGTTACATACAATTGCATTTTCTATCGCATTTTCTACGAGGAGTACTTAGATAAATTGTCTTGATTTATTCCAGCTGCTAAATACCACGTACCAACCACACCATCTGGATGCTTGGCGGTACACCATAACTGTGCAAATTACTAGAAGTTTTCTTCCTCGCAAGACTGTGGGATCATCTACCACTGGCGATATTTTCCAGACCGATACGACTTAGAGAACTTCAAGCAACGAGCGTACTCCTTTTAAAAAGATCAGCAACGCACCTGCAATTTCCCTGGTGTTGCAGTTATTTATGGGCGATGGTCGACACTTACTATTAGGAAAATTTTATTAAATGTGGGTGAAACCACGGGGTATTGGAAAGCTAGTAAAATATAAAAATCTCGTAAATATATTCTAGCTGGGCAGGCACAGATAGAACAGACCATATTCTTAGTTAGCCTAGGGCTGTCAGAACTCCAAATCAGGCACTGCAAACAGGATGAACATTACTGCAGATGTGTACTGTGAATAAATGAACATAATGATGGTGAAGCTCATACGTCTCCAACCAGCTTTGGTCAATCGCTCGTCCCCACTGCTCCTGTAAGGCAACGCGCGACTTCATACTGCACAACAGACGGTCTCGAAGTTACAAGAGCGGGATTGGAAGCTCCCGTCATCCGCCGTACTCACCAGACCTTGCGCCTACAGACTTCTACTTTTTCCAGAATTTAAATAACTTTTTGGCGGGAATAAAATTTAATACCCGAGAGGCAGTACAAAATACCTTTGAAGAATTTGTTGCCTCCCCCGTCCTGATGATTTTTTCAAGAAGGGCATCAATAAACTGCTACTGCATTAGCAAAGATGCATCGATTGCATGGGTGATAACTTTATTTAATAGAAATAAAAAAATATAGAAAAATACTTACGTTAACTTATTTCATAAAAAACGGCAATTTCATAGGTAAAGACCTAATATTAGGTAACCAATTATTTAATACTAAGAGCTGAGCTAAGGGCTGACTATTTTCGGGTGACCTTTATTGATATGTAAAAACTTTTTCAAATACATCATTTCTCTTGAAAGCTCCAATCCCGAAATATCGCGATTAAGATCATGCGTTCATTTTTCCTCCAACTTTGAGCATACTTTCTTAAAATTTTGATCGGTCTTATTCAAAACATAAAGGAAACTATACTATTCTATAAACGCCAAGTCTCATTAATTGTAAAAAGTCATATAAAGCATGTCTCTATTTTTTATGGCGGTGTCTAACATACGATAGAAAACATTTGTTCTGAATAACATTTCTGGATCCGGAATCTATTTATATTTTTTTTCTTTATATATACCTATAGAGTCATATATGTATATCTGAATTTGGATTTTTCAAACCTTTAAAAATTCATAACTCCAGAAATGTTAAGTATATCGTAAAAAGTCACGGTACTTTTTTATTTGCATTTTATCAAAGAATAGAAAAAAATTGACCAGTTTAAAAATAACAATTCCTTGCAATTGAAAAAAAATCGGTTTAAACAATATGGCACTGGGTTGCCCCATGGCAACATGCATTTATATCATCAGCAGGACAACTTGAAGAGAATCGCATAAAAAATTGAGGTGGAATAGTTTTGGTACTCATGCGCCGATTCCTCCTGGGCTATAAGAACATTTTTTTCTTTTTTCGTTCGCGAATTCTTTCAAACTCCGAGTTTATTTCAGCTTTTTGAGCTCTTTTCTTTGTTAATCCTTCGTCTCTAGGTATATTCTTTTTTGTGCATCAGTTTTGTAGCATCTGATAAATCTATGCGCTCTGCTTGCATGAATGTGCTGACAAGATTAACGTGGAATAAAACGTCGTACCAAATGACTAAAGAGATCAAAAACTCAAACTTCTTAAAATTGGCTTCAAGTGATTTAGCTTCCAAACTTGCCACGGAATCAGTTGTGACGATAGTCTTCTTTCAAGGCACTATTTACTTCGGCGTACTGATGCGACTATGATCGCATCTTGTTCGACACACCTTCTTTAAAGTTAAGTTCTTCACATGTTTTGAAATAACTTCCCATCTTTTTGTTGAGTTTGTACAAAATACAAAAAAGCGCTGAAGAATGCCGTGCTCGTCTCAACAAATAAGACTATACGCATATATACTGACTAGCCACACGTTCGAAACCAAAATATTGAAAAGCGAGGAAATTTCAATCAATGAACTCAGGCACGTAAGCAAAGAAACGGAACAGAGACTAAGCTTCTAAGGAGCGTGCAAAATTGTTACCTAAATAAGCTAAAAGATTGTATTTTTCTAAAATGTAGGTAACTATGCTATTATAAAAAATTTGACTAAGGCGCCTCCTGGGACTTGGCGCCTGGAGCGGCCGCTCCGTTCGCCCTATGGTAGGGCCGGCCCTGGGTTCCAATAGGTGGCACTGCAGACAATTTAAAAAAAAAATCTATATTTATAAACCAAAATTACTAATTTTGACAATATAATACATTTATTTGGTGCCCAAATGGAAAATCACAAATAGTGGAGCGGATAGGTGACAGTGTGGTCGATTTAATCATAAATATTATATTTACACTAATAAAGTCCCGAGTTAAATTAGAGTTATACTCATCGCGCTACCTAACGGAAAAGGCAGAACAACGTCAACCTGGCCAATTAGTTAAATTATAAAAGATGAAACATGCATCCTTCAGAACAACTTTATTAGTGTAGAGGAGCAATTTTTTATAGAATAAGGGTGACAAACGAGTATAAATGTAACAAAATGTACACTGCCAGTTTTTGGTTTATATCCGATAGCACCTTCCAGTTAATGCATAACATCTATATAGATAACGTCGGGCTGTTTTCCGCAACTCCACGTCTAAACGCGTATTATGCGTGAACATCTATCTATTATAACATCCATGTAACTTTATTACCAAATAATATAATTTAAGAACAGTGTTAATTAGTTACTAACACTCCCTTCTTCAATGTCATAACATGTTATTAAAGGATTCAGAGCTGGACGTTAAAGTCATTTTAACTATCATTTATTTTATTTATATTTCATAGTTTAAGGGTAAACATAAATCGTTCTCCCAGAAATTAGCGCCTTAAAATATCAAGAGCTCATTTGAGTAGGCAGTGTGAATACACTGGTACTCGCATTATAGCTTTAAAATAATTTGCCCTTTAAAAGTTACCTTATTAGGTGTAAATATATGTACTGCATTATAATTGGATAAGTCAAAGGTGAGTGCTACGATCATCAATCTACCTGCCAAGCTGAACGAAAGCGAATCGTCCTTATAACGAGACAGGGTAGTCTAGTCCAGTTCAATCCCCAGAAGACACAAGTTTCCGCGCTTACCGCTAAAAAGAACCCCTTTGTCGAATCTCCTCAGTTTCAAGGCACTCCCCTTGCTGCCTCAGTTAGCATCGGAATCCTCGGCGTCGACATATCGAATAGAGTGCAGTTTTGTGGTCACTTGGATGGGAAAGTCAAATTGGCCTTTAAAAAGCTTGGCGTCATCGCTTGCAACTTTACAAAGCGCAAATCCGGCCTCACATGGAATACTGTTCTCATCTCTAGGACGGGGCACCCCAGTGCCAGCTCCCTCCACTTGACCGCATCCCGCGCAGAGCAGTTCGAATCGTCTACGACCGAGTTCTTTCTGATCGGCTCGAGACACTGGCACTGCGTAGGGATGTTACATCCCTTTGCATTTTCTATCGAATTTATCACAGGGAGTGCTCTGAGGAATTGTTCGGATTAATTCCAGCCGCCAAATTTGACAAACGCACTTCGCGTCGAAATTCACGACACCATCCTCACCATCTGGATGCTTGGCGTTCCACGACTGTAGGTTTTACTAGGAATTTTCTTCCTCGTACAACTTACCATCAGGTGAGCCGCATGCTCGTTTGCCCTCTCTTCTATAAAAAAGCACTGGATTTCTACGGTCTAATGAGTAGTAGTAGATGTAGTAGAAGAAGATGATGAATGGACAACAAAGCTAAACAATTAATTTGCTAATTTCAAATGACTTCATATATACAGCGCTTTGCGTGTCCAGTATAATAATGGGTTTAGGGTGTTGATGGGGCTGCCACGCTTTTGCAGCGCGTCAGTAATCTTTTCTGAAATGCACACTGATGGTTTCCATGCCATTATTAGAAAGCGTGTTGCATCGATGCTGAAGCGTTTGCGGGCAATAGCATTTTCAACACAATGGTAGATAGGTGGGACTCGTCGCTGCTTGAGCGCTAGATACATGCCATGGTTTAAGACTCCGATACCCTCGTGGCGGCTGGTCTCAAACATCTCCATTTACATTTGTCATCATTATTTATGTAAATTAATTTAATTACTAACGCTATAATTTAATTTATATTTCACTTCAATATTACTAACATTTTAGTACGGGTCCTCTGTTGCCTGAAATAAAGATATTGCATACCTTAAGCGAAAGCGCAAGGTAATGTTCTACTATCGCCTAAAAATTAAAATTCCAACATTTTATCGAATAAAATCGTATCTAGCAATCATATTATACATATAAATGATATAAAAAGCACATTGTTAGAAAGAATTAATTAATTTAATTTAATTTTTTTAAATCGATTAATTGCTCTTTTTAAATAAAAAAAAGGGTTTTAGTGGCTTATGGTGTGGATTTATCATGTCCCTGTGGCTTGTAAACACTATAACTTTTGAAAATATCAATTGTTTAACTCAATCTATTTTTTAATCTCTTCATCTATCATGTGGGAAGCCACTGAATGTAAATGGCAGTGTAATTTTGTTTTGTTTAGCTATAATTAATTTTTTTCGGCTCCAAAATGGCGAAATTTTCGTTGATTTGGTTGCCTCGTATATAAATTGTTTCTGTAAATGGGGATCTACAGCCACAGAGTAGTTTAGTTCACAGAGTACCTTTGTATTAAGCTATTAAGTTTAGTTCGGCTTCAGTCGCCGTCGTGAGTGGACATTGTTTCGGTTGTTTTCAGCGGCTCAAAAAGATCGCTGTACAAATACACAATATTCGAATAACCAAATTTCTTAAATACTTGATTATAATAATAATAAGAGATTTTTTTATTAAAATATTTAAAAGCACAGAATAAATAATAGTAGTACGTACTAAAAGTAAGTAGTATAATTTTTTTTGTCATGGGTGACATTTTCATGCTTTTCGAGGGTGTCGAAACCGATAGGGTTGTCGAAATGTAAATCCAAGATGGCGGCCGCAATAGGTATCAATTTTTTCATCATGGGTGTCATTTTCATGGTTTTCGAGGATGTTGAAGTCGATAGTGCTGTCGAAATGTAAATCCAAGGTGGAGGCTGCAATAGGTATAAAATTTTTCATCATAGGTGTCATTTTCATGGTTTTCGAGGTTGTTGAAGCTGATAGTGCTGTCGAAATGTAAATCCAAGATGGCGGCTGAATTAGGTACCAATTTATTCATCATGGGTGTCATTTTCATGGTTTTCGAGGGTGTTGAAGCCGATAGTGCTGTCAAAATGTAAATCCAAGGTGGCGGCTGCAAAATATATCAATTTTTTCATCTTGGGTGTCATTTTCATGGTTTTCGAGGGTGTTGAAACCGATAGTGTTGTCGAAATGTAAATCCAAGATGGCGGCTGAAGTTGGTACCAATTTTTTCATCTCGGGTGTCATTTTCATGGGTTTCAAGAGTGTTGAAGCCGATAGTGGTGTCGAAATGTAAATCCAAGATGGCGACTGCAATAGGTATCAATTTTTTCATCATGGGTGTCATTTTCATGGTTTTCGAGGGTGTTGAAGCCGATAGTGCTGTCGAAATGTATTTAAACTACTTTAATAATTCCGTATAATCATGTTATACGTAATTTTTTTAATGCGCTTAAGGTATGCCCAATTGGATTTACCAATATATTTATTTTATTTTATTATTTAGTTTATTTATAAAAAAATGGAGGTCTATTCGACTACTCTTTTGAATGCATGTATATCAGGAGTAATGAAATGAATGAATGTGGAATACATGTGGGATATCAAATATATATAAGCTATTATGTCTTTTACCCAGAGAGGTAGACAGAGACCACGGTATTCCTTTTGGCACCTCTCTTGGTTATTTCACGTTCATATACTTACGCATACATGCTCGTCGGTTAAAGTTCGGCCCATATTCAATATATCATCAATTTGGTCGATAAACTTCCGTCAACATGCCGACTCTGCCACTCACTTCTGGAGCACAAATTGTCTTTGTCACTCTTTTCTTATTCACACTTTTTACGTGTCCAAACTACCGAAGCGAATTTCTTAACCCTAGTCACAACATTAGAATAGCTGAGATTTCATTATAACCTACAGACGGACGTATTACATAAATAGAATAACAATACAAAGTGTTGCTCTGTATTAACGGTTTCTCGAAACCGGTTTCTTGGAAACATTCATCGTTACTGCGAATTTACGAATGCAGTAATACTACAAACGTATTCAAGTCATAAATTTAATTTATCTAATTCACATGCGGCTTCGTCGTGGACACTAGACAAGAAACTGCGGTGAAACCGAACGCGAGTCTGACAAAATGAAATGATTAGAAACGTCGATCCATCGTGAACAATTGACTGTTTTAATGAGGCGTTGTTGAGAGGATACGCAACTTCGAATGAATTTATCGTCGATATGATGGATTACTTTCACCATATCTACTAACAGACATTAGTTTTTGTGATGTAAGTTAATAATAATGTCCTCCAGACAGAATTTCGGTCATGGGGCCAATCCCAATAGAAACCAACCTTTTTTTTTGTACATGACAGGATTACAGGGCACGGTTCTGTGTGCGCAAGTATTCTTTATTCCATTATTCCTTCTTATAGTCCGATGGAACCGCAATCTGAAACGACCGAAAAGAGATCAGGCGCTGGCACGGGGTTAAAACACCTCTAACGTCCAGACTTCAGGCTGCTACTGATAAAACTTTATCAGAAACACTTAATAACTGATTTTTGGCCCGACCCGGGATTCTAATTCGGGACCACGAGATCGGCAGTCGTGCTTTCAATCACTGTACCAACGAGGCGATCACTAAAATGTAAATACGAGTATAATATTATTGTACAGCCTGTAGCCAAAGTGAGGGAGTCAGAGCTATAAAAATACATACAAATAAATACTTTTTGTACGTGGTAGAGCCATGCTGCAGCTATATTAGTAGTATAGTTGTAGCACGAATGGGTCGGCTCGACCGGGGAAGGACCACGCTCTCACAGAATACCAGCGTAAAATGGCAGCTTGACACTGCTGTGTTTCGCACGGTGAGTGTAGAGAACCGGAGACCCTTTTTACTGGAAAAGAGGCATTCCATCTTAATCCTCACGGGTAACGACGCATCCGCATTTTGATTCTTTATTGAGGATAAATGTAGATGTCTATGGGTCAGAGCAACCACTTACCATCAGGTGGACTGTGTGCTCATTTGTTACCCTTATTCTATAAAAAAAACATGGGATCAACTGGGTTTAAACCATTAAGAGGTATTCTTGGCCATAGTTTTTTCTATTTTTTTTCTATCAATGACAGTAATACAAAAAAGGTATTAACTTATTTAACAACTAACATTGTAATTGTTCTTTCTTTTTTGTAAAACTCCGAAAAAGTAAGTTAATAAAAATCCAATCAAATTATATGAGACATATTTTTTTATAGAATAGGGTGATAAACGAGCACTGAGTTCACCTGATGGTAAGCGGATGCTGTGGTTCATATACATCTACATTTATACTCAATTAAGAATCAAAATGCAGACGCGTTGTCACCCCTGAGGACTAAGATGGAATGCCACGTATCCAGTAAATAAATAGGGTCTCCGGGTCTCTACACTCACCATACGAAACACAGCAGTATTAACCTGTTATTTTACGCTGGTATTCTGTGAGAGCGTAGTCCTATCTCGGTCGAGCCGACCCATAATATATCTGCAGCGTAGCTCTACCACGTGAAAACTTTACTGTGGCAAGGTACATGACCAAAAAGAATGAGAGCATAGTTT
Organism: Parnassius glacialis; assembly: GCA_033319125.1. Classification (NCBI taxonomy): domain Eukaryota; kingdom Metazoa; phylum Arthropoda; class Insecta; order Lepidoptera; family Papilionidae; genus Parnassius; species Parnassius glacialis. Next base: position 33,681,257 of record JAVANC010000018.1, read on the forward strand.
ATTACTACGCTCACAGTGTCAATCTTTTCAAGAATTGATGACACAAGGTGACACTCAATGTAACAAATTTTGTATAATCGTTTTTCAAAATCAGGAGACTTGCGTTTTGCCCGACTGCTGCACAAATATATACACACACACACACTCGAATAACGTTACCCTTTTTCGAGTGTGTGTATGTATGTTTGTGTTTATGAATGTATCTATGCATGTTTGCATGTAAGTATGCATGTATATATGTATGTCTATTTCTTTGACAAGTTCTGTATCGCTAACGGCTTAACGGATTTCAGCAAATGGGATTTCATAAGATTCGTCTTAGTTGTAGAAGTAAATTGGGTATAATTTTTTCCCTTTCGAGTAAACGTTTTCACGCAGTCGGGTATTTTAATTGCTGTTTTACCTTTGGGCTATTTATATAATTAATAATAGAATTGAGTGATAGTGCTCAAGCAATTAAGTGTATTAAAATCTGAAAATTTGCGAATTATTTTAGAACGATACAGCGATTTTGTAAATATGAGACGCGAACGAAGTGAGTTAATGATAACATGTGAGTCGTAAGTTTATAGTCGTCTATTAACATAATACTTTCTTCGAGAATTCTTTTATTTTTATACGTGTTAAGCCCACGCCGCAGCTGTGTTATGTTTGCAGCACGAATAAGGCCGGAGTACACTGAGGCACGATATGATGATATGTGAACTAGAAAAAAATAGCTTTCATTCATAGGAAGCATGACTCAACTGAAACCGAAAATAAGTACGCGATAGTAGTTATACTGTTTACTTTATTCATTAACAAGATTTTTACACGTGACGTGTTAATTTTAAACAGACTTGCGCGAGCGCATATTTTTAGATGATCTACTTAATGTTTGGTTGATTGGATGTTTTTAGGTGGTTATTTTCTTGTAACAGAATGACTTTCAAATTACTTGAAACGAAAGGCAAAAATCTGAGGAATGTCAATACGAGGGCGACACTGAAAGTTTTTATAACTGGCCACTTGTAAACGATATAATAAAAAAATAAGTAAAAATTTGGATAATGGAACTCTTTGCCAATATTATTGTGTATCGTAGAGAGAGCATGAACTCATAACATAAGAACTTGTGCATACTCCCTCTACGTTATGTATGTATTTTATTAATTTGTCATTGTTTACGATTTGGCGGCAAATTGAAAATTGTCTGTGTCACGTCAGCATGAATTTAACGCGGGAAAATTTTCGTACAATGATTTTTTATGACTTTCGATGTCATTTAAGGCAACAAGAAAGTTATGATAGACTTCGATTGGCCTTTCATCAGCAACCCCCATTTCTTGCCACTGTTTACAACTGGTTTAATGAGTTTAAACGTGGTCGCACTAATCTCACCGATGATCTGCGTGAGGGACGGTTTTCTACGGCGACGACTGAAGATAACATCTGTGTTGTGCGGATTATGATAGAGACTGATAAAAGAGTGACTTATCAGCAAATTTAGACAAGCATAGGTATGAGTTAAGTGCACAAAATCCTCCATGAACATTTAGCGGTCAGGAAGATTTGTGCCCGGTGGATACCTCATAATTTGACAGAGGCCCAAAAACTCTGATTGGTGTCTAAAAGATTGGTGTCGTGAAATGGTTCAAAGATTTAACGGAAGTGATTCAAATGCTGTGTTCGACATATTTACGGGTGACGAAAGCTGGATTTATTGTTACGATCCTGAAACTAAGAGACAGTCTGCTGTCTGGGTGTTTCATTCCGACGGGTTGCCAACTAAAGTGAAGAGAGGTCGAAGCGTGGGAAAAAAGGTGGTGACCTCGTTCTTGGGAAGAGCAGGTCATTACGCAAAAATTGTTTTAGCGGATCAAAAAACAGTTACTGTAGAGTGGTACACTAACAATTGTTTGCCGCTTGTCTTGGAAAAACTTCGGGAGAAACGACCTCGCAGCAGGATCCTCTTTCACCACGACAACGCCTCGTCACGCACCGCCAAGCAAACAATCGACTACTTGGCGACGTCAGACGTGAAATTACTGGGTCCCTCGCCCTGTAGCCCCGACCTCGTAAGTTGTGATTTTTATATATTTCCGAAAATAAAAGAAAAACTTCTAGGAAAACGTTTTATGGACGCCGAGTAAGCAGTGGCTGCGTTTCAAAATGCCGTCGAAGAGATCCCTAAGGACGAGTGGGCTAAGTGCTTTTCTCAGTGGTTCCATCGGATGCAGCGATGTATTGATGTATATGGATACTATTTTGAAAAGGTATAATAAAACTAATAACTTGCTAGTTTGTTCAGTTTTTGATTTTCTGAGAACTTTCATTGTCAACCTCGTAAATAGATATCATAGCAGTGAGAACAAACAAAAAAAATTCAGAAATTGCTCAATGTATCAATAAACATCCGCTGGCTGCAGAAAACTTGAGTTTGTGCTTTGTACTAGTATTTAAATTTAAATGCCCTATATTCAGCCGCAGGCTCACTAGGGAAAAAGGGTTATGTATACAGTGATGACATCAAATTAATCATTAATTTTAAAAAATCAACACTGAAGCTTGTCATTCACTGAGTTAGGCAGAGACTACGGACTTTATTTAGCACGATCTTAACAAACCTCTCACGCTACTTACACATCCACATCTACACATAATCATCGATTTATTTGACCCATCTTTAATTCGCTAATTTAAACGATAAACTTTTTTCTAATCCGTCGTTAACCGAGTCTGATATCAACTAACTTTTATTCATTGTAAATTTATAGATTTCATTAACAAATTATGACTACGCTTTAGTTCTTAAGAACATTCAAAAGTTCTCCAACAATAAATATAAATATTGGGCTGTTTTAAATATAGGTTAAGGTTTCTATATTTCATCCATTTTTTGGATCTCTGCCCAGGTCAGGAATATTTCTTTGTTGAAACTATTGTTTGTAACTTTTGCTAACATGATATGAAATGGGTCCAAAACAATTCTCACCTATCTCGTATAAATATATTAAAAGTTGACTGCTTCGATGATATATATACATAAAATAATATGTATATATATATATATATATATATATATATATATATATATATATATATACACACAGTCGAAAGTGCAACTGTCTTAGGTTCAAGTCCCATGTGGAACCAATACCAGTTAAGGAGTGTTTATATCTAGAAATACTGAGCAGCAGCCTGGAGTAAGGAAGTTGCCGATGTTTCACTCGAAAGTCGGAAAACACGTAAAGTCGTCTGTCCTGCTCCTGCGTGTGATCTCTCTCACGACAGTGTGGGGTTGCCGTCCCATCGGACTATGAGAGTGAGGTAATAGAGAATGCAACTATGCTTGCGCACACACTCCTAACTGCACTGATAGCTAGTATTGGAGACTGGCCGCCCTCAGTAAAGGACATTATTAAGCGTAGATAATTAATTTTTTTTTTTATTTCTTTTAATATTTAATATATTAAATATGAATTAAACAAATAATATCAATGTTTTGCGAAATATATATTTATAGACACGCCAAACAAACATTTACTCTTTCGCTATCCAAATATATGTTGCCTCTAGCAAAGGGCACAATATGAAGAGAGTAACGCCAAACAAATTGTTCAAACAAAGACGTCGAACCACTTTCGTCGCTATTTTTATCAGCACAAAACCAATATCAGTACAAACAATGAACGTGAGTAACGCATTTTGTTATCGATTTAGATAGCTATTCGATAAGTAAAATGTCTAACCCTTACCTTATACAAAAGATTAGGTATGTGTGGTTAATATTTCATTGAATATAATCCTTGCCTTTTAAGCCAGTGTCAGCTTAGTTCAGAGAAGAAAAAAACTACGCACCGACATTGAGTATATTTGCACGAACCAATTCGAAATACTTTCGCCACCCCACACCCCACACCCCCAAACTCAAAACTTATGCTAGACCATACTCATACGAGGCCCATAGACATACACATTTATTCTCAATTAAGAATAAGACGGAATGCCTCTTTTCCGGTAAAAAGGGTCTCCGGTTCTCTACACTCACCATACGAAACACAGACACTGGTATTCTGTGAGAGAGTGGTCTTCCCCGGTCGAGCCGTCCTTTTCATGCTACAACTATACAATTACTATAGTTGCAGCATGACGGTTTCTTAAATCATAGCCATAGAAATACATAACTTTCTTCAATTGATTCAATTCAATTAATTCAATTGACCTATACCTGAAAGTTGACGACGATAAATACAAAGTCATCAACCAGGCTGAAAAATTAATATATAAAGATGATATTAAATTTAGAACCGTAGCTAGCGTAGCTCAGTGGCTAAGCTCTCGCCGTAAATTTCACAGCCCGCGAGCAATCCAGGTTCGATCCCCGCCGGCACCAATGAAATTGTCAATTACAATTTTAAATGCCGATTTTCCAAGTGCTCGGCGATGTAAGAAAATGTGAGGGGCCTGTGTATGTCTGAGAAATAAAACAATATTTGGAGGATATGTGGAGTCCATCAACACGCATTTGGGGCAGCGCGGCGGACACTTATTTGCCCTAAATTTTTCTTAGAAATGAGAGGACGTCTGTGCCCAGAAATGGGACCTGTACAGCCTCGTTAATACAAAAGTAAAACTATTAACTTTTATTATATTCAGCTTAAAAAAAAATTATCATATTAAACCAATGATTAAAAAAAGAGGTAAACATAGCAAGTATTTCCTACATAATAATTAACACAAAATTTATAATGTAAGATTTTTAAGAATTATCAAGTAAGAAACTATAATGAAGACACATTTTCACAACTGAAATATTAATCATAAAAGTTACAAAAATATTTCAACACTAGTTTTGTAAAATTCATAATAAGGAATACTGCGTTACTAATCGTTGGCCACCTAATTATTTAAAAATCCACATCAAACAGCATAAATCACTTAATATATAATATATATATTGTCATATTAATCATTTAGCCACAAACATTATCAGGGAAAGAGCGACTAGTCCAGTTAACGCGGTATAAATAGACACGGAGCCACTTTCCTCCGGATTGTTTCGTCGATGATTGAACGTTTGACGTCTGTTTATATTATACGGAGTTAATGATTGGTGGGGCAACGTGTTGCATTATTCAGTTACTTCCTTAATATATTATAAAATATTTTTTTATATTATATTGACCAATTATATAACCGCGAGTGACGGTGTAAGAGAATTCACTACCTCATATCATCCCGTGTTTGTCAAAGTAAGATACGACAGAGGGAAATTGAACAGAAGATGGGCAGCGGCATCTTCCCGAAAACAAATCAAAATAATAAAAAACTGCGTTTGCAATTATTAAAAATATCTCTCCTACTGAAAACAAGTATAAGTGAGGCCTGTGTCCAACACCTAAGGGTGGGAAACGATCACATAATCCACCTGGTTACATGTTCCCATAAACGTCTACGTATGTTATATACATAGATTTTAAGATTTTTACTTTTTTAATTTTAGATTTTATACGTGGAAGAGCCTTGTTGCAGCTATATTAGTAGTATAGTTATAGCACGAATGGGTCGGCTCGACCGGGGGAGGACCACGCTCTCACAGAATACCAGCGTAAAATAGCAGCTTAATGCTGCTGTGTTTCGTATGGTGAGTGTAGAGAACCGGAGACCCTTTTTACTGGAAAAGAGGCATTCCGTCTTAAATATAAATTGTTGAGAATAAATGTGTATGTCTATGGGCCTCGTATGCGTATGGTCTAGTATAAGTTTTGAGTTTGGGGGTGTGGGGTGGCGAAAGTATCTCGAATTTGTTCGTGCAAATATACTCAATGTCAGTGCGTAGTCTTTTTCTTCTCTGAACTAAGCTGACACACTTCCATTTATCCTGATACTAACACCTAACATATTCTGGAATCAATCCTAAAGGGCTGGGATTTTAGTCCTCACGGGTGACAACGCATCTGCATTTTGATTCGCAAACGAGGATAAATGTAGATGTCTATGAGCCACAGCAACCACTTACCATCAGGTGGACTGTGTGCTCGTTTGTCACCCCATCCTATAAAAAAAGTAATAAGATTGAGTGCCCGTCGCTTGGAAAAATGATCTCAAGGTCTAGTCACTGACAATATTACAAAATACTGTTACATTGTGCTGGTATTTTATGCAGAGAGATACGATTTATTTAGATTATATTAAGTGTGAGAACTTATTCATTTTCAAGTTATTATTATATTGTACGCAATGGAAAGGATGGACCGGTGTGTTAAGAGAAATATAAAAGAATAGCTTTGCCATTTATGTAATAAACTAAAAATACTACCATACAATTTCCGCCGCCTATCTAACCTAAGCAACAACAAATTTAAAATTTAATTTTGTTACCTGAATTTCTCACGAATGAAACCGCACCTTTATGGAAATGATGGTTTAAAATTTTTGTTTGTTCTAATTATAAACGCTACGTAATTCAATTCATTTCGTTATTTAATTTAAAAAAAGTTGTTATAATAACTTTGACTTAATCGACGTAATTAAATTTCCAGCGCTTCAATTAGATTGACCTTATTAAGAACACTGGCTTATTGTCTTTTTACATAATTAAGAACAAATGTCCGCTTAAAAATATTTAAATTAAATAATATAGCGCTTTTTAAAATATTGTATTACTTTAGTCGAAATTAAGTATGTAATGCAACAATGACATTTAAGCAAAAGTTACAAGTTATACTGAATTTACATAAAAAACTTCTAATTGTACATACATTGTATAAACCAGAATAAACTGAAGAGTCTATACCAATACATAAACTCTCACGCGTCAGGGTCACCCAGAGGGTTAAGCAGAGACTACCGACTTCTATTTCTGAAGTACGATCCTGACATACCTATCTTCTTTCTTTCACATCCCTGTTTCTACTATATTATATTATAAAATATAGAGCCAGCTTTTTTTCCTCATTCTTTCTTTCCACGTGTCCAAACCACTGAAGCATTCCTTTCACAAAGCATTTACTGGGAAATCTGGTGTTGAAACTCTAAGTCACCCACCCTACAGCCCTTTTTGTTCCCAAGAGTCAAAGAAAAAAATAAAAGGCAAGTTTTTTTCAAGCGCCGAAGAAGCCGTGGCTGCCTACGAAGAAGCGATTTCCGACCTGTCAGATCAAGACTGGCAAAAGTGTATTCAGAGTTGGTTTAGGCGAATGGAACTTTGTGTAGAGCACGATGGAGAATATTTTGAAAAGATGTAAAATAATAATAAGTTTATCGACCAAATTGGCGATATATTGAAAATGGGCCAAATTAAGAGTACCTTTAACCGACGAGCGTGTATGCGTAGGTATATGGATGTGGAGGAAGCGAGAGAGGTGTGTCAGGATCGTGCCAAATGGAAGTCCATAATCTCTGCCTACCCCTCTGGGTGACAGGCGTGAGTGTTTATGTTATGTTATGTTATGTAAAATAAATATTAATAGTATCTAGAATACGTTTTGTATATCTCAAAACTTATTGAGTGACCTACGGAAATCAGTTCAACCTTTTCCCAGAACTGACATGTTTCGTTTGAACTGCAATGGTTATTAACCATCAGGTGGGGTGTGAGTTCATTTACCACTACAATTACAATAAAAAAAATCTGTGTTTTTAGAAGTTTTGCTACTAGGAAGACGCTGCTGACCACCTCCTCGTTTGTTTCCATCTGTCGCCTCTTAACACACATACGGGAGGATACGGGGTATTGCATATTATGATTAAAAAATATAGCTCACAAGAAGTATGTTCATAATTTTGAAACTTATCGTTAGTAAGTTTGTTTCGCACTAGACAACATTTAACCATCCATAATAGACAAAACGTGCAGCTTCCGTTGAACATACCTAAGCAATTTAGAACAAGAACGCTCTCGTCGCCCAAGAAGAGCTTGTTACGATGATGTAACTACGTACTTACGTCTGATCTTGACCTAGACGAGTTTATGAAGCTGAATTTTAAGTATTCCTTATTTACTATTGATATAATAAAAATAATGACTAAAAGATAACAATTTTTAAGTCATTATATGATAGAAATGTTTCTTCTTTATTTCGTCGACTGTTACAAACATTACCCGTTTTGAAAAGAGCAAAAAAGAGGGTTGCAATAGTCGACGAAAGAAAGAAGAAACTATTTCGTCGTTCATATCTCGAGAAGATACGATTATATTGTCTACAAACCAATTTAATTTTATGCCTAATTAGATTTTCAGAAGAATAAATTAACCGGGACGTCAATTATCTCAGTCCACCCCGTGACCATGGGTGCTGCAAAGCACCTGAAAGGAAATTAAAAATAAGTAAACGATACGAAAGAACGATAAAATCCGTAAAAACAGTTTTATTAAAAAATATTCATTATACGCTCTTAATTTTTGAAATATTTTTTTTTAATTTCACAAATCTCGATAAAGTAACTATATCATAAACACTAACGGATGAACTATGTGGACATACAAATAAGTTTTCACCAGACCCTCAAGGTGCGATACCTACTCGCACTAGTCCGGTTTTTCTCATTATACTCGTAAACTATAAAGTCAAATTTTCGTGTGAAATATTATAACTACTTATTTATTTTTATGAATATGTAGTTGAATCAGGCATACCTAGACAATTTACAATTAAAATAAATTAATCAGGTTACGGGCTTGACACCTCGCCTGAACATCCCGAACAAGTGTCACTCACAAACCATAGAGTGGCGACAGGAAATGCGTAATTTATCGCGTCTCTCATCTCTTTGACAACTGAAAAACTAACAAGGCGTGAAGTGTGAACCGTTTTTTTGTGATCTAGAAAAATTATTTAATATATATCCGTCGAAATAAAATGCCTTTGTTCCAATTTTTCTCAAATTTTTACTTACTAAAATAGAATAAGCACTTAATAACTTACAACATTATAATGTTTGTTATGTCGCAAAGTGACTGAAAACAGTGCAAATAAAAATATGTCTACATGAGTTACAGTAATAAATTATTTAGTCAACTTTAACTAAAATAATTGAAAATAAAAATCATATAATCATATAAGCTGTTCACCCCTGGATGGATCCTCTACCATATAGTTAAGGAAGTGTAGGATTTCAAGGCAGTAAGCTGATAGTAAGTAGATGCTGGGGCCCATGGTAATCTACATCTATTCTTGATTAAGAAACAAAATGCGGATGCGTTTAGGGTTACCATATCTCAGGATTTGTCCTGAGATTTCAGGATTTTTGGATTCTTTTCAGGATTGCGGCTTGATTTTGCAAATCTCAGGATTTTTAGAATTTTCAATATAATACAGCTTACATTTTAAATATCTCTAATAAAAAGTTAAACAAACTAAAAATAATCTTCCTTTGGTAATAATTGCACAATTAAAATCAAAATTTATTTACCCAAGTAGGTACTTAAACAGTTTTATCATACTTAATATGTGAAGATACCTTTTTAAGTAAGGTTTTTTCTTTAAGTATTGATTTATATAATGCCGCACATTTTAGAAATTTAGTAACTTGTCGTTTAATTTTATACCAAAATAGTTTTTAGTAAAAAGTGATGTGTAAAAACATATTATACATTTCTGTGAACAATGATAACAAACACATGCTAATACTACGCCACAGTCAGTAATTCATTCATGGAGTAACGTATATATATGTACTTTTACAATAATTTCGCACACCTTTCATAAAAGAAGTCCTGCTTGGTTTATGGCAGGTTCTAACTGAGACAGTTTTTTTTTCTTAAAAAAACTAGTAAAGGAAAACTTGCAATAAACATCAGTGATAAATATAACATAATTTAAAATTTTGTACAACCGACTTCAATATAAATTATTAAGAAAAACTCAAAAACTATTGGTAAGCACCAGCTTTCAAATAAAAAAAGAATCATCGAAATCGGTTCACTCATAAAACCGTTATAAGGTAACACACGATGAAACATACCGTCGAATTGAGTACTATCTCCTTTTTGAAATCGGTTGAAAGTTATTCTATTCTATTCACTCTATAGTTGCAGTCGCATGGGAAAGTGCGTCATTCCTATAACGTCATCGCCGTCTGTGGACTGCACGTGGCACGTTTAGCTTTAAGAAAAAATTTAAATGATGTCATTGCTGAAGATGATAAGCGAGCTATCATTAAATCAAATTTATTACGATATTTATTTTATGTATTTCTCTATTTTATATAATATATAACTAATAGAAACGATAACGGATGGAGAAAAAAGGTTCTCGAATAATCAGCCTCATACCGGTAAGTTAAGTAAACTAATTGCACACTACCAAATAGAGCGACGACGGTAAGGCATGCAGGAAGTCGATGGATATAGGTTGCTCAAGACAGTGTTTTGTATTTTGTAGCATACCTTAGGAATGCCTAAGTTCAGAAGTGGATTTGTGAAGGCGGTAATGATGATGATGATGATGTTTTATATAACGGAACAGTATGTAATTTTATATCATATTAAATGGTTTTATTCAAACTTGAAACATTTCCTCTTACTAATCATTATCGATACTACACTATGTTCGATGTTCAGCGTTTTTTTTTTAATTCAAGCATCAGTGGGCCGGCAGAGCCTCGTCCATGCACCGACGAGTATGAAACGTACAATATGTTAATTTAAACAGATAATCCACTGCAGTGTGAAACATCATAGTTGATGGTAACCAATAAAGAAATATTATTTTTTATAGGATAAGGGTGACAAGCGAGCAGACAATCCACCTGATGGTAAGTGATTGCTGTGGCCCATAGACATATACATCTATCCTCGTTTGCTAATCAAAATGCAGATGCGTTTTCAGCCGTAAGAAATGAGATAGAATGCCACTTTTCCAGTAAAAAGGGGTATTTTACGCGGGTGTTCTGTGAGAGCGTGGTCCTTCCCGGTCGAGCCAACCCATTCGTGCTACAACTATACAGTTAATATAGCTGCAGCATGGCTCTCGCGTGTATAAATGTGGAGTAAAATGAATAAACACTGTATTTTTTTTAAACGATAATATTAAAAAGAAATACTAAGCCTGTATACAAACCGTGAACGCGTCATGTATACTATAGTCTATAGTCGAATAGAAAGGCACACGCCACACGCCGAACACTACTTTTTTAAAACTTATTTGAAGCCAGTGCTTGACCACAATCCCTCCAAGTGGTTAGTAGTGATGGAGCCCTAGATGGTAAATCACACTGTTTAGCGTAACAACAGCCTATTCACAACTCACACAACTCAAACCATCTAAGTGTATAGTATAGTATATAAGTAAGTAAATAAGTGTATAGTGTATATATATATATATATATATATACGCACACGTACGAGTACACACAAGGGAGACATACTCGTAAGAGAGTGTCATGCCGTTTGCCGTCACGGGATACGAGTCGGTTTTACTGTATCAATAGATGCATGACATCAAAAACAGACCGGTTACTGCAACGCTTGGACAACACATTTAAAAATATATATATATATATTTTAACAAAGAAGATCACAGACACATTGTTACTCTTGATATTATTGACTATAGACTATTGATTAAGATAGCCAGAACACAGCAGCTGGTGTACTGCTTCTAGGTTTCGGAAATCGAAAAACGGTTTGTGCTAATCCAGATGGACTCTCCCTATTTCTTTTTAATTTTAAAGTATTTGCAAGTTTTCGTTAACTAGAGCAAAAATAAAACGTTTGATCTAAAAAATAATTAAATTTAACAGAAATAAACCGCGCCCACCCGAGACAATTCCATTACGAACAACATCGTCTAAAGATAAAGAATAAAATTGTTCGAATTGCCTCCGCAAAATCCAATTTCCTCCTAGAGAATTCCATAGAAAATTCAACATTATACGGCTTAATAGAAATGGTCAAACGTAGCAGTTTTATCCATTACGTTATGACTTGTGGAACTCTGATTCCTTAATCCTGAGTATATAAATAAAATTGAATGTATGTCTGTAACATCGAAGTAACTTTCTTGTATTGAGCTGATAATGAAATAACATTAGAACGTGACCAATAATTTTTCAGTTTTATATCTTATACGTATGGAGACACTCCATACTTATACGAAAAACTCGGAAGATTTTTGTTGAGAAATCGAAAAATTGGTCATTGATGATCTAAAATTACGTAATGTTGTTTATCTTCAGAAAAGAAATAAGGTAGCCGGATCAAAAATGTTTTATTCTCACAGTATACATCGGCATCGGGCACGTACAGTAATGTAATGTAAAAATGGGCAGTCGACATAGAGACAGTGACATTTAGACAGGACCATAGATTATTTATAATTATAAATGACATTGACATTTGCGTTTAGTTTATACTTTCAACACGTAACATTAACAGATCCTACCCAGACAAATCAGGAGCAGGACGATAGTAGTAAATATTCTATAGGCATGTAATTGTACTTTATGCTCTAATAAACGACTTAGAACATAAACAACTGAAATATCAACAAGAAGTAAACATAAGACATACAAAAACATGTGATTTGAACTAGTGTTTAATAACTCTGATCGTAAAAGGAAAGGGAGAAGACTAAATGAAAATCTAAGAGTTGAGATTTTTTAGATATACATTATCATAGGTAATTTGTAATTCAGAAAAGAGATGTGACGTCTACAGACCGTTACCATTACAGCCTAAAGTCCACTGCTGAACATAGACCTCCCCCATAGATTACCTCATAGGGGGAATATTTGCCATAGTTGACACGCTTGGCAAGCGGTTTGGCAAGCGTAGTTTTATTATTTTTAGTAGTTATTAAGAATGCAGATGGGACGCTGCTGCCCATCTCCTGATTTGTTTCCCTCTACACGGCACACACATAAAATATTAAAAGGTAATAACAGTAAAAGTTAATTAGTTTACTTGACCTGTAGTTAGTTACGATGTAGCTGTGCTGATAGATGGATTTCACATGTCTCAATTTTATTCTCAAATGTATACATTTACCCACCATTATTCATCGCTGAGTTCGTCGTAAGGCAGCGTTTAAATTAAACAATGTCTGTGGTGTTAACATCGTTCTGTTACAATTCGCTTGTCTAGTCGGTCAAATTTTTCAAAATAATTTAAACCTTTTCGAACTTCCTATTGACGTTCACTTTTCTTGCTATAAAACTGAAGTGACAAACGAACATACAGTCCACCTGACGGTAAGCGGCTACTGTAGCCCATGGTCACCTGCAACTATCTTTAAAGAATGAAGGCTAAAGGTGCGTTGTCAGCATTGCGGAATGAGGTGGAACACCTCACCGCCAGTAATTATATGGCTCTCCATAACTGGAAATCAGCTGCACAAGCACTGCTATTCGGTGGCAGGAAAAAACAAGACGGTGGTACTTACCCAGACTGGCTGCTATGCGGAAAAGGAGACCTACCATCTGTAACTTACAGATCTTTAATAATAAACAATACAATGCAAGCGGTTTTTTTATTATATTTTAACGTTATGACGTACATATTGTAGAATTATTTTTATAAAGAAATAATTATAATTTTTATATTGAATAAAACAAGGCATTGTTTTCAGTCTCACTGCCACTCGCAAACATTAACACGCTTCTATTTTAAATCATGTTTATGTTTTTGTTGTTCTCAATGGTGAACTGAAAAGTAATTGGATCATATTTTATGCATAGTTGTAACTATACTTTGAATTTCGAACGTATAGTGTTATTATTATTTTGCGGATTTATATGTGAGCGTTTATGACAGTCTAAGTACATACATATACATGCATAGATATCGTCTCGCCTGTAATCCCCGAGGCAGGCAGAGTCCAAAGAGCAGCGAGTTACACGGACCACGATAAGTCAAAAAATATGTGTATAGATGGAAAATTACGACAAGAAGTGACAGGTTTTGACTGTGGTAGAGCCATGCGGCAGCTTTTGCTGTCGCATGGATGGGCCGGCTCGAACCTGGGTGGTACAACGACCTCACAGATTATCAGCGTGAAGTAGAGGTTTACCTCTGTGTTTAGCTTGGTGACAGGTGGCCGGAGGCCCTTTTTACTGGAAATGAGGCATTCCATCTTAGTCCTCACGGGTGACAACGCATCTGCATTTTGATTCGCAAACGAGGATAGACTGTGTGCTCGTTTGTCACCCTTATCCTATAAAAAAAGGTGGCTACCTGTCTTTTCACCTGCCCATCGCCCATCGCCTATACAATTACTAACCCAATACCTTATTAGTCGCTTTTACGACATCCTAAGCAAGTAAGACCTTTAACACATTCAATTTTGTTATAAGTCCTAGAGATCAACATGTTGTGACTATCTAGGTATCTTCTATTTGTAATAAATATACGAGTACAATATATTCATTCTTATATTATAAATCAAACATTAATGTATATTCAATGACTCGCTTATTATTAAAGAATTATTAATATTTTCGCACCGTTTAATAACAAAATTAGGCAATAAATAAAAACATTACGCTCAGTTTAAATCACTACTAAATATATATCGCGCAATTTTATTATTAATTTTACCAATTTGATCTAAAAACTCCAAGTGGTAAAAACCAGCATTCAAAGCCGGAGAAACTATTTATTAATTTAATCATATTTATAAAGCATTGACTATAATAAATGAGTATTTAAATAGAAAGAACACTGTTTATATGTATACTCACTCACTGACTACAGGCCATTATAAGTTGCCACACATAATATGGGCCTGGGCTACCTGCATCCATTTGCTGTCTGAATGTTTCATCAGATCGTCACTTCATTTAGTGAGGAATTGCGAAATTTTGTAAGCATTGCCCTTTATTTTTTTTTTTGTATCCTAAAACACATAATTTGTACTCAATTCCTTGCAGAAGATGGCAAGTATCAAGTAATTACAAAGCCGCTCGGAAACTCGGTAGGTGGGTCAGTGATAAGAAACCAAACAAGCGCACCGGTCACGCATTGCGGCGTAATCGACTGCTGAGGTCAACTTGGATATCAAGTAAGTGGTACTTTATCATCTATATGAATAAAATGATAGAGGTTTGCAGTTGTGCGCGCATCACGGAAAAACTACTGGATATATTTCAATTACGTTTTGTAAGCTTTATTTCTTAAGACACTTGGTCCTTATCTAAAAAAATATTGCGATAACTTCATTTAATATGAAATTATTAACGTTTTACGAAACAACGATTTTTATAAGCACTACATGTTTAGTGATATGTGTAAGCAACGCGGACGAAGTCGCTGGTATCAGCTAGTAATTTATGAAGACGGATACAAAGTGAATTAAATTTATTTCATTTTGCTTGCATTCGTTACAGCTTCTTTTTTATAACTGGCTTTACGGCTCTGGCTTCTAGCCCTTTTGACCCTGAAGTTACAATGTATAATTATTCATCATAGTACACTGCTTCACAATATGTTGATGCGTCACATTGTGTAGCCCTTGGGATATTTTGACGGCAACTTGAGCAAGCAGACAGCTCACAGTTGGCGATGGTATCTCAAGGCGTCTAAGCAGACAGACACCGTATCTTGAGAATCACATCACCATTAGAGCACTTGTTTCAGCTTTTCCACTAATAGTTCACATGCGCAGACATTTAATACATAATATCGCACCACTTTTACATATAAAAATCTACTTCAAACCATTATTTAAACAATAATACAGGAGCAGCAATCCGTCGCCGTTCAAGTTCCCGCCAAAACTCTTCGTTACAGCGTATCAAAAGTACATCACTGAACAAATGCCGTCAAACGTCGTGCTATCTATCATAGTTGACACGCTTGGCAGGCGAATTGACAACTTAAGTTTTTTTTTATTATTTTGAGTTGTAACCACGAAGATACCGCCGCCTAACTCCTGTTTAATTTCTCTCTGTCGCCCTAAAGAGCAAGACACCTACGAGATGATATGGGGCTGTAGATTTTCTCATTTCTTCGCTACTAAACGGTGATATTATATTACATTAATATACAGATAAATATTACATTTATTAGTAATGAAATAATCCTAAGCACGCTGGAACCATGAGAATGTGACTTGGGTTTATATAACCTGTAGTACCTAAAATTAAACTAGTAGCAGCCTGAAAACAATCTATTAATTATCGACATTAGCAATATTAGACCAGACATTTAACGCAGATCCATCGCAGATCTATCGTGTATATTTTATAGTTAGTGGGCTTCATCATCATCATCATTACAGCCCTTCACAAGTCCACTGCTGAACATAGGCCTCCCCCAAAGAATGCCACAAAGCACGGTCCTGAGCCACCTGCATCCATCGACTTCCTGCATGTCTTACCAGGTCGTCACTCCATCTCGTGGGGGGACGCCCTACACTTCGCCTACCGGTACGAGGCTGCCACTCGAGAACCTTTCTTCCCCATCGGTTGTCGGTTCTTCGAGCTATATGGCCGGCCCACTGCCACTTCAGCTTGCTAATCCGTTGGGCTATGTCGGTTACTCTGGTTCTACTGCGGATATCCTTATTCCTAAGTTTATCACGCAGAGAAACTCCGAGCATAGCCCTCTCCATAGCTCGCTGAGCGACCTTGAGCTTCCTCATACGGCCAGCAGTGAAGGACCACGTCTCAGTTCCGTAAGTCATCACTGGCAACACGCACTGGTTGTACAATTTCGTTTTAAGGTTTTGAGGTATGTCTGACGAGAAGATGTGTCGTAGCTTCCCGAACGCTGCCCAGCCGAGTTGAATCCGTCGATTGACCTCTCGGTCGAAGTTGGACTTACCTAGTCGGACTATTTGTCCCAGGTAAACATACTCGTCAACAACTTCGAGCTTAGTGCTCCCAACAACTACCGGCATAGGTGTGACATGGACATTAAACATGATCTTTGTTTTGTCCATGTTCATCTTAAGACCTATCCGTTGGGAGACACTATTGAGGTCATTGAGCATAGTGCTTAGGTCCTCCAGCGATTCTGCCATAAGGACTATATCGTCGGCAAATCGAAGGTGAGTGATGTATTCGCCATTGATGTTAATACCGCATCCTTTCCAGTCCAGAAGCTTGAAAACGTCTTCCAATGCAGCGGTGAAGAGTTTCGGGGATATAACATCACCCTGTCTTACACCTCTCTGCAATTGGATGGGTTTCGTACTCTGGTTCTGTACTCGGATAGCCATCGTAGCCCTACTGTACAAACACTTCAGCACTTCGATATACCGACAGTCAACTTGGCACCGCTGAAGGGACTGCAGCACCGCCCAAATTTCGACGGAATCAAAGGCTTTCTCATAGTCCACATACGCCAGACATAGTGGCAAATTGTACTCTTCGGACTTCTGTACAATTTGCCGTAGGGTATGTATGTGGTCTATGGTGCTAAAGCCCTTTCGGAAACCGGCTTGTTCGGGAGGCTGGAAGTCGTCAAGTCTGCGCGCAAGACGATTCGTAATGACTCTCGAAAACAGCATGTAGACGCGGCTCAGAAGGGAAATCGGTCTGTAGTTCTTCAAGAGAGCGTTGTCACCTTTCTTGAAGAACAAGACCACCGCACTTCTGCTCCACGCCTCCGGTGTTATGCCACCATGGAGGACGGAATTAAAGAGCTTCTGAAGGACTTCAAGTACCGGTCTTCCACCCGCTTTCAGAAGCTCCGCTGTAATTCCATCCTCGCCTGGGGCCTTGCCGTTTTTAAGGTGCTGGAGAGCCATTCTAATCTCGCTCAGACTGACGTCCGGGATATCTTCGGAATAGTGTCGGATAAGACTCGCTCTTGGATCGTTACTCACACTTGCGTGTGGCTCCAACGATGACGTGTACAGCTGCCCATAGAACCTCTCAATCTCACTCAAAATCTCAGGTGCCCCGGAAACGATGCTGCCACATTCGGTCTTCAGCTTTGACAGTTGGCTCTTTCTGGCAGACAGATCTCTGGCAAAGACTTTGGAGCCTTGGTTCCGCTCGATCGCTTCTTCAATACGAGCTGTATTGAAGTTGCGTAAGTCCCGCCGCATGCATTTGGAGATCTGTCTGTTCAGTTGCCTGTATGCTGTCAAATCTGTTGAAGAATGTAGCCTCATCTCCCGTCTAACAGCCATGAGATTAAGAGTGTGATCGGAGAGTTTTTGTGTTCTTCTGCGGCGGGTCTTGCAGAACTTAGCTCCGACCGCATGGACAGTTTCCACGAGCTTGTCATTCATATCGTCCACTTCATTGCAGTCTTCTAGGCACTGAAAACGGTTTCGTAACTCGAGCTGAAAGGTTTCGGGACTTTGGATTAGAGCACGAGGGGGACGGAGCGTTGACTTCATCAGACGAGACCTCTCCAACTTAACATTTAGGTTCAGTGTGCCTCTAACCATTCGGTGATCGCTGCCGGTTTTCACCCTCGCGATCACTGAGACATTTTAGACTTAGGTAGACATTTTAGCTATTATTGTGTTATTCGCCTCTTACTTCGAGAATTAATGTTTTGGTAAGTTAACCTTGCCTCTGTCATTCGGCACAAACGTCTACTTCACATTTTCCAGTACCGTTCTAAAGTTAAATAGCTTTCTGTTCGCCAAAGGCGTAGCTCCCGAATTTTACAAGTACTAAATTTGATTTTAATTTAATTATTCCTCTCCTTTTTATCTTAAGGATAACTTTCAATATCTATATTTAGCTTACGATCGTTTTCCCTGTTTATATAAAAGTTAGTCTTAAAATTCATTTTCCATTAAAAACAATGGTTTCTTTACTTTCTCCTTATTGTTCCGAAACTAGTAAGTAACCTAGTGAACGCAAATAAACGTATCCATTGTTATTAATAAAACTACTAATATAAACCTTTAGAATAATTCCATCTGATTTATCCGATTTATTTATTTGTCTCTCTACCTTTTGATTTATAACTAATATAATTAGGTGTTTTGCTATAGAGGTTTCATCATCATCATCATTATCATCATTACAGCCCTTCACAAGTCCACTGCTAAACATAGGCCTCCCCCGAGAAACACCACAAACCACGGTAGACAGGTTTGCTGCACGAGAATTTATGAACTCTTCAGAAGCGCTTTTACGGTTCCTTCAGAATCGAAATTATTGCCTATCCAAAAGTTATCTAAGCTTTGAAAGAAGAGTAAGTATGTTGGGTAATTTGGCTTAAAATTCCCTTCTCTCTATGCCGATCTCAGATCATATAATTTCTACCCAACTAGCACGGTAGCGTTAAAACAACCTGTATATCGTTCGTATATGGGATCCATTCGAGTATCAAAGTGTTAAGAATACCTGTAGCAGCGGTGTTATAGAGTGCTCTAACTCACTTATAACCACGAAAGAGGCCCACGATTTTACAGGTAAAGGTTATAGAAAGTCTGTAGAGCAATTGTATAAAGGTGTTAAAGTACCTACATAAGAGTGTTTATTCATCCTCAGCTACTACTTTAACCGGTATTACTGTGGTTGTAGATGGGTCAGTTAACACTACGGGTCATAGAAAAACGTCGGCTAAGAATGATTTATCACTCAAAACTTCATTAGACCTATTAAAAATAGTTGTTTGACACTTTGACGCGTGATAGTTATCTAAAATACTCTTAAGGCTCGTTTGAGAAATTCTATAAACGACACAATAAAACTGTGACAACGAAGAACAGCTTACTGAATGGCGAAACATAATTGACAGAGGAGTTAGTTATAATAAATTAATCAAGTTATTTTAGTTTGTGAAGTGAAAACAATCGGCTATTGTGATTTTACGGTAAGTGTATACCATGTTTCCCATCTCAATTTTAACGCGCTCAGGATTTGTTAGAGATTTTAAATAAAAGTTATGAAGAATAAAATAGACACCCCAAATTTGTATCATATTTTATTCTTGCATCCTGGCCAGTGGCATGTTAAATTAAGTGGCATCAATGGAATAACAAAATTAAACAAAAATTATGAAGTATTTTGTTGTCAAATATTGAATAACCCAGTCATCAATTTATAGGTTAGTTTACCAAAACAATGGCGAACTTACTCAAAGCTTTAGTCTTCACTTAAGTCATCTATTACACATTTTGAGATACAACATCTTTACTCAAGAATATTGTGCAGTCTTTAGTATACTTAACAGTGCAATAATAGACTTAAATGATTATACTTACTATAGCCAAGGCAATACAACCGGCTAAACATTTTACGAACTAAATGGATTAGGGTTCTTCAACAAAATAATCAAAACCTGCTTTTAGAGCCGCAAACGACATGATCTATGTTTATACGGGTTGTAACGAAATATCTAAGGGATACGTGGTGGGGGATAAATTAAAGTTAACAACTTTCACCAGAGAATGTGGGTCAAAATATTTAAAAAAAATTGCCCACTTGTGCAAATTGTGTGGTCTTTTGACTGATTAAAGGTTTTGTTAAAAAGATTTTCTCTATTGGGACAATTTGTTATACCTTGAGTAACTACGTATATATGTGTTACGTATGTTTTCTGTTGTCTGAATTTGTGTACTAAGGTGTTATTATTATTGTTTCAGCATGCCGTTCAAAGTTGTTCAAACCTTGGAGGGAAATAAAATATAAATTATTTACTGTCCCCTCGGATTGGGAATCGAACATTATTCTCAGATATCCAAATAAATGCATATCAAAGTATTAAAAAGATGAAAATTCAACACCAACGTTAGACTGGGACGTAATGAAATGTAAAGTAAAACGGACCGATGTATTACGATAACAATTTACAATGTATAGCAGTCTATACTAAAGAAAGCATTTTTAATATTATAATGGATAAATAATATTCTCCTTATTGATTTTTTAATAATTCACATATAGAGTATTTATTTCAGAAAATAATGTTTCACATATTTTATATTTCTAAAAAAACATTTGTACAACAATTTTTTCTTAAATTTTTACTGTTTTAATAAAGAAATTTTCAAATTAAAGTTTGCTTATCATTTGAGTACTTACAGCGTATGTATTAATGGTAGAAAGTATATTACATCTTAATGACTAATACAAACTAATTTACATTTGATTTCATTTGGATTTATTACCATAACATCATCAGAGACAATATAAGGTTCTTAACTCAAAAAGTGTTCAACAACATCAACACGAAGGATATCAGGCAATATGATAACGCTTAAATAATAAAAAAAAACTAAATTCACTTGCTTTCCAATAAGCGAGACAATCTATACTTCTTACTGCCCGGTGGATCTCAGACGGTAATTTACAGATTTTTAAAAATGCCTCTAGGTTTTCATATTATATATAATATTATAAATATTTCTTCCTCTTCTTTATCATCTGACGCACTAAGTAGTATGGAATCGAAAAAATTGTGATTTATCTGGGCTTTTTCTTGTTCTTGTTCTTGTTCTACAGAACCCTGTTGTGTCTCCACTCGAACTTGACTAAAATTACTCGTATTATGGCTATTTATATAGTCACTTTGTAACGAATCTTCTTTATTTTCCGTAATAACTGGAACACCAGAATCTAATCGGATATCATCACAACTAAGTGATTTGTTTGTGTCATTCGTACAATTATTAAGTGAATCCAAAAAAAATACGGCATTCCTGCTTAATCCTTTTTTTCACTGCACCTGTTTTCTTAAGTTTACTCCATGTTTGTAATCGTTTCATTTTAATGTAACTTAATATTATTACTCGGTAGAAGAATTTCTTCACTTCGTAATAAGGTTGTTTATAACAAAAAATTACAACAATTCGCAACTTTGGAAAGACTGCTTTTGAGTATTAATATCCATACTTGTCTTGTATAACACCATTACTTTTACAATGTCTTTAAAGTGTATCTGCCTAACACAATAAGCATTAGTAAAATTAAAATTAAAGCTTAAAACTACATAAATGAGTTGTTCAACACTTTTAGTATCTTGTGTTAGTACACTCTTGAATAACTCTGTTTTACAACCTATGTCTGCACCTATAGTCAATATAATACCTAAAGACATATAAGACACTTCACGGCAACAAATAAACAACTATAAGTGTTAACGAGAGTCAGCGAGCACTGTTGTATAGATTTAGGAGCTACAAACAGGTCAAAGCTACAACATCTTAACTGTACTTGCTGTGATTAGCACTATTCTAACTCTTAAAGCAATCTAACATCGTTCATTAAAGTTCCAGAACCACTGTTGGAGCTAAATTTATTTTTTAACTCTTATATATCTCGTTTAGTTAGAACTGAGATAATTATTACTCACTTAAACAGATTAAAGTTATACTAAAACCTGTAACTGACACCAAAATGTTAGTTGGGTATGATCTGAGATGCCGATTCACTAATATGATGGCAGCTTCGACGCGAGTCTCTAACTATGCGTCATTTAATTCGTGATGTTTTGGGATGATTCCGCTTGTGGAAGCGAATAGACATATCGCCTTCAGTTCGTCATTATAAACTTAATTTTTCAGGTGGTCACAAAATTCATTTGTGAACGAATAACGCACAATACGTTCGTTAGTAGAACTAGTTTCGTATACGTCGTTAATATTGCGTGCCGTTTGAGACGCATTATTTCCACGTCGGAAGTCATTAAAGATAACACGAATTTTCTTAGAGTACTATGAGTTTTCGTAAAGAAGAGAAAAACTTACTGAGAAAAGCGAAGAAGTTGGCTTCGTCATGGCAGTAAATAATGTTCTTTAAGTAACTCGCTTACCTGAAACAAATTTATAAAATAAAAATAATTAGTATAAAAAGAGCTCAACAGCTTACATTAGGGACTAGAGTTTCAGTGATTTTTCTTTACTTCAAATAAAAAAATCTATCAAAATTGCCTCAATAGGGCTCATTTAAATTTTGGTCAAACCAAATAAATGTCCTGGTTTACAAATCGATAGATCACATCTCACATGCTATATGTACAGGATATCCACGTTACCGAAACGCTGGATATGTGGAGTGATGACAAAGGAAAATATCTGTAGCATGTACATCTACCGCGGTCCTGTACCAAGGGACAGGTTACAAGGCAGTCGCTTACGATGGTCTGGTCACTATTGCGAAGACCGGTAACGCTGATTCCAAATGCCCCAATAGATAAATAACTAGAATCAAACTTCGCGGAACGACAAAAATCGATAGTATGATGTAATCTTTACAAATGCGAGCCCGAATTCCTTAATACTGGAAAAAGAGGATGACAATAAGTAGGTACGCAGACACAGGTGTAAACCAACAAACGCTTTGTCGAAGAACATATTAATATAATACAGTCGTTTTTGAAATCAATCAACAAATCGAAGAATGGTTGACAAAGCAACTTGCTTTTGTTTACGTAAGTACTTACTATTACATATTAAATTTTTATGGTAAATATTTTATTTATTACTACACAAATACTTTTTAGAAGCTTTAAAACACGCACCAGTACATTTTAAAACAGTGCTATTGTCACAAATCCTCGGATCAACACAACAGCACGTGTGGGAAGAGCCCACAATAAATCTCTTGCTCCTGAGCAGAGTAACAATGAAGTTACTACACAGAATAGTGCACCAACGCTATAACTCCGTAATACCAATATTAATTATCGTATTTTATCTATATATACTATATCCTATTGATAAAACTCATAACAGTTGCGATTGCAGTGTTATGGTATACATGCTACCGCTATGTGATTTTATGCTTTATCTCTATTAAATGCTAACCTTTGTAGTGGAATAAAACTATGAGCTCGCACACAAATATGTTTGTAACTAGGAATGTCTTGTGTATCGTTGAGGCGTTTTTAATGCACACGGAAAAATGGTCAGACCCGGAACGATTATTTGTAGGCAATATATTGTAGGCAAAGAATAAAAATCCATATTCACCAATAAGACTTTAATAATAAATAGCTAAAATTTATATGTATATTTAAAATTATGTGGCTATATTTATAAATTTATTTTATGTCTTTAAAATATTACAGATATATTATTGTAGTATATTTTATTTCATGTTTTTTTAAGTTATTTGTCTGTGATCAGTGATCACCTAGACGTTTTATCATTGCTGTTCAATTGCAGGTAATTTTTTTAGAATTAAATCCGCGTTTTTATATATTATGTAAGGTTAAAAAATGAAACATTACACAAACAATATGATAGATAAAAAACATAATATAATGTCAGGAAATCGCTATGAATATTAAAATAACTTAAATAATAAAACATTAGAAAAAATATTTTACGACCAATATTTAACCATAAGAAGTTAGCAGCCAATATAATTTCATCCATTATAAGTTAAAAACACTATTTTCCTAAATGAAATGAATCTACTGTTTATTGCACACTGTTGTAATATAAAAACGGAGCGGTCGTGTCAACATTCAAGGCAAGTTTTATTTCGGACGACCCCTTAACCTACTTCAATGAAACTTTAGGAGTGTAAGGCTAGGACATTATGTTTCATATCTATCCCAATGCTCCAAATCGGTTGCAACATTGTTCCAATATGAATGCAGGAATAAATTCTCATTGTTCGGGGGTATACAATGTTCATAGGGAAGCGGTTCGTTAAGTAAACAATCTCTTTATTTGTTCAGCCGTAAATTGTATGCTTTTAAAATATTTTTTTTATCTTATTGTGTCGTTTTATATAAATGGTTATTGCTGGCCGTACGCATTAGGGAGCATGGCGGACATTTCCTTACCCCAAGACTCTCTTACAAATGAGAGTAGACTCAGCAGTGGGACGTGTTCTGTAACGTTACTTTTTGTTGATCCTATGAGGAAGTTTAAGGTAGCTCAGCAAGCTATAGAGAATGCTATGCTGTAATGATGATAACCACAGTAGAACTAGAGTAACCGACAAAGCTTTACTGATCAGTAAGCTGAAGTGGCAGTCCGCCGGTTATATACCTCGAAAAACCGACAACCGATTGGGAAGAAAGGTTCTCGAGTGGCAGCTTCGTACCGGTAAGAGAATTGCTGGGCGGTACTACACTAGATGGAGTACACAACCTGGTAAGATATGCAAGTTGCTGGATGCAGGTGGCTCAGGGCCATGTTTTGTAACATTCCTTGGGGAATGTCTATGTTCAGCAGTGAACTTGATGTGGACAATAAAAGGCAGCAGTTTTAGGTAAGACTCGCTCGGCTATATAGAAAAGGTACTTTGCCATTGTATTAAATTACACTAGCTAATATGCTATAAATTGCTACTTGTGTTTATTCAACCAGAATCAAAAGTTAAAAAAAAGTGTTTGGAAACTATTCAGTGCGTTATGGTCAATGTTTTCGATAAAACTTCGGATATTACACCGTTCTTTCACTGGCACTCCCTTAGGATATCCGGTGCCACTTTACCCCTCGTAACTGCAGCTCTTGTCAATAGTTATTCAGATAAAATTGGTGCTGTCGTAAAGTTATCTGTGCGTATATAAACAGTGTAGTGACGGTGTACAGATATCTATTACCCCAAATTGTCCCGTGGGTTACTTAAGAGGCGAAAGAGGAAGACAAACTAGGAGATGGGCAGTAGCGTCTTCCTAGTAACTACGTTTGCCAAACCAAATGCCAAGCGTCTCAATTATAGCAAAATATGCCCCAATAAGGCAATCTATGGAGGAAGTCTATGTAAAGAATTGGACTTTAATATGCTGGTATGATAACAATAACACTAAAGTAATATAATTCAAGGACTATCGATATTGATATGTGCCTGGCGTATTGGTGCATTATAGTTCTGCAACGGTTATTCCTAGAGAACTATTTATCACCTGAACTTAGTAAAAATGGTGCATCATCATGATTGTTATATTGTGAATAAGTTAGCTAAATATGTTTAAATAACTTAAAAAAAAGTAATGTGTTAACTAAACGTCATAATAGTAACATCTCAGTTATTTTTTAGTTAACTGTATTACAAATACGCCAACCTCGCTTTCCTAAGAATTCCTTAATTTTTAAGATGACAATGGCTGAACCAAATTTCATCCATAAGATATATTCATTATCATCGTTACAGCCCTTCACAAGTCTAGTGCAGTCCCCCAAGTAAGGCATCCCCAAGAAATGCCCACAATGCTCGGTTCTGAGCCACCTGGATCCATCGAATGTATGAATTTCGTACCAGGTCGTCACTCTATCTAGTGGAGGGCCTGCCTACACTTCGCTTACATGTACCAGGCTCTCTCATTTCACTCGAAAACCAATCTCCCCATCGGTTATCGGTTATTCGAGATATATTTGTCTACGCCTAAATTATACAAATAAATAAAATTGAAGTGTCTGTTTGTAATGTCAAAATAACAGCTTTTTTAGCTTTTTAAATGCATATGAAAGTACATACGGTACTTATAACAAAAATACAACTTTTAAAAATTTTGTCTGTCTGTTTGTTCCGGCTAATCTCCGAAACGGCTGGACCGATTTCGACGGGACTTTCACTGGCAGATAGCTGATGTTATAGCGAGTAACTTGGGCTACTTATATTTTAGAAAAAGAATTAGGGTTTCGCGCAACATAATTAAAACCCTAAATCACACGCGGGCAAAGTCGCGGAGAACAGCTAGTTAAATATAAATATAAAGTGTGTTTAAATAATATCAAAATGAGTTTTGTATCAATAAATAGCATGTTTCAATAGTGTTCAATTATTTTCAGTCCATTACACTGAAGCTAAACGAGAAAGTTTTTGCGCTACCCTAATACTCCGTTTCCTGACAAAGATTTATCTTGCTACAAGTTCTTATTGTTTTCGCGAAAACTCCATTATTTTATTTTCCAACTTTCTATGGCAAAAACCTCTCGTGATTCGACAAGCCGGTTATCAATGGAATTTATTATATTTCAGTTACTAACAATAATATTAATATTATTATGATCGAAGACGGAGATATTCGACAACAAGATTGTAAAACAGTACGTGTTGCCAGTGATGATATATTGATCTGAGACGGTGGCCCTTCACACCTGGACTCTTGCTCAAGGACGCTCAGTGAGCTATGGAGATGGCTATGCTCGGAGTTTCTAGACTTAGAAATAAGGATATCCGCAAGTGAAACAGAGGAACCGACCTGTTCCATCGTATCAATAAACTGAAGTTATAGTGAGTAGTTCATGTAGTTCGAAGAACTCTGAACTGTAGGGAAAAAAGGTTCGCTTGAGGCAGCCTTGTACTAGTAAGCGGAATGTAGAGTGGCCTCCCACTAAATAGATAGACGACTTTGTCAGAAATGCAGGAAGTACGTATTTTTTGGCATTTCTTTGGGAAAGTCTGATGAAATTGTTAATTACAATTTTAAATGCTGTTTCATCACGTGCTCGGTGGTGAAGGAAAACATCGTGAGGAAACCTGCATGTC
This sequence comes from Parnassius glacialis, assembly GCA_033319125.1. NCBI lineage: Eukaryota > Metazoa > Arthropoda > Insecta > Lepidoptera > Papilionidae > Parnassius > Parnassius glacialis. Next base: position 33,708,545 of record JAVANC010000018.1, read on the forward strand.
TGAAAAACAAGACAAAAAAATATATTTCGAAGATATGTGAAGTTCGCTAAAAAATTTTCGGCAGATTTTTTTTCCCTTAAACCCTCTCAGAAATGTGTGGAGGCCTATGCCCAGCAGTGGAACATGTAAAGTCAGTAAATTTAATTTTTGGGAAGGTTTATGTTCAGTCGTATACTTGTGAAGGTATGTTGATGATGATGATGAACTCGTGATCAGTTTTCACTTTTGAAGCTAATTTTATAAGTTAAGATTATATATGGAGTCAATACGTAGATTTTGCTAGAGATACACGTGTAATTTTTTATAGAAGATGAGTAAAAGAACGTTCGGCTTAAGGGGCGTATTACAAAAAATCGCGAAATTACAAGGTTTCCTCGTTGAAATTTTATGTTTATCGTTCATTGCTTGAAATAACAATTACTTGATAAAAATAGTTCGTTTTCTCTCCTCAAATAAGCTCGGAATGGATTTTAGATAACTTATTTATTTAATCAGTAATAATCATTCTCCCAAAGCATGTTTAGGCAAAAACTCTAGAAGACATGATTTGGGAGCTCTAATTTGTAGATTCTATTGAATATCGACCATCAAAAAAAAATATTTTTATCTCCCAAATATCCTATACTTTAATAATAATGGAATACATTTTCGTTATATGCTTTTCACGCTAGGAAAAAAAATCGACATAATTCAAAAAACGACCAAAAAAGCTTCGATACAAGCCCCTATATTTCCGAAGTTCTACATCATTTAGAAGTAAAATTTATACCAAAATAATCATCAACATTTGCTTACACTATGCTATTATTTTTACTTTTTAAATCGTTACTATTATATTTTAATTAATTAAATAAAAGTACTATATATTTCACTGTGCCGGCCATCTGCGATCATTAACGCGCGAGCGCTTGCCGAGGGTGGACCTGCGTCAGTTTATTTCGGGCGCTGCATCGTTTCGATACTACCGTAGTGTGCGTCGATTACCTGCATACTAGAAAATCATCAACAACGACCGCAATTTTTGATCGATCGGTTTAAAACTATTTTATATAGTTTTTTTTTTTTATAGGATAAGGATGACAAACGAGCACACAGTCCACCTGATGGTAAGTAGTTCCTGCGGCCCATAGACATCTACATCTATCTTCTATTACAAATCAAAATGTAGATGCGTTGTCACCCGTGAGGACTAAGATGGAATGCCTCATTTCCAGTAAAAAGGGCCTCCGGCCACCTGCACTCACCAAGCGAAACGCAGAGGTAAATCTCCACTTCACGCTGGTATTCTGTGAGGTCGTGGTACCACCCCGGTTTGAGCCGGCCCATCCGTGCGACAGCAAAGGCTGCCGCGTGGCTCTACCACTGTTAATTTAGATTACGTCTCTTCAAAAATGTGGTCTATTCATTGACTTAGATCATTGTTATTTGAGGGCTTCACCTAATGGTTTATACAGCAACGGTCTTATTGAAGTTAAATGTCCTATTTCAGCTTTCGGAATAGATTTTGATACGGCCTTTCGACAAAAAAAAAGTTAAAGGTTATAAATTCAGTGATTCAAGTGTAACATTAAATCAAAATAATGACTGGTTTTACCAAATCGAAGTCCAGCTTCATTTAGCAAATAAAAATGTCTGAATACTTGCCATAATATGTATTGACCCAGATTAATGCATTAAAAGTACTAAAAATTTACAAATACGACCAATTTTAGATTTTCAATGTGTTACCCAAGTTACAAGCTTTTTATGAAAAGTGTGTACTGCCTGAAATTATCGAATCGAGAAAAGTTCGGTCAATGCAGCAAATATTTTTCATATAAAAATATAGTAATTGACTGTAAGTACCGATTAAAAAATATTATTTACATTTGGTTGTTATATTTATTAAAACAGGTTGCAACCGTTTATTCATTTATACCACTATTCTACCGGTAGTAGACATAATCGATTATTAACATTCGATTACAGCGTAACAATTAAAATATTTATGTGTACTTATTTTGACACTAAATTTCATAAATAATGAATAATATATCAAAATGGTATATAATAATAAATAATAAATTATATAATAATAAATTAATAAGATAACATTAAAATGACACACCAAAAAATATTCCATCCACTGAAGTCCATCCTAAGAAAACTTTGTATTATGGAAGATCAAGATCGTTTAGTCGCCATACTCACAGTATTATAGTGCGAGCGAGTGAATAGATATGAAAGAAAGTATCGGTCGCGTAACTTGCCGCCCGCTCGGTGCGTAAAATACCTAAATTTGCGAAACGCCGAAATGTAAGAGGGCTCTTAACAGATAGTGACTACCGCCGCCCATTAGGAATTGCAACACCAGGGGAATTGCAGGCGAGTTGCCGGCCTTTTAAAAAAGAGTCAGAGTATCGGTCCAGAAAAATCGCTGGTGAATAAAGATATACGTAGGTGAGCAAACTGCTCGAAGAGGGGAGGGTCAAGAGTACTCGGATACCTAGACCTGCATGTATGAAGAAGATAATGAATCTGAAAGAAGCGAAAGAGGTATGTAAGGATCGTGACACTTGGCGATCTGTTCTCTCTGGCTACCCCGTCAGGGATTGTGCGTGAAGATAAGTTACGTAGGTGTAAATAAGCATAATTAAATTTATAAATTTTTGTATTCAGTTCAGCGCGTCGAACGTCTGAAAAAACCAAGCCACCTCTATTAAAAACTCATTAAAGAATATCTGATCGCGAATTTCAATGCTTTCGTACATTAGCATACAATACGCGCGGGATATAACAAACATATATATACTTGAATGTCTATGGACTGCGACCATTGCGACTGACACACTTGCATTGTTTATTTTAAACTGCCATTAAAATGTGGTCTATTGTTTAACGGCTTGTATTGTATTAATCATAGCGATTGGTACTGTGAATTATATGACTATCCTCGTCGTTATAATTACAGCGTAACAAAATTCCACTGCTGAAGCATAGGCCTCCCTCAAAGATTGCTTCATAGGTATATATTTACTATTTTATTTATATATTTTAAATATATATATATAAACCTTTTGCACTTAATGATAAAGAGCAAAAGGTTTATAAATTTAAGCAAGAGGTTGCTTTAGACCTTTCCGAATTCCGTTAAGCCGAAATCGGATATTACATAAAAAATAATGGGATGACACTGCCAAAGATAAAAAGGGTTGTATAAGCACAGGTATAAGGAAGAATGACGGACAGGCTAAAGAAGTCTTACTTGTATCTTTACCTTTGAATATCCTTTTATTTATCTAAGATGAAATGTCTCACGTGCTATAATTATAATAGCTCCTAAACCTCTAAATTTGGAACACAATAGCAATATACACCGCTGATTATTTAAAAAAAAAAATCTTTCACTGCCATATAGAAATAATGAACAATCAGACGAAGCTGATTCCAATTCAAACAAAAAAATAAATTAATTTAACGTCTAATTGATAAATGACTATATGGTACATTAACTCGTAATTTTTTTTATTATGGTTCAATTGGGTTAATTTCGAATTTTTGACGAACTCGGCGTTTACGATTGCACTTAATTATCGAGTTCACAGATCACATTCATAATGGGTTATTGCTTATTTATTAACGGTATTTATGCTTATAATGTTTTTACTTTTTATTTAATTTAATTTTTATTTCTACTTACTTACTACTTAACTACAATAATTAATTTAAACAATATCTTCATTTAAATCTAGTTACATCTCGAATTTAAATGAAAATAATCAAATATATTTTGAGAACCGTTGATTCTTGGACAGAATTTATTAGCAGTACTCTGTCACCCGTTTTCGTTTCGACCGTAGCTTTTAAGACATTTTGTCAACATCATTATAGCCCAACATTAACTGAAAATTTGCCTACCCCAAGGAATGCCACAAAGCACGGTCTTGAGCCACCTGACTCCGTTGACTTCCTGCAGCGCTTACTATATCTTGACATCGCCTTGTGGTTGGGCGCCCTTCACTTCGCTGACTGGTACGAGGCTACCACTTGAGAATTTTCTTGCCCAACATTTTGACACAGAATGATGAGGCCGATTTTAATGGGACTAAAGTACCTAGTTTGTACTTGCGTCCCACTGCTGGATACATTAGTTTTTTCAAAGCATTATTTTTTTTCATCTTGATTTTATGTGCATACAACAATTCATAAAAGAAAAGGTATAGTTACCTTTTTTGTTTAAAGAAACAATAGGCACTTTCACTTGAAAATTTAAATAATACAAAACAAGAGCCGATAACAAACAGGGTTGCAATAGGAATTCCTATTAAATGGTGAGTCAGGACTTCCACACTTTCTTGTAAGCTTTTTTATGGAATGAGCGTGACATCTGATTATAAGTATATGATGTGGCCCATGGAGTCCTATATCTATCCTCAATTAAGAATATACGATGTCAGCTCTGATGACTAGAATAGAATGCCTCGTCAACAGGGGTTTCCGGTTCTCTTTACCCAACATACGAATTATAGCAGAATTACGTTGCTACTATTCCATGCTGGTATTCTGTGAGAGCTCGATCCTTGTTCGGTCGAGCTGACTTGTTCCTTTTTTTTACGGGGGGAAATCCTCATGAACTACCTCCGCCTGGGGAAAGGCGGAGGGGCGTACCGGACTCTTACCGGCTAAAACACCCCCGGTGTCTCCTCACACGTGCGTGTGGGGCCACGGGAATCCAAATTCTTCCGCAGCCCCACACTAGTGCTGGCCCGGTCAATCCGGGCCTCGTCTCCTGCACGGGGTAGTGAGGTGTTCAACTACCCCGTGTATCGCCTCAGAGGCGCGCGCCGACACCCACGCGCGCCTCCGCCTCGGGTCCATCGAAAAGGGGTGGCGGGGGCTTCCCCAAGTCCCTCGCCCCTGGACCCATTCATGGGGGCCGGAAAAGGGCGTTGTCCGCCCTTCTCCTGCGCCCGGTACGCCTTCTGCGGCCGGGGAAGGGAGTCGAGATCTCCCTTTCCCGTTCCGCAGTTTCCTTCTGCGACATCACGTCCTCGCAGAAGGACACCACCGCGTCCCACGACTCTGTGCTACCGACCATCTTCCGCACTAAGGCCGACAGCGACAGATCGCCTCCTACTTTATTTTTGAGGACACGGCGCTACTCCTCCCAAGCTACACACTCAGCGAGCGTGTGTTGCGCCGTGTCCTCTCCGCAATGGACGCAGTGGTGGCACCGAGCGTCCGGCTCCCTGTCTATGCGGTACATGTACTTGCCAAAGCAGCCATGCCCCGACAGCACCTGCGTCACCCTAAACGACAGGGAGCCGTGCCGCCTCCCGAGCCAGTCGTCGAGTACAGGCCGGATCGCCTCGACGGTAGCGAGGCCGGCGGTAGGGCGCAGAAGCCTTTGCCGCCATTCCGCCACCAAGACCTGACGGAGCTCCTCTCGGCGCAGCGCGATCTGCCGCTGCACCGGCCTCGAGCCCCGTGCCCGCTCATCCTCGCGCCATCGATATAATGACGCGAGTACTTTCGCCTCTAGGTCCCAGGGCGTGGATCCGGCCAGGACGCAAGCCGCCTCGTAGGAAATCGTGCGATACCCGCGGACGACTCTGACGGTCATCGCCCTCTGCGGTTTGCGCAGAATGGCGAGAGTGCTGGCCGTCATGTCCATCGCCCACACAGGGGCCCCATACAGGGCCATGGACCGCACGATTCCCACGTACAACCGCCTACAGGCGGCGCTCGGGCCCCCCAAGTTGGGAAGCAACGTTGATAGCGCGCCCGCTGTACCCATCAGCTTGGGCGCCAGCCGCCGGAAGTGGGGTCCGAATTCCTATCGGCTGTCGAGCACCAATCCCAGATACTTCATGGTGGACTCGACAGCTATCCGGGCCCCGCTGACCACGATGTGTGATCCCGGCGGCGGCGCGCGTCGAGGGCCATGGAACACCATGGCCTCCAACTTGTTTAGGGCCACCTTCAGGCCCAGGTGCTGGATGCGGTTTACCACTTGTGACACCGCAGCCGTGGCAACCAACGCTGCTTCCCTGTGCGAGCTCCCCCGGGCAGTGACGAGCGTGTCGTCCGCATAACACGTCAAGTCGGCGCCCGACGGGAGTTCACCTCTCAGCACCCAGTCGTAGCCGATGTTCCACAGAAGTGGTCCCAAGACCGATCCCTGCGGAACACCGCACGACATGACGCGCCGACCTGCGCCGTCACGTCCCCGATACGTAACGCATCTCTCCTCAAGGTAAGCCCCTATTGTGCGGCGGAGGTAGGGAGGCACGCGATGGTAATTCAGCGCCTCCCGGATACAACTCCAGGGTAGGGTGTTGAAGGCGTTGGAGATGTCTAAAGACACCGCCAGCACCACCCCACTCCGGGACACTGTCTCCTCCGCCAGGGCCCTCACGTGCGTAATAGCGTCTATGGTGGAGCGCCCGCGACGAAAACCAAACTGGTTCTCGTCCAGGTCCGGCCCCTCTCTGCACAAGTGGCTGACGAGGCGATCTGCGATGATACGCTCAAAAAGTTTGCCCGCCTCGTCGAGCAGCACTATGGGCCGGTACGCGGACGGTGAGTCCGCGGGGCGCCCCTCCTTCCTGAGCAGGACCAGCCTCCCCTCCTTCCACACACTGGGAAACTGACCCTGCTCGAGACATGCCGTGAAGAGCCCCCTCAGCTGGGGCTCTAGCTCCTTCAGAGCCAGGACGAGAGCTCGACCAGGAACTCCGTCGGGTACCGGGCGCTGTGTTCTTAGCCCGGAGTCGCGACACGGCCGCTCTCGTCTCTGCTTGCGTTACCTTGGGGACTTCGGTGCTCTCCTCTTCTGGAGAGTCTGTGGCTGAGGGCGAAGCCATGGCCGGGGGAACGTGTCCCGAGCTGACTTGTTCCTGCTGCAACCATAACATAACTGCAGCGTGAATCCACCATGTTCAATTATCTTTTCGTTCTTTGAACCATCATATTTTAGGTTGGTATGATATACCATAAAATTTATTGAGTATTAACAACTCATAAATATAATATAATCCTTTTTAAGTAACTTTTTTAATTGATTCTTGGTATTTTTGAGACTTTTTCAGTAAAGCAAATGCCACCCAAAAATTCGGTACAATCGATGTTGGGGGGACAAAAGTATTGAGATCTGAACGAGTGCAATGCTCCAAAACAGTTCCGTAAATCATAGCTATAGTAACGTACAACGTTCTTGAAACTGCTATGGGACGTACTGACACACGTTTCAAATTTCAAGGTTTTTAAGTTATGAGCTCAAAACGGCATACACAGAAGGGAGTAAAAATAATACCGCATCTGAACTGTGGATGCGGGGTCTAGATATGTGGTGGATAATACAAAGGAGCACAGGTTTAAACAATAAATGGACGTAGTTATGCAAAAAGGATCCAACCCGCATTAAGTTAATTTGAGTTTATGATATTTAAAGTATCTATACTTCAAATATCATAAACTCAAATTATCGGTATGGTTTCTGTCTGTTTGTAATTTTTCTTCTTATTTGTGTTACGTTTGCTAAAATTGTTACATCACATAATAGTATAGACCACAAACATTATTTTTCAAGTCAACATTTTTTGACACAAACTTGGGTTGGATCCTTTTTGCATAACTACGTCCAATTTTAATCGCTTGCAAATCTACATGATTACTATAATTAAACATTAGATAATGATATAACGCTGTTGATGAGATAGCGAGACCCGAGAGAGATGAGAGGAGTGTTCAGCTTGTCTTTATTATATTTGTATTATATTGTACAAAATAATGTAATTCCCACAAAACTATATTATAAAATCATGTAAACATAACAGCGTCAGCAGACAGTAGGGTGGGCCACGAATGTATGAAGAAAAAAAAAGTTCTTTTCTTTTTACGTAATAGCACAAAAAAGGTGCCTTATTATGCACTTATTGCACATGCAAAAAATCAGAATGATTGGATATCATCTTTAGCCTCCGGATTGATTTTGAAATTAAGTAAAATTAAGAAAATTTGACTTTAAGCTAAGTACTAAATACATTGTAAATTATGTTAAAAAATATTTTTTAAATTTAAAACACACGCTTTAGGAACATATCTGCTTATTATTACAAAGAAATGCGTAAAAAAAGTAAAATACACATTTACTTATTTTTTTAGTTAACCCTAAAATCTTGTTTGCTCTCGAATTTTGGTATATTTTTGCGAGACTCTATTTGTGCTCTAATAAAGCCTTCTCTTGCAGTTTTGCTACATAATGTATTTGCTGCTTGGGTTACTGTCTTGACTGATCGTTCCACGGCTTGCGTATGACATGGTAGGCGTAGAAGAGGCAGTTCACCTTCACCTCTCTGTGAAATGAATAACTGCAGGTCTTCGTCATTCAAACTCTCGAGAATGGGGGGCTGGGTAATGTTATTCTGCCAGTCAATCAAGTCGACGTAAAATGATGCAATTTAAGGGCAGGAACTTTAAAAAGTCTTAAGTTTGTTTGAGGAACGGTACGGGCTTACAGGATACGACGTGCGGCTAACTCTCGAATATGTTGTTGCGAGTCTGTCAACATTGCCAGTAATAAGTTCTCTGGATGAGCGAAATATCCATTCCGTATAATTACTGGATCTATTACAGCTTTTAGCTCTGCTGTGAAGTATCTAAAAGCAGAAATGAGCTTATACAGATGTCGCGCTCCATCCTTACAGCTGGGGTGAGTCTTGATAGAGAACCAAGTCGGAGCGTAAACCTTAACAACGTAAGTTGCTAAGATCACCAACTCTTTAGGCAGGGATTTTGTCAAAATATAGAGCCGCAGAATCCGATTAGCCCGGGTAAGCCACCTAGCATGGGACATCTTTCCAGGTGACTTGTTTGCTAAATCTTCGGGAAGCACGTCGGTCGGGACAGCAGACGTAATATTGTACAGGTAAAACTGGTCTGTGCTGAGATCTTGGGCTTTCAATTGTGGTAACTCCGACGGTATTGCCTGATACTTTACAACGGGTTTCTTTTCACAGTTTTCTAACTGTTTTCCGATTTTCCCCGCAAAAGTATTCGGTCCCGTTGTAGCGCCATCAATATGCTCGAATAAATGCCGCAGTGGCAGTTCGTTCATATGTAGCAAGCAAACAATCCATTGCAGAGACTTTTTTAATTGTTTTTCTATTAAAAGTATGACACCTCCATAGTTTCCAACGTTTACATTTGTCCCATCGCATCCAATAGCCAGTAAATCACCCATAAATATGTTTTCATTTAAAAAGTAGTCCGTAATTGCCTCTACTATATCTTTAGAAGTTCCCGAGCTTGGTGTAACGTGACCCAAGTAAATAAAACCTGGTTCCTTAATAAGTGAAATATGCTCCTCCCGTATCGTCCTTCTGTAATATTTCTCTCCTTTTCTTGTCATTATGAGAGTTTTATCTTTACGACCATCAAAATATAATGCGGGTATTTGTTCGGGGTTTGTCTTTAGATATTATGGTTTTTCGTGTTTTGCTTCTCTCCCGGCGCAATTTGTTTTTGTCAATTACTGGGGCAGCCGTGTCTGTAGTTTTCAAAACTACTGAAGCAATAGCAGCTCCTGCCCTGTCGGATATTCCAAACCTGTCACATGTCTTCGAAAGCGCAGAAAAATCCATATCCTCGTATGTCTTCTCTTGCTGAGACGTACCGGGCTCCTCGAACACTAACAAATCATCACAATCAGTTTCGTCGGTGATTGAAGACGAAGAAGAAATAAGTTGTAGGTCTGTGGATACTTCGACTCGTTCCAATTGATTTTTCTGTGCGGATTGCTGCTTAGAAAATTTTCTTTTCAATGTCTTTCTGAGTTGATTTGTAGTAGCAACGTCGACATTTCCTATTATCATTTTTCTAGAGGTGCGTTGATCAATCAGAAAATCAGGTTCAGCAGTAGGTACTTTTTGTTCCTTAGGGCAGGTGCAAGCGCTCAAGTCCTTGCATTTGCCGGAGCAAATGTCGAAGAGAGCTTTGTTGTCGCGCTGAAACGTGTCAATGTTTTTCTTAGGTATTTTGGGATGGGATTTGAGAAGGTTTTTGTACTCGATGTGATAAGATTTTAGCATTTGACATACTCTTACATGTGTCACAGTTGGTAGCGACGCTTTCAGCCAAATTTCTTCAATTTTTTTAGTCACTAACTCTGCGATTTCGAAAAATGATGGCTCTTTCTGGGAATTATTATTAAACTTGACTTGCCTTCTCGTCCACTCGTAGTATTTGATGACATCTTCATATGTTGGCAGCATATTGAGTTTAATATCATATAATTCACCAAGCAGTGGACATTTATAACACTCTCGAGTACGTTTCATTGTGACACAGAGCAAAACGCGACCTCTAACCTCAAGCCGCAGCGCCACTGATGCGAAAAAAATAACGCGCCAAATGCAAACTTCGCTCCCCGCCCCCTCGCCTCACGCCGTTGGTTATTATTAAGTGGCGAAGCTTGCGAAGTCACTTATTGATTTCACAATGTCTGTCCGTCTGTCCGTCTGTCCCACGATTATCTCGAGAACGGTTTACGGTTTAATTATACAAAGGAGTGACTTTCAATAAGCATTATTTATAATCTATATTGAATAAAAAAGTTTCTGTTTCTGTTTCTGTTTCGAATTTTCAAATTCTGTTTTCAGCAATCGATTACTGATCACACAGGCATCAGAACCTCCTATTTTGAAACTGATTGCTCAACGGCAACCGTTAGAAACCGCTACAAAGCTGATTGCTTCGCCACCTTGCTATGCTGTTATTGATTTCACGATGTCTGTCCGTCTGTCCGTCTGTCCGTCTGTCCGTCTGTCCGTCCGTCTGTCCGTCTGTCCCACGATTATCTCGAGAACGGTTTCGAATTTTCAAATTCTGTTTTCAGCAATCGATTACTGATCACCCAGGCATCAGAACCTCCTATTTTGAAACTGATTGCTCAACGGCAACCGTTAGAAACCGCTACAAAGCTGATTGCTTCGCCACCTTGCTATGCTGTTATTGATTTCAGGATGTCTGCCCGTCTGTCCGTCTGTCCGTCTGTCCGTCTGTCCGTCTGTCCGTCCGTCTGTCCGTCTGTCCCATGATTATTTCAGCAATCGATTACTGATCACCCAGGCATCTGAACCTCCTATTTTGAAACTGATTGCTCAACGGCAACCGTTAGAAACCGCTACAAAGCTGATTGCTTCGCCACCTTGCTATGCTGTTATTGATTTCACGATGTCTGTCCGTCTGTCCGTCTGTCCGTCTGTCCGTCCGTCTGTCCGTCTGTCCCACGATTATCTCGAGAACGGTTTCGAATTTTCAAATTCTGTTTTCAGCAATCGATTACTGATCACCCAGGCATCAGAACCTCCTATTTTGAAACTGATTGCTCAACGGCAACCGTTAGAAACCGCTACAAAGCTGATTGCTTCGCCACCTTGCTATGCTGTTATTGATTTCAGGATGTCTGCCCGTCTGTCCGTCTGTCCGTCTGTCCGTCTGTCCGTCTGTCCGTCCGTCTGTCCGTCTGTCCCATGATTATTTCAGCAATCGATTACTGATCACCCAGGCATCTGAACCTCCTATTTTGAAACTGATTGCTCAACGGCAACCGTTAGAAACCGCTACAAAGCTGATTGCTTCGCCACTTTGCTATGCTGTTAGCTTGCTAGGTTTATTTATGGTGTATAGTACTTAATATCGCGTTATTTTCTCTGTGTGTTATTGCAGATGAACTCCGCCCTCGTGTGCGTACGTTGCGAGACGGGTGTATGCAGCCTCCCCGTACTCTCATTTACTCTGGTGGCGTTGAGCAAAGAGTTTGTTGAGTTGTTTATAAATGAGTTCAACAAATAAATAGACTTATTCGCTCAAAAAACGCTCTATAAATACCACGGTAGAATTAAAACATCCGCTGGTAACATTATTAACGTATGAGCTGTTTCGTAGATGCTAATTTAGTTAAACATGAAAAGCTATGCAAAGCGTAAATGAATAGACGGTGACTAACGTAACTGAATCGTTTCACACAATCTGTTCATTGTGAGATAGAGAACTGCAGTATGCACTGCGAGGATGAATAATTTTTTACTATTTCATATTTACGTTACATATACTTTATAGCTGGTAATTCAAAACTGTTTGCAGTGAAAATACGGCAGGTTACTAATTAAATCGCTATTTGCAATTTTAAGCGCTGACCTGCTGAAGAAATCTACATTAATATTTTGAGGACATGTGAATATATTAACACTCCTAACTCTGCTAATGCTCCTTAACCTTTTCAAATATGAGGGGAGACCCGCACCCAGCGGTGCAGACGTATGTGGGTTGTAGCTTTAGGCTGAATTTAGTGCTCAACCGACGGTGAGCGCTGACATCGGTTGAGCGTAGCTATTTCAATGAAAACCTATTAACGGCTACAGTGAAGCGCTGATGAAGTACTACGCGCGTACGGCTACGTCGCGCGTACGAGGACCGTCGGTCGAGCTCGTCGGTCCGTCGTACGTCGGTTGACTGACGCGCTATGGCGGTACATGCGTGCGTTCAGTGCGACGCTGATAGAGCGACCGATTGTACGCGCGTACGTATTATCGCGAACAAAAATGAACATTGATACATGAACATGGTTCTCGTAATTTCGAATACAATGAGCAAAATTCTCCTTCAATTAAACGGTTTACAATTATTGGGTGCATATGATATCTTCTCCGTCTTTTATGCCGTAAATAGTACGCACATATTATAGAGTTAAGAAATGGATTCATTTTTCTTCGTAATTGTACACGTATAACATAGCTTGCCGTCAGTTAAGCACTAAACGGTAAGCGCTTGGCCTCGACCGACGATCAGGACGTACCGTCTGCGCGTGCGGTACGCGCCGACCGTACGTCGATCGAGCACTAAATCCAGCCTTAAAGATGGCCTCGTGGTGGCTTAACATTGAGTTGCGGTTCTAAGAGCTGCAGGATCAAATACCGCACGGATCCAGTGTTTGTATGTCTTACAAATAATTGTTGCGGATCTAGATGATTGTCATTGTGCAATTTATCTATGAAAACTGCCTCCACGATTCAGAAGAAACTATTGTTACGAGCTTGGGGTTCGAGACAATTACAAACTGCCGATTGAATTACCAAAATTGACTATTTAATTACACAACACTAATTACAACTTAAAATCACACTAATAATAAAACACAGTTCGCCGATATTTCGCTTCGAAGTATTCTCTTGTATCGCCAATTCAATCTGCCTCGGTCGTGGTCTATACCGGCCTTATATAGGGCCTCAAATAGTTTCCAGAACCTTCTACTGTAGCGACATCTAGAATGTTCGAGTACTTATCGGTCCCGACATTTCTGGAAGGATCTCGACTCTCCTAGTTCTGCTACTCGACACTAGAGGGCGCTAGTGTAACTAGTGTTGCCATGTACAAGACATTAATAGTGGCGCGTAACACTGCCCCCTCCTAAGACATGCTCGTCCCGAGCATTATTGTCCCCATAATAACGCGCCAGTCGATCCACATGGACAATCTTAGGAGTACCTCTTCTAAAATCAGTCAGCACCCGCCAGTTTCCCTGCTGCTGCTGGGCGGTGCTGTTAGCCACACTATCCTCTCGAGATCGATCACCTTTTTCTACAGTTCGTTTAGGGCAGCTGGATCGAAGATGGCCTCTTTTCCCACAGCCGTAGCATCTAGGGCTGTATCCTTTATTGCGGTCGTGAAATGTAGCTGCAGGAACCTCCCTGACGCGATGGGAACGATGATCCTGCCGCGCGGCTTCCACCTCCAGTGCATGGGCCAACGCGTCCTTAAGCGTCTCGTGGTGCCCGAGCCTCACAGCAGCTCTGACTTCAAGGTCGCGGATACCGTCGATGAATGTCTGCACCAGGTTCCCTACAATGAGCGCAGGTACAGACTGGTATGCTTTCCGAACCAGCTTCTCCACCTCAAGGGCCCACTGCTGCAGGTTTTCGTCGCTGCGTTGCACGCGATCTTTGAGCTGCGCACGAAAGACGTGTTCCAGGTGAGCATCGCCGTATCTCGCCTCCAATGCCTCAAGGAGCTGCTCGTAAGTCACTTCCTTACCGAGAGCTTCCAGAACAGTTAAGGCCTGGTCGCGCAGGCCTAGGGTGAGAGCAGTCATGGCCTGACTTTTATTCCAGCTGTTCGCTTTCATGACAGCCTCGAATTGGATTTTGTAGGCCGACCAGGAAGAAGTCCCGTCGAACGGCGGCACTTTGAATCCACGTAGCGAAGGTGTTGTAGCTACCACGGGAGCTGTAACGCCATCCCCAAGTTTGAGGTCATCCAGCGTTTTCTTCACGTCAGCCATCACGTTGTCAACCCGATTGTACACTTGGTCGATTCGGGTTTCAGCTTCCGACAGGCGGTTGTCATATTGAGCAACCTTATCCTTCACCTCCCTTATCTCTTTCCCGAAGATAGCGTGAAGGTCCTTCATGAGAAGTATCTGTTCTTCTTTATTGCGTTTGAGCTGCTCTTCCAACCGACGGCCCTGTTCCTCCTGTTGGCGGGCCTGTTCCTCCTGTTGGCGGGCCTGTTCCTTCTGTTGGCGGGCCTGTTCCTCCTGTCCGCGCTGCAGCTGCTCTTCCAACCGACGGGCCTGTTCCTCCTGTCGGCGAGCCTGTTCCTCCTGTCGGCGAGCCTGTTCCTCCTGTCGGCGAGCCTGATCCTGCAGCATCATCATCAGAGCACCTAAGTCAGGTGCTGTAGATGCAGGAGCTGATGACGGACCGGCCTCCGTGGTCAGCAGCTGGCCCTCCGATGGTTGCGGCGTTGTATTACCAAATCGTCTCTGGTCCGTCTCCAGCTGGCGTTGACTTCGGGTACGGATACCCTCCATGTCGTCCTTTGGTAAAATCGGCATGATTTGATCCCACTTCTGACACCAATTGTTACGAGCTTGGGGTTCGAGACAATTACAAACTGCCGATTGAATTACCAAAATTGACTATTTAATTACACAACACTAATTACAACTTAAAATCACACTAATAATAAAACACAGTTCGCCGATATTTCGCTTCGAAGTATTCTCTTGTATCGCCAATTCAATCTGCCTCGGTCGTGGTCTATACCGGCCTTATATAGGGCCTCAAATAGTTTCCAGAACCTTCTACTGTAGCGACATCTAGAATGTTCGAGTACTTATCGGTCCCGACATTTCTGGAAGGATCTCGACTCTCCTAGTTCTGCTACTCGACACTAGAGGGCGCTAGTGTAACTAGTGTTGCCATGTACAAGACATTAATAGTGGCGCGTAACACTATGTTACGTTTAGTTAAACAAACAAACCTAAAGCTACAATCTCTCTTACAAAGCAATAAGGACCGTGGCCGAGCTCACTTGACTACTCTAGCGCCATCTATTATCTATCTACGGAAGCGGTTGCGATGTATATCAATATGAAAATTTGACGCGCTAAATACATCGTTCTTTATTTAATACATTTCCATAGATGTCGCTACATGGTACCGCTAAGTAAGATTGACGAAGTCATTGGGCTCTAGTTTACATACATACCACTGCTGGGTCTCATTATTCTAATAATCCACTATCCCATATCGTCCAGTGGGTGCCGTTAGAGGGAAACCGAAACAGGAGATGGGCAGCAGCACCTTCCTGATAACAACTCAAAATAATAATTAACTGCCGTTGCCTTTTTGTTGCTAACCTAACCTAACCAACCTGCCAAGCGTAGCAACTATGGCAAAATCCCATCTATTAGGCAATCTATGGAGGAAACCTAAGTTCAGCAGTGGAGTTTTTGAGGATGTAATGGACGGAAGAAATCTGAACTGAATCTGAAACGACCGTGTGCCTAAACTGTTTTGAAGGGTTTTAGAAGCAGAGAAACGTTCTATAAATAATAATGAAGGATAACCTTCACGATGTTTTACTTCACCGCCGAGCAAGTTGTAAATCAGCACTTAAAATTGCAATTAAAATTTTCATTGATACAGGCGGAGATCGAACCCAGGTAGGAAATAAATGAAATTGATCAACTTTCGCCGAGTAGAAGTCTGCTAAGAACGGATTTTATGAAATTCCACCCGCAAAGGGTAATACGGGGGCGTTAAAAATGAAATTTAAACTTTTAATGTCGTTTCCCGCCGTCTGTACGCTTAGATTTCGTAAACTACGTAACAGATTTTGATGGAGTTTTCACCAGTAGATAGGATGATTCAAGAGGAAAGTATAAATATATTTTTTTTGTTCGTGTGTATGTAACTGAAGTCGATTTTGATGAAATTTTGTGTATGTGATTAAGTTAATTTGACGGTTAAGATTCACAATTGACCTAGTAGACGGCGCTGTTGACGAGATCCAGAAATCACCCGTGCGAAGCCGGGGCGGATCACTAGTATATTTATATGAGAGCTGATGTAAATTCAAACTATATAAATACGAGTTATAAACATAACAAGCAGACTCTTAATTTCACGTTCCTGTTGTGGGCAATATTTTCTATTTTCTATATCCATACTTTTAAAAGTGTTGATGTGATAAGACGTGATTACACATTTTATCTTATAATAATAAAAAGTTTAAAAAAATATATTTAATCAGCTTAAACAATTATGAAGAATTTAAAGAATTCTTATCTATTATTTTTGCACATTATTCGAAATATTCGCCATTTGACTGGAAATCCTTGACGAGAATCTAATTATCATGGTCCTAAAAAAATTAACTACGAGGTTGTGTTATTAACAGGCCGAATATCCAATATCTCAGTCAAGGTGAGCTGCAATGTAATAATTAATTCATAGCTTGGAGAAATCTCTTATTTGAACTTAACAATTAGTTCACATTGTTTCTTTTCAAGTGCATAAAAAGTGCTTCATAAATCTCATTCAAGAGAATGTCAATTAATTATCTCGTAAAGAAAGTTACTTCAATTAAGGTTTAATTTAAGGTAAAAAATAAAGAAAATCTTGTAATCAAGGAACTCATCTTTTAATGAAAACTCAACGGTATATATATGTTACTGTAAAAACTCGAACTACGGTAAATCTTAAGATTTTCCAGTAAAACCTAGGATTCACAACGTCTTAATGGTAAAAGTTCGAACTGTTATGTAGTAATCGTTAATTTCGGACTTTTACTACCATTAACTTAGTAATTGTATTTGGGATGTGTGTTTAGCAGGGATGGTAGATATGATATGGATATAGAACGACGAGTGAATGCAGGAAATAGAGTGTCTACACTCTATTGTGAAAAGTCAGAATGTGTCCAAAAAGGCACGTATGGCAATTCACAATGCTGTGTTAGTGCCTACTTTAATGTATGGTAGTGAAAGTTGGGTGTGGCAGAAGAAGCACGAGAGTAGAATAAATGCTGTAGAAATGCGATCATTAAGGAGTATGTTAGGGATGAATCTGAATGACAGAGTGAGAAATTGTTTAATAAGAGAAGAGTGTGGTTTGCAAGATGATGTTGTGACCAGGATTAAGAAAGGAATGTTTCGGTGGTTTGGTCATGTGGAAAGAATGAATGAGGAAAGAGTGACAAAGCAAATTTATGTTGCAGAGGTGAACGGCAGAGTCGGGAAGGGTAAGTTTATCGACCAAATTGGCGATATGTTGAAAATGGGCCAAATCAAGAGTACCTTTAACCGACGAGCGTGTATGCGTAGGTATATGGATGTGGAGGAAGCGAGAGAGGTCTGTCAGGATCGTGCCAAATGGAAGTCCATAGTCTCTGCCTACCCCTCTGGGTGACAGGCGTGAGTGTTTATAGATTATAGATATAGATATGTAACTTAGTAAATCTTAGGTTTTACCTGAAAGACACTTAAAATGTTGAAAAATAGTCTTGTCTAGAAGTGTTTGGCGCATTATCGTGCTCGCGGGCAATGTGCAGTGTTACCTTTCTCCGCTCGACACATTCAGCCACTTAGTACTTACGTTTTTGTTGTCTAGAAGTATATGAGACAAAATAAGTGTGATACAAAGATTTTATGGAATACTGACGTTAAAAACTCATCATATTTTTTTTTAATTTATACGGTAACATGATTCGATGTTTAATAAATACTTTCTACTTATATATTTTTATTTCCAAAACCAACATTTACTAATAGTCATTGGTAAAACCTAGCATGTACCAAGATCTAATAGTAAAAGCCCGGAAAACCGTCCCATTTTATACAAAACCTAACATTTACCAGCTCATTTTTTTTATAGGATAAGGGTGACAAACGAGCACACAGTCCACCTGATGGTAAGTGGTTGCTGTGGCCTATAGACATCTACATTTATCCTCGATTACGAATCAAAATGCAGATGCCTTGTCACCCGTGAGGACTAAGATGGAATGCGTCGTTTACAGTAAAAAGGGTCTCCGGCTCTCTACACTCACCATACGAAACAGCAGTGTTAAGCTGCTATTTTACACTGGTATTCTATGAGAGCGTGGTCCTTCCCCTGTCGAGCCAACCCATTCGTGCTACAACTACACCAGATATATAGCTGCAGCATGGCTCTACCACGTATAAAATGTTGGTAAATCCTAAGATTTAAAAGAAAATCCTATGATTTACCCAAGTGCTGGCTTTTACAGTAACATATGCACTGAATAATTAATATAGAAATGTTTACGCTGTAGAGTCGCGCTGTAACTCTATTATGGCTGCTGCAAAAATGGCTAGACCCAGAAATTACCAAGCAGCATGATGCAGTGGTATTTGTATGGCGTGTGTAGGGAAACGGAAACTCTTTTAATAATTGCTCAGACTTATCATTTTAGTATTCAGAGGTGTCCACTGAGTTTGAACAAATCCTCAGGGTGATATGGGGTAGTGGTTTCACTTACGCCGCCAATTCCGATAGTTGCCGCAGTTGGCAATCACAGTTCTTTACTACATATACATATATCTAGATATGTTCTAGACACGGAATATTTAGGAAATCTTAATTTTAGATCCTTCGATTTGCCGACGATATAGTCCTTATGGCAGAATCGCTGGAGAACCTAAGCACTATGCTCAATCACCTCAATAGTGCTTCCCAACGGATAGGTCTTAAGATGAACATGGACAAAACAAAGATCATGTTTAATGTCCATGTCACACCTATGTCGGTAGTTGTTGGGAGCACTAAGCTCGAAGTTGTTGACGAGTATGTTTACCTGCGACAAATAGTCCGACTAGGTAAGTCCAACTTCGACCGAGAGGTCAATCGACGGATTCAACTCGGCTGGGCAGCGTTCGGGAAGCTACGATACATCTTCTCCTCAGACATACCTCAAAACCTTAAAACGAAATTAGCTCCAAGAACCGACAACCGATGGGGAAAAAAGGTTCTCGAGTGGCAGCCTCGTACCGGCAGGCGAAGTGTTGGGCGTCCCCCCACTAGATGGAGAGATGACCTGGTAAGATATGCAGGAGGTCGATGGATGCAGGTTGCTCAGGACCGTGCTTCCTTACCACAGCATTCCTTGGGGGAGGCCTATGTTCAGCAGTGGACTTGTGAAGGGCTGTAATGATGATGATGATGATGAAGTTTAGATCTGGTAACCGTAACTGCGGGTGCGATTCGGTCTACCTTCATTATACATTTACAAATATCTATTTCACGTTTGGTGAATTGTACGTTCGATCTTGTTTAGAAAACTAAACTAAACTAACACGATGTTAATGAAACTAAATCAAATATATTTTTGGAACTAAACGCCAAATAACATAGGTTTGGAGTCGACGTCATCATTTCTTTACGTAATATGCGATATAAAAGTTTACAAACGAACGAACTTAAACAAACAGGATCTGATTGTTTACGTTACGTACATTACTTCAAAACACTAGAATCAGGC
Source organism: Parnassius glacialis (assembly GCA_033319125.1). NCBI lineage: Eukaryota > Metazoa > Arthropoda > Insecta > Lepidoptera > Papilionidae > Parnassius > Parnassius glacialis. The sequence goes on from JAVANC010000018.1 coordinate 33,728,372, forward strand.
TTTATGAATATCATAACAGACCCAACTGGAACGATGATAATACAGTCGTCGATTCTCTTAAAAACTGTTGTTCCCAAAAATCATTTTTGCCAACCTACGCCCGTATATTGCAGGAAATATGACCTCTCTCAAAAAGAGACCTGTTGTTCTGGACAAAATAGTTGGTTTTACATTTTAATAAAGTACACCCAAAAGCGTTTTAAGCGCCACAAAGTTCAAAGCTGCCACGCTGCATCTACATTATGATTGTACCACGAATGGATCGGCTCGACTGGGGAAGGACCACGCTGTCACATAATACCAGAGTAATATAGCAGCTAAATACTGCTGTGTTTCGTATGGTGAGTGTAGAGAACCGGAGACCCTTTCTACTGGTAACGAGGCATTCTTAGTCCTCATGGGTTACAACACATCTGAATTTTGTTTTTTTAATCGAGGATAGATGTTGATATTTACGGGCCACAGAAACCACTTACCATCAGGTGGACTGTGAGCTCGATCGCCGCCCTTGTTCTATAAAAAACGACATTAACAAGCCAACGCTTAGCATGGCACAAGCCGTAACATTAAAAATGTAATGAGGTCGTGACTACAGCAACAGCTAATTATAAACTGCCGTAATAAAATTGAGTCAAGTTTGTCTGATGTTGCTATATGTGTCGTTGGTGACACAAGCAGGAACCTAAAAATTAATATTGTTTAGTTCATGTAATCATTAATGGGGTGATTGATCATAGAATGTGAAGAGTCAAGGGTTATAATGTTAAGCTCAGCTAAAGTTTTGGTACCGTGTAGTGGCGTAGTAAGAATTTCAACTAAACAGAAGATAGACAGCAGCAAATTCCTGATAACTCAAAACTATAAATAACCCGCCTACCAAGCGTAGGCAAAATCCCCCCTTTGAGACAATCTATGGGAGAGGCCTATGTTCTGCATAAGATTTTAGAGATGGGATTTTGGAATAATCACACAAGGCCAGGGCCTACGACGGCAGAATTAGTGCGACGGTAAAATTTAAAAGCATGACACACCATTGGTCTGAAACCGGTTGTGATTTCTGTGTACTATATAAGAACAAATTAAAACTTTTTATAAAACAATAAGAGCGTCGTAGCGGGTTGTGCCTAGGGAGTCGTTTAACTTGCAACTTTAGAGCTGGATATATATTATAAGCTTACAATCGACAATATTTGTGCACATTTACAAATTATTCTTGGTAATTTGGTAGTTTGGATGCAACGTGATTTTGTTTTGTACTCCATCCTAACCATATGGTGGTTAGGATAGAGAAAAGGTAACACTCCATATCAGAGCTGGAAATAATTGTAAGCGGCTAGCAAGTGCGAGAGCGTGGTGGATCCACGATTGTTGTAACACGAACGGGTCGACTCGATCGAGGAAGAACCACGCCCTCACAGAATACCAGCGTAAAATAGCAGCTTTGTTGTGGTTCGTAATATGAGTGTAGAGAACCGGAATACCCTTTTTTATAGAAAAGAGGCTTTTAGTACGATCTTAGGAGGAGGATCTTAGTACTCAGGGTTGACAACACAATTGCAATTTTATTCTTAATCGAGCACAGATTACCCACTTACATTATAACCCACCCACTTTAACAACCCACTTAACATTATATAGACTATGTGCTGTGACTGCGTGTTTTTCTTTCTTATTGTAAAAAAAAATTAAAGAGCGGAAGCTAAAATTCACCATTGAAATTATTAACGTTTATCATACGAAAATCTGACTTAAAAAACTTTTCAAGAATATGCCTATTTTAAGCTCCATACCTAAATGATTTTTTAAAATTAAATGTCTATGTAATATTTCTTTAGTCTTACAACTTACTAAACATGTTTTAGCTACGATCGAGTGCAAAATTTAATTTCCTCATATCACGTTTCACATATCGTGTATCCATGAAGAGCCTATGTAAATATAAAAATATTTAGTTTCTGTGATGTGTCAACATCCCGCGTAATATAAAAATATTAAAAACACACGTATATTTTATTAAAACCGGCAAACATTTAGGAAAGCTTTCAGACTAACAAAACAACGCCATGTGGCACGTTATGCTGTAAAAACAGAGACGACACACTTTTGTTTTCGAGCAGTTAATCATATCAGCATCTGTTTTCTACTGGGTTGTGTAAATTTGTTTTGTAACTTCTTTTAAGAACGAAATTTTTATTTTATTTTGTCGGTTGTTACTTTAAAATAAAAATTGTAAAAACTTTAATATAAAGTAAAAACGACTTGAAGCTTATCTTTTGAAGTTGATGCTTAGACAAAGTGTATCTTTGGTTTTTGAAGTCAGTTTTACTTTTATCAAAAGTTTAATTATTTTACCCTTTTGAGTGGTCAAAGGAATGTCAAATGTGCAAGGTTCAGATAGGAAGAATGACGTTCAGATAGTACATTAAAATCTTCATCTCCTATTATTCTACCCTTAGTTATGGAACTTTGTTTTTAAGTTTACATAGGGCCACCCCAACACAAAAACCTATTTAATAAAAAAAAACATGCGTGAGTGTCGTGGAACACTCGGTTGGAACGAAATTTCTTTCGTAGTATATTATTATTGATAAACGTATTATATTATTGGTTAACAAATACAAATAAATGTATTACTAGCGTCTCTTAAAATGAAGTGTCATTTAAAAAAATATTTTGTCACGTCAAGATAAGAAAAAGTGCGAGGGAGATGAATATTATTCCATCTCGCTTCCTTATAGCCGCTTAAGCCGTGTACACTACGTGAGAAGGGGTCGTGACGAAAAAATCTTACACTTTTTGTCGCCTAACCCCCATCCGCCAAATTCGTACCGTCCAATAAGGAACTTCGTTTCAAAAATAATAATTATTTAAATCAGTTTAGCCATTACCAAGAAATCAGTGCACGTATAAAAAATACGCGTTTAATATGGAAACTTCTTTTTTTTTTGAACTGTTAATAATCTTCGGTATTAGAATATAATAGAATAGAATGATTTTTTATTAAATATTGATTATTATAAATAAAAGCTTGGCGTGCTCAGCAGAGCGAGACAGTATTTCATGCTGCGCCATCGCTTGCAACTTTACAAAGCGCAAATCCGGCCTCACATGGAATACTGTTCTCATCTTTGGGCCGGGGCACCCCAGTGCCAGCTCCTTCCACTTGACCACATCCACCGCAGGGGGCTGTTCGAATCGTCGACGACCGAGTTCTTTCTGATCGGCTCGATACACTGGTACTGCGTAGAGATGTTGCATCTCTTTGCGTATTTTATCGCATCTATCATGGGAAGTGCTCTGAGGAATTATTGTTCGGACTAATTCCAGCCGCTCAATTTCACCATCGCACATCGCGACGAAACTCGCGATACCATCCATACCATCTGGATGATTGGCGGTCCACTACTGTGCGATTTAGAAGAAGTTTTCTCCCTCGCACAACTTCCTTGTGGAATCGATTACCACCAGCGATTTTTCCGGACCGATACGACTTAGGAACCTTCAAGAAAAGAGCTTACACCTTTCTAAAAGGCCGGCAACGCATCTGCAATTCCCCTGGTTCCCCTGGTGTTGCCGTTGTTCATGGGCGGCGGTAGTCACTTACCATCAGGTGAGCCGCATGCCAGTTTGCCCCTCTTCTATAAAAAAAAATTACATAACACTTATTACTACTTATTATCTAATTGATCTTCTTATCCGATATACAACCGCGACCACTTACAAAGCTTTCTAGTGCTGCTATGTTTGACTATAAAATAAAACATGAAAAAGCCTGCATATCTATGTGTGGCGGCGCTGTCTTCGCGCCACAAGCGAAACACATCGAAGCCTAAATCGCGCTTACAAAGTTCCGAAGTTAAAGCACTCGGAGCGTTGGCCGCTCCCTGGGCAGAACACCTTGCCCGGCGGGAGATCTTCCCTTTTCCTTCCACCCGCCACACAATATAATATAACGAGGACATATGAAGTGCGCCAACACATTTGACCAGTGCGGTAAACTATTACCTTCTTCAAAAACGTTTTAGAAATGAGGAAAGGTCAGTGCTTATGTACTTGAACATAAAATAGACTGTTACTTTGCTTTTACATTATAAATGTATGAGTTTCTTTTTCTTTCTCTTCTATGTATTGGCAGCGTAAGAGAATCCTTCACACCGTTTTGTTTCGTTGGTGTCTTAAGAGGCGACTGCAGAAAGTGCCAGAAAAATCTTATAGCTTCGTATTAACATCTCGTTCAAGTCATACGTAAAATACGCAGACCAGCGACGGTCAGCAAAGGTGTGAAGTGTCACTGCGATTGTCAGTCCACCTGCCTAGCGTAACGATTAAGGCAAATGCTCCCTACAACGTAAGAGATCCATCCCAAAAATGGACTTTTACGGGCCGATAAAAAAGAAGTATATGCGTGGAAGATTTCGCCGGCGTCTATCTTTCCGTCCGAATACATCTGGGCGTCTTCAAGGCAAGTGAGAATAGGCTTTTGTTACGCTAAGACAGTGCGATTTACCATCTAGGGCTTCATCACCACTTACTTTTAATTGTGGTCAAGCACTGGCTTATATATGTACGAGGGCGGCACTGAAAATTTCGGGAATCAAGGAAGTGACACAACATTACTATTTAAAAATGTATTTATTGCTTTTCGAAGTATTCTCCGCCAAATTTGACACATTTTTCCATACGATGGAATCAATCATTGAAGCAACAATTCCATTCGGAAGTTGGGGTCTCCAAAATGGCCGTTTTGTAGGCGTCCACAGCTTCGTCAGGTGATGAAAATCTCTGTCCACGCAATTTATTCTTTATTTTAGGGAAAGTATAGAAATCATTAGGGCTTAGGTCGAGGCTGTACGGCGGATGGTCTAATAATTTTAATAGTTTTCTTGCTCTAAAAACTCTTTTATTCTGTGTGCGGTGTAAGAACTCGCATTGTCGTAATGGAGGATGATGCGGCGGTTGCAGTTCTCTTTACGGAATTCAGAAACGACCTGTGGCAAACAGATGCTAGCATACCATTCCGCATTAACCGTTCTTTGTTAAGAGGAATAGTCGAACATGGCCGGTTTTGGAGACAAACGTGGCCACCATTTTTTTTTGCAACACTCCGTGAACGAACAATTTTTGTTGGCTTTAACTCATTTTCGAACACCCAAACTCGTGACTGGTTTTTTTGTTTCTGGTTAGTACGCGTATATCCAGGATTCGTCGATGCGTCGTACGATGTTGTATACAGGATTTGAGGATCCTGCGTGGAATCTTTCGAGAGTTCTGACGCACCAAGTAACGCGAGCCACTTTTTGCTTTTCACAGAGCGAATGCGGTATCCATCGGGAGAACAACGTTTTTACACCTAATTTTTCATGCAAGATTATTTGTATTTGACTCATGCCAATTTCTAAAGTTGCCTGAATTTCGCGGTATATCACATGACGATCTTCCTCAATCATCTTACGCACAGCATCAACGTTTTCTTGGGTGACAGCAGTTTTTGGACGACCTTGACGGGATCATCACTGAGCTTGACACGTCCACGTTGAAATTCAGCAAACCAGCGATAAATTGTGGTTTGGGATGGGGCTTCATCACCAAATGCAGAAATCATCCGGTCAACACACTGTTTTTGTGTTAAACCACTTCGAAAGTCATAATAAATCATCGCTCTTAAATTTTCTCGAGTCAATTCCATTTTCTCAACGACTAAACAAGTTTGACAAAACCTTGTGACAAGACCGAGAATCTTTTTTTAAATAAATAAATGGTATTCGATTTTTAAAACCAAGGAGTTTTCAATTAAAAACATTTTAATATGACAGGAACATTGGAAATATTCCATTCCCGATACCTTTAGTGCAGCCTATGTAATAAGTAAGTAAATATATGTTAAACTTTTTATTAATTATCGGTTTTAGGATTATTCGGTAGTAAAACTTTTAAAAGTACTAGAACCGACTTAAAATAAAACTAATAATAACGAAATATAAATAAATAATTACCACGTAATTTTTTCTGATTTGAAGTCGGTTCTAATTTCTTAAAAGTTTAATTATTGTTTATATGACTTCATCCAGCCAGAAACATTTTCGTATTGTACAGTAGTGACGTTAGCTAGGTCTATGAGAAATGTTAAAAAAGTCATAAACTCCGATAGATGGCAGTATTACTAATGACGTCTGCCATGCATGTCAATGAAAAAAATCTCACACAATAGGAGTGGCCCATGTCCAGCAGTTAGCTTTCACCAGCTGATGAAGATCATGTTGTTAATCTAAATATAGATAGAACAGAATATAGATAGAATATAGATTTTATATATACAATTAATTTTTATTGATAGTCATTTTTTATTACTACTGGTTCGGAAAAAAACTTCTGTCTACGGAATAACTAAAATGTAGCTATTAAGCTAATGTAGAGTAGGCAAAAGCTTAAGAGAATTTAGGAAAATATAAGTTCACGGAACTTGATAAGTCAAATGTAGATGCTTGTTAAGTGGCGAAGCTTGCCAAGTCACTTATTGATTTCACGATGTCTGTCCGTCTGTCCGTCTGTCCGTCTGTCCGTCCGTCCGTCCGTCTGTCCGTCTGTCCCACGATTATCTCGAGAACCGTTTCGAATTTTCAAATTCTTTTTTCAGCAATCGATTACTGATCACCCAGGCATCTGAACCTCCTATTTTGAATTTTTGTTCCGTTAGAAACCGCTACAAAGCTGATTGCTTCGCCACTTTGCTATGCTGTTAGCTTGCTAGGTTTATTTGATTACTAAGCTTTGGTGGCAGTAATCAGACACGTGATATCAACTCTGAAACATGCGACGCCTTGACAGAGGACGAGATACTTATCTATGTACTTTTACCTTAGCTAAGTTATTAATATTAATATTTGCAGGTGGTATCTGATTAATTCTCTTAAAGGGGATATAAAATAAATACGTTATTATATATTTTGAAGCTACAATAGTCTAATGCGGTATTAAAAATCATGGAAACCTTCGAAGGCGCCGTTCGTTTACTGCCGTGGTCCACTTCTAGCACATGGGCGTTTAAGTACTGCAGTCCATGGACATCTGCATTCAAAATCAAACGAAGAAGACTACAGGCGCGTTGTCATCGCTGAGAACTGAGAAGGAATGTTTCACAGTCTAAAATATAATAATAGTATAATATATAAAACATTTGGTAAATCCAATTGTGCATGCCCTAAGCGCATTAAAAAAATTACGTACTCGAATAACATGATTATAAGGAAATTATATAAAGTAGTTTAAATACACACCAGTTTTCACTAATAACCTTATTATACTTCCAATTTTCCAATAATTTTATGTCAAAGTTCAGTTTAAAAAAAAAAGTTTGGAAAATCCAAATGTGTACGACTCATAATGCTCATATTATGATCATCATATCATCATTCAGGTCACTCCATAAAGTCCAAGACGTATTTAAGTATAAAAATATACATCCTATTTACTTTTAGTACGTACTACTATTATTTATTCTGTGCTTTTAAAATATTGTAATAAAAATCTCTGATTATTATACTAATCAAGTATGTATGAAATTTGGTTTTTGAAATATTTTGTATTTGTATAGCGATGTTTTTGAGTTGCTGCAAACAACCAATACAGTATCCACTTACGACCGCGCTTGACGCCGAAGTGAGTCAGTGAGAGAGGTAGTATATTTAGTAAAATAAATTAATATAACTAAACAAAACAAAATTAAATTGTCATTTAATTTTGTTTTGTTTAGTTGTATTCCATGGCTTCCCACATGATAGATGAAGAGATTAAAAAATAGATTTAGTTAAATAATTGATATTGTCAAAAGTTATCGTGTTTACCACTCCATGCGGCCTTAATAAATCTACACCATAAGCCACTATAACCACTTTTTAATGTAAAAATAGCAATTAATGGATTAAAAGAAATATTAATAAGTTCAACAATTATTTATCTTTCCGACAATGTGCTTTTTATATCATTTATATATTCAATATGATTGTTAGATACGATTGTATGCGACAAAACATTGGAATCTTGGCTTGTATACCCTTCAGATTGGAACACAGCAGTGTAGGTTTTGCTGGTAACTTTTATACATGGTAGAGCCACGGTGCAGCTATATTATGGTTGTAGCACGAATGGGTCGGCTTGACCGGGGAAGGACCAAGCTCTGACAGACTACCAGCGTAAAATAGCAGCTTAATGCCTCTATGATTCGTATGGTGAGTCCAGAGAACCGTAGACCCTTTTTACTGGAAACTAGGTATTCCATCTTAAAAATCCGGGGTGAAAACGATTCTGCCTTTTGATTCTTAATTGAGGTTAAATGTAGATGTCTATGGGTGGAGTGTGTGCTTGTTTGTCACCCTTAACCAATTAAAAAAGCTGGCATAAATAGAAGTAAGCAAACCTATATAACATATAATTGGCATAATATGGTACTTGCGGAAAAGGATCCGTCAGCCCATAGCATCACACCATCACGTAGGAATCGTAAGAGATGACCATGGGAAATGGCTGAAACATTCTATAGCCTTCGATAGATGGAGATATAACTATCTCGTACACAGATGTAACCGTGTAGTAATAATATCCATTACCCCATATCATTATGTAGGTGTCGTAAGAGGCGACAGAGTGAAACAAACCAGGAGATGGGCAGCAGCGTCTTTTTAATACCGACTAAAAATAAAAACATAAAAAAAATGTGGTTGCCAACCCGCTTGCCAAGCGTGGCAACTATGGTAAATCCCCCCTCCCTATGAAGCAATCTATGGGGAGTCCTATGTTGGGCAGTGGACTATATAATAATAGGCTGTACCGGTAACGGTAACACAAATGCAAAACACTCCGACGGGCGACGGATAGCAGCGTTAATCCGCCTTCCAAGCGTGGAGACTATGACCATACTGTCTTCTATGTAACACCCATCAGTGTTGCCGTTTTGCAAATGAAAATATGCTAGACTTTGGCGGTGATAATGTTAAAAAAGTGCTGAATCACACTTGAATATGCTAAAAAAATGCCAGCTGCGAAGTCTTGTTTAAATGAATAAGAAATGAAAATAAATTACAAATAGGTAGTGTAACTAAAAATGCAGTGCTATTTTTAAGTAAATTCAATCAAAAATCAAGATAAATCAAATAATATTTGTAGATCATCAATATCAGCTTCGTCGTATGCTTGTGCTTGTGACGTTGAAGGGCCATCTTCAAAAGCAATAGTCATTGGCATCACAAGCGACTCTTTAATCCCTCTAATCTGTTATAAAACATGTTCGGGAACGTTATAGGAATGACAACATTTAACTGATCTTATAAGGTAAGCTGAATTATATTGCATATCTCATGTGCAGGATCGAGTTCAGTGTATGTAGTGACATACGATTTCTTAATTTTGTTTTTACGAAAAATGCTAAAACATGCAACATACTAAAGCCAATTTTTTCATGCCAACAGGTTTAAAAATATGTCATCTTTAACATTAAAATTGCCACATCGGCGACACTGACACCCATATCTATAAAGGCAATAGCAATAGACTGTTACGGGCTACTAATGGAAAATATCTTTTATCGAAGTTTGGCATGTCCTTCCCCGAATATCGCGAAAGGCGACATTTTTTTAATAATCGGAAAGTATTAACTGTACATGTAATATTATAACAACATAACATGTTACTTACAGTAAAATGAATGAGAATTTGTCTTTAAAGCACGAGTGAATATGACTTCGTCAGTCGTCTAGCTATAAGTGCACTTTATCACTTTTGGCTACATCATCACTTATTAAGTACAACACCTGCTACTAAGCAGGCTAGTAGTCTAACACTATCTGTTGTACCTTTTAATACAGTTATATTTAAAATAAAAGCGCTTAATTACTTTAAGAAATTTGCCCGCCATAATGAATCTTAAAAGACGAGGTTTACAATTCGACTGCAATGTTTTTTGTAAGTATGTTACGCGATATCTTCATCAATGATGAATCAATTTTGATAATTGTTTTGTAGACAAACTAATTATATGATTTTTTTCAAATTAGAAAGAAATCATTTGTTTGCTTTTTTATCATATTCTTGTATTATCATCCGAATTTGAGCTATATTCAAAATTTCAAGTTTCCAGCTCATCGGAAAGTTAGTTTAAAATCAATAATTAAATTCCACAAGGAATGACAAACAAACAAGAAAGTGACTTAATAAAAACGTGGTAAAATTGAATGCCCCTTTTATCGTGGCAGAATAGAGGATGAAGTTTTAAATTTAACGACATTGGAGGTTGTGATATTATTTAATACATTCAAAATGGCAAATTAATGCTAAGTCTTAAGATAAAATACAAAAAGAATACTCTTAGAATACTCCTTTGAAGTCGGCTTTTTCTTTTTATTAAAAGTAAATTTTTAAATGGCCTACATTTAGGATATAATCGTCTTCAACAAATATAATAGCAAATATAACTGTACAAAAACAATCTCTATTCGTTGGCGTTCACTCTCATTCCAATATGAAAGCAATAAACGATTGTATGAAAAGCAATATGGCAGCGATCACGTAACGCGCAAGTTTTTGCCGCCTTGTCTTGGTCATAATTAATTCTATCCTACGTGTACCTACGCCTCGATAGCCCAACATTACTTCGAGTATAACATAGCAATTACATTTAATTCTTTTCCTTTTTTATTATATTCTGCTTTCGTATCTATTAAGAATTTAGTATTAAGCAGCAATTATAGTTAAAGCTTTCGTATAACATTCTAAAATCACATCACATCAACAACCTTACTTACTTACTTACCAAGAGAACAAACCCACTTTTTGGATTGGTATGTTGATAATCGCAAAGCAGAATTAAAACCTATTATCGAAAAAGCATTTTTATTTAATTAAAAAATAAAACTAGAAGTTATGATGTTGTGACAAAGTCCCAGTAGTGGATCTAAATAGAAAAAACTCAAGGCGCTGATCGCGAATCGATCATCACTATTGTCACTGTATAATATCATAAATGTAATGATATAGCATTTGCTTTATAATAATATAACCACAATATCTTACTAAGTCCAGGGCTAACTGTGAAGAAATTACTAAAACCATTAAGTCCACCTTTTGTAAATAGTTTTGTACAGATTTGGACAATAAAGTATAAATAAATAAATCAGTCATACAAAGTATAAGGGTCGTCCACTTTCCATTACAGTCGCGGAAGGCTATGGCTGCCACGTGCGTCATACTTGTGAACAGGTGCTGCTTGTGGGGCTGGTCTGCTCGGGTGCGCTTTGCACCGATAAGCTCTATTTAAGGTCCTTTTTGAGTGTATCAAAGAACATGCTCCAGTAACCGATGGGTTTGTTATTGTTTTCCATTCTATACTATGTCTTTTTAATATCAACTTTGAAAAGTTACAATAAAGAGAACTGCAATGTTTTTTTTCAGAGGAACCTCATTTTGAAAACATTAGAAAACAAGTGGTAAAATAAAAAAAATTGTACAACCAACTTCAATATAAATAAAATGAAAACATCTTCAATGTAGTCGAAGTCAATTTTCTATTATTAAAGATAACTCAAAAACTACTGGTCAGATCTTGATCAAACTTACATGGGACCACACGAGCAGCACCAGCTTTCAAATAATATAAAATAATAAAAAATATCAAAATCGGTTCTCACGGAAAAAAGTTCTGAGGTAACATATAAAAAATCTGCTCCTTTTTGAAGTCGGTTGAAAATGACATTTGATAAACGAAATTTATTTTATTTCATTATATTACATACCAACGTTAAAGTAAAGTAACAACCAATAAAGGTTCGGAACAGTTCAAGAGTCCATCACGCTTCCTCATATTGATGTGATAAACTTTCTCCAAAAGTTCGTTTTCACTACAACGTTTATCTTCACCAGCGATTAACATTACAATTAGTAAAAACGAAATTAGAACTCAAAATTTTAAAGTAAACGTCAAATCCTGGCCTTAATTACAAAAGGACAAATGTTTCCCGTGCTTCATATCATACTTATTTACCAAAAAAAAAACAAACTGTGTCACAGAACCGATACGTGATAGGATTTGTGAACAAGAACAAATACGGCCCACTTCGTAGCATGTCTCGCCCGCACAAAGCGACATCATGAAACGAATGCCGAAGTACACACTTAAACTTAACAGTGTCACCTACTCATCCACATTTGAAGCCATTGAATGACCTTTATAAACCCAGTGCGTGAGGATCACTTTATTGAACTCTTTTTTATAGTAACGGGTGACAAATGAGCACACAGTCCACCTGATAATAAGTAGATGCTGTGGCCCGTAGACACCTACATTAAAAATACTCGATTAACACTTTCACGGTCCGATTTTCAGACACATTAGTAAGACACTAGTAATTACTTATGTATATGAAGTACATGGGACTTTAACGAAAGGGTTAAGAATCAAAATGCAGATGCGTTGTTAATCTGAGAACTATCTAAACATAATTGACAATGACAGCTGAGTAGCTGAGATGCGACTTTTGGACTTTAGACTTTTTGCTTATTATTTTATATCAATCTAAAGGTCTTTGACCAGTGATTTTAAAGATAACATGTCCTGAGTGGGCTTAGCCCACGTAACTGGCCTTTTACTTGTGATGAAATAAATGCCTCGTTTCGAGTAAAAAAGGTCTGTGGTTTTTACTCTAACTATACGAAACACAGCAACATTGCTATTTTACGCTGGTATTCTGTGAGAGCGTGGCCCTTCCAGCGGTAGAGCCGACCCATTTGTCCTGCAACCATAATATAGCTGCAGCATGTGTCTACCACGTATGAAATTATAATACTCGAGATAATATATCCGATTTTATAGTATAATTTAAATAATACGCTATAAAGTTCACAGTACGTGAGTGACCCGGATTTGATCCTCGTTGTCACTAATGAAATTGTGTTACTTTTTTTATAGGATAGGGTGACAAATGAGCACACAGTCCACCTGATGATAAGTGGTTGCTGTGACCCATAGACGTCCACATTTATCCTCATAAAGAATCAAAATGCAGATGCATTGTCACCCGTGAGGAATAAGGTGGAATGCGTATTTTCCAAAGCAAAAATTGGCGGAATCTTCGATCATATTTCGTAAGGTCTGCATTATTTAAAAAAATAATTCCTAAAATTATCACAAAAATACAAGCATTTATAAATGCACAACGACAAAATATCATACTTTTTCAACAAAGGATACGAAAACAGCTGTTAAAATGTAGCGGTCGCCATTAAAATACTCTGGGATAACTTATTTACTCCATGAATTTAGCAGTATAGCAATTTACTCTCGGATAGACAGTTATACATGGGTTAAGATTTGGTAAAACGAAAGTTCTCTAACTAACTAGTAATTAGTGGTTTTATTCTCAGGATAAGACTTATACTAAGTTTGGTCGAATCCGCCCTGAGTGGACTAAGGAATGTTGGTCCACGCAAAAAAAACTTAACGAAACGGTCGAGCCGACCCATTCGTGCTACAATTAGGTACACTATATTCGTAGCTGCAACTTGGCTCTACCACGTACACGTACGTATGAATGTAATTACTCTAAACACGAAGTTCAGTATGTTGAATTATTTTAATTAAAGAAATAGTCAGTTTTTTAAAAGTTACTTTAACTTTTTTTTTAAGTTAAATTTTTGTGTTGACATTGTGTAAACATTTTTTGACAATTTTCTTTTCTGGTCTAAGCCCGCTGCCAATAGAAGGTATGGTTATCATGTTTTCTAACTTGTTTTTCAATTCCATGATATAGCTGCTTTTTATATTTAAAAAGATATATTTGCTTCAACGATTGTATACAGAAATTTCTTTAAATAATATACACGGTGTGGGTCACCGCGTCACCTCTCTGTTAAAAGCTAAGTCATGTTTTTCTCGGCTGCCACTCTGATATTTCCGCTAAGTAACCTCATATTTTAAAGGAAATGTAACTTCATTTATTTCTGCATGTTTTTTCTTTATTTTAGTTACAAAATAAAATTTTGGGTTATCACACGACAAAATCGTACCCACAACCTTTTTTATTAGCTAAGCGAAATCCGTAACCCTATTTTGTACCGCGGGTGTCGTAAGAGGCGACTATAAGATGCGAGACCTCTGGTACTGCCATTCTGCCTGCCTAGAATGACGATTAAGGAATATCCAACATAGATCGGGAGACACCCCATGTGTGGATTGTCACGTGCTGATGAAGAAGATGAAATTTACATGATCAGATCAAATCATCAAATCATGATCAGCATTATGCAAATAAAATCAGATTTTTTTTTTGGTAAATGAACATTGTCTCATCACTTAGTCTCACTCTACAAAATGCAAATACAAATTGATACCATTTAAAAAGGTCTCTGATTCTCGTTTCACGCTAGTATCTAGCATTCTGTGAGAGTGAACTAATAGTGCATGTAAGTGGTTAACATTTTTTTTCATGTTTACATCTATCCTCGATTACGAATCAAAATGCAGATGCGTTGTCACCCGTGAGGACTAAGATGGAATGCCTCGGTTCCAGTAAAAAGGGTCTCCGGTTCTCTACACTTACCATACGTAACACAGCAGCGTTAAGCTGCTATTCTACGCTGGTATTCTGTGAGAGCGTGGTCCTTCCCTGGTCGAGCCGACCCATTCGTGCTACAACTATACCACTAATATAGCAGTAACATGGCTCTACCACGCAAAAACGCTTAAAATAGTTTTTTACTATTTTAAACGTTTTTTTTTTGCTTACGTCCTATAATTTTATAAAAGGTACCCGTAAACTCCAAGACAAAACTACAACGACACATTCGATCTTATTACAAAACCATAATAAATAGCATTGTACAGTAGATATTAGGTCCTTTAGCGTTTTGTCGTACTGACCACTTTGATCTGAAATATCTCCTCTTTGGTTAAGAATCCTAAATACAAATTTATAAATTCATTTAGCTGGTACATTTGAGTTTTGAAAACAGTCATTTATTTGTTTTTTCCTCATTATTTTTTCTTTGGCGTCGCTTATTACCGCACAATGGAAAACATGAAATATCGGTATATTTACGAGTACGAGTTCTACCGTGGCACCAGTGCTGCAGAAATAGCTCGAAGGATTAATGATGTGTACGTCTCTGGTGTCGCAAAAGAAAGCACGGTACGTTTTTGGTTTCAATGTTTTCGTTCTGGAAATTTCGACCTTCAGAACCAATCCCGTGGACGGCCGGAGACCAAGTGGAAAATGAAAAATTAAAGGCTATTGTGGAAGCGGATCCAACAAACCCACTTCAGAAATAGCTGTAGGCTTCGGTGTAACTCTTCGGTGGTCCACTTGAAGCAAATTGGGAAAGTAAAAAAACTTGAACGATGATCATGAATCATGAATTGAGTGAGTCGAACTTGCAAACACGCATCGACTGCTGTGTTACTTTGCTCAACCGACACAATAATGAAGGGATTTTAATCGAATCGTTACTTGTAATGAAAAGTGGATACTGTACGATAATCGGAAACGCTCGTCGTCAATGGCTGAACCCTGGAGACCCAGCCAAATCCTGCCTTAAACGAAAATTGACTCAGAAAAAGTTACTTCTGAGTGTTTGGTGGACTAGCGCCAGTGTCGTTCACTACAGCTTTCTAAAATCTGGCCAAACGATTACGGCAGATATCTATTGTCAACAACTGCAAATCATGAAGGAAGAACTAGCTGCTAAACAACCGAGATTGGTCAATAGCTCTAGGCCACTGCTGCTTCACGACAACGCAGATATAGATGAGCTACAATTGGAATGTCTGCGACATCCACCGTACTCCCCGGACCTTACTCTAACAGATTACCATTTTTTGCGGAATTTGGGCAACTTCTTACAAGGAAAAAAATTCAACTCAGATGCGGCAGTCCAAACCGCCTTTAAAGAGTTTATTGATTCTCGCCCCCATGCTTTTTTAGTAAAGGGATCAATGAACTACCTGTGAGATGGCAAAAGTGCATAGATAACAACGGTGCATACTTTGATTAATTAAATATATTTTAAAAAAAAATGACTTTATATTCCTCCCGTACAAAACGCCAATTTCATATGTAAGGATCTAATACTTATTATCTATACATCTATACAAATAAATAAAATTGAAGTGTCTGTTTGTAATTTCAAAATACCAGCTTTTTACTTAATCGATATGAAAGTATATACGGTACTTATGACAAAAACACAATTTTTAAAATTTTTGTCTGTCTGTTGGTCTGTCTGTCTGTTTGTTCCGGCTAATCTCCGAAACGGCTGGACCGATTTCAACGGGACTTTCACTGGCAGATAGCTGATGTTATAACGATTAACTTAGGCTACTTATATCTTAGAAAAATAATTAGGGTTCCGCGCAACATAGTTAAAACCCTAAATCACACGCGGGCGAAGTCGCGGAGAACAGCTAGTTTTAAAATACAAAACGTGGGTTAAACTTTAGTTTAAGAATAATGATTTTTTTTAATTAAACGAATATCTACTACACATGGAATTAAACTTATTTTACGGCTTTTATCGCGTTTAATTTTAACTCTTTAATTTACAGACGTTTCAACTTCTTTCCAGCACCAATGGCCTAGGAGGGCACTGAGAAGAAATTAAGATTTTTTTTAAATTTCAATAGCATTACGAGTTATCCTTGATAGAAATCGATATTCTACCGCGAGGATTTCCTATATTCTTCAATCTAATCTGATGCAATGGTTTAAGAAATTTTTAAAATGATAATTGATAGTTAAAACTAACAATAAATCACGTTTTGTAATAAGACCGATTAATTAATTCATTCATTCGTTATAAGAAATACTAACTTTAAAAAATAATGATTTTAATATAATTAAACATGTAATTATATGTATATGATGTATCAGATGTATCAGATAACTCACAAGCTAATGGTTAGACCTTGATCAGATGGAACCACATGAGAAGCACCAGCTTTCAAATAAAAAAAGAATCATCAAAATCTATTCACATAGAAAAAAGTTATGAGGTGTTGTAGAATAAACCGCATCAGTACTAAAACTATCCTTTAGATGTTTCCCTAACACTTTATAATAATAATGCTAAATGATATATTATATGGACGGCAAATGCTATGTAGGTAAAACCGAACGCGCTGTGTGCTGATATACACTGATTTATTATTTGCTTACATGATAGGATTTGCACGCGTATGACAAAAATGGTGCAGAAACTTAAGCTAAGTACACATACAAAATAATACTTTATATACATGTACAATAGCTCGTTCGGGAAACTACGACACTTCTTCTCCTCAGACATACCTCAAAACCTTAAAACGAAATTGTACAACCAGTGCGTGTTGCCAGTGATGACTTACGGATCTGAGACGTGGTCCGTCCGTCACTGCTGGCCGTATGAGGAAGCTCAAGGTATGGAGAGGGCTATACTCGGGGTTTCTCTGCGTGATAAACTTAGAAATGAGTATATCCGCAGTAGAACCAGAGTAACAGACATAGCCCAACGGATTAGTAAGCTGAAGTGGCAGTGGGCCGGCCATATAGCTCCAAGAACCGAAAACCGATGGGGAAGAAAGGTTCTCGAGTGGCAGCCTCGTACCGGTAGGCGAAGTGTAGGGCGACCCTCACGAGATGGAGTGACGACCTGGTAAGACATGCAGGAAGTCGATGGATGCAGGTGGCTCAGGGCCGTGCTTTGTGGCATTCCTTGGGGGAGGCCTATGTTCAGCAGTGGACTTATGAAAGGCTGTAATGATGATGATGATGATGACAATAGCTCGTATCGTATAGGGTGAAAACAATAAATATGTCCAGGCTGATTATTAACGTACTTCAAAAAGGAGAAGGTACTCAATTCGATTGTGTGTTCTTTTTTATGTGTATATTATATTATTTTACTTTTTTCTGTGTCAACCGATTTCGATGATTCTTTTTTTTTATTTGAAAACTGGTGCTTCTCATGTGGTCCCATACATTGATCAAGGTGTGACCAATAGTTTTTGAGTTATCCTTAATAATTTATATTGAAGTCGATTCTACAAAATTTTAATTTTACCACTTGTGAGTTAACGCAATGAGCCGGCGCAGTAAACTCCAAGGAATTTTGCTGAGTTACCCATGTCTATAGATACAGCCGGGTAAAGGTATGCCGCCGCTCTGGCTCAGTGTGTGTCCGTTAATTTCACATTACTTCAAAATATATTTTTTAATTTCTCAGACGAAGATTTCCTCACGATGTCTCCTTCGCCGCCGGGCACGTAGAATATCCGCCCAAAAAATTGCAGTTAACAATTTTATTGGCGTCGGCGGGAATCAAACCTAGGTTGCTCACATACTGTGATACATATGGTGCGCTTAGCCCATGATGCGGGCACGGAGAAGTAAACTTTTAAATAACAAAAAACGGTTAAAAAAAGTATAAAAAGATTAACCACGTAAGCATCATACTGAATGTAAAGCGAGTGCTTCTGTAATTACTACAAAGCGGTTGGTACACGTTCGGTGGTCGTTCACCTCCCAAACAGAGCACGATATGTAGGTATGCAAGTTTTTATACCTATATATTATAACAATAACAATCGTGAAGCTGATTATTTCACCACGAACTACCGCGTCGGGTCTGTGTTACTGGGAGCGCGAAAGCAAACAGCTAATGGTACTGTGGATATGGCATTTTGCTATGCGCGGGTAGCTATGTAATGCAGTCATTATTTTTTTTAATGGATCTTTATCATCTCTAATAGTCGTATAAAACATTAGTGTATAACTTAAGTCGTATTTTATACGTGGTTGCGTGGCTCAACGACGTATAAAATACGACTGCAGGTATATTATAGTTGTAGCACAAATGGGTCGACTCGATCGGGCAAGGACCACGTAGTCTTCTTATAGTATACCAGCGTAAAATAGCAGCTTAATGCGTGTTTCGTAGTTTCGTTTCGTAGCTTAATGAGTTTAGAGAACTGGAGACCGTTTTTACCATGAAGCTAATACCAAGGGGAGACGGCATAATCAACTGTGCACTGTGATTCTAAGTAGGTCCTGACGTCATCATAGTGGGCGTGGCTTTAGTTAGTACACTGTCAGCATTCGTCCTGTGCGCTTTTTTTTCGTAATATTAAGAAGAAAAGGATGAAGTGTTGTGTTTTATTGTGTAAAAACTACTCAGATAGACGCTCTGATGTTATGGATGGCATCACATTTCATTTGTAAATAATTTTACACCTAATTAATTAAAATAGTTCTAGAAAAATCTCTTTGCGTCGCCTTTCAAATATAATTAAATATATTTGACACTAGATGGCGACACTTTGTGTCCTGTGAACTAAAAATATAAAGGTACGTAGAGCTCAGTAATGATAAAAGAATCATACGAAGGTGCTAAAATTTGTTTTGCATTCAGACATAAAGAAATTTTAATCGCCAAAATATCATTTTTATACTTTATAACATTTTGTGGACATGCCGCCATCTACCGTCAAGGTAGCTAAGCTACATTGCAACATCGATATGGAAAGATTCGAGTAGTTTTACTATTTATCGGTAGATGTAGATAATGTAAAGTGGGCGGGGCTTTGCATCACCTCACCCCGCAAATTGTCACGCGTTGTTACATAGTGAAATTTAATTACAACGTCTCCTCTTTGTATTTGCTTCATGGTTTTTACCAAACGAGGTATTCCATCTTAGTCCTCAAGGGTGACAACACAACGCCAACGATAGTTATAGATGTTCATTAGTCCCAGCATCCACTTACCACTAGGTAGACTTTATACTCGTTTGTCATCTTTATAAAAAAAAAGTAGAAGCAAAAAATATAGAAAGAAATATATCCCCGCAATTTATCATATAAAATCGTAATCGGCGAAATTTTTTTTATAACGCTATGACGATTTGGTTACAAAAAAGTTTATAGCATGTAATAGAAAAGGTTCAAGTAGAGCACTGGACACGTAGAAATCTATTTCGAAGGTCGACTTAATGACATCTAACCAAGATTTAGTTTTTACGCTCTACTGTCAGCAACCTTTTTAGGCAGCTTTCCCCAATATTACAATTTGGATAAGCTACACTTCTCACGACTAAACTTTATAGATAAGAGAGGTAAATATAACATGTTGTATGTAGTATATATTTTAAATATATAACTAATTTTATTTATTTTGTACTTATACCGCCGTCTCTTACTATGTAAATTAACGTTCATCCAACGGTTGCCAAAATGAGATCGCTTTTAGCGATAAGGTTATCCATTTTACAATTAAAAGATATATTTTCACACACGTTCATAATTTATAATTTTGTTTATAGTGTTCAATAAAGTTGTGTTAATTTAGTATTAACACAAATTAGTTTTATTTATTTATAAATGTACCTTACATCTCCTTTCCGTTTCCCATAATATACAAAAATATCAATTTTCAACACATCATAGTGCAATCTTATCGTACAAATGTTTACATGAACTTAATAACATAAACAGGCGTGAGGTGAGGTCTGTCAGTCTGTACCCGAGAGGGTAGGCAAAAACTACGGAGTTATATTTGGCACGATCCGGACACACCTCTCTCGCCTTCCATACATCCATACATCTACACATACATGTTATTTACATGCCATTAAGATAAGAATTTTGTAACATTTTTGTCTATCTGTCCGGGATAATCTTCGGAATGCCTGAACAGATTGGGGCTAAACTTTACGACCATATAAGATAAAAATGACATGTTTTTCCTAGTTTTTTATAAATTATAATATATTTTAGTCATTAAAAATACTAAACAAAATGGTCTCTAATTATCTTAAATGCTTCCTATCCAGACGAAGCCGCAACAAGGCGGGCATAAAAAATATATTTCCAACACTAATTATATGTATAATCATCATCACAACACCCATCATCCATAACACCACCTCCAAGTTTTTTTTTGTTTTAATATGCGAAGCTCCATGCCATGATATTCATAAATAATTCCGAGAACAGCATTTGGTTCGTGGCATTGAGACCGCACGACAAATGTGATAATGTATATTAAGAACTAAGTCAAATTGACTGATTTTCATACAGATAGTTTTAAGGAAGTGGGACCGGAGTATACTTACCGACAATATTCGCAGAAAGACAAGATACCCGACATAGTCTAGAGGATCAGTAAGCTGGATTGGTAATAGAGCGGTCATATAGATCGAAGAACGAATAGCGATGCGAAAGAAAGGTACTCTTTTAAAAGGTGAACTTTTATGGGTTGTAAGAGATGGATGGATAGTTTATATTAAGATAGTTAATAAAGTGTCAGGTTTTTAGGTAGTAACTTTTAGGGGTTTCCTTTCTTCTCCTTCTCTTTTTACAAAAGAAGACGTACCTGAAACAAAAAATGTTCTTATTAATATATTAATGTCGGTTATTTAAAAAATTTAATGGCAACAAATAAAACTTAATCATCTAATGTGACGTCAACAGTATTTAAAAACAAAACTGGGAGCTAGTCGCTTATTTCAATAACCGTAAAAGGGAATGAAGTACACAACAACAATGGTATAATAAAAATAAAAATGGACGCTGATTACAAATAAGGAATTGAAACGCATAAATAATGAGGGCTTTACTTGAATACAGACGTTACCTGAATGAACAAATCAAGCGGAGCGAGGGTCGGTTCACTATAACCCCTTATAGGACAATCGAGTAAAAACCCTTAAACCATTGATTCGTGTGGGAAAGTGACCCTGTCCCTTTCTAGCGGGCTTAATCGCTTCGCAAACCGGTTCTATTCACGCTACTACCAAGCGTAATTGTAGAGTTTGTACAAGGATACGTCTTACGCAGTTGAGTAAAAATATAAGGCGTAGTATGATTAGTTTTGATTAGATACTGTCCTTATCAAACCATTAGCAGTGTATACGAAATATCTTCTACCCGCGCAATTCATACGCAGTTAAAACCCTGGAAGGATTTTCCCATATTATAATAAAATATTATACCAAAGTAAAATTAGTAGACAAGAGTGTCATATATATTATGTGGCAATAAACGTTGGTCCGTTGCAGTTCAGACGTTTCACCCGTGCCTGTGTAGCGTTGCGCTGCGTGTATGACCCACGATTTTTATATGTATGACACCGTAAGACGCTCATGTGTCATCGTCGCAACGCATCTTGTCGCTCTATACCGAGAAAAACACTGTTAACATCACTGCAACTGTTACTTTATCGCTTATATCTTAAAAATTAATTAAAATATTTTGGGTACAAACGTCTTCTTTAGACACAGTCAGCATTATGAATCATAAATTTGAATGTTACAATCGTCATTCAGAAAGTGTGTCTTGGAAAAAAAATCCAGAAAAGACGACATTAGTTTATTGTAAACAATGATTTTTAAATACAAAACATGTCAAAAATTTGAAAATTTAAAAAAAATTAATGAAGCCATATATATATCCTCATCATCTATACTGTAGAAATCTTCGAATGAACATAGGCCTTCTCCAAGGAATGCCACAAAGCACGGTCCTGAGCCATCTGTATCCATCGACTTGGTCGCCACGCCATCTAGTGGGGGGCCGCCCTATACTTTCTTCGCCATCGGTTACCTGTTCTTCGAGCGATATGGCCAGCCCTACACATATTATAGTGCTTATAAAATATAACATCTTCAAAATTTAATTTATTATCGTACCACAGGCAAAAAAATGGTTGACGAACTGTTTTAATTATTTTCAACGTCGTAAAAGTTAGGAATTGGAAATTAAATCCTAGAGACCAACAGCTTCCTAGATCCTTGAGAAGATCCCTAGAGTATCCTACAGCTTACAAAATAATTGGTTGAACATACATACATAAACTCTCATGCCTGTCACCCAGAGGGGTAGGCAGAGACTATGGACTTCCATTTGGCACGATCCTGACACACCTCTCTCGCTTCCTCCACATCCATATACTTACGCATACACGCTCGTCGGTTAAAGGTACTCTTGATTTAGCCCATTTTCAATATATCGCCAATTTGGTCGATAAACTTTCGTCCAGGGCGTCCCTTCCCGACTCTGCCGTTCACCTCTGCAACATAAATTTGCTTTGTCACTCTTTCCTCATTCATTCTTTCTACATGACCAAACCACCGAAGCATTCCTTTTTTAATCCTGGTCACAACGTCATCTTGCAAACCGCACTTTTCTCTTATCACACTATTTCTCACCCTGTCATTCAGATTCATCCCTAAGATACTCCTTAATGATCGTGCTTCTTCTACCACTCCCAACTTTCACTACCATACCATGAATTTAAATAAAATGAAATGTCCTCTTTTTTTACAATTTTTACAATTTACGACGAATATTCCTCAAAACCTTGTCACTGTCAATCAGTCAGTGTCACCCGCAAATTCCTTTTTTTTTTGTATCCCAATGTCCCTTTCCTATCCCGTTCAGTTACAATTCTACCAACTAATTATTCCTAACTTCTCATAATATGGTTATAAATATGAAAATAATTAATCCTTTGCACCCTTCTCTTCACAGCCCAAAAGCCATATTCCAAGAAATAAATAATTCTCTATGGGGTGAGTAAACGCAAGCCATAGTAATATATTCCTTTAGACTTGGTGTATAGTAATCAAAATCGTATCTCACGTTAAATAACCGACCCTAAATCACTACCTTAATCCATTTATAATTTATAGACGGGGGTCTCAAGAACGCCATTCCAATGAGAAGCCAACACTTGTCAATGTCAGCCGCCCCGGAACGTATGAATTTGCAATGAAAGCATTTATATTGGAGTAAGGAACATTGCGAATTTTAAATCAGTACAAGAATTATAAGGAAACATTACATATTTTTGAGCCGTAGTAGGTAAGTACAAAGGTAAGTGTTAGAAAAATTTAGGCATATCTAACCATTGGAGTAAGGAACATTGCGAATTTTATTAAATTAGTACAAAAATTATAAGGAAACGTTACATATTTTTGAGCCGTAGTAGGTAAGTACTATAGTGAGTATTGGAAAAATTACAGCCTATAAAAAAGACCACTGCTTAACATAGGTCTCCCCCATAGATTGCCTCATAAAGGGGATATTTGCCACAGTTGCCATGATTGGAAGACGAGTTTGCAACCACAGTTTTCATATTATTTTAAGTTGTGATTACAAAGATGGTTCTTCTTAAGACAGATTTTTTTTTCTGAAGTAATGGTAAATGCATAATATCTTTCAACAAGAATTTTTGTAATCCATCTTGAATACAAATTATTTCATTCCATTTTATTCTATTCTTACGCCGCCATTACACAACGGTTACCTTAAAACTTCATAAGTAATTGTACAAATAAATATTTTACTTATACATATCTACTGAATTCTGTGAAAACTACATTGACTGTAAATGGGAACCACTGAAGCTTAAAGGATAAGCGCCTACCGTAAAATTTCATAGCATGCAAACAAAACGAATTTGATCCTTTCATCCAAAGTACATAATGATTTACCAAGTGCTCGCCATTAAAGGTAAACATCTTGTATGAAAATTAAAAAAAAATTTCAAAGTCATATATCCTCAAAATATCTTTTTTAATTCCCGAAGTTCCACCAATAAGCATTGAAGCAGCGAGGTAGCCTCTTCCGTCCGCTAAAAATTCTATCAGTAAAGAGAAGAGACCAATGCGCAGCTGGAGGAAGTATGTAGATAGGCTGTAACTTTACTATATTTTGAATGACTGGCTCATTGATCTAGTGGTAGCAAATACGGCTGCTGAACATGAGATCCCGGGTTCGAATTAAAAATATATATTGGTAAATCCAATTGGGCATACCTTAAGCGCATTAAAAAAATTACATATAACATGATTATACGGAATTATTAAAGTAGTTTAAATACATTTCGACAGCACTATCGGCTTCAACACCCTCGAAAACCATGAAAATGACACCCATGATGAAGAAATTGATACCTATTGCAGCCGCCATCTTGGATTTACATTTCGACAACACTATCGGCTTCAACACTCTTGAAAACCATGAAAATGACAACCGAGATGAAAAAATTGGTACCAACTTCAGCCGCCATCTTGGATTTACATTTCGACAGCACTATCGGATTCAACACCCTCGAAAACCATGAAAATGACACCCAAGATGAAAAACTTGATATCTATTGCAGCCGCCACCTTGGATTTACATTTCGACAGCACTATCGGCATCAGCATCCCCGAAAACCATGAAAATGACACCAATGATGAAAAAATTTATTTCTATTGCAGCCGCCATCTTGGATTTACATATCGACAGCACTATCGGCTTCAACACCCTCGAAACCCATGAAAATGACACCCATGATGAAAAAATTGATTCCCATTGCAGCCGCCACCTTGGATTTACATTTCGACAACCCTATCGGCTTCAACTCTCTCGAAAACCATGAAAATGACATCCATGATGAAAAAATTGATATATTTTGCAGCCGCCATCTTGGATTTACATTTTGACAGCACTATCGGCTTCAACACCCTCGAAAACCAAGAAAATGACACCCATGATGAATAAATTGGTACCTAATTCAGCCGCCATCTTGGATTTACATTTCGACAGCACTATCAGCTTAAACACCCTCGAAAACCATGAAAATGACACCTATGATGAAAAATTTTATACCTATTGCAGCCTCCACCTTGGATTTACATTTCGACAGCACTATCGGCTTCAGCACCCAGGAAAACCATGAAGATGAAACCCATGATGAAAAAATTGATACCTTTTTAACAGTGGTAGAGCCAGGCAGCAGCTTTTGCTGTCGCACGGATGGGCCGGCTCGAACCGGGGTGGTACCACGACCTCACAGAAAACCAGCGTGAAGTAGAGGTTTACCTCTGCGTTTCGCTTGGTGAGTGCAGGTGGCCGGAGGCCCTTTTTACTGGAAATGAGGTATTCCATCTTAGTCCTCACGGGTGACAACGCATCTACATTTTGATTTCTAATAGAGGATAGATGTAGATATCTATGGGCCGCAGCAAGCACTTACCATCAGGTGGACTGTGTGCTCGTTTGTCACCCTTATCCTATAAAAAAAAAACCTATTGCGGCCGCCATCTTGGATTTACATTTCGACAACCCTATCGGTTTCGACACCCTCGAAAAGCATGAAAATGTCACCCATGACAAAAAAAAATTATACTACTTACTTTTAGTACGTACTACTATTATTTATTCTGTGCTTTTAAATATTGTAATAAAAAAATCTCTTATTATTATTATATTCAAGTATTTAAGAAATTTGGTTATTCGAATATTGTGTATTTGTACAGCGATCTTTTTGAGCCGCTAAAACAACCGAAACAATGTCCACTCACGACGGCTACTGAAGCCGAACTAAACTTAATACAAAGGTACTCTGTGAACTAAACTACTCTGTGGCTGTAGATCCCCATTTACAGAAACTATTTATATACGAGGCAACCAAATCAACGAAAATTTCGCCATTTTGGAGCCGAAAAAAATTAATTATAGCTAAACAAAACAAAATTACACTGCCATTTACATTCAGTGGCTTCCCACATGATAGATGAAGAGATTAAAAAATAGATTGAGTTAAACAATTGATATTTTCAAAAGTTATAGTGTTTACAAGCCACAGGGACATGATAAATCCACACCATAAGCCACTAAAACCCTTTTTTTATTTAAAAATAGCAATTAATCGATTAAAAAAAAATATTAATAAGTTCAACAATCATTTATCTTTCTAACAATGTGCTTTTTATATCATTTATATGTATAATATGATTGCTAGATACGATTTTATTCGAAAAAATGTTGGAATTTTAATTTTTAGGCGATAGTAGAACATTACCTTGCGCTTTCGCTTAAGGTATGCAAAATCAGATATTTTAATATTAGTAATATAAGGAAAAAATTATCTAAACCTGCATTGTATTCGTTAATATATATATATATATATATATATATATATATATATATATATATATATATATATATATATATATATATATATATATCTAAGCATTATAACGAATCCTATATCCACACAAAAACATTCAAAGAAGACAGGCGAAAATTTTCAAAAGTCATATAGATGGGATGTGGACGGATATTTCAGTGCCCTCATTCCTAAAACACACCCAACAGATAAAGCAAATGCCACTTCGGAACGCTGAGTGAGGACGTCCGTGACATATACGCCATAGCGAGAATCCCGCGTAAATGTCGGAATGTTACGGAGAAGAATGAGGAGCTGCTGAAACAAAAACAGTTTGGTAGCAATTTTGTAAGGAATGTAAATTAATTTAATTAATTTATCAATTTGTAATGCGATCACGTTATTAACTTAAGCAATGTTTTATCCTGGATTGAGACCGCGTCATTGGTCTAGTGACCGTTAACGCGGCTGTTGCTGATCCTGGGTTCAATACCGGATCAAATAGTTATTAATTTTTTTCTATCAAGGACACTGAATCCTCAGTAAGCATAATCTCAGTAGCCCGCAGTAGAATCTTTGATTACTGCAACATTTAGAACGGTACTTGGAGCCTTGGTATGGACATTTTTATCAATTAAATGACTTGCTAGAGCATAGTGAAGAATAGCAATTAAAGCTTACTAAATTATACGCTGTGCTCGCAATCGTGACTAGGTTCGTTAAGATGAACTTAGAACCTTTAGAAGTCATGTATTATGAAAATATCAGAATGGAACTTTACGTTGACATATCAACTCAGTAACTTAAGTTGTATCTGTTTAAATTCTGAAAGATACTTAATACTATGTATCTGTCTATGTTAAATCATCATCATCATCATCATCATCATTACAGCCCTTCATAAGTCCACTGCTGAACATTGGCCTCCCCAAGAAATGCTACAAAGTACCAGCATCCATTGACTTCCTGCATGTCTTACCAGGTTGATACTCCATCTAGAAGGACACGCCAAACACTTCGCCTGCCGGTACGAGACTGCCACTCGAGAACATTTCTTCCCCATCGGTGGGCGGTTCTTCTAGCTATATGACCGGACCATTGTCACTTCAGCATACTAAATCTTTTCTATGTCGGTTACTTTGGTTCTACTGCGGATATCCTCATTTTTAAGTCTATCACGCAGAGAAACGCCGAGCATAGCCCTGTTCATAGCTCGCTGAGCAACCTTGAGCTTCCTCATCCGGCCAGCAGTGAAGGACCACGTCTCAGATCCATAGGTCATCACTGCCAACACGGACTGGTTGTACAATCTAGTTTGAGATTCTGACGAGAAGATGTATTGTAATCTCCCGAATGCTGCCCAGCCAAGTTGAATCCGTCGATTGACCTCTCGGTCAAAAGTTGTACTTACCTAGTCGGACTATTTGTCCCAGGTAAACATATTCGTCAACAACTTTGAGCTTAGTGCTCCCAACAACTACCGGCATAGGTGTGACATGGACGTTAAACATGATTTTTGTTTTGTCCATGTTCATCTCAAGACCTATCCGTTGAGACACTATTGAGTACATTGAGCATAGTACTTAGGTCTTCCAGCGATTCTGCCATAAGGACTATATCGTCGGCAAATCGAAGGTGAGTGATGTACTCGCCATTGACGTTAATACCGTATCCTTTCCAGTCCAGTAGCTTTAAAACGTCTTCTAATGCAGCGGTAATGAGTTTCGGGGATATAACATCACCCTGCCTTACACCTCTCTACAGTTGGATAGGTTTCGTACTTTGGTTCTGTACTCGGATAGCCATCGTGGCCCTACTGTACAAATACTTCAGCACTTCGATATACCGACAATCAACTTGGCACCGCTGAAGGGACTGCAGCACAGCCTTAATTTCGACGGAATCAAAGGCTTTCTCATAGTCCACATACGC
The DNA here is from genome assembly GCA_033319125.1 of Parnassius glacialis. Taxonomy (NCBI): domain Eukaryota; kingdom Metazoa; phylum Arthropoda; class Insecta; order Lepidoptera; family Papilionidae; genus Parnassius; species Parnassius glacialis. The sequence goes on from JAVANC010000018.1 coordinate 33,757,251, forward strand.
AAGACAAAGTGGCAGATTGTACTCTTCGGTCTTTCGTACAATTTGCCGAAGCGTATATATGTGGTCTATGGTGCTAAAGCCTTTTCGGAAACCGGCTTGTTCGGGAGGCTGGAAGTCGTAGAGTCTGAGTGCGAGACGAAAACAGCACGGAGATGCGGCTCAGAAGGGAAATGGGTCTGTAGTTCTTCAATAAAAAAAGTAGTTGTCGCCTTTCTTGATGAACACGACCATCACACTTTTGCTCTTATGTACTAGGTAATGTATGTTGCTTAAGTACCGGTTTTCCACCCACTTTCAAAAGCTCTGCTATAATTCCATCCTCGCCCGGGGACTTGCCGTTTTAAGGTGCTGGAGAGCCATTCTAATCTCATTTAGACTCGTCCGGGATATCATCGGAACTGTATCGGATAAGACTCTTGGATCATTACTCACACTTACGTGTGGTTCTAACGATGACGTGTGCAGCTGCTCATAGAATCTCTCAATCTCACTCAAAATCTCAGGTGTCCCGAAAACGATGCTGCCACTTTCGGTCTTCAGCTTCGACAGTTGGTTCATTCTGGCAGACAGATATCTGGCAAAGACTTTGGAGCTTTGGTTCCGCTCGATAGCTTCTTCAATACGAGCAGTATTAAAGTTGCGTCAGCCCCGCCGCATGCATTTGGAGATCTGTCTGTTCAGTTGCCTGTATGCTATCAAATCTACTGAAGACTGCAGCTTCATTTCCCGTCAAACAGCCATGAGATTAAGAGTGCAGTCGATGAGTTTTTGTGTTCTTCTGCGCGGCGGGTCTTGCAAAAATTAGCTCCGACCACATGGACAGTTTCCACGAGCTTGTCATTTATATCACTCAATGCATTGCAATCTTTTAGGCACTGAAAACGTTATTGTAACTCGAGCTGAAAGGTTTCGGGACTATGGATTAGAGCACGAGGGGGACGGAACGTTGACTTCATTAGACGACACCTCTCCAACTTAACGTTTAGTTTCAGTGTGCCTCTAACCATTCGGTAATCGCTACCAGTTTTTACCCTCGCTATCACTGAGACATCACTGAATAGTTGCCGTCTAGTCGCCATAATGAAGTCAATCTCATTTTCTGCCGGCTTCCAAAAAGAAGACGGTACTCAATTCGACTGTATGTTTTTTTATGTGTGTTACGTCATAACTTTTTCTTGGGTGAACCAATTTTGATGATTCTTTTTTATTGGAAAGCTGGTACTTCTCGTGTGGTCCTGTATGAATTTGATCAAGATTAGACCAATAGTTTTTCAGTTATTCTTAATAGCTTATATTGAAGTCGGCTGTACAATTTTTTTTATTTTTTATTTATTTGTCGAATCTCCGGGGCTCAACCAGGTCCACTTCCTGCGCGGCCGGTTCCGGAAGAAAGAGTTCATCATAAAGAGTGCCTCTTTCTCCATGAAGTCAGCCAGCTGCTGGCCCCTTGCGTTCCGTTGCTGCCCTATTCCGAATTTCCCTACTTTCAACTCACCATTCTCTCTTGTGCCCAGTTTTGCGTTGAAGTCTCCCATTAACACCATATAGAGGGTTTTAGAGGAATGCATGGCTCTAGATATATTCTCATTCATTTCCTCCACCTCGTCATTGGGATATACCGAGGTTGGCGCGTAAACCTGTAGTGTGGGTGTAAGGTTTTTAAAAAAAACCTGTATGACCTTCAGCGAATACCGTTTGGTGATTCTGAGTATAAGGTACGCAACCCACGTCGACACACTCCCAATCTTTACGTCGTTGTTAATGAGCCTTTTGTGGACGATAAATCCGAAACCTCCTTGAGAAAGATGGTCGCCCTCCCGATGATAGAACAAGTTGCCGGATTAGAGGATTACCGTGTCCTCCCAACCTCTTCGGACCTCGGATAATCCTATAATATTCCAGTGTAACTTGTCTATCTCTTCTTCCAGCCCCAGGATCTTCTCGTCAGTCCTCAGGGTGCGTTATAAGTTGCCAGGTCGAGTCGTCGTAGGTGGCAACCAAACCTCCACCGGAGATTCTTAGCACCACCTGCCCGCCGTTGCCATGGTCGCCACCGTAGCCAGAAATAGCGGGGCCGCCGGGAAATGGGGACTATTTATTAGTGTCGCTGCTGATGGTATGATATACCCCATATGTCCATAGTTGCCATGCTTGGCGAGCGGGTTGGCAACCGCAGTTTTTTTATTGCTTTTGCTGTTATCAGAAAAATGCTGCTGCCCATCTTCTGCCTCAGTTTCCCTCTGTCGCCTTTTACGACACCCACGGGAAGATATAGAGTAGTGGGTATTCTTACCCGCCACTACCCTGTGTTTTCTTAAATGAGATCTTGTCTATTGTCAATCATTACAACGAAACCGAATGGCATGGAAATTATCACGGTGCGAGAGTGTACGTAACTGGCACCGCGGAAATTGTTAAAGACAATCGAAGCATATAGCATATTTAGCAGGAGTGGCGATAAATGAGAATATCGTAAGGAAACCTACATGACTCAGAAATCAAAACTTTAAATAAAAAAGTTTTAAATCCACATTAGGACTTTCTCCTGTATAGTGGAGACAGTTTAAATACATAAATTACACAAGGTGAAACATGTATGCGTAGGTATATGGATATGGGAGAAAGGTGTGTCAGGATCGTGCCAAATGGAAATCCGTAGTCTCTGCCTACCTCTCTGGGTGACAGGCGTGAGTGTTTATGTATAAACATCCTGATTAAGAGGAATTATTTTATGGGCCATACAAATACTTGTTTCGTACGGGATTCGAATCCGCGGTACTCAGCGCCGAAACTCATTGCTAAGCCCCTGAGCCAGGGGGTCGACTTTGGAAGGGCGGTAGACTCTTAACAGCTTCAAAAGATACTAGAAAGGAGGCCTGTGGACAGCACGATACCTATACGTATAAACTGTAACTATATACGGAAACACAATAATGTCTCAACACGATCGTCATATTGCAGATTAGTAATCAAAATGACTTATGTCATAATAAAGTGAATTAGCAGGTTTCAATGACTAAACACTAACACTCTAATCACAAGAGCGGTTTAACATGCAACGCACACATTTGTTAACGTGGTAGAATGCAAGTGTTAGTAATTATCTAAACCAGTGATTCCCAACCAGTGGTCCGCATGAACTTAAATATGGTCCGCAAAAGACTTAAATATTTTACCTACTTAATCGTTTTAAAGAACACATTTATTATTTTCTCGTCACGCGGGCAGATCAATACTGCGCGTCATGTTAGGAAGTACCTACTAGCTTTTACAATAAATACATGAATAATACTGTTAATGAATGCTTCAATTACTATAATTACTAATTCAGAAGTTGTGAATGTAATTTATTGTTAGATTAAACAGTTTTTTCTTTCACCTTGTGATCCTTGCTAACTGCAAAAAAAAAATAATGTTATCCCTGGTCAAAAAAAGGTTGGGAAACCCTGGTCTAAACAAATTCCACAGATAACACAGATGTTTATGCAACGAACAATGAGCAACGGTAAACAATTGTAAAGCATTATTGTAAAATTGTTGTTTGTTATTTTTAAGATCGCAAGTAATTAAATGCGAGATTATTATCACACAGGGGATATCATTATGCCTGACTCCCGGCATCTCTTCTTCGTCTATGGAAGTCGCTCCCCGTCATATTGGTGTATAAGTGGACTTGCCCGTCGTGATCCTTCTCGGAGTATTAAGGGCTATTAATACTCATTCGCTTGCATTCGCATAGGTTTTTCTCCCGTGTCTAAAATGGTTAAAGTTCGTATTACTTACTTGAAAAAGTTCGTCCAGTACTAGTACACCACAATTTAAAGTTGTAGAATGACATGTTAGTCGAAAAATATATAATTTATAAAAGACTTCAACAAGTGCTAAAATTAAAAATTATATACAACCGACATGAATATAATTAAAATGAGAACAAACCAATCAATGTAGTCGAAGTCAATTAAATACGCATTATTAAGGATAACTCAAAAACTACTGGTCAGCTCTTGATCGAATTTCTTTGGGACTACATGAGAAGCACCAGCTTTCAAATAAAAAAGAATTATCAAAATCGGTTCACCTAGAAAAAAGTTCTAAGGTAACACACGTAATACAGTCGAATTGAGAACCTCCTCCTTTTTTAAAGTCGGTTGAAAATAATATGAAAACTATATAAAGACAAATTACAAATAAAATATCACCCAATTTGTATTTCATTTACTAAAATCGCAGATTAAATAGTACAACAAAAAATATCAGGTACATTCTCACGTACAGCTTAATTCGAGTAGGTACGTTTTGCTGAAGAGAGAGTTTTATAAATAAGCCTAATAGTTAAATAATGATTTAAAAAATCCCGACTGCGTAAAAAAATCTATTAAGACCTGTTTATATACGATTATATAAGAACTTTGTCACAGCTTTATTATAAGTTTTGAAAATTTTAATGAGAACGGTTGCGCATAAATTTTTAAATCTGTATAAAAATGAAATGGTCATTCAAAATGAAAAATGATTAAGGAAACCTAAGATGATTTTCAAAGATTTATTCAATGATACCTCACTTAACAAAGTTCGTCAACTTTATTTTTTTTTTGTTTTCATAATATGGCGTCTGGTTGTTGACACATTGAATTTTGATTACTGTCATTTTATTTACACTCACAAGATTAAGACTAATCATCGGCCCTCACATTTGGTATCTAGAGTACCACAAAGGGACAAACATACATTTCATACGTGGTAGAGCCATGCTACAGCTATAGTTGAAACACGAAAGGGTCGGCTCGATCGAGGAAGGACCACGCTCTCACAGAATACCAGCGTAAAATAGCACCTCAATGCTGCTGTATTTCGTTTGATGAGTGTAAAGAACCGGAGACTCTTTTTACTGGAAAAGAGGCATTCCATCTTAGTCCTCACGGCTGACAACGCATCTGCATTTTATTCACGAACGAGTGTAGATGTAGATGTCTATGGGCCACAGCAACCACATACCATCAGGACATCTGGACCGTGTGCTCGTTTTTCAGCCTTATCCTATGAAAAAAATACATAGACTCTTAAACATATTACCCTCTTCAGCGTCGCGCAGTCCGGTAAAGAGTCCGTCATCGTGCCTCTATGCATTTCGCAGACTTCACACGTCCTAACACATTTAATGTTTCAATTTCTCAGACAAGCCGGTATCCACACAATATTTTCCTGCACCGCCAAGGAACACGTTCGTTAACATTTGAAGGCAAGTGCGTATTTAAACATCTTTTTTTAAGGGCAAAAATTGTAGTACTTAAGCTTATAAAATGAATTCCATATTAAATATAACGTGACGTTGGAACATTGTAAGTTTTTGGGGTAAAAATACTGATGTTAAATCTTTCTTTTCGAATAAATTGGACCAGGGACATGCTTAATAAGATTTCCCCGAGGTCTAGTTTAATTGGTCATTTGCATCAGCCGATTGAGGCAAAAAGGTCTGCATTAAATAAAGATTGACTGCCGAGCGTCACCGCAGCGGATGACGCAAGGTCAAATTCATTGGCCCCCGTATTAGTTTAATTAGAAAAAAATTATGTAGAAAATAAAAATAATACTAGGTTTTTCAATTTTCCGTACGATTGTAAAGTTGGAAATAATTACCAGCTTCTTTATTAGCCCACAAGCCCACAAATGGATATGGGTCTTTCTCATAATAGAGGGGATTTGCAGCAATTTGTATGATAATGACACACACATCACAGTATCTTTATAACAAATTACAATTTTCACGGCGACAAGTTAGAATAGCAACTCGTTTAGTATGTCCAAGATCAGTACATCGTCATTTCGAGGTAGCTTTCGTTATTCTGCCACGAAATGCTGGAACAACATTCCACCACCAATTAGAAATCTAGCTTCAATCGGTTCGTTTAAATATCGCTACAAAAAATACTTACTCAGTATTCAAAAGTCAACTTATTGAAAATTATTTACTGTGTCTTACATACTTTTCTATTCCGTTTATTCGTTCCTTTTTAATTTTATTTAAGTAATTGCTACTTTTATTATATTAATTTATTATAAGTAGTTATGTATGTAGTAGTGTAATCATTTATATGGTTTAAATATACTATATATGCATAATGATTTAACATTGTATAATAATGAATATTGTTAAGTTTTGTTTTTGTTAAATTTTATTGGCACCCACGGAAGATCAGTGTCGAAGTACTTTGTTAGTACCAAGACTATGCTGAGTTGGGTAACTTTTTAGTAACCATTTATCTTAATATGTTATTATGGTTAGCAAACTTCTAAAACATTTTACTAAATAATTTTTTTTTCTTTCTTTCAATTGCTACAATTGGCAATCAAACCTTGTCGAAGCTTTCGCTTATCTGATTATTCTACTCCAACGTTTTTTATAGAATTAAGTAGACACACGAGCACACAGTCTGCTTTATGGTAAGTACATGATCTGGCCTGTAGAAGATTTTTTTTTAATTGAAATTTGTAATTAATAATAAATTTGTAAAAATTTTTAGTTAATAAATTAGACATTTAAAATCATAATGCAGATGCGCTGTCACCCCTGAGAACTAAGATAGAATGCCTCGTTTCCAGTGAAAAAGGGCCCCGGTTTCCTAACTCCACCGCACGAATTATAGCAGTATTTATGTCTATATTATATCTATATAAAAGTCGGTATTATATGTTTGCTATCATTAATTTGAGGCATTGTATTTTAGTCCCCGTAAGTGACAACGCGCGTTTCCATTTGCGTATAATGGCCATAAACGCTCAGTTGGACTGCAAGCTCGTTTGTCACTCAGATAAGATAAATTACATTAAAATGAAGAAAGACACAAATAAAGGTTTATACACACGTAACCAGTGAACAACAATCGTCAATGCAACGTATTTTGTAACCCATAACTATAGATCTACGAGTATTACGACAATGTTAGGTCAATCGAGCGATTCAATATTACGGTGAAATATTTTCCATTGCAATAGGACTTTAAAACATAATGTAGGATTTCATTTTTCGACATCATATAGGTTGCGAAATACTGTAATGATATCATTATTGCAAAATAAACTTTTATGTACACAGATTGTAAATTAAATGGTTGCTTCAAATAGCTTTTTTTTCACATAGTTTTACTTTTGGTTCATTTATTACGTGGTACAGCCATGCTGCAGCACGCTTGTATCTTTTCGACATGGGAAGGTCCAGGTCAGAAGAGAATAAAATAGTTTTTAATCTATATAAATGATAAGAATACTCATTCAAAGTCATTTATGCTTTTAACATTGGTTCGGGAAAAAAACGAGTTAGAAAGTTTTTTAAATATTAATTTACAATATTGTACAATTACTGACACGGAAGAAGTTAAGCTTATAATATACATATAGGGCATTCAAAGTTCAAACTAAAACGTAGTGATTATATATACTCTTTGGTTCAAACAGGCAATAAGTATATAATTGAAACCCTCTCAGAAGTAAGGGGAGGCCTGTGCCCAGCAGTGGGACGTATATAAACCGTAACTTTAAGTACATTGAATTCCATAAGAAGAGCCACGGTAGTTATATTATAGCTGCAGCACTTATGGTTCGTCTTAAGCGAGGTAGGACCACGTTCTCACAGAATACCAGCGTAAAATAGCAACTAAACGGTGCTGTGTTTCGTAACTTGCAACGAGAACACGACACCCTTTTTATTTGTAACGAGTAATTTTATCTTAGTTTTTTTTATATAGGATAAGGGTGACAAACGAGCACACAGTCCACCTGATGGTAAATGGTTACTGTGGTCCATAGACATCTACATCTATCCTCGTTTGCGAATAAATGCAGATGCGTTGTCACCCGTGAGGACTAAGATGGAATGCCTATTTTCCAGTAAAAAGGGTCTCCGGTTGTCTACACTCACCATACGAAACACAGCAGTGTTAAGCTGCTATTTTACGTTGGTGTTCTGTGAGAGCGTGGTCCTTCCCCGGTCGAGCCGACCCATTCGTGCTACAACTATATTACTAATATAGCTGCATCATGGCTCTACCACGTACGAAGGAGTGATAACGTATCTGGATTTAAATTATTTTTTATAATGGCTCTGAATTCGAATTATTGCAATGATTAGTTCTGTATAGTGAAAACATGATACAGAACCACTCATTACATCGAGACGTACCTGTAATTCTTAAGACGCTTTCACTTCTTCCGCGAGACATTCGTCTGCTTTACACCCACTGGCATCGCTCCGTGACATTTCTGACCACGGTACGACCGGTTTATCGAAAGTCCGTCCCGATTTTATTTCCTATAAGCCATGTATACGCATATTAAAAACTTGATTCGGTTACTGAGTAAACTGCTAAATTGGCATGATCGTGTAATTCGACAAATTATGACCTCTTACGGGTTTTTATCGAAATTACTTAAATTGTCGGTATAATTCACCGACTGCAGCAAAATTATTCAACTTTAGATAGCAAGTATATTTAGCTACATACAATATAATAATTCTGTTTCAATTTTAACTCACGATGTGCCAAAATGTATGCTCTGATAGCATATTTATAGACAGGCTCAATACATAAAACGAAAGTCGAGTGGGAGTGTGCTAAACATTTTTTGTTTGGCCGATGTTATTTCTTCGAATAATACCACAGAGAATCAGCGATGTAATACATTAATGAAGTACCGACAACAATAATAAACAATTTTTTTACAGACAATGGGGAAAAAGAACATCGCACGGCCGGTGTTTTAAAAAGGAGTAGGCTCTTTTCTTGAAGGTCCAATTTTCTTAAAACCGATTTCACAAAGCAGTCGAGTGAGGAAGAAATTTTCTGGTACATCGAACAGTAGCGGACCGCCAAGCACCCAGATAGTGTGGATGTTCTGGAATCAATCCGAACAATTCCTCTAAACACTCCCCTTGGTAAATGCGATAGAAGATGCAAAGGGATGCAACATCTCTTCGCAGCGCCAATGGATTTAGCCGATCAGAAAGAACATGGTAGTCAACGATACGGACAGCTTTTCGATGGATACGGCCAAATGGAAAGAACTGCCGCTAGGGTGGCCCGGTCCGGAGATGAGAACAGTATTCCATGTAAGGCCGAACTTGTGCCTTGTAAAGTTGCAAGCGGTATGCCGGCATGAAATACTGTCCTGCCCTAGGTACTAGAGCACGCCAAGCTTTTTAACGTAACTCGATCTGTCGACGCCAAGAATTTCGATAGTGGTTTAGGCAGCAAACCCTTAGATCACTCTACAATATTTACCTAGGTTTATGAAACTATATATCTATATAATGAAAAAATATTTGGTTTTTTTTTCATTATATATATATATTAAGAGTACACTCATATCATCATTACCTATCACCATACGAAAGACAGCAGAATTAAGCTGTTATTACTATATGCTCCTTCCTAGCTCAAGCCGACCCTTACGTGCTGCAACCATAATGTATCCACAGCGTGGCTCTATTACGTTAAAACAATGATTATAATTAAGATATAATAGGCATAGCAGGCGGATAAGAAATCGCAATACCAAAAGTATCACAACTTCTACCCTACTCCTTGTTCTTCTCTTGGTATGTTAGATAACGTTGCTGACAAAAGTACAAGAAATAATTTAACAGAACCCGCAACATTTTTAGACCATAAAAACGCGTTGGAGAAATGTCAACAACGTCATTTGTACTGATATTAGTGAAAGTAATAAGCTGGTACGAAATACAGCGCCGCAGAAAGATAAGAAAAGCAAAACGTTGTTCTTGTCAAGTCGTAAATCAGAAAAAGAAACAAGTATAAAATTATAGTTAGTAGGTACTTTGCAAGTCTGTAGGTGTGGATTTCTGTTTTTAAGCATGATAAACGCTTAACAATACAATACAGACTGCAACAGACAGACTGCAATATAGTGATTGAAGATAAACAAATTGAACAGCTGAAAGAGTTTGTGTATCTGGGTTCTAAGTTTACAAGAGATGGAAAGTGTGAGAGTGATATCGAAAGAAGAGTGAATGCAGGAAACATGGTGAATGGAGCTTTGCACTCCTTTATGAGCAGTCGGAAGGTGTCTAACAAGGCTCGTTTGGCTGTGCATGAGGGGGTGTTGGTTCCGACACTCATGTACGGAAGTGAAAGTTGGGCATGGCAGAAGAAACATGAAAGCAGAATAAATGCAGTAGAGATTAGAGCGTTAAGAAGTATGATAGGAGTTAAACTGAGTGACAGGATAAGAAATAGTGAGATAAGGAAACGTTGTGGGCTGAAAGAAGATGTAGTGACAAAAATTGAGAAAGGTATGCTGAGATGGTTTGGCCATGTCGAGAGAATGAATGAAGAACGATTGACGAAAAAAGTGTATAAGGCGAGTGTGAATGAAAGTGTTGGAAGGGGTAGACCTAGGCGGACATTTCTAGACCAAATCAGGGACGTCTTGAAAAAAGGTCAAGAGTACCCTAAACCGTAGAGCATGTATGAAGGGAATAATGAAAGTGGACGAAGCGAAACAAGTATGTAAGGATCGTAGCAAGTGGAAAGAAGTGGTCTCTGCCTACCCCTACGGGAAAGAGGCGTGATTATATGTTTGTATGTATGTATAAACGCTTAAATTGTTTAGTACGTGGTAGAGCTACGTTGCATATTATGATTGCAGACCGAATGGGACGGCTCACCACGCTCTTAGAAAATACCAGCATAAAGTAGGAGCTTAATGATGCTGTGGGAGGCATTCCTTTCCTAATCCTCAGGGGTGGCAACTGCAGCCCATGGACACCTGCAAACAACTTCAAACAAAGAAGGCTACCGATCGTTATCACCTCTGAGGAAACAGATAGAATATGTCATGTAATTACACTGCACCTTTATACCCTTCCGATCAGAACATTATTGTGCACGCAGTTCTCTCGCAGACCTGCTCAAATTTCAAAAACTTTATTCAACAAAGTTTGTATAAAAGGGTTATTATAATATTAAGGAATTTATGGATGATAATAACCCCTGAGAATGAGGTGATCGCTACCAAGCTATTTCTAATTTGTAGTGTTGTTAATTGTGTAACATATATGATTGTAAGCTGTTATTTATAAAAAAAATCCCGCTGGGTTTCTTGCTGGTTCTTCCCTGGACAAAGGTTTTTTTTTCGAACCAGTGGTTATTAAACAAAAGAGTGACTTTCAACCAGTTTTATTTATAATCTATTTTGAATAAAAAAGTTTCTGTTTCTGTTTCTGTTTCTGTATCGAACTCCTTTTGACCTCTTTTTACTAACAAGCGGCACCACTTTAAACAGCAGTGAACAGTTACCTGCCATGACAAATATATGAATTATATTCATACGTTTACTTAATTTCTACTAATATCAGTCATAATTTAGCTCGCATTGTTCGACATTTTTAATCAAAACAGATTTTTTACTATGTTACTTTGAGGGCTTAGAGTAATCGTAAATATTCGCCGACAACAACACTATTTATACAAATAAATAAAATTGAAGTGTCTATTTGTAATGTCGATATAACTTTTTTACTATATGCATATGAAAGTACGGTATATACGGTACATATTATAACAAAAACACGATTTTTAAAATTTTTGTTTGTCTGTCTTTCCGTCTCTCTGCCGGCTGGACCGATTTTGACCTGAAATTCACTGGCAGATAGCTGATGTTATAAGAAGTAACTTAGGCTACTTATATTTTAGAAAAAGAGTTAGGGTTCTGCGCAAAAAATTAAAACCTATGAAATACAATCGTAATAAATTACGCGCGGACGAAGTCGCGGAGGACAGCTAGTTTGTAATAAGTCGAGTAGCAGTAATCAATCTAGCGGCATAGTGCGAAGACAGGAAGCGGCCGCGGTCGACTAGTTAGAGGCCGGACTGATCGCGCGAAACTAGTCTCACCACGACTTGACACACCAGTGTGGTGGTACGCTGCGATTGACGTTGATAGATTCTGGTTGTGTGGTATCTCAAATTCTGAATTAAAATCCTTAAACAACTTGCAAAATTATAATTAATGACATCGCACCAGAGGAAATCACAATCGAATTTAATAGATGATGTCTTTCCAACCAATTTTGATCACGATCGTCCATTTAATAAACGAAACATTTTTTTTATTCCAGGCCATGAGTTAATAAACTGACAGCAGTAAAAACGGAGTGCTGAGTACCTTTCAAGAGATGCTGAAACCATACTCAACTTCTTCACACGCACTCACGCAAACATCTTTCATCTTTATAAACTATATTAAAACGCAGTCCACCTGATGGTAATTGGATGCTGTGGCCCATAGACATTACATCTATCTTCGATTAAGTATCAAAATGCAGTGCGTTGTTATGATCGAATGCCTCGTTTCCAACAGAAAGAGTCTGGCTTGACAGAACGTATCTATTATCTGACTTACGTGGTAGAGCAATGCTGCAGCATATTAAGGCTTATGGCTTAACCGTATAGTGACGATGTAAGAATATTCATTACCCCATATCGTGCCGTGGGTGTGGTAAAGGACGATAAAGGGAAACAAACTAGGAGATGGGCAGCAGCGTCTTCCTGATAACATCTCAAAATTATAAAAAACTGCGGTTGCCAACCCGCCTACCAAGCGTGGCAACTATGGCAAAATCACCCCTATGAGGCAATCTACGTGGGAGGCCTATGTTCAGCAGTGGACTTTTATAGACTGTAATGGATGGCCTGCAGCATAACGAATGGGTCGGCTCGACTGGTGGAGGACCACGCTTGTAAAAAATGCGTAAAATAGTAGTGTATTGATGCTTGGTTTCGTATGATGAGTGACAAAAACCGGAGGCCCATTTTACTGGTAACGGGGCATTCCATCTTTCTCGTAGTTCTCGTGGGTAACGCATCTGCATTTTGACTTTCAATCGAAGATAGATGTGTCTATGGGTTACAACATTTACTTACCATCAGTTCGACTGTGTGCTCGTTTGTCAACTTTATCTTAATAAAAAATCAACCATTTCATTTTTGCACACGGATCCTAGCCGATAAGTTTCACATGTTTGCACACGACTAATTAGTACCATATTGTTTTAACCTTAACTCTACACATCAGGTGTAGTAGATACAGAAAGAATATACCTTTCAAGCTGATATGCCTACTTTTATTACACGATCATATTGTTATTTATGAATTGGACAGTTTCGGCCCGGAGCGTGATACAACATAAATAAAATCCAAGCGTAAAAATAGGCATTTACCGTAACACATGTAGCGGAAACAAAATAAACGCAACGTTATTTTCAGCACATTATGTCACTGTTGCTCGTTGCCGATAAATATATATTCTCCATTTCAGATATTTTGAGATATGGCCAGATTCTTTTTATTTCAAAAAACATTATCAATTTCAGTTCATCTCATGTCCACTGCTGATAATAGACATGCCACGAAGCACGGCCCCGAGCCATCTGAATCCATCGACTTTCACTATTCTACAACATCGTCACTCCATATCTAAAAAAATATCAATACATATAATATTTGGATGTAGGATTTTAGAGGATGTCCAACATTGTGTTGATTGACTAATGATTTTGATGATGAGAAAACGAAAATTAAACCACAGCGACATGGGCCTGGCCCAAATGATACAGTCGGAACATATTGTTGCTAGGCTGTTTTGAGCTTTAGTCACAAATCCTCAGATCTCTAATGTGAACCCCTTATATAGGGCTAGCATAGAAATAACAATATTTTTCAACTATTTTACATAAATAATTAAACTTAGAGCTAAAAGTTAAAGTTACAGCCTATATACGTCCCACTGCTGAGCACAGGCCTCCTCTCATTTCTGAGGGGGTTTTCGGAAAAGGAAAATGTCGGCCACGCTGCCCCGTTGCGTGTTGGCAAACTGCATATCTTCGAAATATTTTTTTCTTATTTTTTGGACATGCAGGTTTTCTCACGATGTTTTCCTTCATCGCCGAGCACGTGGAAAATCAGCATTTATAATTGCAATCAACAATTTCAGCGGCGCCGGCGGGGATCGAACGCGGGTTACTCGTGTACTGTGAACAGTGAAATTTACAGCGAGCGCATAGCCCCTATGCTGCAAAAGCTCTCTCTAGACTCTAGATGATGAGAATACTAAAATTAAACCGCAACGACATGGGCCTAGCCTAGACTATACTGTAGGAACCTGCATTGTCGCTAGGTTGTTTTATGATCTTTAGTCTTAAATCCTCAGATGTGAGCCTCTTAGGTAGGTAATAATAGGGTTGACATAGAAAAAAGAAACAATATTTTTTCTACTATTTTTATGTAAATAATTAACTTACAATTGAGTAAATGTTTCCTAATACTTATGAAAGAAAATACAAATATCAGTGTCCTTACGGCAGTGTCAACGAATTTGATCATGAATACGAACGAACGACGTTATCCAAATGCCTCTCGTCTCTATAAAAATTGTCCGGTTTTAAATCTTTACCAGCTTTACGTTTGAAAGTGACAGCTAACGGCATGACGTCCCTTTAGAAAAAGATAAATCAACGTGGGTGTTACCTATCTTATAAAGTTATTTTAATGGCTTTTCATTTTAGAGTTACTCGTATTTGGGCCGAGACGGCATCATCCATTCATCTATCTATATACAGCCTATAAAAATTCACTGCTGAACATGGGCCTTACCCATAAATCAATCGTCTCATAGGGGGGATTGTCAGGCGGGTGGCAGTTGCAATTTTTTATTATATATATATATATAATAATAAAAATATAATATTATATATAACAGTGGTAGAGCCACGCGGCACCTTTTGCTGTCGCACGGATAGGCCGGCTCGAACCGGGGTGGTACCACGACCTCACAGAATACCAGCGTGAAGTAAAGGTTTACGTCTGCGTTTCGCTTGGTGAGTGCAGGTGGCCGGAGGCCCTTTTTACTGGAAATGAGGCATTCCATCTTAGTCCTCACGGGTGACAACGCATCTGCATTTTGATTCGCAGACGAGGAGAGAAGTAGATGTCTATGGGCCGCAGCAACCACTTACCATCAGGTGGACTGTGTGCTCGTTTGTCACCCTTATCCTATAAAAAAAAGTTATAAGTTGTTGTCAGGAAGATGCTGCTGCCCGCTTTTCATTTTTCCTGTGTCGCCTCTTACGACACACGCGGTATGACATATTAGGTAGTGAATATTCTTACCCCGGCAATACATGTTGACCAAGCCTCAGCCAGCGCGAGCATAGACAAATTGATACAAGGCCAGTGCTACAGTCTACACGTTGGTCAAGTACGAAAGAGACCAATGCCAACTGCCAATGTTCACCGAGTTTTCGTGGGACTATCCACATGTTGGCCGTAATTAGTTTTCATTGAGAATTGGAACGATATGGACGACGCAGAAGTGATTGCAGCTTCTACTATTTAATGAGTGCATACAATTATCATGTCAGTGTATTCCGCAGTAAAGTTGTAAAAAATAAGCTGCGCTCGGCCAACATGTAGAGCCGGCTTTACAATGCCACTACACGATTGCATGCACTGAGACGGCATCAGTCGAAACTGAATTAAGTAATAAATACAAGAGTTTAGTCTCTAAAATACATCATCTACTATACATCTACTAAACGTTTTATACGTGGTAGAGCCATGCTGCAGCTATATTGTGGTTGTAGCACGAATGGGTCGGCTCGACCGGGGAAGGACCACGCTCTCACAGAATACCATCGTAAAATAACAGCTTAACGCTGCTGTGTTTTTTATGGTAAGTGTAGAGAACCGGAGACCCTTTTTACTGGAAACGAGGCATTCCATCTTAGTCCTCACGGGTGACAAAGCAACTGGATTTTAATTCGTAATCGAAGATAGATGTAGATGTATATGGGACACAGCAACCACTTACCATCAGGTGGACTGTGTGCTCGTTTGTCACCCTTAACCTATAAAAAAAACATTTCCAGTTTTTCAAATTTTTCTTCTTCTTCATTAGCCCGTAATTGTTCACTGCAGAACATAAGCCTTTTTGATTTCTTATAGCATTTCTTATATATTTCTTTCTGTCCACTGCTGATTTCTTATATTTACACGAACACGACGAGTACTCATTCAATGAAACCATTTTTTTTACGGATTTTATCGCGTTGAATTATCTTAATTTGGAGTTAAATACTTACGTTCGCTGCAATGTACACGAAACGTCGGGAACATAATAATATCATTAAACGAAACGCCGTAAAATCCGTAAAGAAAAAATGTATCGTTCACTAAGTCTGTTTTTTTATAGGATAGGGTGACAAACGAGCACACAGTCCACCTGACGGTAAGTGGTTGCTGCGACCCACAGACATCTACATTTATCCTCAACAAAGAATCAAAATGCAGATGCGTCGTCACCCGTGAGGACTAAGATGGAATACCTCTTTTCCAGTAAAATGGGTCTCCGGGTCTCTACACTCACCATACGAAACACAGCAGTGTTAAGCTGCTATTTGACGCTGGTATTCTGTGAGAGCGTGGTCCTTCCCCGGTGGAGCCGAACCATTCGTACTACAACTATACCAGTAATATACCTGCAGCATGGATCTACCACGTATAAAAAATCTGTGCTGTCGAAGAGAAGATTTTCCTTAATAACCATACTTTGCGGGCAGATTTGCGATCGCAGTGACAGACTTCTGGCCCATTGGACGCTGCTCTCCATCGCCGATCTGGGTATTTCACGCATGACATAAAAATCCATTCAACAGAAGCCATGATATATTTCTGGAGTATTCTACTGACGTTTCTTACCACCCACAGCAACGTGACGAAATGGCTTGATAGATTTTCTTAAGAACACGGCGTATTTATAGTAAAACGTAATATGACAGTCACCATGTTTCACTATCACGCATCCTTATCTGGTAATTGTTTATGAGCTTCATAAGCAATAGAACGCATACGGCATTAAAGTGAGCATTTTTATTAATAAAAAAATAACAGATAAATAAATAGTTAAAATAATATTTTATTTTCAGTTTAAAAATTAATTAAGTATTGAGTCAAAAAAAGTACAGCATGACTTAGATTATTTCTAAGTCATGCTGTACTTTACATTGGATTCTTCGTCAGCCAACATGGAATTAGCTACACTGATATACTATCATAATATCGGTTTGGTTTTAACAAATTTCTCTCAATTTATAATCTGCTCCCAGACGTGGATTTAGGATATTTTTGTTTAGTAATTTTGGAAATATTAAAATAAAATAGCAGCTTAACGCTGCTGTATTTCGTATGGTGAGAATAGCGAACCGGAGATCTCGTTTACTGGAAATGATCCATCTTAGTTCTCACGGGTGACAACGCATCTGCATTTTGATTCATAGTCGAGGAACGATGTAGATATCTATGGGCAACTACTTATCATCAGATGAACTGTGTGCTCGTTTGTCACCCTTATACTATAAAAAAATGGTGATTCCGATGCATCACTTACGCGACGTGAAAGTATTATTGTTATATTATAGTAAGATGCCTTTATAATAATTTTTTACGTGGTAGAGCCACGCTGTAGCTATATTAGTAGTATAGTTGTAGCACGAATAGGTCGACTCGACCGGGGAAGGACCACGCTCTCACAAAATACTAGCGAAAAAAGCAGCTTAACGCTGCTGTGTTTCGTATGGTGAGTGTAGAGAACCGGAGACCCTTTTTACTGGAAACGAGGCATTCCATCTTAGTCCGCACGGGTGACGACGCATCTGCGTTTTGATTTGTAATCAAGGATAGATGTAGATGTCTTTATGGGCCGCAGCAGCCACTTACCATCAGGTAGACTGTGTGCTCGTTTGTGACCCTTATCTTTAAAAAAAAATTTAAATAGACGTTGTTATGCATTCCATATTTCAGTTTTTAGGAGTGACAATGACACAGCATCTCCTTACTTTCAAATTTACTTCGTCTAGTTAGTCCCCATTCCTTGTATGAAATATATAATATAACTAAGTATAATTAAAAAACTGACTGGACCCTATAAACTGAACTATAATTAATCCCTCTTCTCTAAATTCAAACAGCACATGCTCGTGAAGCAACTGAATGAGACTGGTAGTCGTAAAATAGCTAATATCTAAATTATATAATTTACGTTTGGAATTTTGCCACAATGACTATGTATGTATTTTGCAGCATTAATGCAGCATTACCAGTGCGAGGATACTCTGTTCTTACCAACGAGTTTACACAACGCGATAAGTAAACGGCAACTCTATTTTAACAACTGCTATTTTACACGTGTATTTTATGCAAGCGTGATCAAATTTATAATATAATATAATTATTGTGATACTTTTTCCGCTATAGTGAAGAAATTCCTAGTGTGAGATAACTTTATTTATAAACAAACAGTGGTGATGCGGGAAGTAAAGACTGTGTAAGAACCTCCGAAGGAAGCGGAGTCATAGCCGAAATAAGAATTTTTCATATTTTCGGTTTTGGTTATTTTGACCTCCTAGGAGTGTAATGAGAACTCTTTGCCCCTATTCAACCATGACCCAATGACATCCTCTACATGATAGGCTATTCAAACTGACTAGGGCTAAAGTTCGAGTCACCCCCCAACTCATTTCTAGTCTTTACTTCCAATTACTTCTAACTAGCGATCCGCCCGGATTCGCACGGGTGATTTCTTGAATTTCAATAACAACGCCACCTATCGGGTTCAAATGTGAATCTAAATCATCTAGAGACCCAATCAAACACACAAAAAATTCATCAAAATTGGTCGAGCCGTTTTTGAGTTTTAGCGAGACTAACAGACAGCAATTAACTTTTATATTATAGAGATAACAAATATCATGGCACATACTATTAATAAGTTCGAAATAAAAGATTTATTAAATTAAAATCACTTTAATCGGTTTGAATCAAACATTAATAAATTTTAAAACGGTGCACCGTAACATAAGGAACGGACTATAAGGAGTCAGCACAAGTCGTTAACCGAGTTACGTAAGCCCCCCCACTTCGCTTGATATGTGAGTTATTTACAGTGCTTAAACAGCGCAGGTAGCCTACATTGACACAATATTCATCCAAAATAACATGGCACGTGGCAACCATGTGCTTCCTTAAAAAAGACTTTGCTGTGTGCAAGAGCTAGGGATCAAGATAAACTTGTGTTTGGAACGTTAGAGCCGCCGTGTTTGGAAATTGTACTTGATATGGTTTTCCACAAATTGCACTAGACGCTACTTATAAATGGATAAAGGTATTTTTGTAAAAATTCTTAAAGAGTGATACATACATAGGCCATTCCTTTTGCGCTTAAATAAAATATACTTACGTAAATGGTAACAACGCGTATGACTAACGTAGATATAATTCGATAATTTATAATTCCCAATATTGTGATCATAAAAACACATCACAAAATCCAACTGGATAAGTAATTTAAAAGACGAAGCAAAACAAAATTATGAAAAATTATGTAACTAAAATTTTGTTTAGTAGCGGAGCATTCACTATCCCGTATTATTTCGTAGGCGTGGTAACAGTCGAAGAAAACTGAAATAAACCTAGCAAGCTAACAGCATGCTGTTAGGTTTAGCATAGCAAAGTGGCGAAGCAATCAGCTTTGTAGCGGTTTCTAACGGTTGCCGTTGAGCAATCAGTTTCAAAATAGGAGGTTCAGATGCCAGGGTGATCAGTAATCGATCGCTGAAAACAGAATTTGAAAATTCGAAACCGTTCTCGAGATAATCGTGGCACAGACGGACAGACGGACAGACATCGTGAAATCAATAAATGTCTTCGCAAGCTTTTAATAAGTGTCTTCGCAAGCATCGCCACTTAATATGAGCATGCTATCTTCACGATAACTCAAAATAATTTAAAATTAAAAATTTTGTACAGCCGACTTCAATAGAAGCGACTTCAATATAGGTTATTTCAGAATAACTCAATAACCATTGGTCTGACCTTGATCAAATTCATATCGGACCACACGAGAATTATCAGCTTTCATATAAAAAAAGAATCATCGAAATCGGTTCGCACAGTACAAAGTTATGAGGTAACACACACAAAAAAAAAACATACACTCGAATTGAGTACCGTCTCCTTTTTGGAAGTCGGCAGATAATGAAATACTGCGGTCGTGAACCCACCTGCCAAGCGTGGGAACTAAGCCAAATATTCCCCGCTACGAGACAATTTTTGGAGGATGCCTATGTTCAGCAGTGAACTTCGGATAGGTTGTAATGAATGTACTGAAATTTATATGAGACCACTATAAAAGTATACCCATTCGATAAAAATTTAACAAATAATGTATGGCAAACAAAAACGTCTGTAAATATCGGCGTAAAATATCATATAGCTGACGTGAAACACCAATGCTCCAGGAAGTCAACGGTGTGATTCGTGAGACAAGCATACCACTGCAATATTTTGAGATATACTGTAAGATCATTCTATGAAGTTTGGACCAAATTTAATAAGGAATAAAAGATAAGGGTATTCGGGGTACTCCGAATGACAAAGCAGACCATGGATTCTGCAATGCACTCTAAACGTCGGGTGTTAAAAATAAGTCAAATTAAACGCTATAAAATCCGTAAAAGTAGTTCTAATCGAGGCGTAAATTTATTCGAAAATAGCGTTCGCTTCAGGGCCGTTACACCACACTGTTTTAAACATTAAAACACCATCGGCATTTAATAAATATTTACAATTTGCGAAGCAATCTTGCTAAAATAACGGCTTGGAACAATAACATAATGTAGATATTGCTAAATATTGCTGTTTGTACGTACAAAGTCACGGTTGGCGAGCGCGACGGGAGAATGCGGTGAAATCGAACGCGAGAGTAACCAAGTGAAATGATTGGAGACGTCAATCCACCGTGAACAGCCGACCGATATAATTAAATGACATTGATGAGACCGCACGCTAATCCAACCGGATAAGTCATTCGCTACTGCTTTCACGATGCGTTCCTTTTAAGTCTATTTAATCTAAAAGTTAACTTGATAATTTAAAATTAAAAATTTTGTACAGCCGACTACAGTATAAGTTATTAAGAATAACTCAAAAACTATTGGTCCGACCTTGGTCAAATTTATACGGGCCCACACGAGAAGTACCAGCTTTCAAACAAAGAATCATTGAAATCGGTTCACCCAGCAAAAAGTTATGAGGTAATACACATAAAAAAAAAATACAATCGAATTGAGTACCGTCTCCTTTTTGGAAGTCGGCAGAAAAGAGGCACTCTTGACGATTTGTTTTCTGCTACGTAGCTAAGTCTAAACCAAATTAAAAAAAAAACAACATGGGAAAATCCTACCGCTAATAGCAGTACCAGAAGTTCGTATCTTAGGATACTGTATACTATCCCACCACCAGCTTTAGAAAAGCCAAGAATTTCTGTCGGTCCTGTTACGCTTACAGAAGTAATTTTTGTTGTTATTCTTTTTAATTATATAAAGTTTTTAATTTTTATTATAAAGCCGTGGTAACTCAGATGGTTAGCGCTCGCTGTAAGCTTCACAGTACTCGAGTAACCCGGGTTCAATTCCCGCTGGCACCAATGAAATTGTTAATTGCAATTTTAAGTGCTGATTTACCACGTGCTCGGCGGTGAAGGAAAACATCGTGAGGAAACCTGCATGTCAGAGAAATAAGAAAAAAAATATTTCGAAGACATGTGAAGTTCGCCAACACGCATTGGAAGCTAAAACTCTCAGAAATGAGAGGAGGCTTGTGCCCAGCAGTGGGACGTAAATAGGCTGCAATTTTACTTTTTACTTTACTTTATACGTTTTAATTAATGCTCTCTGAAGAAATATATATATATATATATATATATATATATATATATATATATATATATATATTTAAAACAGTACTCGATTATTGAATTTTTACTTATGATAAGTTTTCTCATGGATCTAAAATATGGCGTGTACTTTCGTACAGTACGCGCGTTAGAAGTTATACTTTCGGGTTAAATAGCAAATTTTTTTATTTACTTTTTTATACAATAAGGATAACAATCCAATGGGCCACGGCATGCATTTACTATCACGTGGATTGTGTGATCGTTCACACAATCCACGTGATAGTAAATGCTTGCCGTGGCCCATCGGATTCTACATCTATCCTCGGTTAAGAATCAAAATGCAGTATGGGTTGTCACCCACAATTTTGTACAGCCGACTTCAATATAAATTATTAAGAGTAACTCAAAAACTATTGGTCAGACCTTGATCAATATATGGGACCACATGTGAAACACTAGCTTTCTAATAAAAAAAGAATCATCGAAATCGGTTCACCCAGTAAAAAGTTATGAGGTAACACATAAAAAAAACATACAGTCGAATTGAGTACCGGCTCCTTTTTGAGGTCGGTAGAAAAGTGTATCCGGTTCTATACACTCATCATGCGAAATACAGTAGCATTAAGCTGCTATTTCACGAAAGTGTTGTATGAGAACGTGGTCCTTCCCCGATCTAGCCCACCCGTGCCATAATAATAATATAGCTGCAGCGGGGTACATACATACCACGTATAAAAACTTGTCACTGATTTCATTATTCAAGATTTTTCTATTCTAATCATGACATTTATAACGAAGTTCAAGACTATCGCCTTGTCGTTCTAATCGGTAAAATCAAGAGTTTATCACAAGAAGAGATGATGGTACTACTGCAACATAATGCCATCTTCATGATTACGATTATCTGTTCTTAAAGTTACAGCCTATATACGTCCCACTGCTAGTCCTCACATTTCTGAGCGGGTTTTAGGGCAAGGAAAGGTCCGTCGCGCTGCCCCAATGCGTGTTGGCGAACTTCATATGTCTTGAAAATATATTTTTTTCTTATTTCTCAGACATGCAGGTTTCCTCACGATGTTTTTCTTCAACGTCAAGCACGTGGTAAATCAGCACTTAAATTGTTGGCAGTGCCTTATAATTATTTTAAACTAAAGAGCCTCGTTCATGAAAAAAGGGCTCAAAAAGGTTAAGAACTTTAAATCGTCCCTATTCCACTTGAATCAGGTTCACATCAATAACCAGAACGTCGTCTAAATAGTTATCACTCAGGTTTTTCCACTTTTAGCATTAGAATTTTTTTTGTTATTTCTCATACATGCCGGTTTCCTCACGATGTTTTCCTTCACCGCCGAGCACGTGGTAAGTCAGCACTTAAAATTGCAATTAACAGTTTCATTGGTGCCGGCGGAGATCGAACCCGGGTTGCTTGCGTACTGTGAAATTTACAGCGAGCGCTTAGCCCCTGGGTTACCACGGCTCACATACCTGTTCTTATTCAATAGTAAACTTCAAGACGATACAGAATTCCATAATTAGTAGTCAAAATTAATAACAGTAGTCACTAAAGAAGAATCCGGAATCCACTTGTTAATGTCATGGTGTTATAAATTGTGAATACTGTCGTACTTCCGTTACACTTTTCGTGCGTTACTTCCGCGTTGTCAACATTTTAACGACGCTAAAGATGTATTAGCTTTGAAAAACATAAACTGTCTTTAATGAAGTGTAATTAATACTTTAAGTTCTTTAAAACATTCAAGAAAAATAAACAATATGCACAATTATCGCTTTCTCTGTGTAGTCGTTAATGCGGGGCATATTTTTCTTCATTTATCAACAATTGCATACTTAAAAACGATCTTAGTACACTGTCCGACATTGATGAATGTTTTTAATAATTTCCCGAGCCTTGAATGTTGTAAGGTTCACACACGTAATGTATGTAATTTATCTTCATGAGATAATATCAGAGTTAACACTGGACTTAAAAGGTCCTTTCAAGATAAGCGAGATTTTAAATGAACATTTAGGTCACCCCACTTAATAAGCCGGAATTTTCATACAAAATTTGGGATATATTCTGTATTAGGCTAAAATAATGAATAAATAAACTCAACAAAATATAAATTCAACAAAAGAGTTAAAAAATTAACCTATAATAAAAAGTAAAAGTCAATTTCAGACAACTAAAAAGAATAAAATAATTTTACATTCTGAAGTCAGGGCTTTCTTCTTTTTAAATTATTTTATTACTAGCTGCTCTACGCGACTTCGCCCCCGTGTTATTTATGGTTTTAATTTTTCTGCGCCGAACCCTAATTCCTTTTCTAAAACAAAAGTAGCCTAACTTACTCTTTATGAGCTATCTGCCAGTGAAAGTCACGTCAAAATCAGTCCAGCCGTTTCGGAGATTAGTCGGAACAAACAGACTATAATATCGTCTCAGGTGACGAATCATGGATTTATTCATACGAACCTGAAAGAAAACGTGAGTCAGCAGTTTGGGTCTTCGAAGACGAGGTCAAACCAACGAAAGTGGTTCGCTCCCGTAGCATGCCAAAAAAATGGTCGCTACGTTTGTCTCGAAAAAGGGGCATGTTGCTACAATTCCTTTACAGGAACGCAGAACGGTTACCGCTGAGTGGTATATCACGGTTTGTTTGCCAGAAATGATAGCCGAACTCCGAAAAAATAACCCGAAACGTCGCATCATCTTACATCACGATAATGCGAGCTCCCATACGGCTCGGAAGACAAATGATTTTTTTGAAGCAGGAAAACGTTGAGCTGATGAGCCTTCCTCCGTACAGTCATGACCTGAGCCCAAACGATTTCTTTACATTCCCTAGAATGAAAGATTTATTACGCGGCCAACGGTTTGAAGACCCCGAAGCAGCTGTGGAAGCGTAAAAATCAGCCATTTTGTCAACATCAACTTCAGACTGGAATTACTGTTTTAATGATTGGTTTACACGAATGGAAAAATGCATTAAGTTGAACGGAGAATACTTCGAAAAACAATAAAATACAATTTAGCTATACTGTGCATGTGGTTTTTCTTATTCCCGATCATTTCAGTGTGCCCCACGTAAGCTATACATATGCAATCACGAGTCAAGTTTTCTTTTATAAAATAAAGGCGACAAGCTAGCACATAGTCCACTTACACTTAATGGTAGGTGTACATCTAGCCTCGATTAAGAATCGAAGTTAAATGTAAACTTCCTTAGCCGCGTGGAGCGTATTTTGGTAGTGGAGAAACTTATGGGCACGCGTCACCGATGACCTCGACATGTTCGTGACGTATTACGACTCGTGACGCTTAGTATAGTGGCCTGTGTAAATGTGTACACATATATTATTGAGTTTTCACTTCCTTATGACTGCCTCTGTTTTTTTTTTACCAGTAAAGGGGTCTCAATACACTCACTATTCATTCATTGCCACACTTGGCAGGCGGGTTGGCAACCGCAGTTTTATTTCTAATCGTTATTACAAAGTAGCTACTCCTCATCTTCTGGATTTTTTACCCTCTGTCATCTCTCACGACACTCACGGGCGATATGGTGTAGTGGATATTCTTTTACCGCCACTACACGGTTAATCACGGAAAATCATCGCCGCCAAATGTTTGATGCCAATAATAGTAACAAACAAACTCTGTCTAACTGAAAATTCGACGTAAATAAAAATAAAACTTTTATTTAGTTGCAATAAAAATATCTGTAGCGAGTGACACTCGGCTCGTTGCACACTGACACTGAAACAAGTTTGCATTCACTTTGCCTTTCAAACACTTCGCTTGGAACGTTGATCGTGATCGTGTTTTGTCAGACCTCAAGAACTAATAAAGATAGACAGAGCGCTGCGTACATTTTTAGTTTTTTAGTGATGCTAAACTTCTTGATACGCGCGCACGTACGCATATTTCATCTCTCTTTCTTTATCAGCCCCTAAAACTGTAACACACTGTAAAACATGTTGCTTGCAAATGATTTTAGATGCTATGAAAGCTATCGGATTTTTGGTATCTACTAAAGAAAGCTATATTAAATTAATAAACTTAATTTTATGTGGTAAAGACCCCTGCAGTGCATATTGGTCGTGGCACGATTAGTTCCAATCGACGGAAAACTAGCGTAAAATAGCAGCTGCAGTGTTTTGTATGCTAAAAAATGTCAACCTAAGATTTTTTTAGTGGTAATAAGGCAAGCTAACTTAGTTCTCACAAGGTAACGGTTTATTATCTTTTTGATTCTTAAATCGAGGATAGATGCACATTACACAACTGCCCACCAATAGTTAAATAACCAAAGCTACGACACCGAAGTTTAACGTTTCAAAATCAACAAATAGAAATATTTTGATGACATTTTCTTACCCTAAATCTAGAATGTTTACACAATTCTAAGAATTTATCATACGATTCTAACACAATACGCTTGCATACTCAAAGCTTATGTGTTCCTAGTATAACTCAAGTATACTATTATCGACGTCTTTGCAGATTTTTTTCCATTGCATTCATTTACACGCACATTTTTTTATAAATTCATAAACAAAGATGTTTAGGACATTCATAATTCTCAATGTATTCAGATATCAGATACGGATTCCAACGCAGAATGTTCATTCAATTTCATTATTTATTTAGTTCTTTTTATTTATTAAGTCCATTTCCACAAATTTCAAATAAAAAAGGCTACAAATTCTCTGTCATCTTTGAGGACTTAAGATTGAATGCCAATTTGGCGGCAAAAGTAAGGAAGAGGGTGGTGGTGCTAAAAGGAGTTCTCCTAATAATTTCTTTATCATCAATCCGTATAAGTCCATTGCTAGATATTGGCTTCGATCATTGTAGAAAGGATAAGATCTATAGCAAAATTATAATAACGTTGTAGCCACTACCAATATAAGCTAATAATATTATAAACAAAATTAAGTAGAATGACTTGATCGAACTTCGTGTATTGGAATTAGTTTGTTCTCATTGTTTGGTTACTTCAGTAGTAGTCTGAAACAATTTTAACAAAAAGGTCGAGGTCCCCTACGTAAATATTAAAGGCTATGTGTAAAGTGTAATTATATATATGTTTATATATAAAATTCCGGCTTTCGTATTCTAAATCTTTTCCTCCTAAACACCTTGACCCATTGTGATAATAATTTTATTCGGTACTTCTGGGGTCAACTGCTACTGTTGCTGTTGGCGCTGCTACCTGTGAGATGCCGGGACAGATCTTCAGCACATACTACATAACATATCAGATTATACAGATGCCCGAAAGTGGGTGGAAATTTAATTATAACATTTTATAACATTCATACATACAAATTTGCTTACATATTATATACATGAGTACATACGTACATACATACGGGATACAGGTCAAGCTAATAAAAGTATGTTAACGTGATAACGATGTAAAAGAATGTAACCTTATTCTCTCGCGTGAGGATAAATAAAAACATCGGTTAAGAGCTTGCTTTATATATGCAATTAATGTACCCCCTTAAAAGATTAAACTGTTTATTACACTAACACTAAAATTATTCTATAACCCCATGATTTGGGCACGCAAATATTTTCCAATGTTAATTTTTCTAAACGAATTTTTCGTGAGGAACAGCAATTTTGAAACTATTACATTTCATACTCGTTAGAGCCACATATTACAACTATATCAACTATATTATGGTTGTGGCACGGATGGGTTGATTCGACCCGGCAAGGACCGAGCTCGCACATAATACAACCGTGAAATAGTGGCTTAATACTGTTGTGTTTCGTATGGTGAGTGTAAAGAACCGGAGTCCATTTTTACAAAAAACGAGGCTCGCCATCATATTCCCCAGTGGTGACAACGCATTCTGCATTATGGTTCTTAATTGAGCACCGATATAAATGTCTATAGGTCACAGCATCCACTTACTATCAGGTGGACTGTGTGCTCGTATGTCACCCTTATTCTATATGAGGTTTTTTTTTAATTCATTTAATTCATTTCTGCACTGCTAAAAACCAATGACATTAAATTATTTATAGACAGACAATTACTCAGCTATGACTACAATTTCTGGGTTATTCAAGTTTTTGTCAACTGACACAAAAAAGCACTGCACTGTTGATATTTGTATTGTGAGAGAAAAGACCGAAATTTTTTTTTGTTTTTTAAGATGACATATACTGGTTAAGTTGGTATTGTCTGAGCCTACTAGTATTAAAATCGTTTTGTAATTTTTTTTTTATAGTATAAGGTGACAAACGAGCACACAGTCCACCTGATGGTAAGTGGCTGCTGTGGCCCATAGACATCTACATTTATCCGAATGCGAATCAAAATGCAGATGCGTTGCCACCCGTGAGGACTAAGATGGAATGCCTCGTTTCCAGTAAAAAGGGTCTCCGGTTCTCTACACTCACCATACGAAACACAGCAGTGTTAAGCTGCTATTTGACGCTGGTATTCTGTGAGAGCGTGGTCCTTCCCCAGTCGAGTCGACCCATTCGTGCAACAACTATACTACTAATATAGCTACAGCATGGCTCTACCACGTACAAAATATAATTTATTATAACTAAAAAGGCACCATACGTAAACGTTAGTTTTAGTTGAAGTTGTTTGTTGGACGGAGAATGCACGATCTATGTACGGTATAAATAATTTACATTAATACACAGTTTAAGTAAAACCTCTACCGCTACAGCGTGTCAACTAGTCAATAAAATTCTTACACACAATTAAATAACACATTATTATGTATTATTACCATTGAGTTATATGTACTACGTACTAGAGAAGCCATTCCAAACAAAAATTGTGCCCTACTCTATGTCTTCGCGCATGCGCGGGAGTAGTCGCGCATGAGCGTAGACTTTAATTTAATATAAAATAAGATATTAATATAAAATAAATATAAGGATTTAATATAAAATATCTTAATTTAATCTAAACAAACATATTTCTAAATAAAATGTAATAATAATTATTTTATGGAATTCACAAATCTTCAATTTACGCAATATTTAGTTTATATGGATTGCACTACAGTTCAGTTGAACATAGTCAATGTTTGGAATGGCTTCTTTAGTACGTAGTACATATAACTCAATGATTATTACTACCTCCATCATTAAACCGTTGTTTTACCCCAAACAAACACGATTTAATTTTCATATACTAATACACTTATTGTACACACTCTTACGTCTTTTTTAATACTAATACGAAAATATACCTTAACAAGCTTAGATAAAGTATCGTACTCAATGTATCCAAGATAACAAGTTATGACTGGTGACAAGCATTATGTCACGTTAAACGTGTTTAAAATAGAAACTCCGTGATATCTCCATTTGAAATAGAAAAACTTCGTGGAAGAAATCGGTAGTTCCAGAATGCTTTCACCGTATTAATTTGCTTAGGAAAGTTCTTCCATGTTTGGCCTTATTAGAAAGAGCGATCTCTGAAACATACTTAGGGCGATCATTAATGAAAAGAAACAAATATTGCGAATTATTCACCTTAGTATTTTTTTTCTTCAAACTATTCTGCAAAGACACGTTAACATATAGTATGTACACAATCTACATACTGCATGAACATATTATAGTATGTACACATTCTGCATATTACATATACTTTAAAATGATAACAAATAAAGTCGTATTTATATTAAATTTCAAATACTAGCTCACAGATATACAGGATCGACTTGATATTACAGTGACTTTAACCTTCAGCAAGTATCTTATCTTAAATTCTCCAATACCTGGCAAATCTCTTCATGCCATGTCGATAAGAAATTATTGTTGATAGGACGTACGCGCCTTGCATAACAATCAGCGCTCTTCGCGGTACTGATACTATATTTGGTACTATTTAATGTTTCGCTTTTTATCTGTTTTTGTCGTAAATATTTTATGTTCAGCTTATGTGTGTATACGAAAGAGTTAGGTGTAAATAGTATTCGCACTATTTTTGATTTTTAGCTGACTTAAAAAAAGAGCAAAGGTTTATTTTTTATAAATGTTACGCGATCTCTTTGTCTACCATGTAGTGGCGGTGTAGAATAGGCGACAGAGGGAAACAAACCGGAAAATGAGCAGCACGTCTTCCTAATAACGACTAAAAATTAAAAAAAACTGCGGTTACCAACCCGCTAGCCAAGCGTGGTGACCATGGTAAATATCCCCCCCATATGAGGGTCTTAGAAAAATAAACTTTTAATAAACCTAGCAAGCTAACAGCATATCAAAGTGGCGAAGCAATCAGCTTTGTAGCGGTTTCTAACGGTTGCCGTTGAGCAATCAGTTTCAAAATAGGAGGTTCAGATGCCTGGGTGATCAGTAATCGATTGCTGAAAACAGAATTTGAAAATTAGAAACTGTTCTCGAGATAATCGTGGGACAGACGGACAGACGGACGGACAGACGGACAGACATCGTGAAATCAATAAGTGACTTCGCAAGCTTCGCCACTTAATAAAAAGTAAAAGCCGACTACAAAAATCTAAAAAATCTTTGATGGTTATCTTAAATCTACATAACGCCCCATTAATAGATCACACGCCTCATTCACAGGCGGAGCCGGGGCAGGTCGCTAGTATGTATACTATACACAGAAAACAAATATGAGGATAATAGATAATAGAGTAATATTTAATTGAACTAAGAACAAGTTACAAAACCAGTATTTACCAATACAGTGTGCATATGTTTTTTGCTCAAAGGGAACATACAAGTCGAACTACTTTGTGGAAAGTGGAAATGTAGTTATATCTAAAGATGTTGAAATAGATAAAGTAACTTGTTTATGGTGTCACGTGAACTGAGCCACTGGTAAGCTATCTGATTGAAGACCAGCTTATTAAAAATAAGTCCTTAGCTTCATAGGAGATAATCCTAGAACATAGACCTCCAGTTTGTGTCGAGTAGAGAAAAAACATTTTTAAAATTTTGTTTCTCTGTCTGTCTGTCCTGGCTAATCTTCGGAATGGCTGAACCGTTTGCGATAATATTTTACGAACAGATAGAGAGAATTATCAGGAGGTATTTAGGCTATATTTTGTCCGTAAACCTTGAACATTTATTTTTTAAAAAAAAAAAAGAAAAACTGACAAAATGAAGGGTCTTTAGTTAAAATTAAATCTAAATAACACCTCATTACTAGATTCTGTCCGGGCGAAGTTGGGGCGGGTCGATAATCTATATCTATACAAATAAATAAAATTGAAGTGTCTGTTTGTAATGTCAAAATTACAGCTTTTTACTAAATGCACATGAAAGTATATACGGTACTAATAACATAAATACAATTTTTAAAGTTTTTGTCTGTCTGTCTGTCTGTCCGTCTGTTTGTTTCGGCTAATCTCCGAAACGGCTGGACTGATTTCAACGGGACTTTCACTGGGAGATAGCTGATGTTATAAGGAGTAACTTAGGATAATTTTATTTTAGAAAAATAATTAGGGTTCCGCGCAAAAACCCAAAACCCCAAACAACACGCGGGCGAAGTCGCGAGGAACAGCTAGTATCTAATAAAGTCTTTATTTGTTTTTAGTATTTTTTTATTATTATAGTTTTTACTAAGCAGTAATATAAATAAAGTCTGGTGAAATATCTAACTCTTCATATAAATAATTATATTACAATTTTATCACAAATTATTATACAGAACATACATTTAATAATTTGCGTTAATAATACTGTACCAAAGTCGACGTGTAGAATAGGAAGAGTGTAACAGTATTTAACTGTTGGAAGAAATCGAAAACGCTTTCGATGGCGAAGGTGGAACGAAACGCTGTACAAACAGAAAAAGTAAGCCAGTCGGGCTTTTCTATAACGATAGATAACTATTGTACTTGTAGATAAATCGTTATTTAGAATACTGAAATAAAAACATTTCTTTTTTTGTTAAATACACTTGAAAAGAGCGCTTAAATGTATGATTATATAAAGTAAACACTAAAAAAACCTCTTTTTTCATGTACCTATTTGTTAGTTACTATGTCTTTTTTTCCTCTTATTATCTCGTTATTATTTAATTGTAAATATTCATTAAATAATAATAATGATAATTTTATAAATAATACTGTAAGGTTTGCTTTGTGGCATCCTTTGGAGGGAGCCTAT
Source organism: Parnassius glacialis (assembly GCA_033319125.1). NCBI lineage: Eukaryota > Metazoa > Arthropoda > Insecta > Lepidoptera > Papilionidae > Parnassius > Parnassius glacialis. The sequence goes on from JAVANC010000018.1 coordinate 33,789,194, forward strand.
ATCTAAGCCTAGCCTAAGCAGTAGACTTGTGAAGGGCTATAATGATGATGATGATGATGTTATAACTAATTGCCAATATTTGCAGTGCCCTTGCAAGGTTCTTGTTTTAAACTATTTTTTATAATTAAAACCCAATGTATACAACAAGAAGAGCAAATAAATTGAATTGAACCAAAACATAATGATATTATATCTGGGATTAGTAATTTTTTTCGCAATTTCACCCGAATTATCAATACTGAGCCGTATTGAAATTTTACACATTCATTCATTTACGCGTAAGCCTACCCAATCCCGATCCAATCTCAATATTATATGAATATATAGGAGAATTAATGTATTTATACAAGGTTGGTGAAAAATTTAGAGCAGCGAGTGTCTGTGCGTATTACATAATAAGATTTTTCATGAAACTGAGATTTTTTTATCAACTATAAAATGGGTCTGATGGATGATTATCATTATTTTTATAGAAGAAGAGGCAAACGAACATACGCCGTACCTGATGGTAAATGATTACCGGTGTTGATGAACATTTACAACACCAGATGAATTGCAGGTGCGTTATGGAACTTTTTTAAAGTAGTAAGCTCTTTTCTTGAAGGCACCTAAACACAACATATTTCCTAATTCTTTTCTTTATATAATATAGAGATAATATATTCCTACCTTACTCAAAATACTTTCATCATTATTTTCTTCAACATCAAAACATCCATCACACGGCCATAACTGCTAACATATTGGAAGATTCGCCTATACTTACCAAGCTGTTGGTAGTGTTGCTGGTCATCCATATTTCGTCTACCCATCACCGATCTGTGCAATTTGGGATTCGCACCTATTTCCTACTCTAAAGGTAACGTATTTTACTTCATTAGAGGCATATGTTCAGCGATGGACACATAAAAAACACTATAACATAATTAAATCTACTAAGTGTATACTTAGAATTGTTCAAACATTAATCCTTTCTTTTCCTAAAACCATTAAGACTGTTTTGGACTGACAAAGCACAGAGATATTACATTATAATTATAATCTTACATGAGAAGGTTAAGTTATATTATAAATGTTTTTTTTTTATTGGATGACAGTGACAAACGAGTACACAATCTATCTACCTGGTGGTAAGTGTATGCTGGTGAAAAAGTGTACTGTGGAAGTGGTGGCTCATAGACATCTACATTTATCCTCAATTAAGAATCAAAACGCGGATGCGTTGTCACTACCTCTGAGGACTTGAATGTCCCGTTTGCAGTAAAAAGGGTCTCCGGTTCTCTACACTCACAATACGAAACACAGCAGCATTAAGCTACTATTTCACGCTGGTAATCTGTGAGAGCGTGGTCCTGCTCCGGTCGAACCGACCCATTCATGCTACAACCATAATATAGCTGCAGCGTGGCTCTACAACGTATAATTTTTTCCTTTTACTTGCTTGTTTGTGTTTGGAGGCCTTGCATCTTGCCAAATTTCATGATTGTAGGAAAACGGGAAGTTCCCTCTAGACCTTGATAAATGATTATCAAAGTGTAGGTATCAACATATGTGACACAAATGGCCGTATCTTTTGAACGTGTTAACTTAGAAGCTTTAATCTCTCTTACAAAGCAATAAGGACCGTGGCCGAGCTCCCTTGACTACTCTAGCGCCATCTATTATCTATCTACGGAAGCGGTTGCGATGTATATCGATATGAAAATTTGATGCGCTAAATACATCGTTCTTTATTTAATACATTTCCATAGATGTCGCTACATGGTACCGCTAAGTAAGATTGACGAAGTCATTGGGCTCTAGTTTTTATACAATTTCAAGGAACTATAGACATTTATTTTTGATATTTATTTCAAGTTGGTACCTCTACCCGTTTCTGAGAAAAATAGATTTGTTAGATGGACAAAAAGTTTTTTTTTTTTACATTTTGGGAACGGAACCCCACAAATCGTGATTTGAATAATATTCATTATTTGTAGTTGAGTGTGGAATGCTCCCTAGATAGACACAGCGACGATCTGCGTAAAGGCACTGGCAACAACTGGAAACCAGTGTGACCATCTTTAAAATACAGATCCTGCCTACTTTGGTTAAAAACCTGCCAAATCCTGCCAAAGTCTGTAGTGAAAAATGCCTAAATACTGCCAACTTTATTTACCATTATATTAAACTAAGAAAATTAAAAATACACATATAAACGCTATATTTTTTTAATTAAAATTAAACATATCTTTCGTTGGTTTGAATGCAATGCTATCGCCATGCTCACTAATTCCTTGTTTAACGTACAAGATAGACGCTTAATCATCATCATCATCATCATCATTACAGCCCTTCACAAGTCCACAGCTGGACATAGGCCTCCCCCAAGGAATGCCACAAAGCACGGTCCTGAGCCACCTGCATCCATCGACTTCCTGCATATCTTACCAGGTCATCACTCCATCTAGTGGGGGGTCGCCCAACACTTCGCCTGCCGGTACGAGGCTACCACTCGAGAACCTTTTTTCCCCATCGGTCGTTGGTTCTTCGAGCTATATGCCCGGCCCATTGCCACTTCAGCTTACTATCTGACGCTTAATGTTTGTTTATAAATCTGATGTTTTCGATTAATCACAGCCACCTATAATTACTATCGTCCATGAAATATTATTAACAAGATGTTATCGCCATGTAATCTAATGCGATACTAAACTAAAGTACCTACGTCTCTTTTATGACTGATTGAAATATAAACCGACTCTTGTTAACTCGTTTTAAGATTATCAATTTTATACACTTGTTTATTGAATGTTATACAAACATAATACGAAAAGTCAAGAAATACAGGGAAATCCCCAACATGCTGGCGAAGTATCTAGGGTTACCATTTTCGTCATTTTAAGTTGCCATAATGAAATATATTTTTAATATCCCAGTACTGCCAAATACTGCCATGTTTTATAAAACATTAACCGATCATGCCAAAGGCTAAATTAAGAGGCCAATCCTGCCAAATTTGGCAGGAACCTGCCACATACGGCTGGCAGCAACTGGATACGTGAAGCAGAAATTTAAGCTATGTCGCGCCTTGTCTCGCAGTGGAATGCCGCAGGCTGATGATGATAATAATTAAGTAAGCAACAGAAATTGGGTAAACAAATTTGCTAAAAACAAATCATAAAATCCAGTTAACTTAAATGAGCGTGCGTTTATATCAATAATAAAATATTCTATGTCACATGAAAAATAATTTCTGACAAGTGTTTTTAGAGTTGAGACACCGACATCATAAATTGAATGAAATTTTACGGTTTTTACCGAATTTCTTTTATAATTTATTTTTAATTCACAGCATAGAAGTTTACTAGATGGTAGGACTCTTCTTCTGTTTGAGGGTCCGTCAGGGTAGGTACCACCCTCTTACCTTTTTCAGCAAAATCAGCAGCCAAATAGCAGTGCTTGCTCTGCTGTGTTTTCATCTGGAGGGTGTAGAGTATAGAGAGCCAGTATAATCACAGGCTGTGAGGCATTCCATCTTCATTTTTTATAGGATAGGGTGACAAACGAGCACACAATCCACCTGATGGTAAGTGGTTGCTGTGGCCCATAGATATCTACATCTATCCTCGTTTGCGAATCAAAATGCAGATGCGTTGTCACCCGTGAGGATCAAGATGGAATGCCTATTTTCCAGTAAATAGGGTCTCCGATTCTCTACACTCACCATACGAAACAGAGTAGTGCCAAGCTGCGATTTTACGCTGGTATTCTGTGAGAGCGTGGTCCTTCCCCGGTCGAACCGACCCATTCGTGCTGCAACTATACTACTAATACAGCTGTAGCATGACTCTACCACATATTAATCCCCAGAGTGGACAACGGATATGTAGCCTTCTTTGTTTGAAGTTGGTTGCTGGTGTCCATGGACTGCTGTAGCCTCTTATCTTCAGGTGGACTGTAAGTTTGTTTGTCACAATGGTTTTCTGCCGACTTCAAAAAGGAGACGGTACTCAATTCGACTGTATGTTTTTTTATGTGTTACCTCATAACTTTTTACTGGGAGAACCGATTTCGATGATTCTTTTTTTATTTGAAAGCTGGTTCTCAACATGTGGTCCCATATGAACTTGATCAAGGTCAGGCCAATAGTTTTTGAGTTATTCTTAATAATTTATATTGAAGTCGGCTGTACAATTTTTTTTTTTAAATTATATAAAGCTTAATTTAAAATTATGCTTTATATAATTTAAAATAACTACACGAGAACTATCAGCTTTCATATAAAAAAAGAATCATCGAAATCGGTTCACCCAGTACGAAGTTATGAGGTAACACACATAAAAAAACATACAGTCGAATTGAGTACCGTCTCCTTTTTGGAACTCGGCAGAAAATACGAAAATTGTAACATTGAAAGTTACCGGCACATACACACATTTACCAAGCGTAGGGATAAGTTTAAAAATACATTATACATTGTTGCAATAATTTTCGTAAAATACTAGCTGATACCTGCTCGCTTCGCTGTGCGCACGATAATAGACGATAATAACGTAGATATACAAATAAAATATCAAGAAAAAAATGTTTAAGGGACTATCGTAAAATCCTTTCTTCGTCAGCGTTCACATTGGGAAATGAGTAACTAAATTTCAAGTCAATCGGGTGTATAGTTTTAGAGATATCGTGATGAGTCAGTCAGTCAGTATTTCGCTTATATATATATATATGACTTTTTTTTGTTTGCGAACAATGGCGAAAAAGGAAGGGTGCCGCGATTTTGGCTATATAGCTAATCCAGGCGGCAACAACCCACACGCCCCTGCTGAAGTGTTTAAGGTCCCAGCTTATAGCCCGGGTTCACTACGTAATAAACAAGATTAAATCCATTAAATTAGTTTCATTTATGTATTCGTATGTGTAGTTTCACGTATTCGTGTAAATATAAGAAAACATTAAGCACATTATACGTTTTTTCTTACTCCTCTCCTCCTCTCCAAGCTGGTAGCGAACTCAGAGGCGAGTGTGTGTTTAGCTTAAAATACAACACTGTCCAACCGCCAACTGCAAAATGTGTCGGAATAGTTGGCAAAAGGCTAGGAATACAGCGGACAGTCGTTGGATGCTATCCAAATGCATACGAAAATTTTATTGGAGAGTTCGACAAAATTAATGCCATTGCAATATTTCAGTTTTATTAAACAACAAATTATCTTTATCTATAATTTACACATACAAATAAAATTGAAGTGTCTGTGATTTTTATCAAGTTGAGGAAGTTATTCGCATGCTAATAAGACATGAATTTTTAAAATCTTTGTCTGTCCGTCTGTTCGGACTAATCTTCGAAATAGCTGAATGAATTGTAATAAAACTAAAAACAGATAGAGAGCAATGCCTATGTATATAATATCTAGGCTATATTTTATTCTAAAAACTTGCAGATGTGTTATTGATAAATAGTCACATTGATAAAAATGGTCTTTGAAGATTATCTTAAAACTAAATGACGTTACATTAATAGATCCAGGCGAAGCCAGGGAGGATCGCTAGTATATTACATAATCGTTTATGCGTCTGTTAGTGATCGTGTAACTTCTGAAAGACTTGAGCAAGTGAAGTCATATTCACTCAATAAATACATTTGTTTTGTGAAAACGATGATGACGATTCTTAAATCGATGAAGTGCATATTATGATAATTCTTCAATAAACGTATAATCATATTATCTCTTATTATTATTATTAGGAGCCGTGGTAGATCGGATGGTTAGCGCTGGCTGCTAATTTCACAATACGCGAGCAACACGGGTTCGATCCCCGCCGGCACCAATAAAATTGTTAATTGCAATTTTATAGTGCTGATTTACCACGTGCTCGGCGGTGAAGTAAAATATCGTGAGGAAACCTGCATATTTAAGAAATAAGAAAAAAATATTTTGAAGACATGTAAAGTTCGCCAACACGCTCTGGGGCAGCGCGGGGTACACTTCCTTGCCCTAAAACCGTCTCAGAAATGAGAGTGCCCTGTGCCCAGCCGTGGGACATATATAGGCTGTAACTTTAACTTTTTTTATATAATATATTTACTAGGTGGTAGGAAGGACTTCTATTTTATCTAGGAGTACGTCTGGGTAGGTACTACCCTCGCACTCTCTACTCTGCCGCTACATAGATGTGCCTGCACTCCTGTATTCCGGTCTGAAGGGTATTCAGAGCCAGTAGAAACAGGCCAACAGGCATTCATTCAGTCCTCAGAGGTGACAACGCATTAACCTTCTTTGTTTGAAGTTGTCTGCGTAGATGGACTGCAGTAACCACTTACCATCTGATAAGTTTTTTCACTTCAGCCAATCAGCGCGACTTATGCGCAATAACGGTCACCGCTAGACTTTCGTGCCGCTCCTTATATATAAACAAATTACTTTGTTTATACACTCAGTGATTTGTTTCTCGGAAACAGCTTGTACGATTTGGATAAAACTTTGTATAGATAATATTTTACTTCTCCAGTTTATCTAGTACCTAGATGGTATGCCATCTCTTAGGAAATATTTTTTCTTATAATTTAAAATTAAAAATTTTGTACAGCCGACTTCAATATAAGCGACTTCAATATAAATTATTTAAGAATAACTATTGAGTTATTCTTCCAATGGTTATTGAACCATTGGTCTGACCTTGATCAAATTCATATGGGACCACACGAGAACTATCAGCTTTCATATAAAAAAAGAATCATCGAAATCGGTTCCCCCAGTATAAAGTTATGAGGTAACACACATAAAAAACAAACAAAACAAAAAAAAAACATACACTCGAATTGAGTACCGTCTCCTTTTTGGAAGTCGGCAGATTAGTCAAGCAAAGCTCGTTCGCCCAGGTATTAAATGTTGTATAAAAAATTGCAATCGCTCAGTGTTGTTGTTTCTTCGATTACTTTCATACGGATCTCACAAGTAATTAAATTCCATATGTAAGTTAATGTTACTGTTATATAAAATAAAGTAACTACTGAATAAGCCCTTTGAGGCATGTCGACATAAAGTGAGATCGGTCAATTGAACATAAGCCCAGAGAACATTAAAGACAGGTTTAGTGGTACTTTTAGTTAAAGTTCGCTCATGCGCAGCGGTAAAATTGCGTGTTAACGTACTTCTACTAAATTATTGGTAATAAAGGTTCTTAGCTGATCCATTTCCCTTAGTCCTTTTTTTATAGAAGGGTGACAGACGGCTACATAGTCTACCTGATGGTAAATGGATGCTGTGGCCCATGCACACACATCTATCTTCGATTATGAATCAAAATATAGATGTGTTGTCACCCTCGGGTTTACGGTTCTCTACATTCATCAAACACGTTACAACAGCATTGTGCTGCTGTTTTATGCTAGTATTCTTTAAGGACTTGGTCCTTCCCGATCGAGCCGAGCCAATCGTGCTGAACCATAATACAGCTATTAAGTGGCTTTACCACGCTAAAGTTGCACACGTTCTAATATCAACATTACTCGTTTTAAGACAAAGCGTTAAAAAAATTTAAACATTTTCTTAGAGTTTACTCTGTATAATATTATTACTATAAACCTAACTATATACACACAGCTAAACAGGTCCCAGCCCCTTTTTAAAATATGTAGTATATATATCTTATAGGGTTTGGATGTTTGTGCTTGTGCAATTTATGTTTATAAACTGTCTCCACGATACAGGAGAAAATCCTACTGTGGGGGTAACGTTTAAAAATATAGCGTTTTAAAAAATAAAACCAGAATTACTCGTTGATGGCAGCGCATTCGCTTAGTGTAAATTTTCTTTGTTTATGGGAAGTTTGGAAATTTTATTTTTAAATATAAAGTAATGACTATTAAACCCCTTCCACCCATGGAATATCAACAAAAACATTGGATGATTTATGCACATTTTTGCCGCGCAATTAAAATACTGTTTTCCATTGCAAATTATTCATACCGAAAAATTAAAAAAGTGAATTTTGGTGTGATTTTCCCCTGAATAATACCATACATAAATTTTCTTTACGATCAGAAAAGAAATAGTGTGTAAGGTATGTAAGATGTGATTCTGTGTTGTGGACAAAAATTCTCTAAGTAATTTAATGACTAATATGGTAATATTAGATAACTCAGTCAAAAAAATTACTATTTTGTGCTGCAAAGTTAAAAGATTCGTCAAAATTATAGAAAACACTATTTTCTGCCGACTTCCAAAAAGGAGACGGTACTCAATTCGACTGTATGTTTTTTTATGTGTGTTACCTCATAACTTTGTACTGGGTGAACTGATTTCGATGATTCTTTTTTTATATGAAAGCTGATATATCTCGTGTAGTCCCATATGAACTTTATCAAGGTCAGACCAATAGTTTTTGAGTTATTCTTAATAACTTATATTGAAGTCGGCTGTACAAAATTTTTAATTTTAAATTAACATGTGCATAGTTATTTTTAATTAATGCGGTGAGCGAAGCGAAGCGGGCATATCCCTATCATTCCAGAACGAAATATTACTAGGTATAGTGAAGTTTATCATAAAACACATAACTCCGCGCCACTTTGGTCCGCAACATGTACACCGCACACGACATACTCGTATTAGTTTTATTTCCTAACTTCTACGACGCTTTCTCGGGATTCAATTAAATATAATATTTAACTTAGGGCCGATTTTCATTCTTTTTCTTAATTAAAGAATGTAACTTTTTTTTAATTTAAATATTTATCCAATTAATAAATTTTAGCCGAGGATTGAAAAATCGGCCTTTAGGTTTCAAATTTTTGCCCTGGTTTGTGATACAGATATACAGACTGCAACCCTCTTTTTTATATATAATATCATTGGCTGCAACTTTATTAACTTTAAAAACGAAGAGGCCTTTGCGGGATACGTATTTAAGAAACAAACGTGATCGTACTATTGTAATCATTTCAAAGCAAAAAATAAATACATATTACTATTAGACAAAAAGTCCATTCGGCACTTGTATACATAGCCATAACCTTGAAAACATACTGGACTAGTAACAAAAACTGAACACCATTATGCCAACCGCCAACGGGTATATTATGTGTGTAACTATACAAAGCCAGACACTTGATGAATACCTACGTTATAATCATGTCTGCGTCGTCATTACAAAAATGTTAATTTTTAGGTTGCCGTGCATCAATTTTTTTTAGCTGACTTCAAAAAGGGAAGATGTATGTTACGCCATATTTTCGTCAATTGTTATCCGATTTGTTAATAGGTTATACTTTCCAATAAAGAATAAACTAAGAAAAAATCCACGCTTCATCATCATCATCATCATTACAGCCTATCATAAATCCACTGCTGAACATAGGCCTCCCCCAAGGAATGCCACAAAGCACGGTCCTGAGCCACCTGCATCCATCGACTTCCTGCATGTCTTACCAGGTCGTCACTCCATCTAGTGGGGGGTCGCCCTACACTTCGCCTACCGGTACGAGGCTGCCACTCGAGAACCTTTCTTCCCCATCGGTTGTCGGTTCTTCGAGCTATATGGCCGGCCTACTGCCACTTCAGCTTACTAATCCATTGGGCTATGTCGGTTATTCTGGTTCTACTGCGGATATCCTCATTTCTAAGTTTATCAAGCAGAGAAACCCCGAGCATAGCCTTCTCCATAGCTCGCTGAGCGACCTTGAGTACTAAAATCCACGCTTAAAGGCGTAAAAATATTGTATGACATTTTTATACTATTATGGCGATATTATAGTTGTTACCGCGAGAATTTAATATTAATTTGGATGGGGTTTTGTTTTTTATACACTATATCTTAGCACAGACTTAAGAAGTCGATTATGTAAAAAATACTACGCCAGTATTTTCGCCTATCAAGGCCGGCCATATTGCGAATCTTCTTCCCCACAAAGGGAGAACGCTATGTCTACCAATAGACTTTTACGTGATGATGATGAAGAAGCAATATAAAGGATTAATAACAAAAATTATAATTAATAAAATTAAATGTTTTCCATTAATTACTCTCTTGTGGAAAATCTGAATGTGACAAAAAAGACACGTATGGCAATTCACAGTGCTCACTTTAATGTATGGTAGTGAAATTTGGGTGTGGCAGAAGAATCACAATCACGAGAGTAAAATAAATGCTGTAGAAATGCGGTCATTAAGGAGTATGTTAGGGCTGAATCTGAATGAAAGGGTGAGAAATTGTGTGATAAGAGAAGAGTGTGGTTTGCAAGATGATGTTGTGACCAGGAATAAGAAAGGAATGCTTTGGTGGTTTGGTCATGTAAAAAGAATGAATAAGGAAAGAAAGAAGTGAACGGCAGAGTCGGATAGGGCGCCTTTATAAAAAAATATTATATATATATATATATATATATATATATATATATATATATATATATAATATTTTTATAGGATAGGGTGACAAACGAGCCCACAGTCCACCTGATGGTAAGTGGTGGCTTTGACCCATAGACATCCACATCCATCGTCAATAAAGAATCAAAATGCAGATGCGTTGTCACCCGTGAGGACTAAGATGGAATGCCTCTTTTCCAGTAAAAAGGGTTTCCGGTTCTCTACGCTCACCATACGAAGCACAGCAGTGTTAAGCTGCTATTTTACGCTGGTATTCTGTGTTAGCGTGGTCCTTCCCCGGTCGAGCCGACCCATTCGTGCTACAACTACACTACTAATATAGCTGCAGCATGGCTATACCACACCACGTAAGAAAATATATATTAAAAATAGGCCAAATGAAGAGTACCCTTAATTGACGAACATGTTTGCGTAGCTATATGGATGTGGATGAGGCGAGAGAAGTGTGTCAGGATCATGCCAAATGGAAGTCCGTAGTCTCTGCCTACCCCTCTGGGTGACAGGCATGAGTGTTTATGTACGTAATTACGAAGATCGTTTCACTATTTTGTATTTATAATACACAATATATAATTAATTCGTTCTATTCGTTGTAACTGATAGATGAGGATTTCGTAATGCGCGATTAGCGTGCTCGGCTGTGAAGGAAAAAATAGTGAGGGAACCTGCACGTCTGATAAATTAAAATATTTCGATGACATGTGAAATCCGCTAACACTTTTTAGGGCGGCGTGGCGGATATTTCTATGCCCTAATAACCTTTCAGGTATCAGAGAAAACTTGTGCCCAAAGTATCCTCTAGGAAAGTTCCTTTTTAATTTAATGATGCAGGGGGCTCGTGACTGTGTTTTGTGGCATTCCATGGGGGAAGTTTATGTCACCAGTAGACTAGTGATAATGTGTAATAACGATGATGATACTTATTGAAAACTAGCTGTTACGGCGACTTCGCCCGCGCGTAATTTATTACGATTGGATTTCATAGGTTTTAATTTTTTGCGCGAAACCGTAATTCTTTTTCTAAAATGAAAGTAGCCGAAGTTACTTCTTATAACATCAGCTATCTGCCAGTGAAAGTCAAAATCGGTCCAGCCGTTTCGGAGATTAGCCGGAACAAACAGACAGACAGACAGAAAGACCAAAATATTAAAAATCGTGTTATTGTTATAAGTACCGTATATACTTTCATATGCACATAGTAGACAGCTGTTATTAAATATACACTTATATAAATACTACACTAATACACTACTATAAATAGACACTTCAATTTTATTTATTTGTATAGATTATTTACGTTTTCGCAATTGTTCGTATAAAAACCTCTGTTCTGGCAAGTATCGGCAAGCAATCCAGTGGGACTTTCGTTTAATATTATTTTACAATAATAACAGATATTGCAGTATTATTAAAAACAAGGAACAAGATAAGAATCTATATTATAGCACATTCAAAGTTCAAACTGGCAGAGTAAATAAAGTGCATTAAATTATTTTTCTTGGGAAGTCTTTGTAACACATGTTTTTTTCTTTACAAAATAACTTTACAACATACATTTTGTTTGTTAACCTACTGGAGGAAGTAGCAGTGAAAGTTTATCGGTTATGTTGTTGCCCAATCGAGCTTCGAAAGCTTAAGGGATCCGAAACTTACATGTAACACATGTTACGATGTGACGCAACAAATTATTTTGTACATACTTAAGCTGCAGTTGGCAGTGAATATTTTCGGGATCACCTACGGTTTTATGAATAATTCTCAATAGAACAGACGCCGTATCCTCAGCTGTACGGACCCGAATGTGCCAATCTATACAAATAAATAAATTGAAGTGTCTGTTTGCAATGTCAAAATAACAGATTTTTACTAAATGCATATGAAAGTGTATACGGTACTTATAAAAAATTACAATTTTTAAAATTTTTGTCTGTCTGTCTGTCAGTTTGTTCCGGGTAATCTCCGAAACAGCTGGACCGATTTTGACGGGACTTTCACTAGCAGATATCTGATGTTATAAGGAGTAACTAAGACTAATTTTGTTTTAGCTTTTAAACTACCTTTAATTCAATATCTTTTCGGTCTAAATAATAATAGAAAGAAATCAAATGTGTGGAATAGAACGATATAAAAAAAACTCAAACATTGGAACCCATACAGCTGCTGTTTGCTATAATTTACGTCCATTAAATAAAGCCGGGCGTAGTTATAATAACCATGGCAGCTCAAGGGCTCAAGACTCAAATAAGGTTTCGCAGTACACGAGGAACCCGAGTTTGATCCCCGCCAGCAAATAATTAAATGGTGAATTTTAAGTGTTACAACGTGTTCAGAAAACATCGTGGATACCTACATATCTGAGTATAAAATATTTCGAGATCATTGTAAACCGTCAAGATTCTCAAAAAAGTGATAAGGCCTTGTGTACAGGAGTGTGATATATATAGGCTGTAACTTGCAGTGGTGGAATAAAAAAATTCATAATAACTTTCAAACTTTAAGTGTCTAAAGAGATTATTGAATATATAAGGGTCTCAAGAGTCCCTAAGGTCGAAGACCGATGATGATATGACCATAATATCGTACCTAAATGTGTAAAACAAGACCGGTGACAAGGTACAAAGTTTAAAAAGTCTCGTATTACGAATGTATCACTAATATATGAACCAAGCAGAGATATAGCTTGCATAGCTAATTAAAGAGGTCAAGTAGTGTACTGTTTTGTTGCTGGTTATAAATAAAGATAACTTGTCAAGTGCGAGTCGAACTCGCGCATAAAGGGTTCCGTACCATGGTAATATACATTTCGGGTGGGGAAGCCCCGTTTAATTTTTAACTTATTTTATTTTTATTATCTGATGTTATAGCGGCAACAGAAATACACATTCTATGAAAATTTTAACTGTCTACGTACGCTGACTGATAAGCAGACGGACAGCGGAGGCTTAGTAATAGGGTCCCGTTGGTTACCCTTCGGATACGGAACACTAAAAATGCTTATTTTTTTTATTTACTTATCTTCACGCACAATCCCTGACGGGGTAGCCAGAGAGAACAGATCGCCAAGTGTCCTTACATACCTCTTTCGCTTCTTTCAGATTCATTATCTTCTTCATACATGCACGTCTAGGTATCCGAGTACTCTTGACCCTCCCCTCTTCGAGCAATTAGCTCACATGGTCTTCGAAAGTTAGTCTCGGTCTACCTCGACACCTTTTAATATTAACTTTCGCGCTATATATTTTCTTCATCATTCGGTCTTCACTCATTCGCTCAACGTGCCCAAACCATCGAAGCACGCCCTTATCAATTTTTGTGATAAGGTCATCTTTCAAACCTGCCATATTGCGAATCTCTTCGTTTCGCTTTCGGTCGGCCATGGTAACGCCGCACATTTTACGAAGAGATCGCATCTCCACTGCATTCAACTTGCTTTTATGCTTCTTATGGCATACCCAGGTTTCGCTGCCATACAACAAAGTCGGTACCAACACTGCGTTCTTCAGATCACAACTGCATTCTTAATTTAAACAATGAAATTAAATTATGTATTACAATATCGTATAATTATTTTTTGAACTTTACAATGTTAAATACAAGAAACTAAAAACTTGGTAAAAACTAAAAGATTGGCTGTGGCAACCCCGGTGACAAATACTTAAATAATTTGCTCCCAAATAATTTCGTAAAAATAAATATTGTAATTGATAATTTCCACCTCAAATTTAAGTTATAGTTGTTAATTAGGAACAAATTGTATTGTGTAATAAATAAAAGTGGTAAATATCTAAATAAATACATTTTTAGTGCCTCTCAATTTAAAGTGACAGCAGGTAACGAACATCGTTTAAAACTTAGGTTTAAGAGTTACTGTAATTCTTGTTATCCCTTTTAATATTTACGATATATCTTAAGTTTTGTTGTTTTCGGATTTCATTTTGAATTGTTTTCTTGATAATTTAATTTGAGATCTGTTATTAGAGTCCTACAATTAGATATTTGCTTACTCTGTTCCCTTGATTTTCCATCTTTGTTTTCTTTTGCTATATAAAATATATAGTAAAATGAATACTCGCAACGCCAAAACGCGCCAGATGGAGAACCAACTTCATCTGGCGCTCCAAGAACTGAGGGCGTCCAGGGAGCAGTGTGAGCTGTTACTTAAAGAAAGGGATGACAATGAAAAGGAAATAATAAGTATAATTTCGAAAAATACACAGTTGAAAAGTGATATGGTTAAGATACATAGAGACTATACAGATATTTTAAAGGAAAGGGATCAGCTCCAGGGGACAGTCGATGAGTTTGACCGATGCAGCAAAGAATATGAGGAAGCCCTCAGATTAATTGCTGCATTGAAATTACAATTAACTGAAGCTAATGAGCAGATTTCACAATTTAAACAATACATTGATAACGTGCAAGCATTTCAAATTCAGAGTCTGTTCGATGAGCTTGTAGAATGTAAATCTCATGAAACATTGCAACCCTCCACTACAATAGATTTGACTAAAGATTCTACCTCATCAAGAACAGCAGAAAGGATTACATGCAGCAGAAGGAAATTAAGAAAATATATAAAAATCAATAAATATATTAGGAAAGTTCAAAAATTAGTTAAAACTAAAATTAATATTAAAAATTATTCAAATGTATGTAAGGAAAAGCAAGAGTTAATTAGTAAAATTAAATTATATTCAATTACTCAAAACATGAAAAATTGTTATGAGACTGAAATAGAGTGTCTTAATTCAGAAATTTTATCACTTCAAACTTCATTACAAACTATGTCAAATAAGTATAAATCAGCAGGGAATGAGATAAAAGAACACATACTGGCCAGATTATACTGGCTGGATAATCTGGTAAAGTCATGTAAATATAACGAGGAACGTTTTGATTCCTTATTAAAATATCAAAATGAATATCAGCACTCAATGCCAGGTTCTTTAGGGACAGTGTGTGTTAATAATATGACAAGCAGTAATACTTCATTTTCTTTACCTGCACTCTATGATAGTACCATAACAAAGCAGATAAATTTAAAAAGTAATGAAAAAAATAATGTAATTGTGTATAGTGATGACATAGGAAAAAATTTGGGTATATCATTGAATAACTGTTTAAAAAGGCAACAGATAAGTAATTACTGCATGCCTGGAGCATCATTCAGTGATATTATGAATAAAATTTTAACTAGTAAATTTAACCCTAATAGTATATTAATAATTTTTGTTGGGAGAAGAGGCAATATGAACAAGAATCAATTATTAAAATATATTGAATATCTCAATAACATAAATGTGGTTAAAGTTATCTTGTTTACATTGCCTTACATAGAGGGGTGGCCACAGGAAAATAAACTAAGATATAATTTAAATTTAATGATGCATAATTCGACATGTAATAATAACTTAAATTTGACATTTAATTGTAAGAATAATAATGATAAATTTCATTTAGTGGATATTAATAATTTAATTAAGAAGTTTTTGACAAGAGATAGGTATTACCTATCAAAGTTTAGTTTGAGACTGGTAGCAAATACGCTATCTCATTATTTATATTTTAACCCAGCCAAATTATTGGCTACCTTAACACCTGCTTTTATTGAGCAGAAAAATAATTTCACAAATGATTTGGAATTAGTTCCAAGTAATTTAAATTAGATAATAAGACAATAGAGGTAATCTCTAGCAAAGATAACTTAAATACCTTAGAATACAATTCAACTATACTTCATTGTGTAATTTCACAAAATAGCAATAATAAAAACTGTATTAACCTGGTGCATCAAAATATAAAAGGTATGTTAGGCAAAGAACTAGAAATTGAATTATTTTTAAATAGTAACCTTATTCATATTTTATGTATTACTGAACATTGGTTAAAAAGTTACAACTCCATATTTAATTTCAGTAATCACCAGGTGGTCAGTTCGTTCAATAGAGATACTAAATTACGTGGTGGCTCCTTAATATTAGCTAATAAATCCTTATCATGTAAAGAACGTAAAGACATTGTGAGCCTCTCTGTTGAGCGTACTGTAGAAATGGCATGTGTTGAGTTTGAGCACCTTATTGTTGTAAGTGTTTACAGACCCCCATGTTCAAATTATGATACCTTTGAAAAAATTATGTAAGAAGTTTTAGTTAAGCTTAATAAACAGAATAAATCTCTTGTAGTGTGTGGAGACTTCAATATCAATCTCCTGGAAACTTCTTCCATCAGTATTAAATTTTGCTCTTTGTTCAAATCCTATAATCTTGATAATTTATTCTTTGAAGCCACACGAATTGCAGGGTGTAGTGCAACTTGTATTGATAATATTTTTACAGGTGTTGTACCAATCAACAAATCAATAATTCAAAAACTTAGTTCAGATCACTGTGGACAACTGGTTTCATTACCTTATATGCACAAAAAACAGGAAATTGAGAAAATTGTGTTTGTTCCTATTAATGCAAAACGCCTGGAGAGATTTAGAAGTAATATGGTAAAAAACCTTCCATCGCTTTCTTATAAGAACAATGCAGACTTTTTATATGGAGAATTATTTACCCTTATAAGCAATGAATTTAAAAAAACATTTACTTCTAAAACATTCTCCGGAAACAGTCGCAAGGTATTTAATGAGTGGGCGACAGTGGGAATTCATAAAAGCAGACGAAGGTTATATGACCTTTACCATGAAAGATCATATAATCCTTCTGATGCTTTTAAAGAATATGTCAAAAATTATTCTAAAATGTTTAAAAAAGTTTGCTCCACAGCCAAATCGTTACATATTAGCAACAAAATTAAGATGGCTAAGAATAAAATTAAAATGACGTGGAGTATAATTAACAGCGAAACCGGTAATGAAAAACCTCGTAACGCAAACTATCAATTAAAAATTAACAATGAATTGACTAAATCAAATCAAGAAGTCGCAGCGGTGTTTGAGAAATATTTCACTGATATTCCTATTTTGACAACAGAGTCTTTGAATTCTTCTCCAACTGTCGCCGAGTCATTACTCAAACAGAATGTTAATATCTGTTTAAAAGAATTTAGATTTGAAAAAGTATTACCGCAAGATATTGTAAAATACTTCAAAACCATTGATGTAAAGAAAACCGCAGATTTGTGGGGGATTTCCGTGACAGTTATTGCGTCCATAACAGATTTAATTGCACCTCATCTTGCTATTATTTTTAATACTTGTATCGATTCTGGTGTGTTTCCTGATTTAATGAAGTATAGTAAAGTAATACCTTTATTTAAATCTGGTAGTACATTGGACCCCGCTAATTTTAGACCTATTTCTGTACTACCAACTCTTAGTAAAATTTTTGAAAAAATTATTTTGGATCAATTGTTAATTTTTTTTAATACAAATAAATTACTTCATAAAAACCAATTTGGATTTACAAGGGGTCGCTCGACGTCTGACGCCGGCGTTGAGCTTATGAAATATATTTTTAATGCCTGGGAGAATTCACAGGATGCCTTAGGTGTTTTCTGTGATCTTTCCAAGGCTTTCGATTGTGTTCATCATGAAACATTAATCAGGAAACTACAACATTACGGTGTAAAAAATTTGGCGCTTAGACTTATTACTTCATATTTAAGTAACAGAACTCAAAAAGTCGTGATAAATGGTAAAGGTTCCTCCGGATCGGTAGTATCAATGGGCGTTCCTCAGGGCTCGATTCTTGGCCCATTCCTGTTTTTAATCTATATTAATGACTTACCTTATCTTGTAGGGGACAATCACGATATAGTATTATTTGCTGACGATACCTCTTTAATTTTCAAACTCAAACGGCAGTTAATTAATTATGACGATGTAAATAATGCTCTATCGAAATTAGTACATTGGTTTAACGCCAACAATATGCTCTTGAACGGCAATAAGACAAAGTGTATTAAATTTACAATACCTAATGTAAAACATTCGAATACCAATGTGCTATTAAATGGGGAGGAGTTGAGTCTTGTGGATACCACTGTTTTTCTCGGTATTACTATTGACGCGAAACTTCAATGGGGCCCCCATATATCTAAATTAGCAAGCAGACTTAGTTCTGCAGCATATGCTGTAAGAAAGATTAGAAGTCTCACAGATGTTGAGACAGCTAGGTTAGTGTATTTTAGTTACTTTCATAGCGTAATGTCTTATGGAATTTTGCTATGGGGTAATGCGACTGATATTGAAGCTATATTTGTTTTGCAAAAGAGAGCCGTTCGGGCGATTTATAACCTAAATTGTAAAGAGTCCCTCAGACAAAAATTTAAAGAAATAAACATATTAACTTTGGCATCGCAATATATTTATGAAAATCTAATGTATGTACATAAAAACATAAATAGCTTTAATAAGAATAAAGATGTGCATTCTTTAAACACTAGGAACAAACATAAGCTTGTAATACCAGTTACTAGACTCCACAGAATCAGTAATTCATTTATGGGGCAATGTATACGCTTTTACAACAAAATCCCAGAACATATTCAAAGTTTATCAATAAACAAGTTTAAAAGTTTCATTAAAGAAAAACTGTACAAAAAGGGTTATTATAATATCAAGGAATACATGAATGAAAATAACCCCTGGGAATAAGGTGATCGCCACCATGCTGGTTCTATTAAAAATCATTTAAAAATTGTATAAATGAAATTATTGTTAAGTGAAATATGTTTGAAAAAAAAGTCCCGCTGGGTTTCTTGCTGGTTCTTCCCAGGACAGAGGTATTTTCCGAACCAGTGGTAAATAAAAAATGACTTTCAATAAGAATTATGTAATAATCAATATTGAATAAAAAATTATTCTATTCTATTCTATTCTATTCTTAAATTGTCAAACACTCCAACTCCCCACTTTATAGGACCGAAAACGCAGGATGCGTTTCCTCGCTGAATGGCTATAATTTAGGGCGCGAGAAAAAAGGCCGTCTTGACGCGGATATAGTTCCTTTAAAATTAACCGTTCTTGGTCCCACTTGGACGGATAGTCTCTACAGCAAATGACACAAATATAATGGGCATTTCTCAGATACTCATATTTGCGACATTTACTTCCATCGAATCAACAGTTTTATTGCGAGTGTAGAACAACAAAGTAATTTACTATAGTCGGTAGCTGTTGTTAACCTTGCGCCTCAATAGAGAGCCAATTAAAACATTATGTTGGTATTAACGATAATTCTCATAAGGTAATTAGAGTTACCTTGTTGATTATAACTTCACAGGTTTTATTCAGCGGCGAAACTAAATGACTATCTAATTTTCTATTAAATCTATCTTTCACGATGTATTTTCAATGGCAATATTAGGTATTTAGATATCAAAATACAAAAAATATGAAGAGTTATAGTGTCACAGACACGGGGTGCTATGTGTAAGAATATCCAATTTGGGGTAGTGTCGATAGTATCATCCCGTGGGATTCGTAAAAGGCAACAGAGGGAAATGAATCAGATGTACAACATCCTCCTTATAATAACGCAAAATAATAAAAAAAAGTCTTGCAAGCGTGGCAACTATGGCAAATATTTCCCCGATGAGGCTATCTATGGGGGAAAGGCCCATGTTCAACAGTGGGCTTTATGTTGGGCTATAGGCTGTAATGATGATGATGGGGTGGATACATAGTCTATCATCAATTAAGAATCAAGATGCACGCGCTTGAGTGCTCATCATACACACCGAAGTTCCCGCCAGGCTGCACGCTTGACACTGTTCACATTTTCAGTACTAAGAGTTATGCCTCAGTGAATAGCATTCGGCGAGGTGCGTTCGACGTTATGATTCGTAGTAGCTCATGAGCTACACATCGGGCGTTAATTTCACAATACGCGTGCCAATTTGAGTTCGATTCCCGTGGGCACCAATGAAATCTAATAAATTAGTAGAAATGAAGTCTAATAAATTAGTATTCATTATACAATTACCGTAAGCGTAAAAGCTGAGCAGAGAGAGTTCGGCGATACATAAGCATGCGCTTGAAATGTATTTTGAGTGACCGCTACATAGAACACTGCCATACATACGCGCGTGTTTATCATACACACCAAACGCCCCGTTAAGCCGAAGGCTTTCCAATGAGGCCTTTCCCTATGCCCAAATTATACGGTAACAAAAGGTACTTTACAAAAAAAGGTCTTATCTTAATAACCTTATGTAATGCATATGAATTATGTACGTGTACGTGTACGTAACATACACACGTACATAATTCAATAGTTATTAAACTAAGGCAACAATTATTTCCACAGAACACAGAAAAGATCTTTTATGCTATCAATTTTGTACCTCCCTAACTAAACAAACACGCACGATTGATTACAAAGCATTGATAGCCCACGTTAACGTGTAACAAAATATAGGTTAAGTAAATTTGACTAATTGTTAAATATAATATGTATAATACTATTTGTGTAAATAACATGTTTATCAAAACAACAGTTAAAGTTGGACATGGGTACGTATGTACTTCAATATTTTTTTTTATGTTGGTAGTTCTTGGTGACCAAATCTTGAAGCTTCTTTGCAAATTACATTCCATATCAATTTTAAAAAAGGAATCATGTAGGTCTACAGGCCAAACATAGTACCTAGCCATAGTTCATTCATTATTGTACTTGTATACTAAAGCTACGACCTACATACCTTCCAAATCTGGGCAAGGACAGTTGCTAGGCCGCGCTGCTCCAGTGCGTATTGGAATACTTTACGTCTTCGAAATTCTCAGACAGCAAGTTTCTTCACGATGTTTTCTTTCACCACCGACCACGTCGTAAATCGGCACTTAAAATTGCATTCAGCAATTTTATTGCTAAATGCAATTTTTTTCATTGGTGCTGGTGAGGAGCGAACTCCGGTTACTCGAGTGTTACAAAATTTACGACGAGCACTTAGCATCTGAGCTACCAATATCATTCTTCTTTGAATTATTTTCGTTCGGTATCCTGGGGTTGCTGTTAACTACCCTCCGATCTTTCATCCCAGCTGGAGTCAACTACCGAGGTTCAATCCCAGGAAACTATAGTCATATATTATGACCTGTTACATGCAGTCGATTTAATCTGATGTATACAAACATAATTTTACTGCCTATACTTGCCTGCCTGCCTGCCGGCCTATCCACCCACAGTATCTATAAAATATAAAACTCAGTCCCTATTGTTACCGAAACTGTTTAAAAGGAAAGAATTACAAGGATTACTGTCGTCTTCAAACATTAAGATTGTTCGAGATAGACATGGGTTTGACACGCCGTGACGTCGACGTACAATAGGCCATGTAGGTTGGACTGACACATCCATATCATATATCATATTACTTATTATCGCGCTAAAGAGCAAACGTTTTATTTTAAACTAGCTGTTCCCCGCAAATTTGCCCGCGTGTAATTTAGGATTTTAATCATGTTGCGCGGAACCCTAACTATTTTTTAAAATATAAGTATCCTAAGTTACTCCTTATAACATCAGCTATCTGTCCAGCCAATCGGTCCAGCCGTTTCGGAGATTAGCCGGAACAAACAGACAGACAGACAAACATTTTAAAAATTGTGTTTTGTTATAAGTACCGTATACCTATACTTTCATATGCATTTAGTAAAAAGCTGTTATTTTGACATTACAAACTGACACTTTAAATTTATTTATTTTTATAGATGTCCAAGACATTAGTTTTGATTCATATCACAGATATGGTCTTCTTTTTTACTGTGATAACAATGCCAATAATTCTTAATGGGAATGGCTGTGTCTATGGACGACAGCATCCACTATCATGTGTGCTCCTTTGCCACTCATAACTCTTAAGTACTTGTAAAAAAATGTAGAGATGGATTGTCTTATGTCGCCACTTGTAAGTTACAGGCCTACTGGTAGGTACTTTTTTATGAGGGTTATGGAGCTAAGGGATAAGGGTAGGGGAATTAAGTGATAACCACCGTGCTGCCCCAGTGCGCGATGATGCAAGTTTCCTCACGATGCGATGTTTTCTGTCACTAATCAGCACTTAAAATTGCAATGTCACTCACTGGTGCCGGCAGGAATCGAACCCGGGTTGCTCGCATTCTTTAAAATTTATGGAAAGCGCTCAGCCCTAAGCCACCACGGCTCTACGGTAGCCAGTACACAGCAATATATAAATATTTATAAACAAAAGCATTTAAATATTTGTAGACAAGATATATCAATATCTCGGTTATATTATGCAAAATAATGCCTAATAATTAAAACAAAACTTCGTTATTTTATAGGGCATAGATTCCACTTCTATGAATATTTCAGTATGGTAAAGTAAACTAGGTAATGAACATACCATGTTATAATGTGTCTACTATTACTGAAACATATATATATAGATATCATATTATATTATGTACAAGTATAAAAAGGCCAGCGTGGGCTTAGCCCACTCCACACATGTTATCTTTAAAATCAGTACAAATACTAAAAGTATATAAGATATTATATGCGTTTCGGGCTAGTCTCGTCTTAGCGAGCGATCCAGGCAGCCAGCTTCACTTGTCAATTATGTTTAGATTAATTAATTAAACCCAAAGACACGAATGGGATTATGTTTGGGATTTGGAATTGGGATCAGTTTCTTTTCATTCATTCATTCATTCTTAGATTGGCTTTTTTGGGGTTTGAGGGATATTTGCCATAGTTGCCTCGCTGGACAGGTGGATTGGTAACCGCACTTTTTTATATTCTAGTTGTAATTAGGAATACGCTGCTGCCCATCTCCTAGTTCTTTTAGAATCAGCTGGTTGGGGATATTTTAGAATTAATAAATTCAGTACAGAAGTAACAAAACAGTTTAGAATTCGAATCATTTGGTTTTGAAATCGTTGAAATTTAATTGAAGAACAACAATAGCGCAATGCTCGGTCTAAAAATACTACTCAATGCACTCACCATCATCATAGAAGTATGCATCGTAACTCGCTCAAGGCTCAATTCTTCTCATCCTTAGAATTTAGGATTTGATCCTCAGACTTCATCCGCACTGACATCACAAACGTTAAAATAACCGCCGACAAAAACTCACTTCGACAAACACAAGGTCACTCAAAAAAAAATTAACACAATTATATAAAAACAGAAACAAACACAATATAAATAAAATCAATGATAATTAAACAGTTTGATACGGTCACTTCTGATTTCAAGTCATACGACACCGATTTCAAGGAAGGCGTCACTATCAAAACAGAACACGATAAAGTTTGTAAATACTGTGCTTAAAAGACGGGCAACACAACCAACCCCTCCATGATACAACGCTGCACTGACATTCGGCCGTTCGGCGCGGCGCGGCGCTCGGCGTCCGTTCGTCGTCGCGTCGGCTATAGTTGCTGATCTCCGTCGACTACGAAGCGCCAAGACCCAAGACTGGCGGCAAAACCCGAACTACATATATCTGTTTCACGTTACTTTCACTCACAACCATACGACTGACAGAAATAGCCTCATTTTTGGTGTTGCGTCGCTAAAGCTGCATTCATTGCATAAAAGTCTATAATTTCGTGTAGCATAAGGCCTTTCTCACGTGGAGCTACTCAAATGAAATCTGTTATACAACTCGAATTACTAATCAGTTACTAGAATTAGTCTCTCAATGTTTCAATAGAGGTATGTTCACGGCGATATTAGATTAAGTAACTAGTAGGTAACGCAAATTCTATGAGATAACGCATAAGTATTTAGTACTTATTGCCGCACTGCAAGTTGCCATAAAAACCAAATATTAGTGCATTATATCTGAACAATCCAAATATCGTTTATATTTATTTACATAGCATTAATATAAATACAATTTCTATCATAACATTAAAAACAAACTGAAAATCATACAGTCCCCGCGGTATAGAGCCAAGAGCGTAGGGTTCGTTTTTTTAATAAATGGATGTTGCCGATACAGTTCCTGTAGGAACCTCACGGCACGTGGATCCCACAGACCGATAGTCTCTACATCAAATGGCACAAACATGACCTCTAAAAGACATAATATATATTATGTGACATTTATTTCAGATGTCGCCCTGGCCTAAACGAGGAACCCCTGAGATAAGAGGCTGCCAAAGTGTCTACAACGTAGCATCCCATACTAGGGCATTGTCTCTCTCCCAATGGACCAAAGTCATACCGTCGGCTCTCCTGCGCTCGTCTCTAAATATTCCAAAAAGTTCTTGGTATAACTTCGCCTACGGATCAGAGAACCGTGGTGAAGGCTGTTTGGCCACGGTTTTCTGATCAGAAATTTTCTTATATGAATGTCCGAGACATCCAGACTCGTCAACATCGCTACAACAATGACACTGATGAGGTTCAGAGATCGCCGCTACTAGTTGGATTCCTACGACAATATACATGCTTTTCCGTCAAGTAATATATCAAGATTACTTGATGATAAAATGAGTAACTAGTAACTAGATCAGGTGAAAATAGTCAAAAGTTAAAAGCCTTAGTTAGAAAAGCTTGAATTCAGGCCATATCTTGGCCTTTATGATAATAAGAAACAAACTTTTCCGCACACTCCGTAGTCGGTACCAACAGAATATATAAGTTAAACAACAGCAACAATTTCTACTGTTGCTGTTGTTGATAATCATTCTCACTGGGACAGAGTAATAATAATATAGTATATACTCCTCAAGACCGAATTTCGGTCACGGCGGCCAGCCTCAACGGAGAATAGCCATCTACGAAGGACAGGATTATAGTACCCAAGTTTATACGCAAGCACAGGTGCACTCTCTATTCCCTCATTCTCATAGTCCGACGGGACGGTAAACTGGCACGGCTAGAGAGAGATCATGCGCAGGACCAACGGCTTTACGTGCTTTCCAAGGCACGGGGGTGAGACACCGCCAGCTTCCTGACTCCGGGCAGCTATTGAAAGTTTCTTGACGAAAAAACTCAATAATAAATTCAGTCATTTCGGCTCGACCCGGGATTCGAACCCGGGGCCTCATGATCAGCAGTCAGGTTTATAACCACTAAACCTACGAGGCAGCTTTTTAAAATATTGTTACATAATTTATGCAAGGTGGGCAACGCAAAGCCAGAAAGATTTTTTACACCGATTATAAACTTTACAGGTAAAGTAGCTTGACTCCAGGCTGTCAGTCTGAATTTAAAGATTGACAGCTTGGAACTTTTCTATAGCTATTTTAAGATTAATGTCAATTTATTTTAAAATATCCGAGCATTCTAGATTGAACTCGAGCAGAGTATGTAAGTTAACCTAGGCAAAAGATGAAAATATTTTAAAACATTAAGAGCAATATCCCCCACGTCGCTCTATTTAATTTATAAACATGGTTAAAAACTGAACAAATTTTTATTTTTAGAACAGGTTTACTTTACTTACGTTTATCTAACAACAACACTTACTGACAATTTTTATTCCTGAAGAAATACGATTGAAATTTAAAACTAAACTATCTCTATAGGAATAAGATCCATACCGAACAATAACCTCCCTCAAACGCCTCATGAGGGGAATTTTGCCATAGTTGCCACGCTTGGCAGGCAACACTTTGGCAACTGCACGTTAGACAGATTATTTTGACTTGTTATCAGGAATATACTGTTGCCATCTTATGATTCAGTAGGTATCCCTTTGTGGGCTCTTACGACACCCACGGCACGATAAGGGGTAGTGGATATTCTTCCACGCCACTACACGGTTAACACCGTCACTACACGGCTAAGAACTAAATAAATTACTTACTGAAAATGAATAATTCACATTTAATGCCATTTTGGTTCACGACCAATATTTAATAAATATGAGCAAGATCATTGAGGACGTCATCTGCTCTCTCTAGTTTCTGTGAAGCTAATGCTGTTAGCTATGCGGCGGCGACCTGGTAAGACATGCAGGAAGTCGATGGATGCAGGTGGCTCGGGACCGTGCTTTGTTGCATTCCTTGGGGGAGGCCTATGTTCAGCAGTGGACTTGTGAAGGGCTGTAATGACTTGATGCGGCTTTTACATCTTCATCGGATCCACGACTCGGAGTCAGAAAGGCTGCGAGCTATAAAATGGGGGAGATTGTTTATTTTCATCGATCGATAATCTAAATAAAATCGATAATCTTGGAGTGAATAATATTGTGTTTTGTGATCACTTAACGTGACATGGATGAGGTAATCTGTTCTAGCTCCTAGTGCAACGTCATCCAAGTACCAGACACACAGTTTGATTTTCGTATTTGAAAAAATGAGTCGAATTTCCAAACTAAAACGCTAGTTACCCTAAAAATGTGCAAACTTTAAAAAAAGAAAAAGAACTACTTCAAAGAACTAAAATGAATAATATAATTTTACATTCTGGAGTCAGTGTTGAGACATAGAAGAATTCAAGCCCCGACATCTGAATGCGAAATTATTTTATATGTGCAATTTTGTTTCCAAATTTATATGGGCCCAGCCCCAAAAGTATAATCTACTTTTATATAGATTAGATTTAAAAAAAGGGATCGTCAAAATAGTTTCTTAATTGACGAAGATATACCGTAATATACATATACAAAAAATATATAACTCATATCACTCAGCTGAAAAGTGATATTGGTTAGTTAGTGAGGTTATCACTTATCAGTGATGAATGTTTTCGTTGATTTCAAATAAACAAACAACAAACAATATCTGCTCGAAAAAAATCTATTCTGTGGAAATATCTTCATTAATTGAATTAAAATTAAATGAAATTAAATGAAATAATTATATTTATTTCTTTGACGTAGGTTAATAAACAAGTACAGTGCACAAGTATGACGCTTGTGACAGTTATCGCCCTCCTCGACCTCGACACTGTTTAAGGTAAGCGGATGATCCGTCGCACTACACTGCCACATGATGTTCCCAAATCCGTCACACATTCAGCTGTATCTCCCCAAAATACACATAATTAAAACCGAGAGATGACTACATATTTGTGCCATTTGCTGTTGAGACTATCGGTCCGTGGGGTCCACGTGCGGTGAAGTTCCTAAAAGAACTCCATCCGCGGCTGGTCGTTGCTGCTGGTGATAAGAGGGCTGGTTGTTTCCTTGCTCAAAGGCTAAGTATAGCCATTCAGCGGGGAAACGCAGCCAGCGTTCTTGGCACGATACCGCGGGGAGTAGGACTATATGATATTTAGGTTTCTAGTTTTAGTTTTTTTTTAATTATTATTATAGTTTTTAGTATTGTAGATAAAAATAAGTATTATGTAAATAAAAGTTTAAGTTTTAGATTAAAACCGTTTACTGAATACACTTCTTGTAATTTCACATGGGACCACTTACAATTCTCTCTCACTGAACTTACAATGTAGCTTTTTTTTATAGGATAAGGGTGACAAACGAGCACACAGTCCACCTGATGGTAAGTGGTTCCTGCGGCCCATAGACATCTACATCTATCCTCTATTACAAATCAAAATGTAGATGCGTTGTCACCCGTGAGGACTAAGTTGGAATGCCTCATTTCCAGTAAAAAGGGCCTCCGGCCACCTGCACTCACCAAGCGATATGCAGAGGTAAATTTCTACTTCACGCTGGTTTTCTGTGAGGTCGTGGTACGACCCCGGTTCGAGCCGGCCTATCCGTGCGACAGCAAAAGCTGCCGCGTGGCTCTACCACTGTTATAAAAATACCAATGCTACGTAACTGCCACGCCTGGCAGGTGCATTGGCAGCCGTAGTATATTGTTTTCTTGTTTTTAGGAAGAAGGAAGACGTTGTTGCCCATCTTGTGGCTTGTTTCCCTCTGTGGCCACTTATGAAAGCCACGGAACAATATGGATTGTAAACTACGGTAAGCTTTGGACCATAAACACTTTATAATTTAATTCTTAAATTTTCTTTTAAAAAATTTTCTTTGGAAAGACTGAATATATCATAAGGATTTTTATTATACATAATATTAATTAGGTAAACATCATGGAAACCTGTACAGGCATCAGACACACTTTCGCCGAAAATTAACATTGACAAAATCAAATAGTTTTTTTTTATAGGATAAGGGTGACAAACGAGCACACAGTCCACCTGATGGTAAGTGGTTGCTGCGGCCCATAGACATCTACATCTATCCTCTATTACAAATCAAAATGTAGATGCGTTGTCACCCGTGAGGACTAAGATGGAATGCCTCATTTCCAGTAAAAAAAAGAAATCTTTTGAGATCATCATCAGCATCATTATATCCTATCAGAGGTCAACGTCTGAACATAGCCCTCTCCCATAGATAGCCTCATTGGAGAAATATATGCCATAGTTGCCATAATTGGCAGACGGGTTCTTTTTATTATTTATTAAGTTATTACAATAGTTTAAATCTGCGTCAATTGAGATTATTTTGAAGATTTCTATTCTTGTATAAAATAAATAATTTAAAAATTACATGTACCGTTATTAAATTACATTCTGTACATTACAATTCCAGTAATTGAACAGCATCGAGTGCAAAGTTTAGTTACGAACTAAACAGTGATTTCAGTTAGTAATCAGTTCAATTTTATCGTAAGAGATGTCATTAGTCATTACCTCATATCATCCCGTAGGTGTCGTAAGAGGCAACAGAGGAAAACTAAAGCAGGAGATGAGTAGCAGCATCTTCCATTTAAGAGCTCAAATTATATAATCTATATATATATATATATATATATATCTTGGCTCTTCGGACCACTGTCTGATCCGGAGTATAGTGCCACTCACGCTCCCTTCGCGGTTGCGTTCTGCAGGTTGCCGCCGTGTTTGGCTTTACAGGTCGGCGGATTGGGATGGAATGCGGTCTTTCTTTGCATCCTACCCATGGGGGCGGGTTTGCTGTCACTGATGTGGTGCTACAGGGAATGGAACTATTTATTCCATCATCTGCGGTACCCATCGGAGGTAGATCTCAGCCTTGGTTTGGTCGCTCCTGTAAAACTGCATTACGCAGTAAGCAGGAGTGTTATCAAGCCTGGGCTACGGCTTCGGCGACTCGGGATGTAAACACCAGCATACTTAAAAAGAAGTATAACTTCGCCTCCAGGTCCTTCAAAAGAGTTATTGCCAAGGCAAAGTCAGAGCAAATAGGCAGAATTGGCGAGAAACTGGTTCGCCTTCCTTCGGGAACTTGTGCATTCTGGTCTCTCGCCAAGGCTGTCCAAGGGAATTTCTTTAAGCCATCACTGCACAGGGAGGACGACTCACTGGCCCAAGACGCAAAAGACAAAGCCGACCTTTTAGGCTCCCTTTTTGCGTCCAACTCGACTCTTGATGACGGGGGGAAAACACCGCCGTCCATCCCGTGGTGTGAGTGCTCCATGCCGGATGTGCTGTTCTCACAGCGCTCGGTTCGCAAAGCACTTCTCTCCCTGGACATCCAGAAGTCGAGTGGGCCTGACGGAATCCCCCCAATTGTGCTGAGGACGTGTGCTCCGGAGTTGGCACCAGTCCTAACGCGTCTTTTGCGGTACTCCTACTCCCAAGGCGTAGTCCCGAATTCATGGAAGACTGCTTTTGTGCACGCGATCCCTAAAAAAAGCTACCGCTCAGACCCGTCCAACTATAGGCCTATCGCGGTCACCTCATTGTTCTCCAAAATAATGGAATCCATTATTAACTGCCAGCTTATCCGGTACCTTGAGGATTACCGGCTGAT
This sequence comes from Parnassius glacialis, assembly GCA_033319125.1. NCBI lineage: Eukaryota > Metazoa > Arthropoda > Insecta > Lepidoptera > Papilionidae > Parnassius > Parnassius glacialis. The sequence goes on from JAVANC010000018.1 coordinate 33,819,208, forward strand.
TAGTGACCGCCAATACGGTTTTTGTCGGGGTCGATCAGCTGGTGATCTTCTGGTCTACTTGACCCATAGATGGGCGGAGGCAGTAGAGTCCAAGGGGGAGGCGTTGGCCGTTAGTCTGGACATTGCGAAGGCCTTCGATCGGGTTTGGCACAAAGCGCTTCTTTCGAAGCTCCCTTCCTATGGGCTTCCCGAGAAATTGTGCAATTGGATCACCAGCTTCCTTGCAGATCGGAGCATCAAGGTCGTTGTAGACGGTGCATGTTCTGACTACAAGCCTATTAACGCTGGTGTTCCACAAGGCTGTGTGCTATCACCAACGCTGTTTCTTCTGCATATCAATGATATGTTGCTAACTGGTAACATTCATTGCTATGCGGATGACAGAACTGGTGATGCTCTATACACCGGCCGTGCTAATATTTCTCGGGATAACGTCTCCGAGTACCGGAACAAACTTGTGTCTGAAGTCGAGTCTTTGCTGGACAAAGTCTCGAACGGGGGGCGACCAAATATAGTCCAGTTTAATCCTCAGAAGACACAAGTTTGCGCGTTTACTGCTAAAAAGAACCCCTTTGTCGTATCTCCTCAGTTTCAAGGCAGTCCCATAGTTGCCTCAGCCAGTATCGGAATCCTCGGCGTCGTCATATCGAGTGACGTGCAGTTTCGTGGTCACTTGGAAGGGAAGGCCAAATTGGCCTCTAAAAAGCTTGGCGTGCTCAGCAGAGCGGGACAGTATTTCATGCAGGCACACCGCCTGCAACTTTACAAGGCGCAGGTTCAGCCTCGCATGGAATACTGTTCCCATCTCTGGGCAGGGGCTCCCCAGTGCCAGCTCCTTCCACTTAACCGCATCCAGCGCAGAGCGGCTCGAATCGTCGACGACCGAGCCTTTTCCGATCGGCTTGATTCATTGGCACTGCGTAGAGATGTTGCATCCCTTTACATTTTCTTTCGCATCTACCATGGGGAGTGCTCTGAGGAATTGTTCGGATTAATCCCATCCGCCAAATTTCACGAACGCACATCGCGGCAGAACTCCCGATACCATCCACACCATCTGGATGATTGGCGGTCCACCACTGTGCGATTTAGAAGATGTTTTCTTCCTCGCACGACTTCCTTGTGGAATCGATTACCATCAGCGATTTTTCCGGACCGATACGACTTAGGGACCTTCAAGAAAAAAGCCTACTCCTTTTTAAAAGGCCGGCAACGCATCTGCAATTCCCCTGGTTCCCCTGGTGTTGCAGTTGTTCATGGGCGGCGGTAGTCACTTACCATCAGGTGAGCCGCATGCTCGTTTGCCCCCTCTCCTATAAAAAAAAATTAAACTGCGGTTGCCACGGCGTGTATATATGGGGACGCCAGTTCAACAGTGATGGGTATTAAATTTCTATTCGAATAAATTAATATAGTAAGTACAATAACTCAAATAATAAAATTTATATTGGATAGAATTTATAGTAGTCACCATCATCTCTTCACACCATTTCAATTTACAGCCGCCTCCAGACTTACACATTATCGTCCAGTCAAATAAGGTCTGAAATCAAAATTTTGTGATACTTAACTTTGCATTTTTGATACGAATTGCGAAATTGTTTTGGTCAGTGAATAACAAGTACCACTTGCACCCTTTTTTTAAATTTAAATAAAACGATGAATTTTATTTGCGTTCACTGATCAAAACAATTTCGAGTCAATAATAGTAATCACGAAAATATAATAAAAAATAAAGAAAGCGGAAAATTTGTTGACAAGGATTATTGTCTAAAAATTTTGTAGCATTTTGAAAACCGAAATAACTAACATTAGAATGGCCTGCATTTTAATTGATCCAATTCAACACTTTATCTACTTATTATCGGTAACTCTATACGCAAGAGCCGACGGTGCGTGCTCTTCCTTAATTTAATTAATCCCGCTTTTTCACATTTCTTGCTCCACACTTTCAGTAGTCAGTAGAGAGTTTAAAGTCAATGATGTAATAGTGGCCTTCTAGCATTTAAGTAATTACTTCAATGCCCTTTAGGCCCAACGTAAATGTATAATTATTGTACTATATAGGCCTATTATTAGAGCAACGCTTAACTTTTCTTACTCCACCCTTAAAGTCAGTAGTGGATTTAAGTTCAATGGTATAACAGCTGTTCATAGCGGTCCAGCTACTATCCCCGAATTCAATCTTAAAGTAATGTAGACTAGTCGCTCGCGGTGGCCATTTTGCTAATGGCCCCACGTATAATTTTTAACAGTGGTAGAGCCACGCGGCAGCGTTTGTTGTCACACGGATGGGCCGGCTCGAACCGGGGTGTTACCACGACCTCACAGAAAACCAGCGTGAAGTAGAGGTTTACCTCTGCGTTTCGCTTGGTGAGTGCAGGTGGCCGGAGGCCCTTTTTACTGGAAATGAGGCATTCCATCTTAGTCCTCACGGGTGACAACGCATCTACATTTTGATTTGTAATAGAGGATAGATGTAGATGTCTATGGGCCGCAGCAACCACTTACCATCAGGTGGACTGTGTGCTCGTTTGTCACCCTTATTCTATAAAAATAAAATTGTACCTTATGTATTGATTTGAAAAATTTACATGTAAAACGTAATATATTGAAAAAGTAAATTCAAAAGACAGATTTAAAGTTTGCCGCCTCTCAAATACCACCGTGGGCTACGTTAACCTCAATCCATTCATCATCATCATCATTACAGCCAATCAATTCAATCCATTGTTGTTCAAATAATAGGCGCTCGCCGTAAATCCATAGAATTCAATCAAAAATTCGTTGCCGGCATTAATAAAATTGTAAATTAAGATTTTAAGTGATTTACCACATGCTGGCGATGAAAGGAAACAAGGAAACCTGCATGTGAGATTATGTGTATCCCGCTATCACGCATTGGGCTAGCACGGTGGATTGGGGAGCAGCTGTGGGACTCTACCCTTACCCCTCCTATACTTTAATCCGCTCTTACTTCAATGTTTAATATTCATAAGGGAGGTGTGACTCTAAATAATACGGTGAGAAAATGTGTGATCAGAGAAAAGCGTGGCTTGCAAAATGTTGTGTGCAGAATATGCGAAGTTGTGAGTGGCAGAGTCGGCAAGGGGCTCGCTGGGCGGAAATTTATCGACAAAATTGGTGATATATTTTAAATGGGTTAAGTTAAAAGTATGGGCATATTATATGCGTAGATCTATTTTTAATTTATTTTAAAGACGTTGCCCCTACAGTAGAATTTTCTCTTATATCGTGGAGACGACTTACATTCATAAATTGCACAAGGACAGACATCCAGACCCGGAACAATAATTTGTAAACCACACAAATACAAGTGTATATACAAATTACAAATCACAAAAATACGCTACACTATTTGTTCCGTGCGGAATTCGAATCCGCGGCCCTGCAGAGCCGCTACTAAAAGCTTAGCTTATTTAATTGTAGTATGCCTATAACCTTCGCGTAAGTGTAAGCAATAAGCCAATAAATTCACATTTTTACGCGGTAACGGTATGGTAACGCATAAAATACGAACAAACAAAAATTATTTTTAGGGTTCCGAAGCCAAATGGCAAAAAACGGAACCCTTATGGATTCGTCATGTCTGTCTGTCTGTCTGTCCGTCCGTATGTCACAGCCACTTTTTTCCGAAACTATAAGAAGTATGCTGTTGAAAGTTGGTAAGTAGATGTATTCTGTGAACCGCATTAAGATTTTCACACAAAAATAGAAAAAAAAACGGCCAAGTGCGAGTCGGACTTGCGTACCGAGGGTTCCGAACAAATTTATAAGTTTAAAATTATTAAAAATATTTTTATTATATGATGTAACTAAATATTTATGCTTTTCGCAATTTTTCCTTTATGTATGCTATAATACGTTGCTTCGTACCAAATTTTAAGATTCTGAGTTCACGGGAAATACCCTGTAGGTTTTGATTCCCTTGCGAATGTCGAAAAATGCGGCGTAAACGGCTGTATTTTTTGATTACGTTGGCTTAGAAGTTTGATTTTTTCACAGCTCGAAGGGACAGTAGAGTTGAGTATTTGATATGAATTTCAGCTTGATACCTGCACGCGTTCCTGAGAAAAAAGGTCTAGACAGACAGACAGACAGACGGACAACAAAGTGATCCTATAAGGGTTCCGTTTTTGCCTTTTCAGGTACGGAACCCTAAAAAAGCAATAAATTTTGGGGGTTCCCCATACTTAGAACTGAAACTCAAAAAAATTTTTTTCTACATCACAGATACCCCATACGTCTGGGGTATCTGTGGATAGGTCTTCAAAAATGATATTGAGGTTTCTTATATCATTTTTTTCTAAACTGAATAGTTTGCGCGAGAGACACTTCTAAAGTGGAAAAATGTGCCCCCCCAACTAAATACAATATATGATGTACATTACCATGTAAACTTCCACCGAAAATTGGTTTGGAAGAGATCTAGTACCTAAGTAGTTTTTTTTTAATACGTCATAAATCGTAAATTATGTTACTTGCTGCTACGGAACCCTTCATGAGCGAGTCCGACTCGTACTTGGCCGCTTTTTTATATATTAGATAAATAATCTGTAAGATAAAGTGACGATAAACTGAATTCATCATGCCATCTTATTCCTTACAAGTTGACTAAGTTTAAGGCAGTTCCACTTAGGACTGGAATGCAATAAAAATATTTGAACTTTAATATATGAGTTCTACTAATTTTTTAAACGGTTTATCCGTCATATTTTAAGTATCACAAGATTTGCCTTAGTCGCCTTAGAGAGCCTCGTGCAACTGCATCACTGTCTTCTGAGAGATACTCGTATAATATGAGAACAAAAAGTAATGTCAATGTATTTTTAATATATCGTTTTCAGAAAATACAACTTGTGCACTACAATAAGATTGTTATTGGACCTTACCACATCGAGGTAAATTTTTAATTTATTGGGGTTAAAGTGTAGTATAAGATGCCGTTTAAAGTTGCCTGGCCACCTTGAATTAAAATTAAACCTGCATAGCTCAAGATACGTAAATAAAACGCTGTTTAAACACAAACTGTAACATAATATTCTAAATTCAAACATTTTATGACATACTATTAAAAAATAGTTTTTACGTTACGAACATAATTACGAAGATTAAAAAGGCTTCGATAAAAAGATCAAACAATACAAACAAATCCTGTTTTAAAACATTGAAGTATTTCTTACGTACTTCACATCGGTCGGGAAAAAGTTTCTGCCTTTTTTTTTATAAGATAAGGGTGACAAACGAGCACACAGTCCACCTGATGGTAAGTGGTTGCTGCGGCCCATAGATATCTACATCTATCCTCGTTTGCGAATCAAAATGCAGATGCGTTGTCACCCGTGAGGACTAAGATGGAATGCCTCATTTCCAGTAAAAAGGGCCTCCGGCCACCTGCACTCACCAAGCGAAACGCAGAGGTAAACCTCTACTTCACGCTGGTATTCTGTGAGGTCGTGGTACCACCCCGGTTCGAGCCGGCCCATCCGTGCGACAGCAAAAGCTGCCGCGTGGCTCTACCACTGTTAATGCTCTGCCTATTTGTTTATATAAAATTGAAGAAAAATCTCTTTGGTTGTACTGTTTGTATCTGGCTGGTTTTGATATCAATAGATAAGTAAGAAAAATAGAAATAAAAAGTAAAAAAAAAACTCTTTCCCACCATTTTTAAGTTGTTTTTCTGTGCGCTAAAATGAGTGAATGTAACTAAGAAATTCGATACATTGTAAGTTTTATTACAAAAAGGGGAAAAATGCGACACAAGCCGCGAAAAAACCTTGTGACGTTTATGGAGCTAATGTAGTGTCAGTAAGAGTAGTACAAAGTTGGTTGAAGTGTTTTCAGTCCGGGAATTTTGATGTCAAAGATACAGCTCATTCTAGTTGCCCTCATACGGATAAAGTCGATGCCACATGTAAAGCTCGCCATTGCGCATTGGATGGTGGATACTTCCTAGCCCTAAAAACCTCACAGTAATAAGAGGAAGCCTGTGCCCAGTGTGTATAGTGCAGTGGGGTGTATAGGTATAGGCTGTAACTTTACTCATATTATAAGATATGCAATATTAGCTTTTTAGATATGGTTAAATAAAAAAATTAAATTATTTTACATCGAGAGCCTCATTTCTAAACTTACTTAAATTGAACAGTTAAGATAATAAGGGTATCAAAAGGGTCCCCTCCGAAGCACTACGTGTATTTTTAAGTCGAGAACGGGTGGAAATTTTCGGCCAATGAATACAAAATGAGCAAAAAGGTCTCCTTTAATAAGTTTGATATTTAATGTGCAAACTTTTCATTTCACGATAGAAGTTTACATCTTAAATATCCTACATACATATGTATATACTTATCAAGATAGTAATTTTATAATATTCCTTCATTTCTGTACACAGTTTTACAAGATTTTTATTTATTTATTTTTTTATTATTTGCATGACTTGTATAGATGTACATCATAAGTATGTTTGTTGTTATGTGTAAAAGCGGAGATCTCCCGCCGAGCATGCCATGTGTTAGGCACGGAGCTCATGTACAATGTCGTATCCGCGGGTTTAATCCGCCAGTTTATTGGACGGCTAGGTTGGAAGTTAGGGTGGATTACCAGCCTTTTTAATTAGGGCACAATATTTTTAAACATTTGTTTTAATCGATAGGTTATTTATCTAAAAATATAATGAACATTTATTTACAATCATATTATATCCAGAAATTTTTTAAAAACGACGATAAGCGAAAAAAGGCGTTATGGCTCAAATTCCAGCCACCCTGTAACGAATGACGTCCTTTTGTGTACTTAATGCCAGCATAGCATAGGGTTGTGCCTTTTGAGTTTTTGGTAAGTACCTATTGCAGGTAAGTTTTAGAGATACAGTAATAAATTCGTAACAACTTTTAATTTTGAATCTGCATGTGACATGCATGGGATATGTATTGAGGCAGACGACAACATTATTTTATTTTAATGTTTTACTACTTAACTTACTGTTTTAGTTTAAAGCTGTTCAACAAATTAAATCAAATTATGATAAAATATTATATAGTACATCGATTTCTAATAATTTAATTATCCAAGTTTTCAAATCATCATCGTCATTACAACCGTACACAAGTCCACTACGGAACATCCTCCTCCATAGATTGCCGCAAGGCCTGGTCCTAAGCCACTTTCCTTGTCATGAGTTTTTCATTTATGTTCTAAGTTGTAATTAGTATTACTAAGTTATATTTTTTGCTTATATATACTATATTTATTGATTGTTTTTTCTTCTTTCTCAAAAAAATAATTGAATACATAAGGTGTCCTTAATATACACCGAATGTCAGATAGAAAAGCTAGTATATCTTGTGCTGAACTTTAAAATCTAAAACCAATTTTAAGACAGAGGAATTGATCGCAACTCCCTTAATTTATAGTAAGTATAAGTATAAGTTATGATCTAATTAATGGTATTTATTCCAGTTTATGAGAGCCCTGATTTATATTACGTGGCTGAAATTAGGTACTTCTTATTAGGTACGTCAAACCAAATAACAGCCGGGCGGCTGACAGTATGCACTTTATATCTAATTACAGCCCCATTAATTTCCACTAAAAGAAAATAAATAACTTGTAAATTTTAACAAAAATAACTGCATTACTATGTCTATAGTCATATTCATACAAATCCAAAAGCCTATATATGAGATAATGTAAAGTAAGCATAATTTTACCGGGATCATAACTTGTCAAAAAATTAGGAAAATGAGCGTTTTTCGTCGCGTACGTGTTTTGATTTTTAATTTAACACTGTTAGGTTTAAAACTGTGAAGCAATATTTGAAATATACTTTCCTCTAGTTACGAAGAATTTTTTTAGGTGACAATATTTGTAGTTAAGACTAATAGAAATCTTATTTACGAAGTAAAAAGTCGAAAAGGCTGGAATTAGGGGCATGGCTGGTATTAGGGGCATCCACCCTAAATGCTGATAAGCTGACAATCAACCAAAAGTGAGTTGAAGCTAAAAGTGAGTAAGCCTTTTCGTCTAATTTCAATGATCTAACGTTTAACGTTTTGGCTGAAAACCAGCGTAAAATAGCAGCCTAATGCTGCTGTGTTTCTTACGGTGACTATAGAGAACCGGAGACCCTTTTTACTGGAAAAAAATACATTCCATCTTAGTCCTCACGGGCGACTACGCATCTGCATTTTAATTCCTCGTTTGTGGATAGATGTAGGTGTCTATGGGCCACAGCAACCACTTACTATCAGGTGGACTGTGTGCTCGCTTGTCACCCTTATCCTATAAAAAAAAGTCGGATGTGGCAAGATGGCGTCAACAGCTTATGTGAAGTTACAATTTGTTCTATTTAGGTTTATTTTAATAATAAATATGGATCTTTTTTACAAATCTGAAGTGACAAACTAACTGCTACTGGTACTGCATTCCATGGACATCTGCAACTGAAAGTGTCGTAGCCCGCTCTCGACGTCAATCCCTCAACTGAAAGGGTCTAATCAAACGGGGGTTAGTCATTCATCGCCGTTCTACCTCGAAACTTAAATCACACCACGTTGGGTTTGGAAGCAACGAGTTGGACGTCAAGGAGTATAACACGAGATCGTTTGTCGCCCTTTCTGAAAAGAAAGGTTAGACGACTAAGATTACGGGGCCCTCTGAAGTGGTCCCGGTTTCGCCGTGCTGGAGCAGTGGACTGTATCTTGTTATAGTTGGAAGGTGCTTTAGGTAATAAAACAGTGATTTATCTTTTAAATTTCCCCATAAGTGGGCAACGTTGAAAGTTGTAACATTCACTACTTTCCTATCACTTACATATCGGTTTTTCTTTCTTGATTTAAACTATAAACTAAAGTGTACGAATTGCCAAATTACCAGTTTACTATCCTAGGTGCGAGCTATATACGAAAGAGAACCGCGCACCGCGCGCCATTACGACATATCTTAACATCGAATTTCACCATTACACCCTTGTATTTTGCCCCATATCTTTATTTCTATAAAACATAATATGTTTCTTATAATTATATCAGAACAATTGGACGAGGAAAAGGCTGAGTGCTTTGCAGACAACATCGCCGCTCAATGCTCTCCTAGCTCACAAACCATTGCCGTCATCAGAGGCGGTGGGGGGGGGGGTGAATTCCGACGGCCAACTTCATTCTCTACTGTCTGAATGTGAGAGGGGACATTCAGACAGTAGAGAATGAAGTTGGCCGCCGGAACTCATCCCCACAGCCTCTGATCCTATAACTGTGTCCAATGATGAGATCTCATCCATCATCAAAGAACTGAAGCCCAAAAAGGCCCCGGGCGCGGATGGCATCTCCAACCAAGCCCTTAAACATTTTCCTGAGCAGGCTAAGCCTATTAGCTATTATCTTCAACGCCTACTTCAACCTTAGTTACTTTCCCACCAGGTGGAAAGAGGCAACAGTCATTAGTATCCCCAAGCCAGGAAAGCCTCACAACCTCCCTTCAAGTCACCGTCCCATCCGCCACCTCAAGGCCATGGGCAAACCTTTTGAACGAGTCATCCTCACTCGCATGAGGTTCCATTTGTTTCCCACAGACAGCGACCCTCTTGTTATCCCCCACCAATTTGGTTTTCGAACAAAACACACTTGCTCCCAACAAGTTCACCGTATTATAGAATATATCCTCAGCGGTTTTTATCCTCGTCGTCATAAGACCATCGCGGTCTTTTTCGACATAGCAAAGGCATTCGATAGAGTCTGGCACGAAGGCCTAATATATAAACTCTATAAAATAAGACTCCTTGATCGTCTTGTTCGTCTCGTGGCCTCCTACCTGAAGGATCGTAACTTTCATTTTAGACACGAAAGCACTCTCCTCTCAGCGTCAGATCAAAGCCGGTGTCCCTCAGGGCTCCGTGCTTGCCCCTCTTCTATATATCCTGTTCACCAACGACATTCCCATCCCGTCGGATGGTGTTCAGCTCTCACTCTTCGCAGACCACCCTGCCCTCTACTGTAAAGGTATCTCACTACCTTTCATACGGAACAAGATCCAAAAATCAATTAATGACTTAGGAGCTTTGTTCCAAAAATGGCGTATCGATGTGAACCCGGCGAAGAGCTCCGCCGTTCACTTCGATCATAAACGACGCCGCCCCACTACTATTGCGCCAATCCGTATTCTAGGGACCCCTGTCCCATGGCATATGACCGCCAAATACTTAGGGCTCACCTTCGGGCCCCATGTCAAGAGAGTAACTCGCAACACGCGCTTCTATCTAAGGAGGCTCAACAGTATGCTGGGCCAACACAGTAAAATGTCCCTCCGTAAGAAACGAACCCTTTATAAGGTCTGTATACGACCAGTTATGACTAACGCGGGCCCCATATTTGCTCAAGCTAAACCTAAAATCCTTAACGAACTTCAAATAGTACAAAACCACTTCTGTCGTGTGGCTACGGTCGCACCCTGGTACGTCCGTTCATGTCTGAACTGCCTCCTGGCGGCTCAGGCAGAATCTTCACCCCGTTCTTAATTTGCCTTTGTTAGGCGCACCTCTCAGCGGCTACTCGCCGCCTGTGCCCCCTTTTCCCTAAAGGCGGTTGCTTCCGATTCGACAGAAAGGTCATTGAAAGGGGCAATGCCAGTCCCACTGGTGGTGTCTAGTGGGTAGGCGCTTAGCTTTTGCAGTGAGTCCCACATAACCACGCAGCCGGCTATCGTGGTATGGTTAGAGCACTCACCACCTCCCTCCCCCGCTTCCCGGAGGGTAGCCCTTTTATTGCTTCTGGGCGCAAAAAAAAATTCTTGTCTTTCCTTGTCCAAATTACAGCTATATTTGTTCATTACGAAACATTACTTGTTTACATGTGCTATCCTTATCAGCCATAATGAATCTTATCTCTTATCACAACAGCCAAATTATATTTTCGTCTAATTTAATTTATATTTCATATAATTTATTTATATAATTTACTGTGTAACACATGACTCTAAATTAATCTAAAAACAAACTTTTATGAAATTAACTCTCGACCGGGGAATCGAACCCCGAACTTTAGTTCGACATTATATTGACATTTACTTTTAACATAGATTATTTCTTTATTCGAAGTGCCTTATATAATTTAATAGCAATGTCTTCAAATGTAAAATTGTTTATTTTTGTAAGGAATGAAAATGATAAACAATTTTTAAGCGCGTCGCCAACAGCAACTATTTTCAAACAAAGGAGGCTACAGTACAGATGCGTTGTCACCTCTGTGGACTGAGACGCCTTACAAACTGTAACTATACTGGCTTATTACACTCTTCAGATGGGAACACAGCAGTGCACGTAAGGTGGTACCTACCCAGACCCAGACGAACTATTAGGCAGAAAATGGCTCCTACTACCTAGTTATTAACAGATTATGCAATGGAAATAAATTAATTTCCTTTCAACCGGGACTTCTACTTACTCTTGGTCACTGTGACAAACTGTGCTACAATAATTAGGGTGGGCTTAGGAACAAAGGTCTGTGACCTAACATGTATGCGAAAGATTCCTTATTAAGATTCTTCAAATTTACCCTTACCCTTAGAGCATATTAAAGACTTTGCGATTCCCACGGGATGTTATAGGTTAGTGGATATTCTTACACCGCCACTACACGGTTTCTTCATTTGTTTTTGTAAAGTGTATTTATGGCTTTAGTAAAATCACTAAATTAAATTAGAAATTAATTTAATGAGAAGTCTAATATTGACCAACCCTTTTTTGTAAGACATTACGTTATGCGATGTGCTTATATGGTATATATTATAGGCATTCACTTGAATACCGGCCTTTAACTAAGTTAATACACGACCAATTAATTAGCTGTTTAACAAAAAATACTCGATAGTGTTAATGAGGCTCAATTGTAGATCGATTTATAGGGGTAATTTTAGCGCGTTAATAGCGACGCCATACATGAGGTCGATTTTCCACTGTTGAACATAGCCAATCCCCATAGATTGCCTCATAGAGGGGATTTTGACAGAATTACCACGCTGGATAGGCGGGTTGGCAACCGTAGTGACCTTATCATTTTGAGTTTTCATTTTTTTTTATATAGATCTTATTTTTTATTTTCCTCTGTCGCATCTTATGGCACCCACGGAATGATTAATGGTAGTGTTTTTTTTTTTTTTATATAGAAGAAGGGGCAACCGAGCATGCGTCTAACCTGATGGCAAGTGTCAAACGCCGTCCAAGAACAACTGCAACACCGGGGTATTTGCAGGTGCGTTGCCGACCTTTTAAAAGAGAGTAAACTCTTTTCTTAAAGGTCAGATTCTCTTACGCCACCGCTACAAGGTGATCCAAAGATTATTCGCAAACAAACCCGTGTGAATAGCTTGTTAACTTAAAGCAATTACCGCAATTTAAATAGTCTACGAGTTTGTACTTAAAAATTGTGAATATATCTGTCATAGGTAAAGTGTTCATGGAGCAAAGTTAAAAAGGAAACTTTGCTCGTTCAGTGAGAACTTTCAAAGTAAAATTTACAGCCAATAAAGACGAGGGCTTTATTCCGTTCTTTTTGAATCGATGGAATAATATATAATTTGACTACCTCTTTGGCCTGGTGGTCGTCAACGTGAGTAACGTGACTGAACACCTTAAGGTCCCGGGTCATAGGTTTTTGTGAGAATAAATTCCCAGTAGCAGCCCGGATTTAGGAAGTTAGCGGTGTTACACTCCCATGCCTAAAATAAGGTACGTATTGTTGCGCGCTTCTATTAATGTCTTGTACATGGCAACACTAGTTACCATTAGTACCCTCTAGTATCGAGTAGCAGAACTAGTAGAGTCAAGATCCTTCTAGAAATTTCGGGACCGATATGTACTCGAACATACTAGATGTTTGTACAGTAAAAGATTCTGGAACCTATCTGAGGCCCTATATAAAGCCGGTATAGACCACGACCGAGTCTGCGCCCTCTTCTCCCAAAAGAGGGTCGCTTCCGATCCAGCAAAGAGGCTTAATCGGCCAATTGCCAGTCACCACTGGCGGTTTTTAGTGGGTAGCACCTAGGCTCCCCTTTAGGTTAGACACAGTGAGTCCCACATAACCACGACAGACCGGCTGCCGTGGTATGCATAAAGCATTTACCGCCTCCCCACGTAACGGGGTAGCCCTTTTTCCAATGAGGGCTAATAATCTTCTACTCACCAGATGTCGCTACTAGCGACTGAGGTAAAGTTTTTTGTCACACAGTGTCATTTAATTGAGAAATTAGTTTTAAATAATAGTTTATCATTGTCTAGAGTATTATATTAATATATAACACAATGCGTCAGTGGTTTGATTTTTAATTTTTTGCACATTATAACTCTTTTTTTTTAAAAGTCGTCTTTTAGTTATATTTATAGTTTGGTTTATTCATTTCTAATGTAATTAATATAAAATATAACTAATAATACAGAAAGAAACCTTAAAGATTACATTTTCCTAAGAAATTATCGTCCCCGCTATGAAATCTGTCAAATATTTTACCTCACTCGAAAGAACGACCGAGCCAATATTGAATTGGCGACATAAGTGAATACTTCGAAGCGATACAACTGCGAACTAGGGATCAGTAGTACAATTGTGTTTTATTATTAGTGTGGTTTTAAGTTGTAATTAGTGGTCTGTAATTAAAGTGTCAATTTTGGTAATTCAATCGGCAGTTTTTAATTGTGTCGAACCCAAGCTCGTAACAATATTTATACATCGCATCCCACCAAGATTTTCTAATGTAAGCTAAAATGTGATAATAACTGTAAACGGTTGAATAACAAAATAATGAAAACATTTGTAAATAATTGCTCTACAACATTTAACTGTAATAGAATAGAACAAGATAGTTTTCGATATGAAAGCAAAAATAAATATTTTGGATTATTTCTGCAATAACCTTAACAGCGGGGTCAGCGCCTGATTCAGATCCGTCTAGAAACGCTAAATTTCAGCAAGCACTGCAAATTCAATAGGAATGACATTGGAAATACATGTACTTCGTACAAACACTACTTAGTATAGAAAGCCGTTGGTCCTGCGCCTAATCTCTCTCCTAATCCCTTTATCGGACTATAAGAGTAAGAGAACAGAGATTGCACTTCTGCTTGAACATACACATGTCACATACTAAAATCCTCTCCTGTGCAGTTGGATAGTCTTAGTTGAGACTGGCCGCCGTGACTGAATTTCGGTCTAGAGGAGATTATTATAATAATACGATCAAACACCTTTAACAAATCTTGACATTAAGTAATTGTGGCTATATTTTGATAACAGATAAAAATTAAAAATACTTATCTACACTGCATACGTACATTACATCACTTACTTACATCATCAATATCATACAAACCCTCACAAGTTTACTGAACATAGACCTCCCCCAGGGAATGCCACAAACATGGTCCTGAGCCACCTGCATCCATCGATTTTTTAACAGTGGTAGAGCCACGCGGCAGCTTTTGGTGTCGCACGGATGGGCCGGCTCGAACCGGGGTGGTACCACGACCTCACAGAAAACCAGCGTGAAGTAGAGGTTTACCTCTGCCTTTCGCTTGGTGAGTGCAGGTGGCCGGAGGCCCTTTTTACTGGAAATGAGGCATTCCATCTTAGTCCTCACGGGTGACAACGCATCTGCATTTTGATTTGTAATAGAGGATAGATGTAGATGTCTATGGGCCGCAGCAACCACTTACCATCAGGTGGTCTGTGTGCTCGTTGTCACCCTTATCATATTAAAAAAAAAAAACGACTTCCTGCATGTATTAACAGGTCGTCACTCCATCTAGTGGTGGTTAATCACGTACAGAAGCAATCACTACGTTCTCACAGAATACTAGCGTAAAAAGAGAACCAGAGGCATTTTTAAATAGAGTACTTTAGGGTAATATAGTCATCCGGTTAATATGGTCACTTTCTTATAACTCAAAAACTACAGCCTAATTTGCATAGGTGGCTTTGTGATACGATAGCTCTTCATCAGTCATTCAAATAATAAAGGGTCAAAAGGCCGCCGCTTTATCGACACCATTTTGACAGTTGATATTATAGTAAGTACGTGAGAGTAATATGGTCACCTTAAGATTTATCGCCCTATAAAACCCAAATTAGGGGGAGAACAGAAACAAAAACACAAAGTCGTATACAATAATAATAAATTAATAAAAAAATAGCAAACCAACTTTGGAAATAATTAACTAAATGACTATATTACACTCACGTACCTTACTATTTATCTCCATACTAGCTGTGCCCGCGGCGTAGCTCGCGTATATAGGTTTTACATAAAGAATTTGTCGTTTAGGTAAGAGAATATTAAACGATTTATATCATTACTGTATCAATAAGTGGTAACAAAATAAATCATTATCATCAAAGTTCTAAGTCGTTTATGATAGAGCTTCTGAGTAAACGACGTTAGAAGTAGGCTTATGGTGGCCACACACGGTCAGTTAAACTGATCAGTTTAACTGATGTACATCCAAAAACTGACCGTGAATGTGAAATCTTAAGTTGAAATTTTTAACTGACGGCAACACATGGGTTTTATTCGGGCGTGCTGTCAGTTAAACTGCTCCGTTGAACTGACGTACATCCAAAAACTGATCGTGAATGTGAAATCTTAAGTTTAAATTTTTAACTGACGACAACCCACGTATTTTTCCGGGTGCACCGTAATCCGCTGGCTTCAGTTCGGTCATAGTATAAAGAGAGGCCAAGTAGGTTAACTCCGGCACAATTCGCGATATAATTGCCTACTGTCTAAGGGTTGTCACTGTCACCAAATCATTAGTTTAAAGCCCGGCCCTATATCTATAATAAAAAAATTGAATAAAGCGACTAAAATATTGTAAAAAAAACATCGTATAAAATTACTAACGCCTGCCACTTAGACTGTAATCAATTTTTTGTTCTGTTGTTATTATTCGAACTTTGCTCTATTTATCTGATTCACAATTAGTCAATTACTTATTTTTAATTACGATTTTATAACCGTAAGTAGGTACTTAGTTACTATTCTTCCTCTGTCTGATAGACAACTAATACAACAAAAATAAGTAAGTAGGTATCTCATCGTCAAGTAAAAATTATATGCTATAATAAGTGACTCGCTTACGTGACGCGCGAACCTCGTGCGGTGTTAGCCTCGACTGGCGCATTGAGAAATACTTCGAGATTGTGTTTAAGTGTGCGTGCGGCGCCTCATAGATACTATGGCGCACACATACAAGCCGCGCGCAGTGCGTTTGTATCAAGATAACGTACTTCCCCTCTCTTTATACTATGGTTCGGTTCCATTATTGGTAAGTACATACTTTCTTAGTAGCTTTTACATATATTTTATAATTTTTTATAATTTTTTTTTTAATTTTATATTACTTTCTACATTTTTTATTAAATAAAACATTACCCCCACACTAAGATTTTCTCCTGTATCGTGGAGGCAGTTTACAAACACAAATTGCACAAGGACAAACATCCAGACCCGGATCAATCATTTGTAGGCCATACAAATACTTGCTCCGTGCGGGATTCGAACCCGCGCCCCCCAGCGCAGCAATTCATTGCTAAGCCACTGCGCTACGGAGCCGTCATATATATTTAGAGAAGTTGGTTTGACAGAGGATGGAGACCAAGATGATGGTAATGATGTCACCTTCCTTATGGTGGACTCAGAAGGTGGGTAAAGGATCTCAGTGATGCTACTACGTTGAACCATCGTGTTTGGACTCATTTTCAAATAGGTAAATGGAGAACTAGATGACTGTGATGATATCACCTTTATGTTGGTGCAATCTGAAGGTGGTTATAGGATCTCAGTGACGACACTAGATAGAAAGACCGTGTTTGAACTCATTTGAATGGGCTCATAAAGACCTAGGCGACTGTTATGACCTCACCTTTTTGTTGGTGCAATCCGAAGGTGGGTATAAGAACTCAGTGGCGGCACTAGATAGAACAATCGTGTTTAGGCTCATTGGAAAGGGCTCATAAAGACCTATGACCTCACTTTTCTGATGGTGCAATCCGAAGGTGGATATAGGATATCAGTGGCGGCACTAGATAGAACGGTCGTGTTTGAACTTATTTGAAAGGGCTCATAAAGACTTAGGTGACTGTTATGTTCTAATCTTTCTGATGGTGCAATCCGAAGGTGGATATAGGATCTCAGTGGTGGCACTAGATAGAACGATCGTGTTTGAACTCATTTGAAAGGGCTCATAAAGACCTAGGTGACTGTTTTGACCTCACCTTTCTGATGATGCAATCCGAAGGTGGGTATAGAATCTCAGTGGCGGCACTAGATAAAACGATCGTGTTTGAGCTCATTTGAAAGGGCTCAAAAAGACCTAGGTGACTGTTATGATCTCACCTTTCTGTTGGTGCAATCCGAAGGTGGATATAGGATCTCAGTGGCGGCACTAGATAGAACGATCGTGTTTGAACTCATTTGAAAGGGCTCATAAAGACCTAGGTGATTGTTATGACCTCACCTTTCTGATGGTGCAATGCGAAGGTGGGTATAGGATCTCAGTGGCGGCACTAGGTAGAACGATCGTGTTTGAGCTCATTTGAAAGGGCTCATAAAGTTCTAGGTGACTATTATGACCTCACCTTTCTGATGGTGTAATCCGAAGGTTGATATAGGATCTCAGTGGCGGCACTAGATAGAACGATCGTGTTTGCGCTCAATTGAAAGGACTTATAAAGACCTAGGTGACTGTTATGACCTCACCTTTCTGATGGAGCAATCCGAAGGTGGGTATAGGATCTCAGTAACAGCACTAGATAGAAGTATCGTGTTTGAACTCATTTGAATGGGCTCATAAAGACCTAGGCGACTGTTATGACCTCACCTTTTTGTTGGTGCAATCCGAAGGTGGGTATAAGAACTCAGTGGCGGCACTAGATAGAACAATCGTGTTTAGGCTCATTGGAAAGGGCTCATAAAGACCTATGACCTCACTTTTCTGATGGTGCAATCCGAAGGTGGATATAGGATATCAGTGGCGGCACTAGATAGAACGGTCGTGTTTGAACTTATTTGAAAGGGCTCATAAAGACTTAGGTGACTGTTATGTTCTAATCTTTCTGATGGTGCAATCCGAAGGTGGATATAGGATCTCAGTGGTGGCACTAGATAGAACGATCGTGTTTGAACTCATTTGAAAGGGCTCATAAATACCTAGGTGACTGTTTTGACCTCACCTTTCTGATGATGCAATCCGAAGGTGGGTATAGAATCTCAGTGGCGGCACTAGATAAAACGATCGTGTTTGAGCTCATTTGAAAGGGCTCAAAAAGACCTAGGTGACTGTTATGATCTCACCTTTCTGTTGGTGCAATCCGAAGGTGGATATAGGATCTCAGTGGCGGCACTAGATAGAACGATCGTGTTTGAACTCATTTGAAAGGGCTCATAAAGACCTAGGTGATTGTTATAACCTCACCTTTCTGATGGTGCAATGCGAAGGTGGGTATAGGATCTCAGTGGCGGCACTAGGTAGAACGATCGTGTTTGAGCTCATTTGAAAGGGTATAACACTTTTTAGGGCGTTACTCACCGGCTACGATCATCGGAGAGTTAAGAGACTCGAGTATCAAAATAAAAGTATCCCAGGGCGCCTGTTGTTGGATGATTAGTAAATGAAAATTCAAAGTTACATATACAGACAAAAAGTAGTTTATTTCCTTCTAAAGTTCATACAGATAGCTCCAAATATCAAGTTGTCACTTTAAAATACACTGGGAACTGAGGTTTTGACTAACCTGGTGGATTACACAATATTACACTGTTTATGGTCAATCCCGCGAAGCAGTGAGGTAACAGATGTCCTCCAGGTGTACTCCGGTCGCGGTCTCCAGACCGCCCAGTCCCAATATAGCCACCAGTTGAAGCTGCCTCGCCTCGTTCACATAGTTAAAATTGATAATGGACCATACTCAAAGTAAGGACTAAGGACCCCTATGACAAGACAAAAGAATCTATGAAATACCATGTACCGTTAATTAGAGCACATGTGCTTTTAAGAAGACAAAAACATTAAGTACTTACAATTTATGGGATGATGTGTTTCAACACATTAAACTGCCTGTAGACATTGTGTTTAAGAGGCCGTACGTCCAAGTACTCGTCACTTTAAATTCATGTTCCGGCGTTTCGATTCAAGAATTATATTTGTGCGTGTCCGATCATTACAACGGCTCGCTCAAAAAGACTAGGCCTCCCTTGGGCTACGCGCCACCGTCGATCCGTGGTAGGATTTCGAACTAACACGAAAGGTCAATTGCATGCAATTAGCTAGCTCGATTCGTCAATATACGTTTCTAGTTACTTCGGACTAATGACGTTAGATGGCGCACTGATGTCTATTCATCGACTGTAATAATATAAATATGCTAAAATAATGTACACGAAAATTTTCGTGTTACACATCCCCTTTGCTTGGGTTAAAAAGTTCTTCGTAATGAAGATACTTATTCCGAAGACATCTCGTGCCACCTGCAGAACAACGCCTGAAAACCAAATACAGTGAAGAAGTTGTAATGTGTCTCTAATCCAATCTGACTAAAAATATTCGCACGGATAGTAAATTCCAAGTCACCCATGCACCAACAACTAACAAGTACCAAGCCATCACTTAATCACTTAATTACGACGTTTAATCTTACACAAAGCTCATTATTGCTCTACTTATTACCTAATTTTCATTTCTGTATCTGTATACCTAGTAACATTATATTCCACTAAACAATTTAACCTCAACATGTAATTACCTACTTGTGTTGTTGACACAAAAAAAAACACTACCACAAATTTACCTACTTGTGATGTAATTTAGAAAATACTACACTAATTGTTATACCTATATTAGTCTAATGGCATGCAACTTTATTTACATTTATTCCTACATGGTTTTTTTTTGCTATTAAAATACAACTACCTATGAATAATTACGTTCCCGAATTCTACGCGCGAATAGTCTATTACCATTCATGCGGTGCGTGACGTAACATCACGAGACAGAAACGAATACGTACAGCCTACAGTGCACTAAGCCTATACACGATGTTTACGTTTCGACTTGCCTTTTCTCTAAGTAGTCGAAAAACGAACGTGTTCTTGTTTATTAAGTTGAGTAGTTAAGTGATTTGCAAATCATATTAAGTATTAAGTTAAGTTAAATATCTATCTCGCATTAAGTTAAGTGAATTAACGTTTAATCATATTAAGTTAAAAGAAACGGCTTAAGTAATGCTACGCACTGCCTGGTAGGCATTTTCTTATAAAATGTCCAGAGTACGGGCATAAAAAACAAGTTTTTATCTAACTCGCGCCGATTTTCACAACATAAGGTGACCTACTAGTTATGTATCGCTCGTTCATCAATACAATCACAGCTTATTTATCTCAGAAAGTTCACCGGTGGAAATAAATTTTGAAAAATGTTTATTATTCTTACATTCTTTCACTCAATCATACTCTTCACTCACATTCTACAAAACTATTAGTCATCTTGTTTAAGGATGTCTTTTATGTGAAAATTCCCTAGTGTCTTACCTTCCATGCTGGCTAAGGTATACACTAAAGGTGATAATTTCGCTGTTATGACACATTTTTGAAATTTTGGTGCTAGTTTAACCGTAAATCTCTTTGAGGCATTAGATAGGTAATGGGTACGTTTATATACAATCTGACCTACTTTTAACTCAACATGTCGTTTTCTTAAGTTATAGTACTTTTCATTTCTAGAATGAGCATTTTTAATATGCTTTTGTACCTTTTTAAATATGGTGTCTAATTCCGCTAATTTTTTACTGTATGCTTGTGGTTCACCGAGAGTTACTTGTGATCTTTGAACTGGCTGAGTGCTATCTAAGCTGTGTAACATTCCATCTATTATGAATTCCCGTCCATGCACAAGAAAATACGGAGTAAACTTAGTGGTATCATTCACGGCTGAATTAAGTGCGCATTGCAACTGTGGGATGTTCTCGTCCCATCGTTTATGCTCGGTACCTACATAACATGATATACCGTTAACTACGTTCCTAATCGCTCTTTCGGCTTGATTTACCTGTGGGTGATAACGCGGGTTATAATAGATATTCGGTACGTTATATTTATGTAACAGTTGCCTAAACTGATTAGACACATACTGTGGACCATTGTCAATATAGATAGTCTTACATACGCCATGTACTAGGAACACTTTCTCTTCTATGAACTTAGCGACCGCAGCGCCTGTTGCGGTCCGTATAGGATGCAACATGACATACTTGCTAAAATAGTCTGTACATACAATTAAGTGAATATTCCTATTGCGAGAAACCGGAAATGGGCCTAGCAAATCGCAACATATGGCCTCCCAGGGTTTGTTAACCTCCTTCGGGTTTCCCATTAAACCAGGTCTAGCCGTGTTGACGGGTTTGTATTGTTTACATATCTCGCATTTTTTAACATATTCTTTCACATCTCGGTACATGCTGGGCCAGTAATAATTAAGACTAAGACGCTTGTGGGTTTTAAAGACACCCAAATGAGCACTAACTGGTTCATCATGACATTTCTTTAAAATACCTAACCTGTCTTCCTCGGGTACCACTAACTTCCAATTAAACTCCTTCGTTAACTCATATTTATTTTTAAAGTACCTAAGCAATCTATCGTCTTTTACCATGAAGTGGGGATATTTGCGAGGGTTGGCCTGACAATCTTCGTATACATGTCTATACCACGCATCACTGGTTGCCGGCGTAGCAATTGCATCAACTTGAATCCTACTTAGTGCGTCTGGAATAACATTTAATTTACCTTTTCTGTGTTCTATTTCGAAATCAAATTGACTCAATCGCATGCTCCACCTGGCTAAGCGACCTGATGGGTTATTTAATTTATAAAACCATAATAACGAGGCGTGGTCGGTTATTATTTTACATTTTGTACCTTCTACATAAGATCTAAATTGCTCTAATGCGTAAATCACGGCCATAAGTTCTCTCTCCGATGTGGAAAAATTAATTTCATTTTTAGCAAGAGACCGACTGCAGTATGCTATGGGATGTTCTACCCCGTCATAAGTCTGGGTTAAGACTCCGCCCACAGCCACTGAGGAAGCGTCACAATGGATAGAAAAAGGCAAATCAAAGTTTGGACATTTAAGTATCGGAGCAGACACTAAAGCGGTTTTTAAGTGGTTAAATGACTCATCTGCCTCCGTAGTCCATTCAAAGCGGACATTTTTGCTAGTTAATTTATTCAACGGTTTACTAATTTTCGAAAAATTGTTAATGAACCTCCTGTACCAGCCTGCCATACCTGGAAACCTTTTAACCTCTTTAGCGGAAGTTGGAGTTGGATAATTCAATATAATATCTACCTTTCCCGGATCAGTTCTAAGTCCATGTTTGTCAACTAAATATCCCAAGTACTTAAGTTCTCTACGGCAAAAGACAGACTTATCCATTTTATAGTCAAGTTTGCTTCCCTGAGTTTTGCGTAGACCTTATGCAAGAGCTGCACATGTTCTGAAAAAGTGCTGGATATTATGATTATGTCATCTTGGAAACAGAATACTTTGTTGTTAAATTCGGGACCAAATAGCCTATCCATTAATCTCTGCATTGTGCTTGACGCGAAAACAAGGCCAAACGACATTACATTGAATCTAAATAACCCCCGGCGTGGCACTGTGAACGCGGTTTTATCAGCTGATTGCTCACTATCATAGGGTATTTGCCAATACGCAGCGGAAAGATCTATTGACGTTAGGTATTTCGCGTCGCGGAGCTGATCCAATATGCTGCTTATATACGGGAGAGGATACGCATCGGGTTTGGAAACTGCATTTAATTTTCTACAATCTAGACAAAGCCTTAGGTCCCCATTTGGCTTCTGAACCATTACTACAGGTGAGTTCCAAGCTGACTGTGAAGGTGACACAACTCCTAAACTAAGCATTCTATCCAATTCTTTTTCAAGTGCTTGTTGCTTAGCAGGTGATAATGGATAGTACCTTTGCTTAATAGGTTTACTATCCCCTGTGTCAATGACGTGATGAATTAAATTGGTACGTCCCAAACCTACTTTAACTGTGTTAATTGTATCAAACTGTTGGACTAAATTATCCATGATTTGTTTTTGTTCTATGGATAAAGACTCGTATTCTTCAAGGCCTTTATTAAGAGAAACCGAATTTATGCTATTACTTATTGGTGACTCCGACTTTCGGTCAAACTGTACTTCGGATACAAGGTCACTCCCTAAGTCAAACACCTGCCAAAAATCAACACCTAGAATTATAGGTGGAGTTATTTGTGCAACAACATAAAAATTAATCACTCTGAAATTATTGTTAAATTCAATAGGTAAGGACATATACCCTAAGCAATGCAATCTCGTACCATCAGCAGTTCTTACGTAATGCTCAGTGTCAAACCGGTTGAGTTGAAATCCGTGTTCTAAAAAGATCAAATGCGCATTATTTCCAAGAATGCTACAAGTTGCACCCGAATCTAATAAGCCAAAAGCTTGTAAGTTCAATATTTTTAATTTTAAGTATGGTCTTATATCACTAGTATTTTTTTTAAACAGAACTACCTCTTCATTATTGGACGTATAAGACCTATTTTTATTAAAGGTGTTGGATAGTTCCGTGTTAACTAGTTTTTTGAATTGCAATTACTACAATCTGTACGCTTAACACCTTTTAATCCACACTTAAAACACACTAACTCTTTCGAATTGCATTGATTAGTGAAATGAGTGTTTAATCCACACCTAAAGCATTTCCTATCCAATTGCCTCGAAGAGCCAGCTTCATTCAGCACAGAGACTTGTTTACTGTGAGATCGCGGCGTTTGTTTATTTAAGTCCGCTGTAATTTTAAAGTTATTCAAGTTAGGTTCACTAAATTGTTCCGCACGCGATCGTGCAATTTCTAACTGTTTACAATAAAGTTTAAGTTTGTCTACAGAGGTTATATCATGTAAAGCTAAATCTTTCATGTACTCTGGTCTAATGTTATGCATCAAGATTTCGAGTTGTTGTCTACTCGACAACGGGTGAGTGAGTCGCGAGAACATTCCCTGCATAATGGAAAGATAGACTACTATCGTTTCGTGTCTGGCCTGTGTACGCTGCCTTATTTCATTTAATAGTTTATAGTCTAAATCGGGAATATCAAAGTCGTCCCTTAAGCATTTCAATAATTGTGAATATGAGCGGATGTTATCCTTATTACTTCTAAACCAACATAAAGCAGAGTTTTCTAAAAGATCAGAAAAAGCTGAAAGTATGCGAGCTTCAGAAATGTTGCGAGCCTCTTTAAGTTCCTCAAGCCTTTCAATAAATACACGAACACACGTGGTTCCGTCAAATTTTAAGTTAAATGTATTTAGGTTCAAGGGTTTATCTTTCACATAGATCACGTTACTTTCCACTTTCTGGTTAGACGGCTGTGCCTGGGTTTCCTTGTATTCACTATCCGTGTCGCTATCTTCACCGTCTATGACACTCAAAATGCGAATCAAACGACTACGAAGATCTGACAAATGCGAACTACTTTCAGAGATACGAGCAAGCCTATCCATCAAATAATTTGCACGACGAGACAGTTTAAGAGTCAAATTGCGATCATCTACTTTACCCGCCTGCAGCTGGGATTCCAGAAGTTCGACCTTTGGGGTGCAGATCTCTATTTCAGAGGCTATACTGGGTGACTGGAGTGGTTCACACTTCATGCTTCCACGGCGTGCGAGTTTGTACACCTGGCGGATCTGCTTCCTCACTGCGTCGGTGGTTACATTTTCATCTGTGGAAATGCCAATAATGGCGAGTTCATATCTGATTTCATCTTTATGTAATGAGTCTATATACTTGTGGATCGACATTTTGTTAGAATGTACTGACGGTTACAAAAAAGTCTTAAATCGGTTGATATTAAAAATATCTACTTAAAATAGCACAAATATTTTTATTATGTTAAGTTTTAATTCATTTAAGTACATATAAATCACATTCAAGTTAAACTTTCTTTGTTCTCAAGCTTACTTAAATCTACCTACATCAAAAAAATGTTAACATTAAATTTCACTAAGTTTTCATATTAAATGGGTTTTTAACAGCTTAAATAGTTACAATTAAGGTTAATTCATCTACTAACATCCAGCAACTTAAGGTTCAACGTTGGGTAGCCACTTTATAACACTTTTTAGGGCGTTACTCACCGGCTACGATCATCGGAGAGTTAAGAGACTCGAGTATCAAAATAAAAGTATCCCAGGGCGCCTGTTGTTGGATGATTAGTAAATGAAAATTCAAAGTTACATATACAGACAAAAAGTAGTTTATTTCCTTCTAAAGTTCATACAGATAGCTCCAAATATCAAGTTGTCACTTTAAAATACACTGGGAACTGAGGTTTTGACTAACCTGGTGGATTACACAATATTACACTGTTTATGGTCAATCCCGCGAAGCAGTGAGGTAACAGATGTCCTCCAGGTGTACTCCGGTCGCGGTCTCCAGACCGCCCAGTCCCAATATAGCCACCAGTTGAAGCTGCCTCGCCTCGTTCACATAGTTAAAATTGATAATGGACCATACTCAAAGTAAGGACTAAGGACCCCTATGACAAGACAAAAGAATCTATGAAATACCATGTACCGTTAATTAGAGCACATGTGCTTTTAAGAAGACAAAAACATTAAGTACTTACAATTTATGGGATGATGTGTTTCAACACATTAAACTGCCTGTAGACATTGTGTTTAAGAGGCCGTACGTCCAAGTACTCGTCACTTTAAATTCATGTTCCGGCGTTTCGATTCAAGAATTATATTTGTGCGTGTCCGATCATTACAACGGCTCGCTCAAAAAGACTAGGCCTCCCTTGGGCTACGCGCCACCGTCGATCCGTGGTAGGATTTCGAACTAACACGAAAGGTCAATTGCATGCAATTAGCTAGCTCGATTCGTCAATATACGTTTCTAGTTACTTCGGACTAATGACGTTAGATGGCGCACTGATGTCTATTCATCGACTGTAATAATATAAATATGCTAAAATAATGTACACGAAAATTTTCGTGTTACAAGGGCTCATAAAGTTCTAGGTTACTGTTATGACCTCACTTTTCTGATGATGCAATCCGAAGGTGGGTATAGGATCTCAGTGGCGGCACTAGATAAAACTATCGTGTTTGAGCTCATTTGAAAGGGTTCATAAAGACCTAGGTGACTATTATGACCTCACCTTTCTGATGGTGTAATCCGAAGGTTGATATAGGATCTCAGTGGCGGCACTAGATAGAACGATCGTGTTTGCGCTCAATTGAAAGGACTTATAAAGACCTAGGTGACTGTTATGACCTCACCTTTCTGATGGAGCAATCCGAAGGTGGGTATAGGATCTCAGTAACGGCACTAGATAGAAGTATCGTGTTTGAACTCATTTGAATAAGCTCATAAAGACCTAGGTGACTGTTATGATCTCACCTTTCTGATGGTGCAATCCGAAGGTGGGTATAGGATCTCAGTAACGGCACTAGATAGAAGTATCGTGTTTGAACTCATTTGAAAGGGCTCATAAAGACCTAGGTGACTGTTATGACCTCAACTTTCTGATAGTGCAATGCGAAGGTGGGTATAGGATCTCAGTGGCGGCACTAGGTAGAACGATCGTGTTTGAACTCATTTAAAAGGGTTTATAGAGACCTAGTTTAATGTGATTATATTACCTTCATGATGGTGAACAAATAAGGTGGGGTAAATGATTTCAGTTATGCCAATACGAAACACTATCGTGTTTGGGCTCATTTGGAAGGACTCAAGAAGTAACTACACAAATAATATAAATATAATAAATAGTACAAACAGTATTATTACTCACTTTATAATGTTTTCAGGCAATTAAAAAGCAGCAAAATTCCTAAGTAGGTACAAAATTAGAAATCGACCATATATTTTACAGGCAATAAAAAACAAGGCAGAACGGAAAAAGCATAACTACAACCAGAAAACGAAAATATCTGCGTACTTCAAGAAAACCTACAAGCACCATTAACACCAATTCCTTTAAATAACCAAGTTACCTGTACGCAGTATTTAGAATTCAATTATTTTTGACTAATTTATTACACGAATACTACCCATTTAATAACACAAACTTTACGGATTTTATTTTGTTTAACTTATTTTAATTCGTGACGTTTGGGTGCTTCAACTTTATTTTAGTGTGTAACACGTCGAGAGCTCAATTAGATAAACATAGAAAGCTAGGTCATCCTAACTATTTCCGTTACTGAAAACCGATAAGCATTATCTGGTCATCATAAGACCTTCATAATGTGCCCATGCCCATGGATTTTTTTTGGGTTCACCGTAACCGCAGTGCAGGTTAGTAGATATCAGTGGGGTGTCGCCCGCTCTACAGATAGGTAATTTAATAAACAGATAAAAATAAATAACACATTTATTAAATAAATAAAATTTACCACAATGAATAAAGCTATCATAATATCTGACCCATTTCTTAAAAGTGTCTTAATACTGATCTCATCATGAATAAAATATCTTTTGAAATGTTAATATATAGAAAACGTTATTTATATACATATATACGGAACGAATTTCATTTCTCGATCGATGAAGCTGCACCCGTGCGCGTTTAGTTGGCAATACTCCTATAAATTAAAAATATCATTTCCTATCTATTAACTACATGTTCCCCGCGACTTCGCCCGTGTGTAATTTATTACGATTGGATTTCATGTGTTTTAGTTTTTTTTTTGCACAGAACCCTAATTCTTTTTCTAAATTAAAATTAGCCTAAGTTCCTCCATATAATATCAGTTATCTGCCACAGAAAGTCTCGTCAAAATCGGTTCAGCCGATTCGGAGATTAGGCGGAACAAACAGACAGACAGACAGAAAGAAAGATAGACAAAGATTTTAAAAATTGTGTTTTTCTTATAAGTACCGTATGTAAATTAACATCAATGGCGAGTACATCACTCACCTTCGATTTGCCGACGATATAGTCCTCATGGCAGAATCGCTGGAGGAGCTAAGCACTATGCTCAATGACCTCAAAAGTGTCTCCCAACGGATAGGTCTTAAGATGAACATGGACAAAACAAAGATTATGTTTAATGTCCATGTCACACCTATGCCGGTAGTTGTTGGGAGCACTAAGCTCGAAGTTGTTGACGAGTATGTTTACCTGGGACAAATAGTCCGACTAGGTAAGTCCAACTTCGACCGAGAGGTCAATCGACGGATTCAACTCGGCTGGGCAGCGTTCGGGAAGCTACGACACATCTTCTCGTCAGAAATACCTCAAAACCTTAAAACAAAATTGTACAACCAGTGCGTGTTGCCAGTGATGACTTACGGAACTGAGACGTGGTCCTTCACTGCTGGCCGTATGAGGAAGCTCAAGGTCGCTCAGCGAGCTATGGAGAGGGCTATGCTCGGAGTTTCTCTGCGTGATAAACTTAGGAATAAGGATATCCGCAGTAGAACCAGAGTAACCGACATAGCCCAACGGATTAGTAAGCTGAAGTGGCAGTGGGCCGGCCATATAGCTCGAAGAACCGACAACCGATGGGGAAGAAAGGTTCTCAAGTGGCAGCCTCGTACCGGTAGGCGAAGTGTAGGGCGTCCCCCCACAAGATGGAGTGACGACCTGGTAAGACATGCAGGAAGTCGATGGATGCAGGTGGCTCAGGACCGTGCTTTGTGGCATTCCTTGGGGGAGGCCTATGTTCAGCAGTGGACTTGTGAAGGGCTGTAATGATGAAAATGATGATGACCGTATGTACTTTCATATGCTTTTAGTAAAAAGCTGTTATTTTGACATTACAAATAGACACTTCAATTTTATTTATTTGTATAGATATACATTAATAGACAGGAAATGCTATTAAATAAGGTTTAGGTATTATTAAATATCATTTCATTTATCTCTATATATGATATTTTATAGGAGTCACGCAAACCAAATGCCCACGGCCACGCCCGACGTTTTAACTAGGACTGTTGATAAAATATCGATATATAGAAAAATCTATTTTTTATTTAGAAATATCGATATTTATTTTTAATATTTTGACGACATATATTGAAATATAAGTTTGATATTGAAATATACAGTCGATATATTATTTAAAATATATTTTTTTATTTTTTTCACGTATATCATTTAATCTACAACACCATCGTAAACTTAAATCCTAATCCGTGATGGACCCAATCTACTATACTTTATTTACACTATATTATGTTTTTCATTTTTCCCCAGTTTATTTATTTGCTTATATCTTAAAAAGAAATGTAATTTTGTAAAGTATATCTCTGTGCTATTAAGATCACTATAATGTATGAAACTTAGTACTACTTTACTTACTGTGAGTTTTGGCAGGAGCTTGACCATTGAAGGATGGTTGCTCCTGTTTTATCGTTTAAATAATCTTTTGAAGTGGATTTTTAGCAAAGTGATGCAATTATGTGTATTAAGGGTCTGCACATGTTTTCTTTTTATAGGATAAGGGTGACAAACGAGCACACAGTCCACCTGATGGTAAGTGGTTGCTACGGCCCATAGACATCTACATCTATCCACGTTTACGAATCAAAATGCAGATGCGGATGCACCCCGGTTCGAGCCGGCCCATCCATGCGACAGCAATTCTGCCGCGTGGCTCTACCACTGTTAATGAGCTATTAGAGAAAACGACGATATAAGTGTTTCGATGTTGGTATAAGCCTCAAGTTATTTTAATCGATTAGGCGTCTTATGATTTACTTCCGTGCTATCAGAAATAGCTGTTAAATATTTGATTTCTTCAGCTGCATCCAAAGCATCTGAACGAATTAATTCTACAATCAATCTTTTAGTGCCCAATAATTGGAGTATTGAAACAGCTGAACATATAAAACAACGAGTATTTTTGAAAACTCTTACTGACAAATATTGGTAAACATAATTGTCTTACTTAAATTAAACTATAATTTAAGTTAAAGTTATAGTCTATATACGTCCCAATGCTGGGCACTCCTCAGCTGGGCAGGCCTCTCCTAACTTCTGAGAGGGTTTAGGGCAACGGCCGCAGCGCTGCCCCAATGCGTGTTGGCGACTTTACGTTTTCTGAAATTTTTATTTTATTTCTCAGACATGCAGGTTTCCTCACGATGTTTTACTTCATCGCCGAGCACGTGGTAAATCAGCACTTAAAATTGCAATTAACAATTTCATTGGTGCCGGCGGGGATCGAACCCGGGTTGCTCGCGTACTGTGAAATTTACAGCGAGCGCTAACCGTCTGAGCTACCATGGCTCTTTAATAATTAGGTTATAGTTCTTAGTAAAATAATTACTAACCTATCATTTTCATACATTTATAATTTAATTTGTTTAATAAATATTCTAAATTATAAACTGTGTGAATCATTTTTAAGCAAGAAGCATCAATATATCGCTTATGTTTCCGATATATAAAACTCCGATGTTGATATATTTATAATTATCGATATATTAAAAATCCGATATTTTGAAAATATAAACAGCCCTAGTTTGAACTGATCAGTTGGAATTATCAGTTGAACTGACCGTGTGTGTCGAATTTTTTTTGGATTAAATCCGTTTGAAATGATCAGTTGAACTGATGTCAGTGTACTGACCGTGAGTGGGGACCATTAGCCGGGATGTACACAAAAAGGTTCCGGGGCTACTAACACGGGAAAAAGCAACATAGAGTTGGCCATGTGCAAAACAGTCAGTACTGAGGTGCACTCCTACAACGCGTAAATTTTGACCTTGCGCTTTATTTACGGTCATCGCATAACACACGCTGACTATGACTGGGAACTGAACGCGCTTAAAACTGAAAGGAAAGTTACTTCTTAATAGAGGGTTTTTTTGTCAACAGTAGTTAGTACTGTACGAACAATAAAAATGTCATTAATTGTTTAAAGTGCAATGTATTTCGCAACTTAGTTTCAGATGTCAGCATCTGATTGCGGTTGCTACACAGTTTCTTTGTGTAATATAACTTCTAAGTAACTTTTAACTTAGCTGTGCTCTAAACAACTGACTGAAACTGAATAAAGCAAAATAAATGCGTTGCCAAAACCATAAACGAAAACTTTAATAAAGGGGATTTCCCCGCTTATAGTCGCCGGTAAAAAAATCAAGTTGATCATTCTAAAGGGGGAGCCGGGAGATCCATAGCACAGGGTATCCTAGTTTGGAGTCGTCTCCCATGCATTGTGGAAAAAATATGTTTGAAAAATATAAACTGCAATGTACTATTTGTGGGAAAAACTAATAAAGGTCATTATTATTATTATAAGTAATGCGGACTAACAGTGCTGCTATAAAAGAGTTAATAACCCGCTAGTCGCTACAATTTTGAAATGTGTGCTAAATTCACCAAAAAGCGCTGGATTAAGCGCTAGGTGCTAAAATTTCGAAATGCGCGCTATACATTCCAAAAAACGCTAAATCTAATTCCCAAAGCGCTAAAATGGCAGCACTGATTTTGCGTATATATTATAAATACAATATCACGACATTTCATTGCAATTTTGTTATTTTTGGTCGGGTTCCGTTGTATGGATTGAGTAGATACAATTGATACAAATTTCTTCAGTAAGTCTCAATACGATTCACCGGCGAAAAATCTCAACACATCAATTCAGAAAAGGTTGTAATTTGTACAACTCCATCTATTACGTCCTTTGTGTAAGAAAACATCCTTTTTTAATCTCTTTTTGTGTTTTAAGTATAAATATGTTAATTATTATGGAACGTTTTTTTTTACACACAAATCTTTTTATTACTATTTCTGAGATTTTATGGCACCATTGAACAAATTCGAATCTACATTTCAAAATAATAATCATTACTTTCGATAGAATTAACCAATTTTAATAAAACAAAGTTTAAATGTAACTCGAAGATACGCTTTATGATTTTCTTAACGATTTCTTTGAAAAAAAAAAGATGTTTACTTTAGACGTGATGCGTTTATATAAAAATAGACAAACAGACAGACAGACAATTCTAAAAATTATAAAAATGTACTTATTTAATTATTTTCAGTTCCCCATAATGATTTTAGCTACCAAAATATACTATACAATGTACAGAAACAGACACAACATGTTATTATCATTTTTATTATATGCAAGACCTATAAAACATCTTTGATTATATGTATATATTTAAAGAAAGATGGTGCTGCTAACATCAATTCTAAAAATAAAAGAGATTAATTGACGCGATTGATACATTATATAAAACATAAAAGAACTTATAAATCAGTGCCTGCACATTAAGCAAAAAATAAATTTTGACCCTCGCCAAAACCAACGCAATTGTTAATAATAGCTCTTTTAAAATTTGATTTACCACATAGAGTGCTCGGCGGTAAAGAATAAATTGAGTTTGTCAACACGCAGTAGGGCAGCGATAATATAAAGATTAGCAGTAAATATGAAAACTCTACTACAGAAAAAAACCATATTGCAATTGCATTACATTTGCACAACACCACCAGCTATCGATGAAATTGGTTAACTATTGTGCTTTAGATTTAGTTAATATATTTTTGTATAATATATTTAATATATATGTTCTTTAATACTTTTGTTTATTGCGTTTTAGATATACATAATTATATCATTATAGAACATTATTTTACATTATTTAATTATGATTTATGATATGATATTAGTTTAAAATGCACTTGATGACTCAAACAAAGCCACCGTTGAGCAAATTCGTACCTATACTTCCCTACCCATACTTCAGAATATTTATCATAACTTTTGATGGAATGAACTGATTTTAATGAAATAAAGACTGAATATAACCCGAAGATACACTTTATAATTTCCTTAACAATTCTTATGATATAAATTAGTACTTTATACGTGATACGTTAACAAACAAACAGACAGACAGACAGAAAATACTAAAAATGGTAATAATGTATTTAATCACTTATTTTTAGTACCCCTCAATCACTTTTATTACTTTTATATGTATAGATTACATTAGGGGGTCACTGTAGAAGCGTGCTCATCGCGACCCCTGCCAGCCCTTTTCAGGGCTGCAATTCTACTTAGCTGCGCACCCATGCCAACGAGGGTTAGGGCGTCCCCCCAAGGCGACGCACACCAGCTCGTCCCCGTTGGTGTGGAATGCAGCGCGCAAAGCGGCGATGGGGACCGCCACCCGTCACGCACAGCCCGACACGGCGGAAGGTGGAGGACAGAGTGCAGAGTTGGCACGTGGAATGTTAGAGGAGGCATGAGAGATAAGACGAATGAGTTGATCGAAATAATGAAAGAAAGAGAATTAGATGTCGTGTGTATGTCGGAGACCAAACGGAAGGGCAGTGGTACTGAAGAGCTCCCTAGCGGGGCGTTAGCTCTATGGTCCGGAGTCCCGGAGAGCGAGAGCGCCCGCCAGGGAGTGGGGGTGCTGCTGTCGTCTCGGTTGGTCGATGTTATGACTGAATATAAAGTTGTGAACTCAAGCCTTCTCTGGGTTCGCTTTAAATTGGGACTGACGAAGTTATTCCTTTTGGCTGTTTATGCGCCGGTAGCTTCGTCGTCCAGGGCTGAGCTGGAGGAGTTTTGGGAAAATGTAAGAAAAGTTCTAGATTTGGCTAGGGGAAACGAAAGAATTGTTGTATGTGGTGATTTGAATGGATGGGTTGGTACCGCTCGACCAGGGTACGAGTCGGTGCTTGGAAAGTTTGGGGATAAAAGGGTTAATGATGCTGGCAAGCTTATACTGGCGGTATGCAAGGAAAAGGGTCTTCTTGTGACAAACACTATGTTTAATCACAAGAAAATCCATATGTATACTAGAGAAAGAAAGAATGAGAGAAGTATGATCGATTTGTTCCTGGTGGATGACCGACTGCGAAAACAGGTGATGGATACGCGAGTGTTCAGGGGTGCTGACCTGGGAACGGATCACTATCTAGTGATTACTAGATTTAGGGGTCTGTTCGCGGGTTGGCGCTACCGGACGGCAGTAACAGAACCACAGTCGGTCTGTCGCATCCGAAGCTGGAAGCTTCAGGAAGCGGATACTAGGGACAAATATCATGCGAGGGTAGCCGAAAAGCTTGACACTATCGATGGCAGAAATGAATGTGTGGAAAGAACATGGCAGAACCTTAGGGATGGAATGGTAAGTGCAGCGGAAGAAGTGTGTGGAACGATTAAAAGAGGCAGTAGTAAAAGAAGAGATGCATGGTGGAATGATGAAGTGAAAGAAGCTGTAAAGAAGAAGAAGAAAGCATGGTTAGACTACTTGGCCTCTAGTAATGATAAGGATATGAGAGAGAAGATGAAAGAAAGATATAAGCTGCAAAAAGTTCACACGAAAGCATTGATTGAGGAAGTGCGTAAAAGGTGTAGAATGGAAGCGGACGAAAGGTTGTCGCACAACTTTAAGGAGAACTCCAAACTCTTCTGGAAAGAGGTTGGAAGGACCCGAAGTGGTGCGACGGCCTTAAGAATGAACAAAGTGCTTTCGAGAACTAATGACGTCCTCTCAGACAAATCGGACGTCATGCAGCGATGGAGCGAATTTTATAGAGAAATGTATGCGTGTGATGATCTTAGTGAGGGATCCGGGGATGACGCCGAGACTGGTACGCCAGACCCGGACCTCGATGACACTGAGGTCATCAGTATGAAAGAGATTGAACGTGCGATTCGAAGTTTGAAATGTGGTAAGGCTGCGGGACTAGACAGAGTTACTGCTGAAATGGTCAAGTATGGTGGGCCTCGCGTCTGGGACAGCTTTCATCTGCTGTGCAATTTGTGCTGGCGGACGGGGGATGTCCCGGATGATTGGCGATCCGCAGTCATTGTGCCTTTATATAAAGGTAAAGGTTCACATTTTGACTGCGGGTGCTATCGGGCGATCAGCTTAACCAGTTTAGCAAGTAAAGTTTACTCGAAGGTTTTGACACGTAGGATGCAAGAGAAATCGGAAAGATTTCTATGGGAGGCACAATGCGGATTTAGACCTGAAAGAGGATGCACGGATCAAATGTTTTCTCTCCGCATGATCACGGAAAAGCTTCTTGCTGCTAACCAGAGGATTTTCTGTGCTTTTGTGGATCTTGAGAAAGCATTTGATAAGGTTGTAAGGAAGAAAATGTGGGAACTGTTGCCGGGGTATGGTGTGGATGGTCGATTGCTAAGGGCTGTGCAGTCACTTTACTGTGACTGTAAAGCCTGTGTGCGGGTAGGGCATGACCTGTCACCCATGTTTAGCGTCCAAACGGGCGTAAAACAGGGTTGTGTCATGTCTTCCTGGCTGTTCATACTGTATCTCGACAGCTGTTTACAGAAGCTGAAAGATAGCTGTTTGGGTGTGAAATTGGGTGACATTAAAGTAAATTGTCTGCTGTATGCTGATGATGCAGTGCTTATTGCACCATCAGAGGCAGAACTGCAGGCATTAGTCACGTGTATGAAAGAGGAATGTGAAATTAAAGGTCTCCGCTTGAATGCTAATAAAACTAAGGTTCTGGTATTTGAAAGGGACGAAGAGAGAACGAAGTGTGAAATATGGGTAAATCAGGAATGTCTAGAACAGGTAAATGAAATTGTATACTTGGGGAGTGCTTTTAGCCGGGATGGAAGATGTGATGTAGATGTGGACAGGCGTGTCGCTGCCGGGAACAAAGTCAATGGTGCCCTGACTGCGTTAGTCAAAAGGCAAGGCGTAGTCAAGAGTGCACGCCTTGCAATACATAACGCAGTGTTTGTACCGACTTTGTTATATGGCAGCGAAACCTGGGTATGCCAGAAGAAGCATAAAAGCAAGTTGAATGCAGTGGAGATGCGATCTCTTCGTAAAATGTGCGACGTTACCATGGCCGACCGGAAGCGAAACGAAGAGATTCGCAATATGGCAGGTTTGAAAGATGACCTTATCACAAAAATTGATAAGGGCGTGCTTCGATGGTTTGGGCACGTTGAGAGAATGAGTGAAGACCGAATGGTGAAGAAAATATATAGCGCGAAAGTTAATATTAAAAGGTGTCGAGGTAGACCGAGACTAACTTTCGAAGACCATGTGAGCAAACTGCTCGAAGAGGGGAGGGTCAAGAGTACTCGGATACCTAGACGTGCATGTATGAAGAAGATAATGAATCTGAAAGAAGCGAAAGAGGTATGTAAGGATCGTGACACTTGGCGATCTGTTCTCTCTGGCTACCCCGTCAGGGATTGTGCGTGACGATAAGTAAGTAAGTAAGTAAGTAAGTATATGTATAGATTATTAAGTCCTCTGGGGTGACAACGTATTTGCATTTTGATTCCACTAGGAAAAAACGATTGAACTAGGATAAAATTAAGTAAAAAGGTACAATGTTCATTTACTAAAATATATCTACATACATATCCCGAGAAATTATATAATTCTGCACAGCGTGTATAAAACAACTAAGTATGTATTTGAATTTTAGTTAAGTTTGACTAGATAGTAAGACTTCTATAAGGACGAGAGAAATGAAACGCTTGAGTGTTGACGTAAGACTGACTGTAATTACTTTATTAATAAGTTTATATATTAGATTATACCCAAACATACGTATAGGTACTAGGTAGATACTACACTTCTTTTCTAAACCAATCTTGGTGTGTTTTTATTACTCGGACTAGATAAGGTATTTATAAATTTTGAAGATGCAGGAAAACTATTTCAGTAGGAACTGTTCATCTGCATTTTCTTTAGCAGCCGCTAACTAAATGGGCCTCCCCCAAGCACAGAGGATTTGCCATTATTAAAACGCTTGGTAATGTACTGGTAAGCTACTGATTATCTACTTCCTTCAAGTTTGATGCTCTCCGATCTGGGAAATTTACAACTGGTGTCACTATCAATACAGCTCATCACAAGTACATAGATTGAAGAACGGTATATAGGTAAAAGTTTAATTAAAAACATTTTATTAATGTTACTTTCTGGGTTTTGATATATAAGAAGAAATATCTTTATTTCTTTGAGGTAAATAAACTATAACTTTCGTTCAAGTCATTTTTCAGTCTACTACCGTTTTTTGTTTGAGATTTTTTAATAGTATAAGGGTGACAAACGAGCACACAGTCCACCTGATGGTAAGTGGTTGCTGTGGTCCATAGACATCTACATCTATCCACGTTTGCGAATCAAAATGCAGATGCGTTGTCACCCGTGAGGACTAAGATGGAATGCCTCGTTTGCAGTAAAAAGGGTCTCCGGTTCTCTACACTCACCATACGAAACACAGCAGCTTTAAGTTGCTATTTTACTCTGGTATTCGGTGAAAGCGTGATCCTTCCCCGGTCGAGCCGACCCATTCGTGCTAGAACTATACTATTAATATAGCTGCAGCATGGCTCTACCACGTATAAAAAGGTTGTTTGGTTTAGTCTCAGAACAATAACTAAAGTAGATTGTTTAAAGAATGATCACCTAAACTAAAAAAATATAGGGAAACAGAAACAGAAACAGTAACAGAAACTTTTTTATTCAATATAGATTATAAATAATGCTTATTGAAAGTCACTCTTTTGTATAATTACCACTAGTTCGAAAAAAAAACCTTTGTCCAGGGAAGAACCAGCAAGAAACCCAGCGGGACTTTTTTTTTAAATAACAGCTTACAATCATGTATGTTACACAAATTAACAACACAACAAATTAGAAATAGCTTGGTAGCGATCACCTCATTTCCAGGGATTATTATCATCTATAAATTCTTTAATACTAAAATAACCCTTTTTATACAAACTTAGTTTAATAAAGTTTTTGAACTTTGAGCAGGTCAAATTTTGTATATTTTCTGGAATTTTGTTGTAAAAGCGTATACATCACCCCAAGAATGAATTACTGACTCGATGGAGTCGAGTAACCGGTACTACTAGCTTGTGTCTGTTCCTAGTATTTACAGAATGAATATCACTTATTTTTGTAAAACTACTTTTATTTTTGTGTACGTACATTACATTTTCATAAATGTATTGAGAGGCCAAAGTTAATACATTAATTTCCTTAAATTTTTGTCGCAGCGACTCTTTAGGCTTTAAATCATAAATTGCTCTTATGGCCCTCTTCTGTAAATTAAATATAATTTCAGTGTCAGCTACGTGTCCCCATAGCAAAATACCATTCGACATTATGCTATGGAAATAGCTAAAGTAAACTAGTCTAGCTGTTTCAACACTAGTTAGACTTCTAATCTTTTTTACGGCATATGCTGCAGAACTAAGTCTGCTTGCTAGTTTTGATATATGGGGGCTCCATTGAAGCTTCGCGTCTAGTGTGATTCCAAGAAAAAAGGTGGTATCTACAAGACTCAGTTTCTCCCCATTTAAAATTACATTAGTATTTAATTGTTTGACATTTGAAGTCATAAATTTTATACATTTCGTTTTAGTGCCATTTAAATGCAAATTATTAACATTGAACCAATTTACTAATTTAGATATAGCATTATTTACTTCGTCATATTTTAGCATTGTCAACTTAATTTGAAAATTAAAGAAGTTTCATCTGCAAATAATACTATATCATGGTTATCTCCTACTATGTAAGGTAAGTCATTAATGTATACAAGAAACAGAAAGGGGCCTAGAATTGAGCCTTGAGGCACGCCCATCTGTACCATCGACCCGGAAGAACTCATACTGTTAATGACAACTTTTTGCGTTCTCTTACTTAAATATGAAATAATTAATTTAAGAGCATCACTTCTTACACCTGTTGTGACGACTTGTTGTGACGACAACTGTTCAGTGATGTCTCAGTGATCGCGAGAGTGAAAACCGGCAGCGATCACCGAATGGTTAGAGGCACACTGAACCTAAATGTTAAGTTGGAGAGGTCTCGTCTGATGAAGTCAACGCTCCGTCCCCCTCGTGCTCTAATCCAAAGTCCCGAAACCTTTCAGCTCGAGTTACGAAACCGTTTTCAGTGCCTAGAAGACTGCAATTAAGTGGACGATATGAATGACAAGCTCGTGGAAACTGTCCATGCGGTCGGAGCTAAGCTCTGCAAGACCCGCCGCAGAAGAACACAAAAACTCTCCGATCACACTCTTAATCTCATGGCTGTTAGACGGGAGATGAGGCTACATTCTTCAACAGATTTGACAGCATACAGGCAACTGAACAGACAGATCTCCAAATGCATGCGGCGGGACTTACGCAACTTCAATACAGCTCGTATTGAAGAAGCGATCGAGCGGAACCAAGGCTCCAAAGTCTTTGCCAGAGACCTGTCTGCCAGAAAGAGCCAACTGTCAAAGCTGAAGACCGAATGTGGCAGCATCGTTTCCGGGGCACCTGAGATTTTGAGTGAGATTGAGAGGTTCTATGGGCAGCTGTACACGTCATCGTTGGAGCCACACGCCAGTGTGAGTAACGATCCAAGAGCGAGTCTTATCCGACACTATTCCGAAGATATCCCGGACGTCAGTCTGAGCGAGATTAGAATGGCTCTCCAGCACCTTAAAAACGGCAAGGCCCCAGGCGAGGATGGAATTACAGCGGAGCTTCTGAAAGCGGGTGGAAGACCGGTACTTGAGGTCCTTCAGAAGCTCTTTAATTCCGTCCTCCATGGTGGCATTACACCGGAGGCGTGGAGCAGAAGTGCGGTGGTCTTGTTCTTCAAGAAAGGTGACAACGCTCTCTTGAAGAACTACAGACCGATTTCCCTTCTGAGCCGCGTCTATGTGCTGTTTTCGAGAGTCATTACGAATCGTCTCGCGCGCAGACTTGACGACTTCCAGCCTCCCGAACAAGCCGGTTTCCGGAAGGGCTTTAGCACCATACACCACATACATACCCTACGGCAAATTGTACAGAAGTCCGAAGAGTACAATTTGCCACTATGTCTGGCGTATGTGGACTATGAGAAAGCCTTTGATTCCGTCGAAATTTGGGCGGTGCTGCAGTCCCTTCAGCGGTGCCAAGTTGACTGTCGGTATATCGAAGTGCTGAAGTGTTTGTACAGTAGGGCTACGATGGCTATCCGAGTACAGAACCAGAGTACGAAACCTATCCAATTGCAGAGAGGTGTAAGACAGGGTGATGTTATATCCCCGAAACTCTTCACCGCTGCATTGGAAGACGTTTTCAAGCTTCTGGACTGGAAAGGATGCGGTATTAACATCAATGGCGAGTACATCACTCACCTTCGATTTGCCGACGATATAGTCCTTATGGCAAAATCGCTGGAGGACCTAAGCACTGTGCTCAATGACCTCAATAGTGTCTCCCAACGGATAGGTCTTAAGATGAACATGGACAAAACAAAGATCATGTTTAATGTCCATGTCACACCTATGCCGGTAGTTGTTGGGAGCACTAAGCTCGAAATTGTTGACGAGTATGTTTACCTGGGACAAATAGTCCGACTAGGTAAGTCCAACTTCGACCGAGAGGTCAATCGACGGATTCAACTCGGCTGGGCAGCGTTCGGGAAGCTACGACACATCTTCTCGTCAGACATACCTCAAAACCTTAAAACGAAATTGTACAGCCAGTGCGTGTTGCCAGTGATGACTTACGGAACTGAGACGTGGTCCTTCACTGCTGGCCGTATGAGGAAGCTCAAGGTCGCTCAGCGAGCTATGGAGAGGGCTATGCTCGGAGTTTCTCTGCGTGATAAACTTAGGAATAAGGATATCCGCAGTAGAACCAGAGTAACCGACGTAGCCCAACGGATTAGTAAGCTGAAGTGGCAGTGGGCCGGCCATATAGCTCGAAGAACCGACAACCGATGGGGAAGAAAGGTTCTCGAGTGGCAGCCTCGTACCGGTAGGCGAAGTGTAGGGCGTCCCCCCACAAGATGGAGTGACGACCTGGTAAGACATGCAGGAAGTCGATGGATGCAGGTGGCTCAGGACCGTGCTTTGTGGCATTCTTTGGGGGAGGCCTATGTTCAGCAGTGGACTTGTGAAGGGCTGTAATGATGATGACTTCTTACACCGTAGTGTTGAAGTTCCCTGATTAATGTTTCATGGTGAACACAATCGAAGGCTTTGGATAGGTCACAAAATATACCCAAAGCATCCTGTGAATTCTCCCATGCATTAAATATATATTTAATCAGCTCAACACCGGCATCAGTTGTCGAGCGACCCCTTGTGAAACCAAATTGATTTTTATGAAGTAAATTATTTATATTAAAGAAATTTAACATTTGATCAAGAATAATTTTTTCAAAAATCTTACTAAGTGTTGGTAGTACAGAAAAAGGTCTAAAATTAGCGGGGTCTAATGCATGAAACCAGACTTAAATAAAGGTATTACTTTACTATACTTCATTAAATCAGGAAACACACCAGATTCGATACTAGT
Organism: Parnassius glacialis; assembly: GCA_033319125.1. Classification (NCBI taxonomy): domain Eukaryota; kingdom Metazoa; phylum Arthropoda; class Insecta; order Lepidoptera; family Papilionidae; genus Parnassius; species Parnassius glacialis. The sequence goes on from JAVANC010000018.1 coordinate 33,860,625, forward strand.
ATTAAAAATAGTAGCTAAATGAGGCGCGATTGTATCTATTATAGACGCAATAACTTTAACGGAAATCCCCCACAGATCCGCAGTTTTCTTAACATCAATAGTTTTAAAATATTTTACAATATCTTTTGATGATACTTTATGAAATGTAAAATTCTTTGTACACGCATTTACATTTTGTTTAAGTAATGATTCGGCGACCGCAGGAGAAGAATTCAGTGACTTAGTGGTTAATATCGGAATGGAATGGATGCCATATTATGACAGCCTAAAATTTTGGTCCAAGCTTGTTGGATTGACAATGTTTAGGCTCAAAACTTGGAAAATTCTAAGAACGTAAGAAAAAGCACACTGCCTTTATTGCGATATTGCTTCTGTTCCATATTTAAAAATCAATTCATCAAATTATACATGTAGGTACGTATATATACAAATACATAAAGTTAGAGTGGTGGGAACTCAAATTTCATTGAATGTTCACAATGAGGTTATCGTAATAATCCACAGATCGACTATTTAGTTCTCAACTTCTGTGCTGAGTCAACTTGAAAACAAAAAAAAATGAGTCTGCAGTCAGCACCATAACATCATCCATAATCCTCATTGCTATGAGGGCATACACGACTTTTTTCCCCCACCAGGCCGGCCCCACTTTGCAATGAGGTGAAATAAATGACAGATTACATAGTGGGGAAGAAAATTTCTTAGGAAAAGTTAAGGGTTAATGTTTTCTTCTGGATTAATAATTATATTTTATATTAATTACATTAATAATGAATAAAACAAACTATAGATATAGCTATAAGAAGAAAAATTAAAAATGTAATACGCTAGAACGTGATGAACCAATTTCTCAATTAACTGACATTGTGTAACAAAAAGCTTTACCTTAGTCACAACTAGCGACATCTGGTGAGTAGAATCTGATCGTCTAATCAAGCACGGTTTTTTTTTTGCGTAGGGAGGCGGAAAATGCATTACGCATACCACGATAGCCGGTCTATCGTGGTTATGGGGGACTCATTGTCTACAAGGGGAACCTAAGTGATACCCCCTAAAAACCGCCTTTGGGGACTGGCAACCAGCTGTTTAAAGCTTCTTATGCCGTATCTAAAACGACTCTCTTTTCGGTAAAAGTTTTCAGTGAAAAGGGTCCAGTTGAATTATTCACCGCTCTACAATTTTGCTTGCCTACATTTCACAGGCGCTGCTTCTAATGTCTTGTTATTTATTCATTTTTTTTTGTTAAATTTAAGCTAGTGATTAATTATATGAAATAAAACAGGGAATATTAATTTAATAAATCAAATCAATAAAGAATTATAGTAACAATTTAAACCTTGGTTGTGTAAAATCTTGTCAAATCAGTTCTAAATGTGGTATGTATGGTACCAATTAATTCAGTATGTTTTTCATTTCTTTGATTTGTATTAGAACTTACATTTATATAAACTTTTTTGTCTTATAATATTTTTGTTTTATTTTTTTACTTTGAAAGTAAAGTAACAGCATACATTGAGCCTTACTGCCACGGTACAGAGTAAGTAATAGTACGCCACGGTCGGTTGTAATAGGCACAATATAATAATTAATCAGTAAGAATAAGTGCAACGTGTATGGTACGCCGTTGCCGTGTAGTGGCGGTTAAGAATATCCACTACCCCATATCTTCCCGTGAGTGTCGTAAAAGGCGACAAAGGGAAACAGGCAGGAGATGGGTAGCAGCATCTTCCTGATAACAGCAAAAATACAATAAAAAAATCTGCGGTTACCAACCCGCTCGCCAAGCGTGGCAACTATGGTAAATACCTCCCCTATGAATGTAACAAAGAGACGGCCCCCAGTCCCCGGCGACCCCGCTATTCCTGGCTACGGTGGTAACCATGGTAACGGCTGGGCAGGGGGTGCTAAGAATCTCCGGTGGAGGTTGGTGGAGGTGTGTCGACGAGGGTTGCGTACCTTATACTCAGTGTTCGCGCAAAAGCGTTAGTGTCAATAATAGACGTCGGAGGGCGTGCGTGCCTCTACGATACCGGTTTTGGACGTCCGGTCGTTTCGAGGGCACGCTAGAACAAGTAGTCCTTTTCATCGCGTCGAGAGAGCACGCGTTCTTGGTCGGGAAGTCGGAGGCGGAATATGTTAGGCGCGTATAGTAAATATACCACTGGGAATTGTAACGCGCATTCCTGTTTTGTTAGCTTCATCCCGGGACTTAGGGTCTAATTCAGAATCGACCGTATTGGTTACTAGTACGGTAGTTGATATTCTAGAAATAACGGTGGAGTCAAGCGTTATAACAAACGAGAGTGAGTGGATTCTGTAAGGTAGTTAATCGTACGACAGAGTTAAGGAACTGTCATCGTAGAAAACGAAGAAAGTGACTGCGGAAGGAGACCGTAGTTTGGAGAGGTGCTGAGGGCCGAACTGCTGCAGAGGGAACGGTCTAATAAGGTCAATAACACTACCAGCCACACCCAGTTACACATCACTGACCCTTACTTTCCTAGCACTATACATCCACACGCGACCTGAACGAACCAAGAGGTACCAGTCGCCTTGGATAGAGGTAAGTAAGCTCCCCTTTTTTATAGTGTGAAGCTCCCCCCTGATCGTTTAATGTAATTAGAAACTTAACCCTTGGCGTTAGGACGCCCGACCAGCATCTGCCTGTAGCTTCTCCGTCTATGGGCCGCGGAGGATTCTACTCCTGGGATAGGCAGCTGTTGGCCGTATCACTCAGAATCACCAAACGGTATTCGCTGAAGGTCATACAGGTTTACCCACCAACCTCGGCACACCCCGATGAGGAGGTAGAGAAAATGTATGAGGATATCTCTAGAGCCATGCATTCCTCCAAAACCCAATATACGGTGTTAATGGGAGACTTCAATGCAAAACTAGGCACAAGAGAGAACGGAGAGCTGAAAGTAGGGAAATTTGAAATAAGGCAACAGAACCCAAGGGGCCAGCAGCTGGCCGACTTCATGGAGAAAGAGGGACTCTTTATGATGAACTCTTTCTGCCAGAAGCGGCCCCACAGAAAGTGGACCTGGGCGAGCCCCGACGGTTCGACAAAAAATGAGATTGACTTCATTATGACGACCAGACGACAACTGTTCAGTGATGTCTCCGTGATCGCGAGGGTGAAAACTGGTAGCGATCACCGAATGGTCAGAGGCACACTGAACCTAAACGTTAAGTTGGAGAGGTCTCGTCTAATGAAGTCAACGCTCAGTCCCCCTCATGCTCTGTTCCAAAGTCCCGAAACCTTTCAGCTCGAGTTACAAAACCGTTTTCAGTGCCTAGAAGGCTGCAATTAAGTGGACAATATGAACAACAAGCTCGTGGAAACTGTCCATGCGGTCGGAACTAAGTTCTGCAAGACCCGCCGCAGAAGAACACAAAAACTCTCCAATCACACTCTCGATCTCATGGCTGTTAGACGGGATGTGAAGCTGCAGTCTTCAGTAGATTTGACAGCATACAGGCAACTGACCAGACAGATCTCCAAATGCATGCGGCGGGACTTAAGCAACTTCAATACAGCTTGTATTGAAGAAGCGATCGAGCGGAACCAAGGCTCCAAAGTCTTTGCCAGAGATCTGTCTGCCAGAAAGCGCCAACTGTCAAAGCTGACGACCGAGTGTGGCAGCATCGTTTCCGAGGCACCTGAGATTTTGAGTGAGATTGAGAGTTTCTATGGGCAGCTGTACACGTCATCGTTGGAGCCACACGCAAGTGTATGTAACGATCCAAGAGCGAGTCTTATCCGACACTATTCCGAAGATAACCCGGACGTCAGTCTGAGCGAGATTAGAATGGCTCTCCAGCACCTTATAAACGCAGTGCCCCAGGCGAGGATGGAATTACAGCGGAGCTTCTGAAAGCGGGTGGAAAACCGGTACTGGAAGTCTTTCAGAAGCTCTTTCATTCCGTTCTACATGGTGGCACTACTCCAGAGGCGTGGAGCAGAAGTGCGGTGGCCTTGTTCTTCAAGAAAGGCGACAACGCTCTTTTGAAGAACTACAGACTGATTTCCCTTCTGAGCCGCGTCTACGTGCTGTTTTCGAGAGTCATTACAAATCGTCTCGCGCGCAGTGTTGACGACTTCCAGCCTCCCGAACAAGCCGGTTTCCGAAAGGGCTTTAGTACCATAGACCACATACATACCCTTCGGCAAGTTGTACAGAAGTCCGAGGAGTACAATTTGCCACTATGCCTGGCGTATGTAAACTATGAGAAAGCCTTTGATTCCGTCGAAATTTGGGCGGTGCTGCAGTCCCTTCAGCGATGCCAAGTTGACTGTCGGTATATTGAAGTGCTGAAGTGCTTGTACAGTAGGGCTACGATGGTTATCCGAGTACAGAACCAGAGTACGAAACCTATCCAATTGCAGAGAGGTTTAAGACAGGGTGACGTGATATCCCCGAAACTCTTCACCGCTGCATTGGAAGACGTTTTCAAGCTTCTGGACTGGAAAGGATACGGTATTAACATCAATGGCGAGTACATCACTCACCTTCGATTTGCCGACGATATAGTCCTTATGGCAGAATCGCTGAAGGAACTAAGTACCATGCTCAATGACTTCAATAGTGTCTCCCAACGGATAGGTCTTAAGATGAACATGGACAAAACAAAGATCATGTTTAATGTCCATGTCACACCTATGCCGGTAGTTGTTGGGAGCACTAAGCTCAAATTTGTTGACGAGTATGTTTACCTGGGACAAATAGTCCGACTAGGTAAGTCGAATTTCGACCGAGAGGTCAATCGACGGATTCAACTCGGCTGGGCAGCGTTTCGGAAACTACGACACATATTCTCGTCAGACATACCTCAAAACCTTAAAACGAAATTGTACAGCCAGTGCGTGTTGCCAGTAATGACTTATGGATCTGAGACGTGGTCCTTCACTGCTGGCCGTATGAGCAAGCTCAAGATCGCTCAGCGAGCTATGGAGACGACTATGCTTGGGGTTTCTCTGCATGATAAACTTAGCAATGAGGATGTCCGCAGTAGAACCAGAGTAACCGACATAGCCCAACGGATTAGTAAGCTGAAGTGGCAGTGGGCCGGCCATATAGCTCGAAGAACCGACAACCGATGGGGAAGAAAGGTTCTCAAGTGGCAGCCTCGTACCGGTAGGCGAAGTGTAGGGCGACCCCCCATGATATGGAGTGATGACCTGGTAAGACATGCAGGAAGTCGATGGATGCAGGTGGCTCAGGACCGTCCTTTGTGGCATTTCTTGGGGGAGGCCTATGTTCAGCAGTGGACTTATGAAAGGCTGTAATGATGATGATGATGTATGGTACGGCCAAAAGTCGAAGTGTAGTTACACTTACTCTTAGGTGCAGCCAATAACGGTCAGTTAAACTTAGCTCAAGATTTATTAAATTAAAAATAAATTTGAGCATTATATTTATTGTTCTAAAATCCCCCATTATGATAATTTATGGTAACATTTGGTTGCAACTACACAATATTCACAATTTAAACATGTGGTCCAAAACATTGATAATGATTTGTTGCAAGTGCACAATACCACAGTAAATATATACTGTGACAATACGGTAATAATCCCGCCAGATGGGTCGAATGTGAGAACGAATTCAAAGGGTTCAAAAAAATAAGGGTGACGTTCACATAAGAAATTGATGCATAACGTATGAATTATATTATTAATGAACTATAAATGTTGTACCGATATATTTCTGTAATTTTTAACAAACTTGTAATAGGATAACCCACTTTTCGTTCCAGTCAACGGGAACCCCTTCTGTCAATAATAATCTATTTTATATAAAGGTTATTAGGTTTATTTAAATAGGTAATTATTAGTATAAAAAATAGAAATGATTTTCCAGTTGCTGTTTTCAAAACTTTGCTCTTTTCACTTGTAGAAGTAGAATCATATCGGTCTGTCACAGAAGCTTTTCTGATTAGTTAACCTAGAAGTAGTTTTATTTATACCATAAGGGTGACAAACCAGATCCACCGGATGGTAAGTGCATGTTGTGTATCTATGTTTATAACAAAATTTATAAAAACACACCGTGACGGCTGGCACAAAAAACATAATGACATTGCATTTGACGTACCGGTAGATATAGTGTTGTGCAGCTTGTGCATATTGCCTATGGACCTAGAAAAAAGGATTTTTTTTTCTAGGTCCATGGTTTTACCGTTCCAAAAATTTTTAGGAGCTTGTATAACTGTATAGTACTGATAGTACTGGTATAAAATACGGCGTACTACAAGTTATAAAGAACATCTCGGACAAGGCGAGTGTATAATAGGGGAGCCATAAAAAATTAACAAACTAAAAACAAACTACATTTAAATAAGTATGAAAAGTTTTCGAGATTCACCGTCATAATAGTCTTTGTTGCATCTAACATATAATGGCAAACGTAGTATTAGAGTAAACCGCGAGATGGAGAAATGGAAAATTTTATTACACTGAAATGTAACATGTTCAGTGTGATAAAATTTTATAACCGGTGCTGCCATCTATGAAACAGATGAAAATTTAAAATGTACAAATTATTTGTAGAAGTTTGTACATACAGCAACAGATGACGTCAAATGCCTATTTATAAGAATTTAATAAGTGGGTATTATACTAATAAAAAAAAACTCTTTCGTTAACAATTTTGTAATAAATCATGGCGGTTATATGAACACCCATGAAATATTTTTCATTTATGTTGTTGACATCTATTGTCTTACAAAAAGTGTTCTTATTGATCAGTCTTTGGTGAACAAAAGCGTGGTTGCCAACCCGCCTGCCAAGCGTGGCAACTATAGCAAATATCCCCCATTATGCAATGTATATGGGAGCACTATGTTCAGTAGTGGATTTTTGATAGGGTGTAACCGGTCACAGTTCTGTGCACGGAACTAAAATACTCTCGATCACGGTCTTTTTCCAGTCGAGCCGACACATTCGTGCTACAGCTATAATAGAGGTACTGTGTAACTCTAGGACGTACAACATTTTAACTACTTAACTACACAATTTAGCGCATAAGCTTATATTTACACTTGGGTAAAATCTGATCCTATGTTGGTGCAGATTTTATCGACCAATGAGCGTCATAGCTGTTTTTTTTTATAGAATAAGGGTGACAAACGAGTACACAGTCCACCTGATGGAAAGGGGATGCTGTGGCCCATAGACATCTATATTTATCCTCGATTAAGAATCAAAATGCAGATGCGTTGTTACCCATGATGACTAAGATGGAATGCCTTATTTCCAGTAAAAAGCGTCTTTGGTTCTCTATATTCACCATACGACGAGACACTCGAGACTCTCGTCAGACATACCTCAAAACCTTAAAACGAAATTGTACAACCAGTGCGTGTTGCCAGTGATGACTTATGGAACTGAGACGTGGTCCTTCACTGCTGGCCGTATGAGGAAGCTCAAGGTCGCTCAGCGAGCTATGGAGAGGGCTATGCTCGGAGTTTCTCTGCGTGATAAACTCAGAAATGAGGATATCCGCAGTAGAACCAGAGTGACCGACATAGCCCAACGGATTAGTAAGCTGAAGTGGCAATGGGCCGGCCATATAGCTCGAAGAACCGACAACCGATGGGGAAGAAAGGTTCTCGAGTGGCAGCCTCGTACCGGCAGGCGAAGTGTAGGGCGTCCCCCCACTAGATGGAGTGACGACCTGGTAAGATATGCAGGAAGTCGATGGATGCAGGTGGCTCAGGACCGTGCTTTGTGGCATTCTTTGGGGGAGGCCTATGTTCAGCAGTGGACTTGTGAAGGGCTGTAATGATGATGATTCACCATACGAAACACTGCAGTCTTTTACACTAGTATTCAGTGAGAGCGTGGTCCTACCTCGGTCGAGCTGACCCAGTCGTGCTGCAACTAATATAGTTGCAGCGTGGCTCTAATACCACGTATATAGAATAGTCAGTCTGACTATTTTGTTTAGTTGTAACAACAGTTCTTAGTTTAAGCAATATGTTTGAGGTTAAAATATTTTTTATTAAGTCGTAATCTAGGTTTCGGGGATACTCCCTGCATCGCGTTAGTTTTCATAAAGAAGTTTTTTAATAATAACCGGCCAAGTGCGAGTTGAAGGGTTCCGTACCATCGTAATACACGTTTCTAGTAGACTCTTTTAATTTTTGAAAAAAAAAACAAATTCTGTGAAAATTTCACCTGTCTACCTATTACGGATCATGAGATACAGCCCGCTGGCAGACAGACGTACGGACGGACGGACAGCGGAGGCTTAGTAATAGGGTCCCGTTGGTTACCCTTTGGCTACGGAACCATAAAAAGGTAACCCATATTTGAGTAGATATGCAAATCACAAATGACCACATCTCGACCGGTTCTTAATCTATCACATAATAACCTTGATAGTTGTATTATTTGTGAGTAGGAAGAATTAAGTATATAAAATTAAGCATTTTTTTCGAAAGATAATTAGTAAGTACAGGCAATAACAACTTTGATTTTTCTTCTTGTTGCTATCTAAAATCTAACCAAGGTTATTTTTTTTTTCTTTTTATAAATTTATATTCTCCGACAGATACATATATATACAACTTGATTTACTTATTGTAGTGTAGTGTTCAATGGGGAAGTTAAGAAAAGACCGGGAAGTGCTTTGACAAGTTGACACTACCGGAAGTCCGTGTATAATTATTTTTAATAATAACTTTAATCTTGAGCTGTATGAATTGATACCTAAACATCATAAAGCCTTTTTATATTATTGTTTTCGTATAACTAACGCCATGAAATCATAGTAAAGGAGTGTCGCGGGTTCGATCCCCGCCGGCTCCAATGAAATTGTTAATTGCAATTTTAATTGTGCCGGTGATTTCTCTTAGCTTAATCCACTTGCCTTACGAAGCGACGTTAGTGGTATTATTGCTTCTCTGCCTAGGAGAACATCTGGGTAGTTTCTATTCTACCCTCTCACCAACAGCCAAATATAGCAGTGATTTTGCTGTTCCGGTCTGAAGATATAATATAGAGCTGTGAGAATAGAGATGGAAAATCTGTAGTTCTGCTGTGATTACTACAGGCATTCCATTTTAGTCCTCAGAGATGGCAACGTATATCTAGCCTTCTTTACTTAAAGTTAGTTGCATGTGCCCATGGGCAGCATTAGCCACTTACCATCACGTACAAGTCGCAGCACGAAAGTCTAGCGCTGTACGAAACGTGGACGGTACGCACACCAATTGATTTGCACGAAGCGACTGGAGAGCAAATAAACGCTTGCAAACGATACGCACGAGCCAATCAGCGCGACTGATGCGCAATAATGGTCACCGCTAGACTTTCGTGCCGCTACTTATACTGTTAGTTCGGTTGTCACTTTTTTGAAAATGATATTAAATAGCATTAATAGATACTGTAACAGAGAGTATTAACGCCAACTGTTATATTAAATACAGTTTGGGAAGGTTTGAATTAAAATACTATATATTTTATTTTTTTGTAAAAAAAATAATGTACCAATACATGTATAATTACGGTCGGAAGATTTAATGATTTAGGTGGTAGAGCCACGTTGTAGTTGGCTGCAGAACGCATGAATCGACTATACGGGTGAATATCAACGTAAAATAGCAGCAAAGTGCTATAATGTGTATCGTATCATAAATGCTGAGCCATGCCATTTTTCTGGTAACGAGGTATTCGAGCAGGAAGTCGTTAGATACAGGTGATCACAGGACCGTGCTTTGTGATATTCTTTTGGGGAGGCCTATGTTGAGCAGTGGACTTTCGATATGACGATGGTAGTGATGAGGCATTTTATCTCAGTCCTGGGGTATCCTGTGGGTTAGGTTGTATCGTCTCATTACTATTTTGATTCTTAATCGATAATAGTTATGTGTATGTGTGGTTCAGGCGATTCCTTATCATTTTTTTTTATTTATAGGATAGGGTGACAAACGAGCACACAGTCCACCTGATGATAGGTAAATGGTTGCTGTGACCCATAGACATCTACATACATCTACAATAAAGAATCAAAATGCAGATGCATTGCCACGTGCGAGAACCAAGATGGAACGCCTCTTTCCCAGTAAAAAGGGTCTCCGGTTCTCTACACTCACCATTCGAAACACAACAGTGTTAAGCTGCTATTTTACGCTCCTATTCTGTGAGAGCGTGGTCCACTACCCGGTCGAGCCGACCTCTTCGTGCTATAACTAGAATAATATAGAATAGAATAAATTTTTATTCAATATAGATCACATGTGTAATTCTTATTGAAAGTCATTTTTTACTTTACCACTGGTTCGAAAAAAAACTCTGTCCTGGGAAGAACCAGCAAGAAAACCAGCGGGATTTTTTTAAAGCATATTTTACATTAATGATTGGTAGATTCAAAATTTATTTTAGAAACAGCTTGGAAGCGACCACCTCATTCCCAGGGGTTATTATCAACCATGTATTCATTTATACTATAATAACCCTTTTTATACAGTTTCAACTTAACAAAACATTTAAACTTGGTAATAGAGAGAGCCTGTACACTTTCCGGGACCCTGTTGTAATAGCGTATACATTGCCCCATGAATGAATTACTGACTCTGTGGAGTCGAGAAACTGGTATCACTAGCTTGTGTTTGTTCCTTCCTAGTGTTTACAGAATGTACATCACTTTTTTTTACTAAAACTACCTTTGTTTTTGTGAACATACATTAAATTTTCGTAAATATACTGAGAGCCTAAGTTAATATATTTATTTCTTTAAATTTATCTCTAAGAGACTCTCTCGGTTTTAGGTTGTAAATAGCTCTAATGGCCCTCTTCTGTAAAACAAAAATAGTTTCTGAATCAGCCGCATTTCCCCATAACAAAATCCCATAAGACATTATGCTACGGAAATAACTGAAATAAACTAATCTAGTTGTCTCGACACTTGTGAGACGTCTAATCTTTTTTACAACATAGGCTGCAGAACTTAGTTTGCTCGCTAGTTTGGACATATGGGGGCCCCACTGAAGCTTTGCGTCGAAAATGATGCCAAGAAAAACAGTGGATTCAACAGGGCTCAGTTCTTTCCCATTTAAAAACACATTGGTACTCAATTTTTTAACATTAGTTGTTGTAAATTCAATACATTTAGTTTTATTTTCGTGTAAATGTAGATTATTAACGTTAAACCAATGCACTAATTTTGATATAGCATTATTCACTTCATCACATTTAAATGATTGACGTTTAAGTTTAAAAATCAAGGAAGTATCATCAGCAAATAATACTATATCATGATTATCCCCTACAAGAGAAGGTAAGTCATTAATATACACTAGAAATAGGAATGGGCCGAGAATGGAGCCTTGAGGGACACCCATTAGTGTGTACAGGTGACCCGGAACTATACTACTAATAGCTACAGCGTGGCTCTACCACGTATAAAAGTCATTAAATGTGTTTTATTACCATTAATTATTAAAAAAGAAATTTTGTGTTTATTACTAAAACGCGATTTTAATCGCGAAGTCACCGCCTCAAGAATATTTTCTGCCGACTTCCAAAAAGGAGACGGTACTCAATTCGAGTGTATGTTTTTTTTTTCGTTTCTTTTTATGTGTGTTACTTCATAACTTTGTACTGGGCGAACCGATTTCGATGATTCTTTTTTATATGAAAGCTGATAGTTCTCGTATGGTCCCATATGAATTTGATCAAGGTCAGACCAATGGTTATTGAGTTATTCTTAAATAACCTATATTGAAGTCGCTTATATTGAAGTCGGCTGTACAAAATTTTTAATTTTAAATTATTGTACATCGAATAGGCATTGATCAACGCGACGAGTTTGTACGAGGTTTGTAATGTTGTAAACTGCGGACATGATATTTTTATAGAAGAGGGGATAAATATGCCTACAACTCACTTGATCGTAGGTGACGATCACCGCCCATGAATTTGAGGAAATGCGATTGTCAGTCTTTTTGAAAAGAATGTCTTTAGGTGAACTGTAAGTTTGTCTAAGTTCGATTTAAGGTTTCCCAGGACAGAGGTTTTTTTTGACAGTGGTAATTAAACAAAGGAATGACTTTCATCTATTATTTATAATCTATATTGAATAAAAAAGTTTCTGTTTCTGTTTGTCACTTATTATTAAAAAGAGAGAGTAGATTTTTTTCTAAAGGTAAATTTTATAATGTTACCTACGACCGTGCATTTTTTAGTAAAATTCACGGTAGATGTGTAGATGTTCATGACAAAAACCGAGATCATAATGGATAGAGTTAAGAATTGTGACAAAGTGTACAATGATACTCGTAGATTTTGGGGTATGGAATTTATCCTTACAATTTCTTGGAGCACTTCCTATATCCTTATATTCAGAAAGAATTCAGAATATTCATCACTTTTAAGAAAGCCTTTTACTATTATTAACGTATAGATAGTATTCTACTAGGTGATAGAAATCCTTTTCTGTCTGAAAGCCTCTTTGAGTACCAGCCTCTTACCTATTTCTGCTACCTAACAGTAGTGCGTATACTGCTCTGTTAAGGTCTAAAGGGTACAGAACCAGTTTAATTACAAGATGTGAGGTATTCCATTTTAGTTCTTATACAATAGATAATAACGCATCTGTTGCCTTCTTTAAAAGTTGGTTTCAGGTGTCTATGGATGGCAGTAGCCTCTTACAATCAGGTGGACTGTAAATTTGTCTGTCACTTCAATTTTGTATAAAAAAGAAATATATGCGGCCTAGCAAAAAAAAATTACAACATAATTATGTGATAAAAAATCCATTAAAGTAGGCCGACATGAAATACTGAAATATATCGGTCTACTAAGCACACTCAGTTCACTTTGAGCCGAAATTAACCTTTCCTTTCTAGTGAGTGCGGAACTAAACTTCTAGCCATAAGACGATATGTCATAATTCATAATACCAAATGTTGAACACATAATACCACCAAAGTGCTTCTAAATGAAGAGCAGCTGAGAATTGTTGAGTCCACTGTTTTTCTCGAAATTACAGATGAAGCGAAGTTTCACTAACTCCCACCCCCCCTATTTATCTAGACTGGCTAGCAAAGTTAGTTCTGCGGCATATGCTGAAAAATTAGAAGCCTTACTTGTGTTGAAGCAGTTAGATCAGTTTATTTTAGTTATTTCCATAGCATAATGTCCAACATATTGTACAATATATTATATTGTAAACTAGCGACTCACCCCGGCATCGCCTGGTTAGGTTGACAGTTATTAATGTGGCGCTATTTATATTTATGATAATCATCAAAAACCATTTAAATTATCAATTGTCCGATTTATCAAAATAAAAAACCAAGTTTTTCGAACATAATATAATCTAGATCACACCTGACATTGTTTTCTACCTGTTTGTTAAGGTTTTTTTTTATAGGATAGGGTGACAAACGAGCACACAGTCCACCTGATGGTAAGTGGTTGCTGTGACCCATAGATATCTACATCTATCTTTAATAAAGAATGAAAATGCAGATAAGTCGTCACCCGTGAGGACTAAGATGGAATGCCTCGTTTCCAGTAAAAAGGGTCTCCGGTTCTCTACACTCACCATACAAAACACAGAAGTGTTGGGCTGCTATTTTATGCTGGTATTCTATGAGAGCGTGTTCCTTCCCCGGTCGAGCCGACCCATTCGTGCTACAACTATACTACTAATATAGCTGCAGCACGGCTCTACCACGTATAAAATATCTTAATATCATTATAATATACCGTAAAGCTCCGGATGTTAGCCTTAAGAAGAGAGCCTTTAACCAAGCCGCCAAGTCGTGCAAAAAGGCATTACGCCAAGCCAGTTTCGACCGCATTAAACGCATCGGCACAAAGCTCTCTGTCAAACCATCTGGCAGTAGAGCTTTTTGGTCTCTCGCCAAAGCGGTCGAGACAAACTTTTGTCGGTCTACACTGCCTCCGCTGGTAAAACCAGATGGCTCACTGGCGCATGCGCCTAAGGAGAAAGCGGACTTATTTGCTTCTCTTTTTGCTTGCAATTCGCGTCTGGACAGTAGCAACAGCGTACCATCACAATTACCTCACTGCGATACCTCTATGACTGAGGTCCGTATCACCAACAAGGAGGTTTTTAAAACCTTGCGAAGTCTAGACGTGAATAAAGCTAGTGGACCTGATGGTATACCAGCTATAGTTCTAAAGGTCTGTGCACCTGAGTTGTCTCCTGTGTTGACACGCTTGTTCCGCCTCTCATTCAGGACTGGAATAGTGCCTAAATCTTGGAAGCTGGCCAATGTGCAGCCTGTGCCTAAAAAAGGTAGCCGTACCGACCCTGCCAACTATCGGCCAATTTCAATTACCTCCATACTCTGCAAAATTATGGAGCGTATATTGAACGCCCACCTTATGGCATACCTAGAGCAAAATGATCTCCTCAGTGATCGCCAGTACGGGTTTCGCCGAAATCGATCAACTGGGGACCTTCTAGGGTATGCCACTCACATAAGGGGCGAAGCCCTCGAAAACAGTGGTGAAGCACTTGCTGTTTCCCTCGATGTTTCGAAGGCTTTTGACGGGGTTTGGCACGCTAGTCTATTAGGCAAGCTTTCAGCGTACGGCTTATCCCCTGGCCTAATTGTCTGGGTGAAGGACTTTCTGAGTGAACGGTCTCTCCGGGTCGTCGTTGATGGCTGCTCATCCAATACTGTGGCGACTAACGCCGGTGTTCCTCAGGGGTCCGTTCTCTCCGCAACTCTCTTCCTGCTGCATATAAATGATCTGCTCATTCCCGGTGTCTATGGGTATGCAGACGACAGCACAGTTGTGGAGAGATACCAACCAAGCGCCCGGGCCAGTCGGGATTAAATCCAGTCAGAAAGAGAGGCTATGGTTGAGCGTGTGAGTCTCACGCTACAGGCAGTCTCCGAATGGGGCGATGCCAATCTCGTGAGATTTAACGCCTCCAAAACACAAGCGTGTCTTTTTACCGCTAAAAGGAGCCCGCTCACCTTGGCTCCTACTTTCCGGAATGTATCCTTGGAGTACACTGACCGCCTTCAGTTGTTAGGGATTGAATTTTCTCCGAACCTAAACTTTGGGCGGTTCACTGAGTCCAGAGCCAAAGCAGCCGCAAGGAAACTTGGTGTCCTTGCAAGGGTGCGGCGGTACTTCACGCCGGGGCAGCTTCTTACCTTATATAAAGCCCAAGTCCGGTCGTGCATGGAGTACTGCTGTCACATATGGGCTGGTGCTGCAAAATGCCACCTGGCAGCATTGGACTCAGTGGAGAGACGTGCTAAGAGGCTCATTGGTGACCTTGATTTGGTTGAAACCAATCTTGTCAGCCTTGAGCACAGGCGCAGAGTAGCCAGTCTCTCGGTATTCTATAGGATGCATTTCGGTGAGTGTGCGCAGGAATTACACGCCTTAATTCCTCCTTCTCCTTTCCACCATCGGACAACCAGACGGTCGGCGGGTCTTCATCCCTTTGTTGTCGATATTCCACGCATTAGAACCAAACGGTTTGCTTTGTCTTTTGTAATGCGTACAGCAAAGGAGTGGAATAATTTGCCGGCGTCTATCTTTCCGTCCGAATACAATCTAGGCGTCTTCAAGGCAAGAGTGAATAGGCTTTTGTTACGATAAGACAGTGCGATTTACCATCTAAGGCTGCATCACCACTTACCACCGGGTGGGATTGTGGTCAAGCACTGGCTTATAATAAGTAAAAAAAAAAATTCAATCTCATATAATATCAATATCGTCTCTGTCTATAATAACGAAATAACCTTTTTTTATTGAGCCGAGGGTGTAATTTCCATAAGTAACAATTTTTAAAATGTTTGTCTAATCTTCGGTATGGCTGAATAATGAAACTTCATGAACAGATAAAAAACAATATCATGAGTGTAGGCCATATTATTTCATATAAGAACCTTGGATTTTTTTTTAATAAAAAACTGGATGAGATGGAGTAAATGGTGTTTGATGATTATTTTTAATCTAAATAACGCCACATTAATAGATCTCACCCAGGCGAAGCCGGGATGAGTTGCTAGTATTATTATAGTAAATACGCAACGTCCGTATAACGGTCCGCTCACAAATGCACATAAATCCGTCTTCACGATTCATATTTATTATCTGAATCATGATTTTAATAGAATTATGAAAAAAACAAACGGGCATAATCGACTGTTCTTTTTTTAAAAAAGGTGAAAGACGCTTTGTCAGAACGGACCATCATTGTCAAAATCATCTGTGTTCTTTACGCTTCGTGAACATGTGAAGCCAAGCGCGTCGTGAACAGCTTACTTATGACTATTTACGAGTTACCAAAAAAATTAAATGATACGTCAAACCTCAATGTGTGAAGCCTGTGAAGGTAACATAACATTTTAGTAAAGTCCCAAAAATATCTCCAATGACATGCCCACTCCAACTAACACTTATGTACGTCGTACATACCTAAAAAAATCAATCAGTCTCAATCAAATTTTGTACATTTAAAATGTATATTTGTGAGACAATGCCGCCACCTTGTATAATGTATTGCCAAATATAAAAGTAAATCTTCGTTACTTATTTATTAAATTTGTTCCATTCACTTTAACTGTAATTTTCATGCGATATTTTGACAATGGCCTAGTTTTCAATTGACTTTTACAGAATAAAATATATCTAAACAAAACACTCTGCGTTTCGCTAGTTGTACTCTAGTACGTCAACTCTACATAGAATTTAAAAAGCGTAAATGTTTTAGTTTCAATGAACGCTGTTTTCAACAAGCCCTGTTGGTTAATACAAGAATCTAATAATAATAAAAGAAAAACCCCGACTGCGTAAAGAAAGATAAAAAAATTATACCCTATGTCTCTTTCACACCTAAGACGAATCGAACGATACCCCTCATATAAAAAACCCATCAAGCTGTTAAATTTTTAGTGTGTATATGTACGTAAATAGACATACACACATTGAGTTATAATATGTACTACGTACTAGAGAAGCTATTCCAAACAAAAATTGTACGCTACTCTATGTCTTCGCGCATGCGCGGGAGATAGTAGAGTTGCGAATACGCGAAGACTTTAATTTAATATAAAATAAGATATTAATATAAAATTAGTATAATAATTTAATTTGAAATAATCTAAACAAATATATTTCTAAATAAAATTTAATAATATTTATCTTATGGATTTCCCAAATCTTCAATTTACGCGATATTTAGTTTAGTGTACGGATTGCAGTACAGTTCAGTTGAACATAGTCAATGTTCGGAATGCGAAATCTAGTGCGTAGTACATATATATCGATGCATGCACACTAGAAAATCATTACCCTACTTCTGGGCCAATCGGGTAAAAAGAAAATAAAGTAACAAAACTCGCACACTTGTGCTTCTTGCTAAAAGATAGATACATCGGTGCAATTTTTAATGATAAAAGTGGTAAATTTAAATTTTTTTACCAACGTTTTCAATATAAATATAATTTATTGTTGATTTTTTAAAACCCCTCGACCCATTTCGATAAAACTTAAATGTTTTCTAAAATTTTTCAAATCGGTTCAGGCATCTGAGTAAGCGGTGAACATACATAAAAAAAAGATTCCGACGAATTGAGAACCTCCTCCTTATTTGAAGTCGTTTAAAAATTAGTTTCGTAGAAACAACTACCGAATATTATTGGAGGTGACGCACGATATATTTATTTTATTAATTTATTTATTTATTCTTTATTGCATTTCTTACGAAAATGCAAAGGACAGACTTAATGCCTTGAGGTATTCTCTACCAGTCAACCCATGGAGTAGTGAGAATTTGACGTAGGTGTAGCAATATATAATAATAAACAAAATAAAAATGATAATTAATTACGCAGAGGATAATTAAGAGTTTAATGGCAGAACAAGGACCATCTTTGAAAACAAAGCACACGCGTTTCAGTACAGTGTATTAAAATAAAGTGTCATTTAAAGAAAATATTGGTAGGTGTACTTATTTTTATTATTGCTCCTTTCTTCGACTTTCTTGTTAATTTTGAATCTCTTAGGGAATATTTACAAAAAAATTAAATCAACCAATAAAATACAAAGTATTTTTATTCATAGTATTTACATCTACTTGAGGTAGAGTAGAGATAGCTCTACCACCAAGGATTTAGCCGTGTTCAAATTACAAACTCAAGCTTCGAGCAAGTTATATTTATTAAATTTATTACATTTATTATTTTGGGAAAATTAGAGGTTTATGTATTCAAAAATACGAACTATTATGTGAGGTTTATCATTTTATTAATAGTAACGCTTCTTAGTTAGTATTATATTTTGTTAAAATTTCATTTGGAATTTGTGATGGATTCGATATTTGGAAGTCTGAATTTTAAAATATCTCCACATTTATATATTTATATATATATATATATAGATAGAATCTACTGTTTTTAAAAGGATTTATCCGTGTGCGTGTGACGATCGTACGAAGAAAAGTCTTTCCCTATACCTCTATCTCGAGACGAAATGATAGTATTATTGTCTCTGAACCAATTTTATTGTACGCTCAATTATGTTATAATTAATATCTTCTAAAGCTTGCCTTGATTAAAAATTGGTTCCGTAATCGTAACAATGAATATTTATACGTTTCAGCAAGTGTCCTACAAATACGTTATTGATTTTTCATAAAGTTTAAAAATAACTATGATGTAGTTGTTTACGCTAATTAAGATTTCTCGATTGATTCGTGATCCCAGTTTACCGATAAAATTAAAGATCAGTAAATTGACTCTTAGGTCACGAATACAAACGCATTTTGGAATACACGATAATATATTTTTTTCCTTAAAATTTTACCCCCACACTAGGATTTTCTCCTGTGTCGTGGAGGCAGTTTACAAACATAAATTGCACGAGGACAAACATCCAGACCCGGAACAAATATTTGTATGCCATACAAATACTTGTTCCGTGCGGGATGTAAAACAATTGTTTGTTTTTTATTAATTCCTGGAAAGCTGAAAATGGTTGCGTTAGGAGTGGTTTACGACAGCAGTCAAATGACGGATGAGCCTACGACTTTTGAGTTTGCGGTCCGCAGTCCGCACCCTACCATATAAAAAGGCCACTAATACAAAAAAAGTGAATGTATTGTAATTTTATTATTATATTATTCAAGGGGGAGAGCCGCGGCTAGCTCAGTGTAATAGTATACACTCTTTAGCTCAAGTAAGCGCTCGTCCTAATGCGGGAATCGAGTTCAAGTCACGCTGGCACCACTGAAATTGTTAATGGTAATCTTTACTGTTTATTTACCACGTGCTCGACGATCAACAATAACTTTTTGAGAAAACCAACATGTTCTAAAATTAAAACACATTCGAGAACATATTAAGTATGTCATCATGTGTTAGAACAGTCCGGCAAACTCTTTCTTACCCTAGATAATATCATTTAAGAAATTACAGAAAACCTGTGGCATGCTGTGGGATGGATACAGACTTTACTTAGGGGTTTTATTTTACTTATTGAACTTAACTATCAATCCAGCTAATGGTGGGTGGCTACTGCACCCCATGGACACTTGCAATCAACTTTACACAAAAAGGTCTCACTCACTCACTCTCTCACTCACTTCTGTGGGCTAAGGTGTAATGCCTCAGCCAATTCCGGCTCTCTAAACTTTTAGACACTTCAGATCGGAACAGTTTAAAGATGCTAAAGTACTTAAGGGCAACAAACGTGCACTCAGGTATTAAATATCATGTTAACCGACTTCAAAAAGGAGCAGGTTCTTTTTTTATACAATGGTGGTGACAAACGAGCAGACAGTCCACCCGATACTAAGTGGATGCGTTTATCTTTGACTAAGAATCAAAATGCAAATGCGTTGTCACCCCTGAAGACTAAGATGGAATGCCTCGTTTCCAGTGAAACGGGTCTCCAGTTCTCTACACTCACCATACGAAACACAGCAGCATTAAGCTGCTATTTTACGCTGGCTCTCAATTCGAATGTATGTTTTTTGTAAGTATATTACGCTATGTTTTCTTAGATTGTGAACTTTTATGTGGTTATACTTCAAGGAGGTCCCAAATAAATTTGGAGAAAAAATTTCAAATAAATAACTTCTTTTTTTAGCAATTTAAACTCGGTTTCTACTTTTTGTTAAAAGTTATAATTATTGATTATATAACTAAACTAAATTAACAAAATTTGTTTATTAAACTAATCCTCAAGCTACATTTCGGAGTAACAATAAAAAAACCATCATCATTATTACAGCCTTTCACAAGTCTACTGCTGAACGTAGACCTCTCCCAAGGAACGCCACAAAGCACGGTCCTGAGCCAACTGCATCCATCGACTTCCTGCATGCTTAACCAGCTCGTTCATCACGCAGGGAAACTCCGAGCATAGCCCTTTTCATAGTTCGCTGAACGACCTTGAGCTTCGACCACCTCTCAGATCCATAAGTCATAACTGGCAACACGTACTGGTTGTATAATCTCGTTTTTCAGTTTTGATATATACCGTAAGTTTAAGAACTGCAGATCTATAGGTGTCTTCATAGAAAAGTTCGTGTCAACTTTCTGTTTCTAATTATTGTTCTTAATTTATACGTTGGAAGGCATTAGAAATGACGTTTCCTTTTCAAATCTAGATTAACTGCACTGAGTGAAGTCATGTTTGCAATTTTCAGCAAAGTCTGAGTTACTTCAGGGCACTTAGCACGCCCCACCCTACGTTGTAGAGCTACGATGCAGTGTATTATAGCTGCAGCACAGGTGGGTGACTCGACCAGGGAAGGACCACGCTCGCACAGAATACCAGTATAAAATTACAGCTTAATGCTGCTATGTTTCGTATGGTAAGTGAAGAGCATCGGAACCCCTTTTTACTACAACCGAGGCATTTCATATTAATCCTCAGGGCTGACTACGTATTTGCAAATGCTAATAATAATAATGTCCTCCAGACAGAATTTCGATAACAGCGGAAAGTTAAAACTATGCTAACCAACGGCACAGGACAGGATTATAGTACCTACCCGAGTGTATCTCTATTCCTTCACTGTCATGGCCCGATGGGACGGTAATTCGAAACGGCGGGAAAGAGAGCAAACGCAGGACCAATGACTTTACGTGTTTTCCGAGGCACGGGGGTGAAACAACGCCAACTTCCTGACTGCGGGCTGCTACTGAAACTGAACTGCACCCAGAAACTGATTTTGGGCCGACTCGAGACTCGAACACTGGACCTCATTATTAGCAATCGCGGTTACGAATACTAGACCAACGAGGAACTCATAATAGTTGCATTTCTATTCTTTATAGAGGGAGTATAGATATAAGTAAAGAGTAGACTGTACTTGTTTGCCACTCTTGTTTCTGTGTATTAAATATAGAATTCCCCATAGCCTGTACTTATTTTGTTTCTTGATACCCTTCAAACCCAGCGAAAAACAGCAGTGAGGACACTGCTTGGGCAGTTCTCACTTCTCACCGCCCAGAACATCGACCGACCCCAAGCTAGGCTTCATAACCGGGTTCCGCACACCTCTGTTCGGATGGTGGTTAAAAATCACAAACCCAATACAGGGAATCTGACAATTGGTCAGAAACCAAATAATTATCATCATCATCATAATTACCAATTCCCTCCTATACACGCCTTGAGCCCAGAATCAAATGAAGCTGTAACCCTAACAGAAAATAGAGAGAGCGTTATCGAGGCGGTCTACTAGTTAAAAAGACCCCTTAAAATTTATAAATTTTGCCTGGGACTGAACTGGTGTTTTTTGACTTCCGATTTTTTTGTTACATAAATACTTCCTACGTTAATAAAATAATGTTACACGAGTACGTTGCTAATTAGGTGATTGATCGCATGATAAATACATCTCAAGGCTGAAAACGCCCAAATTGTACGATTTCCAAATTGTAATTAAACTGATTAATACTGATAAGGTGATAAGATTGTCTGCATGCGCGAAACGTACTACATTCTGCGAACTATTTTGTTTGCAACCATACGACGAAACAGACGAGACGACCGTTCGTTTCACTGAGTAGTGAGTAGTCCGTTTTTTTAGTTTCGGTCTGACACGCGATTGGTGTGGACGTTGATCGGTGCGCGCCCTCTATCCGAGATTGGGCTGAAACTCGTAAAAACAATTCTCGATCTAATGTGCATTTAGACAAATAAAGACTAAAGTTGATGAGATAAAATGTGGAAAACACAGTGTTTGCTGTTATATGTAACGCTCTCAATCGGCTGCGTTTATTCGTGGGGTATGTATTGCAAAAATTCAGCTGATACGATTATTAGACACGTGCAAATTTTCTAAAACAGTTACGCAACATTTGTAGGTTATACTTATATCTTTAATTAATGTATAACTGATATTTATTGAAGCATACAAACAGTTTTTGTCCTCATGATATCTTGTAGTGAAAAGTCAATAAGACGGTAAATCGTTTGGCGCCACGCCACCATTGCTAGGGAGCTGCGAGTCACGTAGGCCACTTCGAGCGGTTTGCATATAACCCTACTAAAATTGCAATGTCGTGTAACGGTATCACAAAAACAAACATAAAATGGCTATCAAGACTTAGCCGCTTACGTCCTGAAACGGGAAAGCTTTTTGCGGCATTTACTTTTCAGTAAGCTTCCTTTATAAATATGTACAGCTAACTTATTTGTTATTACGTATAAGACTATAAAGCTTAAAATGATATAATTAAAATTTTTTCTGTACTCATAAGCAAATAAATTATTTAACTGTTGTATGCGTATTAGCAATTATAATTATGAAAAAAAAATAGTCTTTTATAAATAAATATAGACACTTTTCTAACTAAGACGAGACAGTATGTGGTTAATATTGTAGAATATCTAACACTTTTACGAAATACCTACAACAAAAATTGAGAAGAATGAATGAGGGTTGTTTTGATATCTACAGATAGTGAGAAAAGTAGGTACAGTGCCATAATTTATTTGTCATAATGTTTTATGAAAAATACATGTCACAAATAAACAAAAAAGTTTTAAGTTCTCAGCAATATAAACAACAATTTGAAGGCTAGGTACCTTTGAATATAAGTAGGCCTTTCAATTTCAATGACTTCGGCGAAACGATGGAATATTTTTTTTAAAAGAAGATAAATAACTTTATCGATTATTTGCATACTAGTTAACAGAATATTTACATACTCACTAGAAACTTTTCTGGATTAATAAAGTTGCAATCGCAACGTTGCTCTATCACCAATCTGTGAAATTTGGCTTATATTTTAACCGACTTCAAAATAAGGAGAAGATTCTCCTTTCAATTATATTTTTTATGTATGAACCTCAGAACTTTTTTCTGGGTAGAGCGATTTTGATGGTTCTCTTTTTATTTGACGGCTGGTGCTTCTCATGTGGTCCCATATAAATTTAATTAAAATATGACCAGTTGTTTTTGAGTTATCCTTAATAATTCATAGTTTGACTTCGACTACATTGATGATGTTCTCATTTTATTTATATTCAAGTCGGTTGTACAAAATTTTTCATTTTATCACTTGTTGAGATGGTCTTTCCACCAGCACCAGTCTCGTCCGTGGATCAGCAGGATTACACTGCATGCAGGTGCGATTACTATGTGGAAAGAAATTATAATTTTTTTCCTTAGACTATTTTAACGATTAAAATTTGTCACTATATTGAACAACATTAGTCAGTTCTCATTTCGTCAGTCAGACGGAGTTAGTTATGTTGACTTTCTGCAACCACTGAGGATGATAGAAAACTGTAAATGAACGGGAATGACAGATCAACGTTAAAACACCTTTGACCTTAAATTTTCGTAGATTTCATATATTTTATAGTTTTCTATTACCGATACCGTTACAGCCTATTAAAGCCCACTGCTGATCATAGGCCTCCAACATAGCTTGCCTCATAAGGGGATGTTTGCCATAGTTGCCACGCTTGGCAAGCGGTTTTTTATAATTTGTTTTGTTCTAATTTGTTTCCCGCTGTCGCCTCTTACGACACCCACGGGATGATATTGGGTAGTAGATATTCTTACACCGCCACTACACGGTAAGTTTTCTGTTAGCGTTAACGATTGTAGAATGTTTTAATTTGGCTAATATTTACAGTCAAACATTGGGCAAGTTTATTTCGGTAGATAATAGAGTACTCCCCTTGATACGACAAAATGCAATCGAATAAGGCCATTACCGAAAAAAAATTACCAAAAGAAATTACAGTCTTCAGGAACGGAGAATAAAAACGAAGCAGATATGAATTAGCGAAGACCAGCAACGTTAAATAGGTACATGAAAACATTTTGCACATGAGAACGCGCGTGGGCAAACTACAAAAAACCGGCAAAGTGCGAGTCGGACTCGCGCACCGAGGGTTCCGAACAAATCCATAGGTATATAAGTTTAAAATTATTAAAAATATTTTTATTATACGATGTAACTAAAAATTTATGCTTTTCGCAATTTTTCCTTTATCTATGCTATAATACGTTGCTTCGTACCAAATTTTAAGATTCTGAGTTCACGGGAAGTACCCTGTAGGTTTTGATTCCCTTGCGAATGTCGAAATTTTGCGACATAAACGGCTGTATCTTTTTATTGCGTTGGCTTAGAAGTTTGATTTTTTCACAGCTCCAAGGGACAGTAGTCTTGAGTATTTGATATGAATTTTAGCTTGATACCTCCACGCGTTCTTGAGAAAAAGGGTCGTGACAGACAGACAGACGGACAACAAAGTGATCCTATAAGGGTTCCGTTTTTTCCTTTTGAGGTACGGAACCCTAAAAAACCAGCCAAGTGCGAGTCGGACTCGCATGGAGGGTTATACCATCGTACAAATTTAAATACTATGTAGGTACTTCTATAATCCTGTTTGTAGGTACCCTATTATACTGTTAAAAACGAGCAAAAAACTCCAAAAAACACGTCTCCTGTATGTAACTATCTCCCTAAGATTCTCAAAATGAACATTTGCCTAAATATTGTTGAATCACAATATTGCAAACATACAGATAAACAATCATAAATTATGTAGAATTATTTGAATCTCGGCGCTTTATCCACAAAACTCGATGTGCCATTCATGGGAGGTTTGGAACAAGGTTTTGATGTTTAGGCTATTTTTTATAACTAAAATGAGGGGTATTTTTAGTAGATACAAATAGGAACAAAAAATAAATATAGATAAGTAAATTTAAAATCAAACATCGAGGCATGAGAGCATCTCTCAGAATCAGAACTAAGTAGAATTCGGCTTGAAAAACAAAACTAAAAAATTGTTAGGTACAACAACATTCTTATTATATCCGAATTGAATCGATGATTAGAAATAAATTTTAGTCCACTTCAAAAAAGAGGTTTTATATACCTCGCCATCAACGTCATTTTTTATTTGAGTGAATAAAACAGAATTTAGGTTTTTGAGACAAGTGGAAATAAAATACGGTAGTGTTTGTATTTAGTGTTTTTTAGAGTACCTTTGGTTATTACAATTTTGTGGTTACTTTACGTTACCTAACGATCTTTTATCTATAAATATCAGTTATATAGGATCAGGCCTTACTTTGCAAAAATCCGTGTATTGAAATTTGTTATTATTAATT
Source organism: Parnassius glacialis (assembly GCA_033319125.1). NCBI lineage: Eukaryota > Metazoa > Arthropoda > Insecta > Lepidoptera > Papilionidae > Parnassius > Parnassius glacialis. The sequence goes on from JAVANC010000018.1 coordinate 33,886,229, forward strand.
TTATAAAATAATGATTTTTCATTACCGAGGTATAATATTTCCAAACACATGATCAGCGTTATGATCATTATTATCACGTAACAAACAATTAATACAATAAGATGAAAATAAAAACCTATCAAATCAATGCCTATAATCTATAAGCGTACGTAAATACATTAAATAAAGATTTGCTTCAACTGTAAGTTTATCAATACATTTATTTATAAGATAAGTATTTGCATCAGGTCTCATAGGTCAATACGTATTCATAATACGTAGATACACATATAATTACAAAAAAACCTTGTACATAACAGTAAGTAGGTATTTGTTGATTACCGCATGATTTAGTGATCATATATCGAATATCACCGGTAACCAATATTATTGATTTTTTATCAAATTTAATACATCCATGATATTAATTATATCATTCTCTATAACAGTAGTAGAGCCACACGGTAGCTTTTGCTGTCGCACGGATGGGCCGGCTCGAACCGGGGTGGTACCACGACTTAACAGAAAACCAGCGCGAAGTAGAGGTTTATCTCTGCGTTTCGCTTGGTGAGTGCAGGTGGCCGGAGGCCCTCTTTACTGGAAATGAGGCATTCCATCTTATTCCTCACGGGTGACAACGCATCTACACTTTGATTAGTAATAGAGGATATATAAATAAAAAAAAATTTTCATACACTTCCGATACTGAAACGAAGATAAGAACGTATGATTTTTTTACGACCAGTCTACTGCTACCGCTCCTTGGTCCTACTAATTTGACAATGTCACGTATTCTGAATGTTGTACAGTCTCGATAATTAATTTATTCATTAATTACAATCTATCGAAATTCTCTACTGGGCATAGGCCTCCCCATAGATAGATAATTTCATCTAATGGATTTTGCCATAGTTGCAACGCTTGGCACGTTTTTTTTATAGGAGAAGTGGGCAAACGAGCATGCGGCTCACCTGATGGTAAGTGACTACCGCCGGCCATGAACAACTGCAACACCAGGGGAAAAAGTGAGTTGTGCACTGCATTTTTGATTTTTTTTTTGTAGTTCTGTCGCCTTTTACGACACCAACGGGATGGTATGGGGTAATAGTTGTTTTTTATGTCGCCATTGCATAGAATTGTCTATTATTCGATTACACTAGTCTGCAAAAAATATCTCCTTATAATCATTTTTATTTTTAATGATAAAATAAAATCGAAAAGAGCCGTGGTAGCTCAGGAGCTAAGCAGTCGCTGTAAATTTCTCAGCACGCGAGCTACCCGGGTTCGATCCCCGCCGGTACCAATGAATTTATTAAGTGCAGTTTTAAGTGAACTAGAAAGTGAAGACGTGAAGGTCGCCAACACGCATTGGGGCAGCGCTGCGGACATTCCCTTGTCCTTAAACCCTCTCGAAAATGAGAGAAGGCCTGTGCCCAGCAGTGGGACGTATATAGGCTGTTACTTTTTTATACCTATAGCAGAAGTCGCAAATACGTACTTCATTTGTTCGATCTTTCGTTCTTCTTTTAACCAGCTATAACAATCGACTGTCAGACACCAGCTTAGCCTTTACTATCTCGTTTTAATTAAAGAATAATATTAGTAATATTCAACATCTAGTGCATATAACCCACATGAAGTATGCTGCGTGAGGATCGATCAGAATAACACTATCAGAGATCATTAACCGTCGAAATTCAAACAGTTTATCAAAACCATTTATTTATCTTAATTTCCTTCTTTGTTTTACAAAAATATAAAATTACTACCAATATCAACATCCAGTGCATATTGACGACAGGAAGTATTTTGCGTGAAAAATCGATAAGAACAACACTATAATAGATCATTAACCGTCGAACTTCATCAAACAGTTTATCAAAAGAAAAATCGTAATTTTTCCGAAGAGTTCGTAACACAAATTACGAAAAAGATTAGGGTTACAAAAGCCTTCCGATGTGTAATGAGAATTTCGGCCCAATTTCTAATTGAAATCAGATTGTCTCATCAATTGCTTGCTTAATGCTTAACCTTTGATTGCTATTGTCAACGAAGTCGGAGGACGGACGAGTAAAGAAAACTGGGGCATGGTCGGTGCATTCATTTTGAAGACATTCTTGTATTCTAAGATGCTTCTTTAATTCAAAAGAATTAGTAATTAACCCTGTATTTATTGTTAAAGGCGAAGATACCTTCAAGTACATTTTTAGTTCTAAGAATTAGTTGTATATTGTGCTTCAAAAGTCACTTTCGCCTTCATAACCATATATTTTTCATTTCAAGCTTAATATTTAGTACATATTATTGATTAATTTCATCACCATCACCATCATCATCATCATCATTATTACAGCCTGATATGTGATATAGATACTGTGGCCCATGGATATCTACGTCCATCATCGATTAGGAAACAAAGTACATAATGCGTTGTCACCCCTGAGGACTAAGATGAAATGCCTTGTTTGCAGAAAAAGGGTCTCAGAATCTCTACACTCGCCATTCGAAACACAGCATAATTAAGCTGCTATTGTACACTCAGCGAGAGCATAGTCCTTCCCCAATCGAGCCGGCTCATTCATGCTACTACCATAATATAGCTACAGCGTGGCCCTACCACGGTTGATGTGATTTGACGGCTACGTGGCGCAATGAGTTACGGCGCTGAATACCGCACAGAACAAGTATTTGTGCAGCCTACAAGGAATTATTTCGGGTCTGGATATTTCTCCTTGTGCTGTTTATGTTTTTAAACCGCCTCCACGATACAGAAGAAAATACTAAGAAAAAAAAGAAAAAGATCTTGTTTTACATTTTCTTTAACTTTTAACAGTGGTAGAGCCACGCGGCAGCTTTTGCTGTCGCACGGATGGGCCGGCTCAAACCGGGTTGGTACCACGACCTCACAGAAAACCAGCGTGAAGTAGAGGTTTATCTCTGCGTTTTGCTTGGTGAGTGCAGGTGGCCGGAGGCCCTTTTTACTGGAAATGAGGCATTCCATCTTAGTCCTCACGGGTGACAACGCATCTGCATTTTGATTCGAAAACGAGGATTGATGTAGATGTCTATGGGCCGCAGCAACCACTTACCATCAGGTGGACTGTGTGCTCGTTTGTCACCCTTATACTATAAAAAAAACTAATATTATGATAATGTGGCGTGGTAGTATAGCAATCTCGTTAACGTCGTCGTCATCATAAAGGAGACAATTTCTTTTGGTATGGAGAATAGGCCCACCACAACTTGTGGCATTAATGAAATACATGTCAATTTATTTTTTACAATTTTCAACAGTGGTAGACCCACGTGGCGGCTTTTGCTGTCGCAGGGATGGGCCGGCTCGAACCGGGGTGGTACCACGACCTCACAGAATACCAGCGTGAAGTAGAGGTTTACCTCTGCGTTTCGCTTGGTGAGTGCAGGTGGCCGGAGGCCCTTTTTACTGGAAATGAGGCATTCCATCTTAGTCCTCACGGGTGATAACGCATCTGCATTTTGATTTGTAATAGAGGATAGATGTAGATGTCTATGGGCCGCAGCAACCACTTACCATCAGGTGGACTGTGTGCTCGTATGTCACCCTTATCCTATAAAAAAAATAATCCATAAATTACAATAGTAATATTATAGTTTTACCGTATCTAACGAGAATACTAAGAAATTAACAATTAAATTCTGAATATCACAAGAACCTGAAAACTAACTAAAAGCGGTTTGTCTAGTAGTTTTAACCGGTATTATAAGTGAAAATAGTGCGCTGGTCAATAATTAATAGCATAAAACAAAGATGTAGTTTTTTTAACTATTATTTATTCTGTGGTTGTAAGTACATTCAGCATTTATAGTAGGTACTTTGATCGATGGAAAATTCTTTTAGTAGTTCGTTCTGTTTGCAGCCGTGGACTTCTACAGGCCTTATAAGGATATAAAATAAAGATCGATAGAAAAAATGTTTATCTTTCGTGTTGACAAAAGGTTATGATAATTGCTTTAGCTATTTGGTCTGTCCGATTTTAAATTTCACACATCAATTATTAAATACGTTCCTTATCGTAATGTCAAAAACAGTTCTGAAATTACGCAATTTATATGTAAACTACTTCATAGCGAAATTGATAAATAAAAGTTATTTTTGTTTTTTTAAACATGAGTAACAATTATGTAATTCTTTGTCATTTGTTTATTGAATGCAAGAATTTTGCATCTAAGATGATCAAATATTGTTATATCTTGAACTGCCAAGAATTGCCATGAGCAATGGTGGTCACTTAACATTAGGTGAAATGGATACTCGTTTGTCCCATATTCTAAAAAAGATTTGCTTCAACTTCATATTCTTAACTTAACTTCTATTCCATATAATATAATATTACAAATAAACATCGAATCATAGGGCGTTGGACAACGAACACTAGTGGATATTATTCGCTATAATTTTTTATCACCTTACTCATTATTGGTCTTGGTAGTTTCGGGGCTAAGCGGGCAACCGCAATGTAAATTTCACAGTACACAAGCAACCCGGGTTCGATCCCTGCCGGCACCAATGAAATTGTTAATTACAATTTTAAGTGTTGATTTACCACGTGCTCGGCGGTGAAGGGAAACATCGTTAGGAAACCTGCATGTCTGACAAATAAGAAAAAAAATATTTCGAAAACATGTGAACTTTGCCAAGACGCATTGGGCATTTCCTTGTCCTAAAACCCTCTCAGAAATGTGAGAAGACCCGTGCCCAGCGGAGGGACGTATTAGGCTGTAACTTTTACTCATTATTAAATTATGTAATGCTTATGTATTAGGTAATGCGAAACATAGCCATCAATGTTAAACTTTACTATTATATAGCAATCTACATATTTACGTATTTAATTTACGTTGATGTTTTGTAATTCTTTAATGGGTACCTAATATAAAGTTGTCACGTACACCAATTATGTTGTTTTGGTCGTCTTTTATAAAGTCGTCGCAGAAGCGAATTTTCTAGAATAATAGCTTGTCTACCCCTTGTTATGACTGCGTCGTTGGTCTAGTGCGTCGTAGTCAAGGAAATCTCTACCTGCCCGGAGTCGGGAAGTTGGTGCTGTTTCACACCTGTGCCTCGGAAAGCACGTAAAGCCTTTGGTCCGCCGCCTGATCCTTCTCCGATCGCGTCCAATTCCCTTTACCTTATAAATTTTCTAGCGAGCTTAAGTTCATAATTCATCAACATCATCATCAGTCCGTAAAAGTCACTACTGGACATCGGCTTCTCCCACTGTATGGAGGATTTTTTGACATATTCCATAGTTTTAGGATATTTTACTAATTATTTAATATTAAGATTTTTAGCTTGGATGCTTGTTCTTTAAGCCATGTCTTCATCTCATTCGGGATCTTCGTTTTTATAATTTTTTATTGTGTAAAAGCTTCTTAAAAATGTGTGAACTTTTTGGGAGATTTTGACGGCAGCTTGACCAGCAGACAGTCGATGACGACAATATCTCAAGGCGCCTAACATTATCTTGAGCTTCACATCACCATCAGAGCATTTTTGTTTCATTGTTCCCACTAAACATGCATGTCTGAGACATTTAATACACAAAATCGCGCACCACTTTTACGTATCAAAATCCACTTCAAACTATAATTTATACAATAAAACAAGAGCAGCAAGCCGCCACCGGTCAAGTTATCGCCAAAACTCCTAAAATCTGTTACACGTTTATCGTGTCACAGATTAGATATTAATTAATTACTACGTAAGACATCCTTTCAGCCCATAGACTTAGATCTATGTTTCATCCCATGGGTGTCGTAAAAGGCGACTATGTATAGTTGACAAATCTTCTTATATAAAAAAAAATCAATTGCTGTCCGTTAGTCTTGCAAAAACCCGAAAATGGCTCAACCGATTTTGATGAATTTTTTTGTGTGTATTTGATTGGGTGCGTGGATGGTTAAATAACTCAATTAGACCCGGTAGGTGGCGCTGCTGTCTAGATCCAGAAATCACCCATGCGAAGCTGTCCCCGGTCGCTAGTAATAAATAAAAATATTTAGAGCATTAATAAAATTAATATGTGCGTGATATTTGATCCAGTTTCAAACGGTCTAACTAACCTCGTAGTGTTAAATAAAAAAATGCACGACGTTTTAGTTCATTAGGTGAGTAGCGTTTTAATATTCATTTTGTTTTCTACGAACGTGGGTCAGGGTTACAACAAGCGGTTTATTGTTTATATCTATTGTCTATTTATTACAACAGATAAAACAATGATAAAATTATTCAAATTGTATGTGTCGTCAATTAGTTTTGCATCTACAGGTACAATAGCCTAATAATGCAGAACGCGGACTCGAAAAGTCGGATGAATTCGCCTTTCGGCTACTGAGCTACTGTCGTGCACCAGTTTTACTACGAGCATTTTAAAATTGTCTGGAATAGTTACTGGGGATATTAAATTATTAATCAATGTTCATAGCATTGTTTTTTTTCAACTAAAGTATTTTTTACATGAATAGTCATCTCTATATTATAGCTTAATCAAAAGACCACTTCAAAATTGCCATACTAGCAATACAAATCTATACATCTATACAAATAAATAAAATTGAAGTGTCTGTTTGTAATATTAAAATAACAGCTTTTTACTAAATGCATATGAAAGTATATACGGTACTTATAACAAAAACACAATTATTAATATTTTTGTCTGTCTGTCTGTCGGTCTGTCTGTCTGTCTGTTTGTTCCGGCTAATCTCCGAAACGGCTGGACCGATTTTGACGGGGCTTTCACTGGCAGATAGCTGATGTTATTAGGAGTAACTTGGGCTACTTATCTTTTAGAAAAAGAATTAAAATTCGCGCAACATAATTAAAACCCTAAATTACACGCGGGCAAAGTCGCGGTGAACAGCTAGTATCTATATATAAAAATCAATTGTTGTCCGTTAGTCTCGCTAAAACTCGAAAATAGCTCGACCGATTTTAATAATTTTTTTTGTGTTTGAATGGGTCCCTAGATGGATTAGATTTACTTTTTGACCCGGTAGGTAGTGCTGTTGTTGAGAATCTGAAGTCACCCGTGCGAACCCGGGGCGGATCCCTAGTAACATATAAATTGCCTGCCTAGAGATACAAATTTTGAAATTTTTTTGCATGTAAAATTTAACCTTGTGCGCGTAATGGATTTTCTGTAAGCCACAAGTTTTTTTGAATTAAATAAATAAATAAAATAGAAATACCACATTCACAATACTGGGTTCATGAGCGCATAACCGAGGCCTTCGCACTCTTACACCTTACTCAACAGTACTTAACGAATATAGCGTAATTAACCGTCAACAGCTAAGTAGCGAGGCTAATTTTCTGCCTAGAGAGTTTTTTACTTTGTAAGCCACTGCTGGGGAAGAAAGATTCCTATTCACTCTTGCTTATGCACTCCTTCACTGTACGTTTATACGTGTGCCGAATGCGAAGTAAACCGTTTAGTACCGGCTGGTTTAGCTCCCTTTCAATTTTATTTTATTCTTAATTGTACTCGTAACATACTTTGTGGCCTAAGTTTATGTCTATATATCTATCGACTTCAAAAAGGAGATGGTACACAATTCGACTGTATGTTTTTTATTTCTTTTTTTTTAAATATAAAGATAAAGATACTTTTATTGCCTAAGTGTGTACAATATGATCTTAATACAAAAACATATAGTTTTAGACTCAACAGTCGTCTACCCGTGTCGGATATGCAACAAGGAAGAAATAAATTTAAAATTAACGATTTAGCAAGTCGTTAATATTAAATTTATTTCTTCCTTGTCAGATTTCAAATTAAAATATTGCTTGTTGTTTTTTTAGAAATGTTATTGAATGTTATATATTGTTCTAAGACACTATTTCTAGAGAACGAATGTGGATTGTATATCAGTTGAATTTCCCCAGTAAATTAGGAGTGAATAAACGCTTCCAAAATAGGCATTTCTAGTGACACTTACAATTGTAATCTCCGCCAGTATGGACAATGCGTAATATGCACTGGATATCTTTTTGTTAATTTTTTTCAATATGTGCCTTCCAGTTTACATGTTGATCTATTTCGATTCCTAGAAAATTTATGTTCTTTACTTCTTCGACCGCTATATCAGTCACGGTTATATTTAGTTTGGCAGGTATACTTTTGTAATTTCTAAATTGTATAAGTTTGGTTTTTGACAGGTTTACTTTAAAGTTTATTAACTGCAGCCATTCAGTAACTGCTATCAATGTTTTGTTTATTTCATTTTCAATATCAAAATCATTTGAGTCATCATTAGAAATAAATATAGTTGCATCATCGACATACATTACGCATCATCATCATCATTACAGCCCTTCACAAGTCCACTGCTGAACATAGGCCTCCCCCAAAGAATGCCACAAAGCACGGTCCTGAGCCACCTGCATCCATCGACTTCCTGCATATCTTACCAGGTCGTCACTCCATCTAGTGGGGGGACGCCCTACACTTCGCTTGCCGGTACGAGGCTGCCACTCTAGAACCTTTCTTCCCCATCGGTTGTCGGTTCTTCGAGCTATATGGCCGGCCCATTGCCACTTCAGCTTACTAATCCGTTGGGCTATGTCGGTCACTCTGGTTCTACTGCGGATATCCTCATTTCTGAGTTTATCACGCAGAGAAACTCCGAGCATAGCCCTCTCCATAGCTCGCTGAGCGACCTTGAGCTTCCTCATACGGCCAGCAGTGAAGGACCACGTCTCAGTTCCGTAAGTCATCACTGGCAACACGGACTGGTTGCACATTACGCATAGGTGGGATTATTTTTGGGAGCTCGTTAATATATAATAGGAATAAAGAGGGCCCCAACATACTGCCTTGGGGTACACCCAGTATTACATTTTCAAATTCAGATTTAACTACCTCAACCATCTTTGTAGATTCATTATATATCTTTAGCAGTTGCTATCATTCTAGTATTTAAATAATTTTCTATTAATTTAAGTATATTTTACACAGTCAAATCCTTTTGACATATCAGTAAAAAGAGCAGCACATTGTTTTTATCATTGATTTTATGCAATAATTCATATCTTGCCAGACATGTAGTTTTATTCTTTTGAAATCCGTATTGGTTTACATTTAGAATATTATTAATTTCCAAAAACTTTGTGACTTTATATTACTTTTTCAAATATTTTCGAAAAACTTGGTAACAGTGCAATTGGCCTATAGTTATTTATGTCGTGCTGCTATGATTTATGTGTGTTACCTCATAACTTTTTTCTGGATGAACCGACTTCGATGATTCTTTTTTTATTTGAAAGCTGGTGCTTCTCACGTGGGCCCATATAAATTTGATCAAGGTCTGGCCAATAGTTTTTTGAGTTATTCTTAATAATTTATATTAAAGTCGGTTGTACAACATTTTAAATTTTAAATTATTAACTATTATATTTAACCCATTGTTTGGTTATTGTCCCACCTGATGGCAAAAAGATAATATAGCGCACTGACATTTTTATAAAACCGAAATGACAACCAAACTTACAATTCACCTGATGTCAAAAATTGTTTAGTAAAGGTTTATTATACTACTAGAGAGTAGTTACATGATTGATAATAACCCCTGGGAATGAGATGATCGCTTCCATGCTGTTTCTAATGTCTTCATGCAAATTGTATGAAATAACATATAGTAAATTGATTTTATTTAAAAAAAAGTCCCGCTGGGTTTCTTGCCGGTCCTTCCCAGGACAAAGGTTTTTTCCGACCCAGTGCAGTGGTAAAAGTAAAAAATGACTTTGAATAAGTATTCTTGTAATCTATATTAAATAAGATGTTTCTTTTCTATATAAATAAGTTGTCACGTGATTTTAACCGACTTCAAAAAGGAGGAGGTTTTCTATTATATTACTACTAGCTGTGCCCCGCGGTTTCACCCGCGTCATCACGTGTCCGAGGTGCGCGACATGACCTAGTTCAAGCGTTTTATAATGACTAGGGTTTAAGCGTCGTTCGCGCGCCCAGCAGTATTGAATTATTTTAATTTTACATGATCTCTTAAACTATGCGTCCAAATAACATGGTAAAAAGAACAAAGTTTATCTTCATAAAATTGTCTTGAAGAAGAAGTAACATTCGTTCGTAAGGATAAATAGGCAATGCCTAATAATAACGCTCATAAATCACTTTTAAATTTTCAATATTATTTTGTCACAAAATACCAAATTATGGCTTATGTATAAGATATAGACATATGGTATCGCGGACTTTTTTTTAGACGGAGTAAAGATCCTTATTTTTCTAGAACATTGTATTTACGTATCCTTAACGATAACACCAGCGTACGCGGATAAATAATTTCGGGAGTGCTTTTTCTTCTAACTTGCTTAACAAATATCCATATTTAAGGCTAGCTGAGTAATATAGCTTAATGCTAGATAGCCTATACTATTACACATGAACCTGGCTATAATATACAAAAAGAATTTATCAAATCGGACTGGTAGTTATAGAGATTAGCGCGTTTAAACAAACAAAAAAACAAAGAACTCTTCCGCTTTATTATATTAGTATAGATTTTGATGATACTTTTTATTAAATAGGTTACTATAATATAATAAATACTTCGAGGGTGGTCCCATGTAAATTTGGAGAAAAAATTCACCCCTAAGGGTAGCAAATAAATAACTTCTTTTTTGGCAATTGGAAGTCGGTTTTTAATTTTCCATTTTCCATGGGATATGTACAGCCAGCTAACTTAACACAAAAGAGGCTACAGATGCGTTGTAACCTCTGATGACTAAGAACTCACTGCCTGTATTTATACTGGCTCTCAATACCCTCCCAGACCAGAAAACAGGAGAACAAGAGCTGCTATTTGGTGGCAGACATAGGTAATAGGGTGGTACCTACCCTGACGAACTCCTTGGCGGGAAAGCAGTTCTGTCACCTAGTGCTATGCCAGATTAGCTTAAACGAACTCTATTCAATCTTGCTTTGCAATCATTGTACATTGTAATCAGCTAGGAAAAGATGCTGGCAAATTTACTTTCATTAGCAATTTTCACCAATTTTTTTTATAGGATAAGTGTGACAAAAGAGCACACAGCCCACCTGATAAGCGGTTGCTGTGGCCCATAGACATCTACATCTATCCTCAATTGAGGATCAAAATGCTATCTTCTAAAATGCTATCTATTCTAATTTACACTGTACTTGCATCAGCAAACCGTAAGAAGTCATTTTAAACAAGAACCTATCAACATAAAACAGAAAACATATGCATAAATGTACAGTTAAGACCTACAATAAATGACTGTCGAAACTAATCAACCGTCAATCTAAGCACTTACTACGACGCTAGAGTAAGTGGGGGAATTGGCAATAATTGTATGCGTCGTATATCTATTGTGAATATACAACTTATAAAAATCCTTTAACCTTCATATTGGAACCATACCGATTGACGAATAGGTCGCTGACCTCCCTTGAAAATACTTGTATTAAGTCGATTTCGGAAGCACAATTATTATAGAGTTGCAAAAGACAAATAATTTAAGTATTTAATTCCAATATATTTTTTTAAAACGTTACCCCCACACTAGGATTTTCTCCTGTATCGTGGAGGCAGTTTACAAACACAAATTTCACAAGGACAAATATCCAGACCCGGAACAATTATTTGTAGACCATACAAAAACTAGTTCCGTGCGGGATTCGAACCCGCAGCCCCCAGCGCAGCAACTCCTTGCTAAGCCACGGCGCCACGGAACCGTCAAACGTTTATCTTATAACTAATGATAGAAAACTATTAAAATTATTATTAATTATGGTATGCAAAATATATTTCAAAATAGAATATTATATTTTAACTAAAAATATTTAATCGAAATATTGGGTATCGTTGGTTTGTATTGTTAATTTAGTTTGAAATATTTTAATAAATAAATATTTAATATAGTTATTAAGTAGTTATCAAATAGTTATTCTTAAATAGTAATTTAAAAATAAACTATTTTCTATCGTAGAAAACAAAATTCTAACAGACTTTTACTACGCTTATTATACGTTTAAATTAAGGTAGTGTTAAATTGAAGGGTGCTCTTGATTAGTAAGAACTGCCCCCGAGATCTGCGAAATATGCAAAACGATGAAGAGGTTCCAGTTGCGTTCTGAACGAAGATCTCGCAACTTCTCGTCCGCCACAAAGGCGATGGCTGTCCCCGTAGTAGAGGGTATCCAGATTTCCCTACGTAAAAAACGAAATGAAATGAAAACTGTAATATAATTTATGAAGAAATGAAACTCGTAAATCGTATTATACTATTACATCATACCAACAGGTGTTTTTATTTACGAAAATTATTTTCAAAAAAGTTTTTTTGTCACATAGAGACTATGTCAGACTTACAGTAATTATGCATAAGCAAGCTTATCTTGCTTATTAATCTTTATTTCATGCATCATGGACTTAAAAATTAAGAACATTGGCCCATATATACCTTAACCTAAAATATTTGTATATAAACATAAACTTAACATCATGTAGGGAGCTTTCTTCTTTGGCGCGTTCCTGTATCGACGATACACTAACCCATGGAAACCAAAATATTTTCCTCCCAAGAACTTCAAAAACATTCATTTTGTTGTTCTATTCTCTTTCTGCATAGTTTCAGTGAGTGTGATATACAGCCTCAGCTCTTTACAGGAAGAGCAAAACATCAATTTTCAAGCTTTTTGATCAAAAGCCATTACTAAAGGAAATAACAACTGTATTTTATTACCCAACATCAACTCCAGATGTTATAGCAGAAGCCTATACTCAGTCTGAGATTAACAGATATCGATTAACAGTTTTTCTGAAATCTTGTACCAAGCCGAAACCGGATCTTTCTTCCCTCCCCCTACCAAAGGGTCAGCGATATATCACACTTACAGAGTATGCCATCAAGTACAGAAGTGGCTTGGAAACCCGAAATATGGGGTTGGAAGCGAGGAGTCAACGACCTTGGCTCATCCTGTTCCTGACGCGTTGTTAAGTTCAATTTTTTGTCGATGTAAAAGTGTTTGTTTTGGAAAATGCAGTTTCCGAAAGGTGGGCATTAAGTTTAGTCTTATCTGTAACGGCTGCATAGGAGCTTGTGCTAATGAAGCCCCCATCGATGTTGATGATAAAGGTGACGAAGATGAAACTCAATTTGATTAATAAGTTGCCATACTAGTGCAACAATTTGTATAAATTTTCAGAATTATAATTTGTATAACGATTTTGTTTATTATTTTTATTACCTTTAATACTCTGTATCTCCTAGTGTTATTCGTACAGTCAAAATGTTTCGACATAATTTATAGAAAATTTAATGTAGAAGTCAATAAAGAGATTAGAAATAATTTTCTAGTCACAAGCAAAAAACTGTACTAACTTTCAAAACTACATGAATTATTTGGTGTGATTTCTTTAATTTTCCCAGGCTATAGCTATCGTGTGCCCAAAGAAGTGGCTGACTAGCCTCGTTATTGCGAGGCTGTTTTGCTGACTGAAAGTATCGCTATGATTTGTTGTTATATATACGGACCACGGACCAAAGATAACTTTTGAACTGTTAAATTAATAGCGTTTGTTTTTAAGATGACGGCCCCGTCGTCACGTACGCCATGGATCGATGGCACCGGCACAATAGAGGGGAATTGGGTTACACCGACAAGTAGCTAGTTGCGACACCATCTCGATATCAGAAGTACAGTATCGTATCAAGTGATAACTAATGAGCTGTGATGTATATGCAAAACGGACATGTGAGAAGTCTTTAAGTATCTATTCATTATGCTTAACGTACCCAATGGCGAGTTAACAAGTTTTTTAGCTATAGCACCAATTTGTTATAAAACGCTGTAATTGTCAATTTATATAACATTTTTTCCTCTACCGTGACAACGCGTCTGCATTTTGATTCTTAATCGCGGACATATGATGATATGATGATTGTTTCTGGGCCACATCATCCACTTACCAGTGTTCTCGCTTTTCACGCTTATTCATTAAAAAATTGTCTATAATAATATGCAATTTGTTTCTCGAAAACGGCTCTAACGATTTGTATGAAAGGGTATTGTCCATTTTTGGCTTAACGTGGACAAGTTGTTCTGTAATAAGTATTTTTACGAAAAAACATAATTAAATCTAAAATGAATATATTTTTAATTGTCGTCGTAGGAAAGTAAATGTAAAAATAAGTCTTTTAATAAGTATTTAAGCCGATTGAGTTAATAAAGCGTCGCCATTTTTTGGTTAGAGGCAGATTCTGAGTTGCTACATTAATATTAATTGTGATTACCGTCTTCATAATCGATTATTTAAATAATCGATTTCTAAACCTGAAGTAAAAAAAATGTATTTTCTTCAAAATGTGGAATCAAGTGATTTTGAGGAGGTTTTATTATATTTATTTTCCTTTAATTACATAAAATACAAACAAAACACTCATCGTTTTTGGCCTGCAAATCATTTTACATCCGATTATAATATTAGTTCGGTTGTTGTCAAATCGATTTTTTTTTATTACCTGGCAGCCCCGAATGTCCATAGTGACATTTATGCAGTGAAAAAAAAACATTCACTTTGCCTCCGTGTATTGTGAATGTTCTTTCGATTACTTTTGCGTAGTATTTTGTTTTTGTTGTAATGGACTCCGATATCGCTCCAATTGAAGACTCGGCTTTACCCTTGGACTCTGAATCTGCTCACGACGATGACCCTGGCGCTATTTTGTTAAACGTTGAACCGGCTTATGACAACCTTGGTATAAACACTGATGCTCCTGCGTACAATCTTTTGCCCCTAGTAGAAATGAGGAATCAATGCGATGAGTCAATTGCGGCATTGATATTATGCATCGCAGGAAACGCTCTCTGGAACCCGTTGAAATACTATCAGTAATTCGACAATGGACTGCTCCACAAGTGGTAAGCTAATGTTCTATTTAATACTATTAAAATCATCTTTTCTATTATCCATACAAACTGAATAAAAATAAATACTCATGTTTTATTTGCAGGTTACAGCCCAGAGCTTGGTTTGTCATTCTTGTTGGATGTTGGCTTTCAACAACTCAGTGGTTCAAGAAAGTGAACAAACCACAAGAAGTGGTCATCAACGACAATTATGTGTAAATTGTGGATGTTCAATACTACATAGTAGATATCATGTTCTGCATACAAATTCCGAAAGAGAAACACACATAAGAAATGTAATTAGCGAGTGGATATCACCACGGCAGGTACAGTCAGATATTTTTATGTATTTTATTCTTGAGTTTAGAATATATGAGATGGGAAATACAATAAAGAAATGTACTCTTTAGAAACATTGATCTGTTTATTGAAAAGTTGTTTCATCCTTTCGTTATAAGAGTGTAATATGCTCTTTGTGTGTCACATATCTTCAACTAATGAATAATATATTATTAATGAATATATTATTATGATTTATTTGTTGAAATGTAATACATTATGCATGTGCAATAAAAAAAGATGTCAGTTTGTGTTCCAACACCACTAATTACGAATTAAATTGTTTTAGGTTCATGGATCCAATGGCATCTGCCATCCATGTTGGCAACCAG
This sequence comes from Parnassius glacialis, assembly GCA_033319125.1. Classification (NCBI taxonomy): domain Eukaryota; kingdom Metazoa; phylum Arthropoda; class Insecta; order Lepidoptera; family Papilionidae; genus Parnassius; species Parnassius glacialis. Next base: position 33,901,812 of record JAVANC010000018.1, read on the forward strand.
CTGATAGAGCATCAGTTTCTGCTTTAATATCTGCAAATGTACCAGTGTCGACAGAAACAATAACCTTACCGGATTACACTCGAGCACTTGATACACAAGCACATTGTTTTTGTCCAGATTGTGACTCACCACAGCGACTCAGTATCCCAACACGGCTAAGGGTAAAGTTGTTTATTGATTTTAATTTTTATGTGCCAAAAAACAGCAGAATATGTGGGTTTCATTTAAGGGACAAGAATTGGGCTGAAGTTTTATCAAACATTTCTCATCCTAACCAATTAATTTATGATTCGGAATAAATATCATTAAAACATAAAATATTTGTTTTATTTTTCCATTTAAACAACCTCAGGATGTGTTACTACTGCCTTAAAAGAAAGAGAATATCATACTAATAGAGGCAAATATTTTATTTTGGAAAAAAGATCATCATAATTGTAAATTTTTTCAGCGACAAGTTTTAGCATAAGACATGCTAAATATGAACCACTTTTACACTCTCCTGCAACTTTATTACTGTAATTCCTTTCTTTGAGGTATATACTATTAAAAACCACAGTCATCAAATATTATAGGTGATGTTCATGTTGAGCCGAATTACCCTAACAAACTGAGCAATGCCCTTTGGTATTTCGATATCGTTTTACTGTTCAAGTTACGTACTCGTTAGGTATCATCCCTTTAAAAATATAAAAATTTAAAAAAAATATTTTTTCTAACGCCGAGTGAAGCTCGGTCGTCCAGATACTTGAAATAGCGGTGAAATTGTTACTTTCAAAATGTCCTAAGTATAAAATATTTGGTATTTTCATATATCAATATAAAAAAATGAAACATTTTAAAAGTTTTATCATTATAACAAGCAACAACTACAGTTTGTTACAACTATTATCATGGCCTACAAATAATTGTTCCGGGTCTGGATGTTTGTCCTTACACAATTTATGTATGTAAACCTGCCTCCACGTTACAGGAGGAAAGCCTTATGTGCGGGTAACGTTCTGAATTAAAAAAAATATAGTGCATGTGTGCAGTTCACACGCGATAGAAGTGAAATCTTCAAATGAAATGAAATAAATTAGCTGCAATATAAAAATATTACGGCAAATGGTTTATTTAATATAATAATTTTCAACTACAAGTGCTTCATAAAATATAAGATAAAAGTTTAATTTTCTTGCAAATAAAAGTTATAATCCTTATTTTTATACTACATGTCTAAAAATAATGATTAATCTAAAATAATATTTTCTTTCGAGTAAACTGAATGACTTGATCAATGACATGTTGATAAAGTCATTCTAATTATACCTAAAGGTGGTACGTAAAATATACGTTAGGTGCCTAAACACGACTAATTTAATATAATATTCTCTCATTCCCTCGCAGGCTAAATCCTAAAGGTGGTATAATGTTTTTTTTTTAAGATAAGGGTGACAAACGAGCATACATACAGTCCACCTGATGGTAAGTGGTTGCTGTAGCCCATAGTAGAGTATCTATCTTCGATTACGAAACAAAATGCAGATGCGTTGTCACCCGTGAGGACTAAGATGGAATGCCTCGTTTCCAGTAAAAAGGGTCTCCGATTCTCTACACTCACCATACGAAACACAGTAGCATTAAGCTGCTATTTTACGCTGGTATTCTGTGAGAGCGTGGTCCTTCCCCGGTCGAGCCGACCCATTCGTGCTACAACCATAATATAGCTGCAGCATGGCTCTACCACGTTTAAGAAGAAGAAGAAGTTTGTCTTTTTAGTGTGTCTTTTTCATATAATCGAGTTTCAAATCACAACGGTTCTAAAGAAGTTTTCACTTCAAACCAAATGTAGTGAAATCCAATTCTGCAGATTGCTTAAATTGAAAATATAACCATTTTCTTATCGCAGGCAAGTGAACATAACAATTTCAATGTCACGGTCTATAGTTTCAATTATGTTTCGTAACAACTTTTACTGTGTTTGTTCCAAATTATGGTTCCGGATTATTGCTTACCTTATTAGCAGACCTAATTAAAAAAGGAGGTTTTAATTCGACTGTATTTTATTGAATATAATTTGTTACCTATGCGATGTCTTCGCCAATTGTGAACCAATTTTTATAATTCTTTTTATTTAATTGACTACCAATCATGAATAAAATAATAAAAGAGGAGATGAAATTTTTAATGTAATTATTAGTTGATCGGTTTTGATAATTGTTTATATACGACAATTATTTTTTACAACCAATAACTCAGCTCGGAGGTATAAATATTTCTTTTCCTATTTTAGAATGAAAAAAAAAACAAACAAAATGAACAAGAAATTCTTTCGCGTAACAAATCACTATCGTGTAGGTACGTAATATATTCATTTTTGTGTGAAGTGTGTGAGGCATTGGTTTTAAACGTGTTAGAACAGTACAGAAGTAAAAATATTTGTTTTCCTTTTTTAGAATGACAAAAAAATAAAGCCGATTACAAACTACTGTTGCATCATAATATTCGTTATCATCGTCATTACTGCCGATTACAAGCCCACAGTTTAATATAGTTATTACATTAACATTGAATGTTTTTAAAAAGACCTAAATCCATCTAGTAGTGGGTAGTTGTAACTTCACGAAACTTGTCGCTGGAGTCGAAATCGCCCAAGAAAACATCACGTCAGCTTTAGAGGGTACGACTTTCCATTCACGTCCGTCGAGTTGGGGGTTGATATTTTCACACAAAGTTTCAACATTTGGAGACACGTACTTTTTGAGAAAAAAAATATTGAAAATCAACTATTTTTGCAATATTTATGTCAATTACTACCGTAAACTGACGCCATTTTGTATTGTCGTTTTAAGTAGGCATATCGATTCTTTCCGAATAAGTTCGATTTTTTTTAATCGATTCGAATTGTAAGTTGATGTATCGATTCACAAAAAATCGATTTCTAAATATCTATATTTTTTATGTTTGCATTTATAATGTAAATATAAATCCATTTTATGAGAAATCCCCTTCATCATAAGAAATAGGGGGAAAGATTCAGAAGGATTTCTGTATCTATTCTGAGACTGCTACGTCTCCGGCGCTGCGGGAAGAGCAGCCTCTACGCCTTTGCGTAACAGATCCTCGCCTTCGCAGCTTCGGCTTGTTGGACCAGCCTCAGCCGCTACGGCTCGTCCGATGCCTACGATTTGTTACAGCAGGCGGAAGCTGCTCCCCCTACGCTCCTCCGGCTCTATAAAACCACTCTAGGGGTAGGACAGACTCGTACCAGGTGGAGTCGGGGTCAATCAATTCGGTTCTTTGACATAAGTTGAACCTAACCTATTTTATTTGTTATCTGCCCTAATAGGTACTGTTAAAATAAAACAAATTTCAATAAGAGATCATTTATTATGGTATCTTTCTTGTTTTTCATAAAATGGATTTATGTTTACATTATAAATTCAAACATGAAAAAATATAGATATTTTAGAAATCGATTTATTGTGAATCGATACATCAGCTAACGATTTGAATCGATTTAAAAATCGATCTTTTTCGGAAAGAATCGACATCCCCACTGACGATGACAATAACAATACAAAATAACGTCAGTTTTACGGTAGGAATTGACATAAATATTACAAAAATAATTGATTTTCAATATTCTTTTTTCTCAAAAAAAATAAACATACACTCGAATTGAGTACCGTCTCCTTTTTGGAAGTCGGCAGAAAAGTATGCGTTTCTGCATGTTGAAACTTTGCCTGTGTGCTTATAATAATGTATCATTTCTGTAAAAAAATATCAACCTCCAACTCGACGGACGTCAATAGAAAGCTAAGCCCTTTTGCTACCACACCAATCGATCGATAGTTTCTACCACACCGATCGCTCAAAGGCATCTATCGATGGTAGAATGGATTAGTAAACGTCGATCGAGCTTCTTGATTTTTCGCATATATTTTGAAAGATACTGATGTTGAGTCCACAATCACATCGATAAATTGTCGATCGATGATTGAACAACGTTTTATCCACAAGTATCCGTCGATCAGCTAACGCTACTCGTACATCACCAATCAATCGACGTCGATCAATGGCATCGATCGTCAATCGATCGGTATTGGTGTGTTGACACCCTTATTCTATCAGCCATTAAAATTCGACAATTTTTAAAATTCACAGTATAATGTGATTGTTACTTCTCTGATCTATATGTATCGATCATCTGATAAAGTTAATTTGACATTATCAATTCCCAATCAAGGAACCGTTAAGCGCTATAAAAACATTTGAAAACATACTGACACTGCAATCATCAGTATCAAGATATTTGTTTGATTTATTACTTCATTAGCCATAATATTTCAGATAAAAGGTCTAGCTTTATTTTTTTAACCACATTTCATAAAATGTGTATTTTTATTTATTACTATTGACCCGACCCGGCTTCGCTTAGGTAGGATCTATTAATGTTGCATTATTTAGATTTAAAATAATGAAATACAATTTACTTTAATATAAAATAAACCTAGCAAGCTAACAGCATAGCAAAGTGGCGAAGCAATTGGCTTTGTAGCGGTTTCTAACGGAAAAAAAAATTCAAAATAGGAGGTTCAGATGCCTGGGTGATCAGTAATCGATTGCTGAAAACAGAATTTGAAAATTCGAAACCGTTCTCGAAATAATCGTGGGACAGACGGACAGACGGACGGACAGACTGACAGACGGACAGACGGACAGACATCGTGAAATCAATAAGTGACTTCGCAAGCTTCGCCACTTAATAACTAGCGAACGCGCCGGCTTCGCAAGGGTGATTTCTTGATCTCGACAAGAGCGCGATCTACCGGGTCCAATTACACCATTCTCGAATCAACTTAATCACACACACAAATGAATTATCAAAATCGGTTTAGCTGTTTATTTATCATAGTGTTGTTATTTTCCTGATTAATGCCTCATGTTGCATACAATGTCCGTGCCTGTCACAAAATGGGGTATATTTTGTACGTCCTGTGAGTTCATCCATTGATAACTAATGGGAATAAATATTTGTTAACGATCTCCTTAAAGTAGTAAAGTATGCCAAATGCCTCCTATATGCTGACGATTTGAAATTAGTCCAAGTGATTGATAAGGATGTAACTCCCGAACATCTTCAAAGTGACATCGACCGAATCCATAAGTGGAGTATAGATAATAAAATGATGTTTAATGCCGGCAAATGTTACGTCATGACCTTTAGCCGCAAGTTACAACCTACACATGCCACCTATACCTTAGCAGGTGTTGAAATAAAGTGCGTGTCAACCATTAGAGATCTTGGTGTGACATTTGACTGCGGATTGACTTTCCATGCATACATGTCTGCCCTAGCTAGGTTTTGTCCTACGCAATGCCCGTGATTTCAATGATCCTATTGTCATCAAATTATTATTTAACTGTCTAGTTAGAAGTAAGTTAGAATTTGCTGCAGCCGTCTGGAATCCCCACGAATCCACTTATGAATTGTTGATTGAAAAGGTTCAGAAAGCCTTCCTGCGTTTTTTATATATGAAGATTTACGGATATTATCCATTTATGTATCCTACTCTTTTCTTGCTGGGAATGTTAGGATATAATTCCCTTTCAGTGCGTAGAGCCAGAGATCAGATCCTAATAGCCATAAAAATTTTAAGGAGCATGGTAGATTCCCCAGAGCTGCACAATACTTTGTGTACACTTTATGTGCCTAACAACTACCTGCGTCATAGGCCTACTCGACGACACCGGCTGTTCGCCACATCCCATTGCCGCACTGTGTCGCGCGCGCATTCCCCGTTGTGTCGCATGCATGGTGCTTTAAACTCCTTAATGGAGACAGTCCCGGAATGTGACATCTTTAATGACACACTCAAGGTGATCATGTCAAACTGTCTCATGTTATGTGAAAGCCATGTTTGTTAGGTAAATAAGTTGTATGTTGTTATCACTTTATTCTGTTTTATATTATTTTATTTCCTCTAGTTATTGTTAAGTATGTTTGATCTCTGACTTGTTATTTGTTTTTGAATTATGTTAATTACGTTATATGTTTAGTTTTACCTATTAATTACTGTCATTGGCGCAAGCCGCTGTAATTAATTATAAATAAATAAATAAATAAATTGTGTAAATTAAACTAAGTACCTGTCCCTGATGTAACTCCTGCCTGCAGTTCAGCTTGAAAGACACAGTAATTCGGTTACAGTGGCAAACTATTTTAATGCTGGTTCCGTGGCGCAGTCTTAGCAGTGCGTAGCGGTGCTGAGGGTCGCGGGTTCAAAACCCGAACCGGACAAGTATTTATATGACACACCGATAATTGTTCCTGGATTTTTGTCCTTGTGCAAATTATGTATGTAAACTGCCTCCACAATACAGGAGAAAATGCTAGCTATACGAAAATCCTAACATTATTAAAAAAAAATCAACCAACCAAAGCGTCATTCCCATTGAGCTGTGTTTGAGGCAGGCTAAAATTCTTTTTTCGTTATCATCATCATCATCATCATGACAGCCCATCACAAGTCCTCTGCTGAACAAATGCCTCACCCAAGGAATGCCACAAAGCACGGTCCTGAGCCACACACCGTTCTTTATGAATAACATTATATAATAAAATGATCTAAAAATTTCTTACGCAAGATATCCTGGTGCTGATCTATTTTACATAACGAGTATATTATAATTATTTAGAAACCAGGAAATAATATTATGATGTCCGTATTAAGTTTTTCAAATGTCTGAATTCGAGATCAAATCGAAAATATTAACTTTGAGTGTATCCTTTTCTTTAATGTTCGTACATACATCTTCATCAACCAGATGCTCTTTACGTAGATTACGTATTTTTCTTCCCACTGTAACTAAAGTTTCGCTTGCTCAGTCTACTTCTGCCTATCCTTGACTATGTAGATATTTGCTATCTTGACATGACCGAGGAGCAGCTTAATAAGCTTGACCGCATTCAAAATTTACGAGTAGGTGTTAGATTTATATTTGGGCTTCGCAAATATGATCAAATCTCTTAATATCGCAAACAGCTCAAATGACGCCTGATGCGCCATACTCACATTCTCTCCGCTTTGTATGGCGTGTTATTTAAGCCTTCCACTCCTCATTATTTAAAAGAGCGTTTCCAGTATGTTTCCCTTACCCATAATCGGTTCCTTCGATCCTCTGTCAATCTTTCTCTCTCTACTCCTTTGCACTCTTCCTCCTTTTTAAAACTCCTTTATTGTTTGACATTGCAGTGCGTTCGACAGTCGTCGTTCCACGTTTGTTTGCATCAGTTCTCTACGCAAAGGTTGTCTGGAAGAGATCATTTTCAGAGTGATAAAACCGACTGTTGTACATATTATACTTTAGATTTAACTACCTCCTTTATCTACCCGTTATTCTGTATTTTGTTGTACAATAAAGAATAAATAAATTAATTAAATACATTTTTGTTTATAGGAATAAAATACATGTACGTAAGTACATGTATATTATGTATGTATGTACATAATGGAATATACATTATGGCGACGTATTAAGAACCGTTGAGAATACAATAATTTCATGACAAGTATCACTCTAGGATCATCACAAGTGATGATTATTTCGTGTTGTTAATGTTTTTATAAAGTTTCATTTTATTATTTAAAGTATTAATTAATTTTATTATTATTTAGCTTGATCTCTATGTATGTATAAAGTAATGAAACTTTTAATTCAGTTATCACCCACTTCCGGACGTCTCGATAATCAGAAATTTTGCTGACGATCAAGAACCGATGACAATAAAAAACATTTCATGATGTGACCTATAATTCTCCCGAGGATATTACAACTCACGAGTAATGCGTATTTATTTACTTTTTTTTAATTATAATTTTTTGTAATACTAATGCTATATGCTTTGTTTTGATTAAGCGAAACTCATTCGAACAATAAATAATAACAAAGTATGAGGTAAAAATTGTAATTAATCATCTATTATTATCGTTATATTGCTATAGATTTTGAAATCTATCTGACGGAAGGCGATAGAATTCTGTCGAAGGAGAAATGGACAGATATGTTTCTAAAAAGATTTGTCGTAGAACATGACCATGGAAAAAGGTTTTGAAGTGCCGTTAGGATCGATTTATTGTATATTATTCAGAATTCAAATGCGACAGTATATTCATTAAAATTATAATTATTTTAACCGACTTGTCTAAAAGTAGGCCAAAATTTGATTAACATGAGGTTATTTTGGCCGGTATAGCTGGCGTTGTTTTTACGTATTTTCTTTAACTCGTTTGCTTCAAAAATACTGCGTAAGATAGGTAGGTACCGTTATTTAATTTAACAATGCCGATTTACCTGGCGTACAACTACACAAACTTAAGATAATCTATTGAGACATGATCTTCACCATATCTGAGTTTACCTGCGTACGTCCGTGCTTTTCTGTAGTATTTATATGAACATCAGTTGTCAGAGTCACAGATTGAATATGAAATTTCCTTTATTTTATGTACAACATACGCAATGGAATGCGCATAATAGAGTGAAATGACAACGTTTTACATTAGCCCCACATTTGTTACATTCAGAAGCCAAAGTATGGCGAAACGGTGAACGCATGGAAACTTATTACACTTCTAATTAGTAAATAATTATAAATTGACGTTTCAAAGTTACCACTCCTCTGAAATAAGTACTTGTAAAAGTAAAGTTATAGCTCACATACGTCCCACTGGTGGACACAGACCTCTTATTTCATAGAGGGTTTTAGTTTAAGGAAATGTCCGCCGCGCTGCCCTAATGCGTGGTGACGGAGTTCACATGTTTTAAATTTTTTAATTTCTCAGTCATGCAGGTTTCCTTACGACGTTTTACTTCACCGCTGAGCAGGTAGTAGGTAGTTTTATACGTGGTAGAGCCATGCTGCAGCTATATTAGTAGTATAGTTGTAGCACAAATGAGTCGGCTCGACCGGGGAAGGACCATGCTCTCACAGAATACCAGCGTAAAATAGCAGCTTAACACTGCTGTGTTTCGTATGGTGAGTGTAGAGAACCGGAGACCCTTTTTTACTGGAAAAGAGGCATTTCATCTTAGTCCTCACGGGTGACAACGCATCTGCATTTTGATTCGCAAACGAGGATAGATGTAGATATCTATGGGTCACAGCAATCACTTATCAGGTGGACTGTGTGCTCGTTTGTCTCCTTGTCCTATAAAAAAGGTACTAAATCAGTACTGAAATATGCAACTAATAATTTCATTGGTGCCGGAGTGGATCGAACCCGAGTTACTGTAATATGTAATATTTAGAGCAAGTGTTTACCCACTGAGCTACCACCACTCTTGTACATCTAATACTAATACTGATTTACGTATCTCGTGCTCCCTTGTAAAGTAATTGCCACAGATCCTTTATATACTTACACCGATAGTAAATGCGACATGACTAAATAATTGAGGGTATTGAAGTTGGAGACAGTCAACTCACCTTGGAACAGCATAATATTACTTTAAATAAATAGACGCAGCGTTCTTTGTTTAATGACAGCTAGATGATTTCATAAGTGAAATTAATTTGACAGTTTTAAATTTACTTACCATTTTTATTCAATCTTTATCGGTGGTTGGTTTTACGGTCGTCTGTTAGTGATCGTGTAACTTCTGATCGATTGAGATCATATTCACACGATATATATATTTTGTCCCAGACGATGGTTCATAGGTATTCTAGGTACCGATAGGTGGTACCTACCGGACCATATAGATGGCGCTGTGCTCGATTATCCTTACTTAATTCACAAGCCGCTAGTACGTGTAATAACAGTGTTTATTCAGCATAATAATTAAACGGATTTACATTGTACATCTATAATACAGTTATATAAACAATTTTTTGCCTTGTAATTTAATGATATTTTTGTAACAGTTACAGTAACCTATAACTTTGACAGCAAAAAACCACAAAAAAGCCACAACACTTCAGATTTATGTTTTCTGCATGTTCATAATCTCGTAAAGGCATTTACGACAAGTCATGATGACACTTGTGCTATAAGTACATTCTCACATATTCTCCGTCTTTTTCTTTTTAAAGCGACAAATGAACTCACAGTCCACCTGATGAATAGAATAAAATAGAATAGAATAGAATAATTTTTATTAAATATACATTTATTACATAATACTTATCGAAAGTATTTTTTTATTTACTACTGGTTCGGAAAATACGAGTACCTCTGTCCTCGGAAGAACCAGCAAGAAAACCAACGGGACTTTTTTTAAACATATTTCACTTTGCAATAATTTTGTTTTTTTGATTGTACAAATTTTAAATGAGTTTTAATAGAACCTGCACGCTGGCGATCATCTCATTTTCAGGGTTTTTTTTTTCACTTATGTATTCTTTGATATTAAATAACCCTTTTTGCACAATTTTTCTTTAATAAAACATTTAAACTTGTTTGTTGACAAATTTTGTACTTTTTCTGGGATTTTGTTGTAAAAGCGTATACATTGCCCCATAATTGAATTACTAATTCTGTGGAGTTTAGTAACTGGTATTACAAGCTTATGTTTGTTCCTAGTGTTTAAAGTATGAACATCTTTATTTAACTCTATATCTTATTAAAGCTATATTATGTTTTATGTACATACATTACATTTTCATAAATATATTGCGATGCCAAAGTTAAATATGTTTATTTCATTAATTTTTTTCTCTTAAGGGACTTATTACAATTTAAGTTATAAATCGCCCGTACGTATCTACATAATATATGTTCACTTCACGCCCAAATCACTAAAAAGGTTGGGTAAATCCACTAACACCGAACAACCCATAAACATTTTGTGTGAAAAGTAAATAAAATATATTTCATAATATGTATTTTCATACTTTTCTTCCAATTTTGCTCTTGCCTGGTGTTGGCTTAACAATACTGTATTATTTACAACTATTGGTACTTTTTTTGAGATAAGATATATTTTACATAAACCATTTTTGCAGTTTTCCTTTAGATCGGAACATAAAAAATATGGATAGAAGCCAAGGAAACACAACTGGAATGCCTACGACAAATAGTTACATTCACTCAAATATTTTTTTCCACCTGACTTGCTTATCTATGTGTATATCACAAAATATATTTGAAGGACAATACAATTCCATGTAAATAAATTGTATACATAACATTAGCACCGGTAAGTGTGATCCTGTGAAAAGGATTAATTCGGCATTTGAGAATGTGATAGCTTGAAAAACCAGGCTACAGATGACAGTACTGAAGAATAAGAAGATATTATAAGCTCGAAACGTTGTAATCACGCATTGGCTGTAACCTGTAATGACTGTTTGCTGAGATTATATTTAACCAAATGGTATATCCTAGAAGAAAGCATATGTAAAAATATAAATTTGAAAAATATATCAATATTTGATTTCATTTATTGTTGAAAATTTGAGTTGCTAAAAATACGAAATTAATGACAATTGTTAAACAAGTATAATTTTCCAAGATTAATGAAAAAACCTTTTTTGAAATTCATTTCTATAAATAGACGCATATATATCCAATCTAGATCTAATTTATATACGAGGGTGGATTGAAAAGTACTCGGCCTAACCAAGAAAATAAACACATACTAAATCAGTTATATTTTTATTTTTCTACATAATCACCATCAAGTTCAATACACTTTTGCCACCTCCCCTTCCAAGCATTTAGACCGTTGAAAAAAAATGATTCTTCCTTAGAGTCAAAATATGCGTCTACAGCTGCTTTGACCTCGTCGTTTGTCGAAAATCTTTGACCTCCCAAGTGCTTTTTTAGGTTAGGGAACAGAAAGAAGTCTGATGGTGCCAGATCAGGTGAATACGGCGGATGCGGTAACAGTTCAAAGCCACAGTTGTGAATTTCAGCCATTGACTGTACTGACGTGTGAACACGGGCGTTATCTTGATGAAACAGGACTTTTCTTCTGAGCATTCCTCGACGTTTTTCTTTTATTTCCTCTCGTAAACAACGTAGTAAGGTGCAGTAGTAATCAGAGTTTATAGTCTGACCCCTTTCAAGATAATCAATCATAATCACACCTTTCGAGTCCCAGAATACTGAAGCCATCACCTTATTTGCCGACAAAATCGACTTAGCCTTTTTAGGGGGTGGTGAACCAGCTCTTCTCCACTGTTTTGATTGTTGTTTTGTTTCCGGTGTACAGTAATGAACCCATGTTTCGTCTATAGTAACAAAACGATTCAAAAAATCATCTGCATCGGCTTCAAATAACTCCAAACAGTCGCGTGAAATAGTCAATCGCGTCCTTTTTTGTTCAACTGAAAGCAGTCGCGGAACCCACCTCGCAGACACCTTGTGGAAACCCAACTCGTTGACAATGATGTTTTGAGTTCGTTCATAAGAGATGCCTATAATCTCGGCTATCTCTCTAAATTTTAATCTGCGGTCTCCCATTATTAAATCAAGTACTTTTTTAATATTTTCGTCAGTAGTTGACGTCGAAGGCCTTCCAGAGCGGGGTTCATCCTTCACACTCTCTCTACCACGCTTAAATTCTGCTATCCATTTTTTGACGGATTAATATGACAGAGCACAATCGCTTAATGTACTGACCATGTCATCGTGGATGGCTTTTGATGATAGCCCCTTCTTATGGAGGTACTTAATGACGGCACGCTGCTCGATTTGCTCCATTCGCGGAAATTATGTCCGATTACTTTGTTAATAAATTTATAAAATCACAACTAATTATCGCACACGTTTCGAACTTCACACAATGAACTAGTCTGAACTGAACTAAATAATGTGAGTAGATTTGATTTTTAGAATTGAATGGATCTGTGTTAGGCCGAGTACTTTTCAATCCACCCTCGTATCTATAATTTATAGCAATTGTCTACTAGATCGTTTAATGATTACGAATATGTTTAATTGTTACGGCCTAGATCACAGAATAAATAATAGTACCCATGATTTAATTTTTCCGGCTATCAGCATACCAAATATCGTCAAAATCGGCTTAGCTGTGATATTTTAGACCATTTTAACTTAACCAGACATCAAACTGTCTGAATTTTATCAAATTCAGTTTAGCAGCTTAGTCGTACAATAGTAGTAAAATTGTGTAGGCACTGCGTTCGTAGAACGAGCTGGAGATTGTCAATGCTACTTCAGTAAACACACATCATATCGTGCAACGTAGTACAATCAACAAAATTCCAACGTAAATGTAGGCACATCAGCCAATAGGCTATTAGGGCTATTAGTGTATAATAATAAATAGTTCTCAGTTTAACTAATATATGTTATATATATATATATATATATATATATATATATATATATATATGTGTGTGTGTGTGTATCTATGTATATATATTATGTACATGTATGAATATATTTCCGTATATGTGCAGACATGTATTTATTTTATCCTTGAATGTGTTGTATAATAACAAATTGCACACCTTATTATTTATTATCTTTTAACTTTTATCTTTGTAACGGGCCTAGTGGAAGAAATTTCTTTATGAAATAAGTAGCGCCATTGTACAAACTCTTCATCATGATGGCTCCTCTCCGTTGTTTGTATGTACATAAACTGTTAATTAAATAAACAAATTCTAGTTGTATTGTTGCTGCTAGCTGGTACACAGGATTTGATTTTAGATGTTGTACATTTAGATATTTTCCTGACGTTCCATGATCGTATCTATCTTCACTTTAATATAACTATATACTATAACTTTAATTTTATCATTAAATTAAATCCACTGCTTGAAAAGGACCTTCACTTAACCTTCCGTGAACCACGTGGATAAAAGTTACGTCCTGCACCACGTGGGGTTTTCTGGACCCTGATTATTATCGAGAAATAGAATGTGTTGTTTTAAATTATGTGTTTGTTTTTTGTGTGTATAGTGTTTTTGATTTGTTATTGGATAAACATAAAATAAAATATTCAAATAAAATAAACATTTGTATACTCCTATATATAAAAAACATAAAAGTGAGTTTTTCACAAACTAAAAATTATACTCTTCTTTGGCATAGCCTATATTAATAAAAAATATTTAAAAAAAAAAACTTTATTTCCTTTATTTTAAAGGCCAACGTAATAAAAAATAAAAAACAGTGAGAGGTGGCTTAATATATTCAGTCTTCATGAGATCCCGGGTAGTTAAAATCAGCACAGTTTTTACATTAAAAATGTGCGTGCTCTAAGCATATAGGTACTTCACATTTCTCACAACTGTACTTGGTCTTTCGGTCTTTTCTTCTGTCGCATTCCGAACACCTTCTTATAGATCTTGTTATTTTTTTAGCAGCTCCTGAGGCGTTTCACCAAATAAATCATGTATGCATTTACGAGAATCTTTCGGAATCCGTGGATTGTCTTTACGGTTTCTCAAATGCTCATCTATCAGAGCCATTCCTAAATTGCGAATAAAACTCCTTCTATGATTAGTTTTTACTGTTTCAATACAATTATTCAACATGTGTAAGATCATACCATTGATTCCCGCGTGATTGAGCATCGAAAAAAATATAGTGAGTGGCCAGCGCCTAGAGTTACGAGACACGTCATATGTCCTCGCTAGTTTATCCCCACATCCACTTCACTTTTAGTTTTATTGTAGAATGTAATTATGGATGGTTTTTGCTGATTGCCGGTATCCTCATCTATTTCTTGATCATGATGTAGAGACGATATTACGAATACGTGTTTGCGTGGCTTTGGTACATAAGAAACCAGAGTTATATCCTTTTGAAAACCAAATCTTGAAGAACGTTCCTCTCGTGATAGCTTGAAACACAGTGGAATGCAAGTTTTATTGGCTCTCAAGGTACCTACTACTGTTAGTTTATGTATGAGTAGTAAATTTTCAGTAGCTTCGTAACTGGTGAAAAAATTGTCCATTGTTATATTTCTTGAAGATCCAGAAACGCAATTTACCATACGATCGAAAATGTCATAGGGTTTGTTGCTGACCGCGAAAGGACTATTATCTGGTTGTTTACCACAGTAAATCTCTAAATGCATTGTGTAATATGTTTTTGCATCCACTAAGGCATATATTTTTATTCCATATTTGGCAGGTTTAGATGGAATATATTGGCGGAAACCACATCTACCCCGAAAGGCAACTAACTCTTCATCTAGTGTTAGGTATTCAAAAGGTGTATACGCATTTCGACAACTTTGGACAAAGATCTCGAAAACGTCTCGGATTGGTGCCAAGCGATCAGTCTTTATTCTTTCTTCCCTTGTCGCAATATCATCAAATCTCAAATTATTGAGTAAAAACGAGAATCGATTTTTCGACATTGTGCAACGGAATATTTCAATTTCTGTACCATCATGAGCCCATAAATCATTGAGGTTTTTTTTACTAGATCGATACAATCCAGATAAAAATAAAAGCCCTGAAACAGCTTTTAATTCAGATTTATTTGTTTCAGAATACAGCGCATTTATGTTTTTGCCATCTGATGACTGTGGTTTAGATAAGCATATTCTTACATTGGCATATTTTACAACTATCTTTAATATTTCATTGGAAATAAATGCTTCAAAACATTCCAAATGGGTTTTTTTGTCTTTATATTGACTCTTTACTCCAGGTAAATGTGTTATTATATTTTCAATTCTTGTACGAATATTAGTCCTTAGCGGTTCCTTTAGCCATTTAGTTTTGCAGACTTTACCCATATAAAACTGATGAGAACTAGAAAACTCACCACCCGAAGTAATTTCTTCTTCTTCTTCTTCACTTTCACATTCAGACTGCACACTCAAATTATCCGATTAATCTTCGCTTCCAGGTAAAAAGAGCTCGTCCAAATCGTCGTCACTTTCTTCCACAATAGCAGATGCTATTGCGTTGTCACTCATTCGATGAGCCATTTCAAATCCAAGGCGCCTGTTGATAACACGTTAATATAAAAAAAATGTCAAAAAAAGTAGAAAATAATAAAGTTTTACTGAATTTTACAAAAACATACTACTTACGTTTTAGACGACGTCCCAAACCACGTGGGGTTTGTGAGACCCTGAAGCACTTTGGATACGTCTGTCCGCTGCGCCCGCGACACATTTACTAACTTACTTGTCACTAGGCGGTTTGGCAACGTCTCAACTCCAGCTACTTAAAGCATCAGAGAAAGCGTGCGAATATTTAAAGAGTTACAGAAATTTTTGTTTCGCTGGGGTTTATTAGACCCCACGTGGTGCACGGAAGGTTAATAATATAGTTCTGCAAAGCGTGAGGCTACGAACAAAGCATTTTAAATTCTGACGTCTGTAAAATTTACGAAAATTGAATTTTAAAATTCCATAACATTCATACATACTTATAAAAATACATTCATGCCTAGTTTGTTGCAACTAATAACTGAAAAAACAACAATTACTGTTATCTACCATAGCGTTTTGGTTTGCTAATATATTTACAGATTTGCATACTCAACCAGTACCTATGACTTATTTAAACGAATTACGCATTTGGAAATTCTACGGAAGTGATGAAACGAGTTTGATAATATTTTTGTACAATAATTGAACAAGTAAATTATTATTTAAATTTAAACGAAAGAACTAACTAATATACCTAAACAATAAGTCAACAAAATACATCAAAAAAGGAAAAAGCGGTTTCGATACACAAAAATATTATGGACAGTATCAGTAGAAGAATAATTATGTGTTAGTTAGTTGGTATTAATAAAGTGTCATAAATGCCTTTGCATGTTGCACGATTCAATATTGTTAAATTATTAGACTATATTATTAATTCATTAATCTAATTACTCTATAATGTTTGAATTTAATAACTTATTTTATCTATTCTTTCTCAAATTTGTAATGCCTGAAAAAGGCTACTAAGTTGAGACAAATTATTAATATTATATGACCATTTTATGTACACTTGGTTGGCAAATAAAAATTGATTGATATTTCGTATGGGTCACCATGTAGAGAACCTGAGACCCCATTCACTGGAAACGTGTCATTCCATCTTGGTCCTCAGGGGTGACAACGCATCTGCATTTTGATTCTTAACCGGGGACTGATGTAGAAGTCTATGGGCTACATTATAAACTTACCATCAGGTGAACAGTTTGCTCGTTTATCACCCTTATTCTACAAAAAAAATGTAAATCGACTCTACGATACAGAAGAAAATTCTACTGTACAGGCAGTAGAGGTAATGTTTTTTTTTTAAGACAGAAAGAAAGATTATCCCGTAAGAGGCATATAAAGCGACTATGGGTAATACTAGAAAGATCTCATAGCCTCTAATAGTTGGATATTTCACTATTTCTTATCTTCATACCAGATATATCAAAACGTCGACTAGGGCTGCCAGCCGTACTATATATAGTACTGTACTACGAGTATACTTCGGAAGGTGCAGCTATAAGTTGTTACGTAAATACGTAGTGAGTAAGCGAAAATACTATAATTTCAGCCTGACAAAATATATAATAAACTACTCTTGCACATGCGGATATATATGCAAAAAACGTGAATACCGACAAAAAATTCTCACAATAATTTATTATCTTGTTACGTGCCTATATACAACGTGTCCCAAAATTCAACGATAAGCCAACACCGGAGGATAGACCTGCCCCGGACTAATCGGGGAAAAAAATAAAAAAAATATATACCAATTATATTTTAAGTTATATAAAAAAATGAAATTCTTCAGAAATTGAGACCGTTTATGATATTTTTCACTACCATGACCACAATTTTTTAAATATTTTTTTCTTTTTTTTTATAGGCAACCTGAATAGTACTGCTATCTACCACAATTCTTAAAAACTCCAGAATAACTCTAGTTTTATCACGAAAATTAATGAAACTTATTTTATTCCATAAATTTTTTGAAGACTTTTACTTTTAACCAAATTTAACTTATCGTGGTGTAAAAAAACGTATGAACACTAGTATAGCAAGTTTTTTTAAAAATTGACGCAACTATCCAACATTCCAAAATGGTATAATACTCTAGGAAAACAAGTTATAAAAAAATATGGGCCTATTATTTCTTAACAGGGGCCAAATGACGGTCGGGTGTAATAAAAGTATTAGTTTTTTTTTTATAGGATAAGGGTGAAAAACGAGCACACAGTCCACCTGATGGTAAGTGGTTGCTGCGGCCCATAGACATCTACATCTATCCTCTGTTACAGATCAAAATGCAGATGCGTTTTCACCCGTGAGGACTAGGATAGAATGCCTCATTTCCAGTAAAAAGGGCCTCCGGCCACCTGCACTCACCAAGCGAAACGCAGAGGTAAACCTCTACTTCACGCTGGTATTCTGTGAGGTCGTGGTACTACCCCGGTTCGAGCCGGCCCATCCATGCGACAGTAAAAGCTGCCGCCTGGCTCTACCACTGTTCGAAAAATTTCTTGAAAAATGTTTAATATTTCAAAACGTTCTTGAAAAAAGTTCTTGAAAAATGTTTAATATTTCAAAACAGTTTACAAACGTGAAAGTGGTACAAACAGTTTCACGTGTAATTTATTAAGTTATTAACATTATAGCAAATGTTCGAACTGTTTGCCACCAGCATTAATACATGCACGACATCGCCTTAAAATGATCGTTTTATTTGTCTTGCATATCTTCTGCTATTAATGTAATCAGCAGCCTGAGTGATATTTCGACGAAGCTCGTCCAATGTCACAATGGGTTTTGAGTAGACCCTGTTTTTAAGACAACCCCAATAGAAGAAGTCCAGGGGGTTCAAATCGGGTGAACGGGGTGGCCATAAGATAGGACCAAGTCGCCCGATCCAACGCCCTGGATACTCTTGATTTAAATATTCTCGCACAGGACGGGCATAATGTGCTGGGCAACCATCATTTTGGAACCACATGTTTTGAAGATCACTTAAGGGGACGTCGTTTAACAATTCTTGCAAGTCATTTTGTAAAAAGTTTAAATAACTATTGCCATCTAAGTTTCCTTGTAACTCAAAGGGCCCAATTACTTTTCCATTTAATATGCCGGTCCATAGGTTAACCTTGAATTGATATTGGGATTTGTCTTGTCTCATCAAGTGTGGATTTTCATTACTCCAACTATGTAGGTTGTGAAGATTTAAATACCCATCTTTCTTGCACGTTGTTTCATCCGACCATAGAATTTTGTCTAGTAGGTGGGGATCTTCACTGTGCCTTTGCAGCATTACACGGCAAAATGTGACCCGTAGCGGATAGTCCCGCGGTAATAACGTCTGCACACGCGTGTAGTGATATGGGTGAAGCTTGTGACGTTTTAATATTCGATGTGCAGAACTTTTCGGGATTCCTGTAGCTTCTTCTATGGCACGTACCGAAGTAGTCGAGTCATTTTCTATCTCATTGAGAACTTCTTCATCACGATCCAATCTAGGTCTTCCAGCGCTTCTCCTTTGGATGGCATACGACCCTCCGAAAACGCTTGATGCACATTAATAAACACTCGATAATCAGGATATTTTTGAGCATTTGGGTATCTTTCTCGATACAGTCTGCTAGCATCGTTAGCATTACATCGGCATTCTCCATAGATTAAATGCATATTAGCGTATTCCTGTGGTGTGTACGGTTGCGGCATGTTAAACGCCAAACAGTCCAAAATGCGCCAGAACTCTTAATCACAAAACACACAATCGTAGTCCAAGATAATGCCAGGTCAGTTCAGTTTGCAGATTACTTCCAGTCCAAATAATGCCAGGTCAGTTAAGTTTGCAGATCGATTCCAGTCCAAAAAGCCAAGCCAAAAGTCGATAGTATGTACGAGGGCCACGTAAGTTGAATTGGGAACGGTGCGCAGTAAACAAAGGAACAGAGCGTACTGAACCGACTTGCTGAGAATAATAACAGCTTCTCTACCTGCCCTGTTGTTGTCTCTTTTTAACGTAAATATCTCTATCTATCTATCTCTCTCTAACATCTAAGGTATTAATGCCCCATTCGAATTCCTAGAAATTGCAACAGGAACCCATTTTGGGCATGTAGTAAAAGTGATTACTGACAATTACAATTAAAGGAATTTGGCCCCTGTTTAGAAATAATAGGCCCATATTTTTTTATAACTTGTTTTCCTAGAGTATTATACCATTTTGGAATGTTGGTTAGTTGCGTCAATTTTTAAAAAAACTTGCCATACTAGTGTTCATACTTTTTTTTTACACCACGATAAGTTAAATTTGGTTAAAAGTAAAAGTCTTCAAAAAATTTAGGGAATAAAATAAGTTTCATTAATTTTCGTGATAAAACAAGAGCTATTCTGGAGTTTTTAAGAATTGTGGTGGATAGCAGTACTATTCAGGTTGCCTATAAAAAAAAAGAAAAAATATTTAAAAAATTGTGGTCATGGTAGTGAAAAATATCATAAACGGTCTCAATTTCTGAAGAATTTCATTTTTTTTATATAACTTAAAATATAATTGGTATATATTTTTTTTATTTTTTTCCCCGATTAGTCCGGGGCAGGTCTATCCTCCGGTGTTGGCTTATCGTTGAATTTTGGGACACGTTGTATATATACTATTATAGCACTATTGTTCGTTAAATGCTATATTTCTTCCAATAACAGTTGGCAACCCTGCGTCGACTCTTGTGTCTTGCAAATCATGACGGTTATGGCATCCTCCCTACTATGTGAGAGACCCATGTTCAACAGTTAAGGCCTGATAAAAAGAAAGATAGTCGTTTAAATGATACATCCGACCAACGGTCGTCAAAACAATGACACCATTTACGGTGTGTAGGAACTCTTTATTGCCTCCAAAGGATAAAGAGGAAATTAATCTGAAGTTTCTTAAAATAAATGATAAGAGTAAATAACGCAAGCTGTGTCATGGTTATAATAAAATATGATCATTAACGTTGTATCAACATGGCAATACATCATCCTAAATAATCAAATATACATTTTATTAAAAATATATCGTCACATTCAGTCTGTAGATATTGATAATGTTGACAGCACAAGAAACATAACCTGTTATCATTTAAAAAATGGAACAAAACAACAAGAAAAACCCGTATTTAAAGATAATAATAAATGAAAGGATATTTACTCTATGACCTATATATACTATAAAACTTTTATTTAGTTTTTTCCAATTTCTACAATGTAAATGATTAAAAATAAATAAAGAACCGAACTGCAGCGATCTTCTAAGAGCTGATTTTAGCCAACTTCAAAAAATTCTCGATTAAACTGTATGTTCTTATATGTACATACTATATTACGCGATATCTTCATCGAGTGAATCGATTTAATGATTCTTTTTCTATTATTGAAGGTGGGTTTTTAATATAACTATTAGGCCACAATCATGTTATTAACTTGAGATTGCGTTTTCCTTAGTCCACACAAAGGGTTTAAAATTAAACTTTAAAATTTAATTAATTTATTTTATTTTCTTTCGTTTTTTTGAAGTTTTAACTCAATAAAATATTATAGTAAAGAAGTTATAGATATGACCATATTCTACGTAAATAACATTATCTATTTTGATGCGATTTTCGCCTTTGCATATTATGTTGTTTCTATGAGAATGTTTTAATCTTTAACTATTACGATAAGTGCGTTGAATACCGAAATTTGAGTCTGTCAAAAGTATTTGATTCAGTCGTTCCAAGTCAATTCCGTCGTCAAAACCTATACCAAAGAGCATCACTGCCGTAAGAGCGGACTATCGTAATAACTTGTAATAATGTTCTGCGAGCACATGTCACTGCTCTATGAACTGACAGCGTAAATGTATTCCTATATTATGTTTAAAAATCAGCTGTGCATAGAAGACATTGTGATAACGATAGGCGGGGCTCGACTGCGTCACAGATTCCTACGCACACAACGTAGGCACGGACGGGCGTTCCTACTATTGTTACGTAGGCGTCTCTTGGAAGTTTTCCATTAGTTTCGCCTCATTTCAAGGCGGCGGAACTTTATACTACTTGACGACGAAGTGATAGATGAACTAAAAACAGTTTATTCATACATTAACGTTCATTCTCCTCGTTTCTTTTTATGTCCTTTGCTTAGCAAACAATTTACAAAGCTTGCCAAAGAAGAAACGAATTGATTGTGATGATTATTTATTGTCATCAGACTTTTCTTTAAAAATCTACACTTCTCTTAACGTTGAAATAAACAAATTCCAAAAAAAAGCAGTGATAACGATAAAATGTCATCAAACGGAATTCAATCCAGGCCATCGCCAATGTTAATGTTAATTGGAATTTTAAATGCTAATATACAACATGCTCGGCGGTGAAGGATAATATCGTGAGAGATAGATGTATGTAGGCTGTTACAATTTACATTTTTAGGGTTCCGTACCTCAAAAGGAAAAAAACGGAACCCTTATAGGATCACTTTTTTGTACGTCTGTCTGTCTGTCAAGACCCTTTTTCTCAGGAACGCGTGGAGGTATCAAGCTGAAATTCATATCAAATACTCAAATCTACTGTCCCTTGGAGGTGTGAAAAAATTAAACTTCTAAGCCAACGCAATCAAAAAATACAGCCGTTTATGCCGCAAATTTTCGACATTCGCAAGGGAATCAAAACCTACAGGGTACTTCCCGTGAACTCAGAATTTTAAAAATTTGGTATGAGGCAACGTATTATAGCACAGATAAAGGAAAAATTGCGAAAAGCATAAATTTTTAGTTACATCATATAATAAAAATATTTTTAATAATTTTAAACTTACATATATATATATATATATATACCTATGGATTTGTTCGGAACCCTCGGTGCGCAAGTCCGACTTGCATCTGGCCGGTTTTTTTTTTCAAATATAAGTGATATGGAAAGGCGGAGAAATGCTCTAATTTTGTGTTACGATATTCTGATGCCATTACAAATTCCTAGTATTTCCGTATATTTTTATAAAATTATATTACAGTCCGATAGAATAGAATAGAATAGAATAATGTTTAACCAACAAAAACAATGGGATATTCCGTTGGTACAGAGCGTGCTAAAAGATTTGTTTCATAATTTCCATAGTGACCAAGATAAGGCACGCCTTCTAGCTGTTTCGACTAAGGAATCTAGTCACTGGTTACACGCTTTACCATCAAGTAATTTCGGCACATTTACTTGACGGGGACAGCTTGCTCATCACCGTAGGAATCCGACTAGGAGCGGCGATTTGTCAACCCCATCAGTGCCCCTGTGGTAGCAGCTTCGACAAGTTTGGACTCCACGGACTTTCATGTAAGAAAAGTGCTGGTAGGTTTTCACGGCACGGTTCTCTGAACGATGTCATCCGAAGGGCTCTTGTCTCTATAAATATTCCCTCGGTTCTTTATATAATAAATAATTCCAAAATATTTAAAAACGATAGCAAGAGACCCCGACGGTATGACATTGGTCCCTTGGGAGAGAGGTAAAACCCTAGTGTGGGATGCTACTTGTGTAGACACTCTGGCCGCCTCTCATCTCAGGGGTACCTCGTTTAGAGCCGGGGCGGCATCACAGGCAGCTGAACTGAGTTAGTGGCGCAAATATGAGTCTCTGAGAGATTGTGCCATTTGCTCTAGAGACTATCGGTCCGTGGGATCCACGTGCGGTGAGGTTCCTAAAGGAACTCCATCCGCGGCTGGTCGTCGCTGCTGGTGATAAGAGGGCTGGTTCGTTTCTCGCTCAAAGGCTAAGTATAGCCATTCAGCGAGGAAACGCAGCCAGCGGTTTTGGCACGATACCACGGGGAGTAGGACTGTATGATAATTAAGTTACTAGTTTTAGTTTTTTTTTATTATTATTGTTTTTAATATTGTATATAATCAAATATTGTATATTATGTTATATAAAATAAATTCAATATTGATTACAAGTATGTAATTCTTATTGAAAGTCATTTATTTACTTTACGTCCTAGGAAGAATCAGGAGAAACCCAGCGGGACTTTTTTTTAAATAAATTTTACAATATAAATGATTACAAACTATTTACAAAATTTATTTTAGAAACAGCTTGAAAGCGACCAGCTTTTATTATCAACCATGTATTAATTTGTTACAATAACCCTTTTTAAACAGTTTTTGTTTAATTAAATATTTGAACTTGGTAATAGAGAGACCTTGTATATTTTTTGGGACTTTGTTGTAATAGCGTATACATTGTCCCAAGAATGAATTACTGACTCTGTGGATAGTAAGTGGCTGCTGCAACCCCTGGATAGGATACCTTTAGCCAACTTCAAACAAAGAATGTATAGATGCGTTGTAACTAGGGTTGCCATCTCCTAATATGAAAAAGCCGGGCTCGGCGCTCCAAAAAGCCGGACTTTTGGCTCTAAAAGCCGGACAGTAATTTTTAGTCGAACATACCTTTCTGAGGCCATGCAGCCAAAAAATTCACCAACTCCAACCCCCGGGAGAAAAAACAAAAATACTCCGTTACATACGTTAATTGTTTATTAATCAATCACAGCACAGTTTCAAGTGTATACGTTACTTATTTATTTATTTTGCAAGCGATGCGTGCAACGCGTTACACTAACAAAAAGCCTAACAAAACCCGGACAGGCCGGACACATAAAAATTTGGCCGGACACAAACCGAAAAAGCCTAACATGTCCGGTAACAAGCCGAACAGATGGCAACCCTAGTTTTAACATCTGAAAATTTAGATGGAATGCCTCACAGCCTGTAATTGTAATGGCTTTCTACACCCTTTACACTAGAAAACAACAGTGCACACATTGCTAATGGCCGGCTGAAATTACTAAGATGCCTTGGTACCAAGGCAGACAGTACTACGACCTATCCTCACGAAATAATATAAGCAGCGCGATATTCTTACTACACCATCACACGGACAAATACGAGTAATACGAGTAAAATTTGCTAGCAAACGAATAACTAGTTAATTGTCCAATAGTGTTTGCTGAGATGCATTCTACAATTGTTCAGTATTTACTACTCAAATGGAAATGACATATTTAAACGTTAAGTTACAGTTACATATTATCAGTTGTGCTGATTTCGTTTATTTTTACAGTTTTCTATAGCATTAATCATCGTATTATGCCATCGTGGCTAACCTGGCAGGACTTGATGGAATTCAAAACGTTACTTATGATAGTTCTTTCCGTGCACCTTTACTGTATTATAGTGGTATTCAAGATATATCATAAAACGATATTCGTACACAGGTAAAACGCGGCAATTTTTACGGTTCTAGCTGTTATATACATAAAATATGAGAAATATCTAAGCTCAAGAAGCGTTTATAAAAATATATCGATAATTCTTATGCATAAATAAAAATGATAAACGCAAACAAAGATTCCATAACTTCAACTGTATATTTATAAAAAAGGAACGCATGGGTAATTCGAGGAAAAACAACCGTCGAGGGTTCCTTTAAGAATAGGTATCTAATATTATAAAATAATGTATTGCACGAGGTACAAAAAGACGGAATGCAAAAAACCATATAAGATTAGGTATCAAGATGTTTATATGCACTTTGGCATGATGACTGATAAACGACGCAAATGTAAATTTTAATAAACTTTTTTTTTTATGATATGGGTGACAAACGAGCACACAGTCCACCTGATGGTAAGTGGTTGCTGCGGCCCATAGACATCTACATCTATCCTCTATTACAAATCAAAATGCAGATGCGTTGTCACCTGTGAGGACTAAGATGGAATGCCTTTTTTCCAGTAAAAAAGGGCCTCCGGCCACTTGCACTCACCAAGCGAAACGCAGAGGTAAACCTCTACTTCACGCTGGTTTAAACTTAAATGCATGTCTACTTATTTAACAAAGTTACTTATTTACGTTGACGTCGTATTATATACCCATTTACTATTGGTCCGTAATGTCCACGTGCGGTGAAGTTTATAAAGGAACTGTAGTGTATTCGCGACTTGTCGTTGTCGTCGCTGATGGTGACAACGGAGCTGGTTATTTTCGCGCTCAAAGACTAAGTATAGCCAATCAGCGAGAAAACGCAGCCAGCGTTCTTGGCACCATACTGCGGAGAGTAGGACTTTATGATATTTTAATAGTTATATCATGGCATTAAATGTTGTATATATATTTAAATTTTATGTTAGTAAATGGTTATAATGTTTTTACATTATTATTTAAATATATATTTATTTAATCTTAACAATACCAATTAGTGCAGCCTTGGGTAGGCCTACGTACCTTACGTAGGATAATGTACTGTGTACTTTTAAAAACATCTTAGACTATGATATAATTTTTCCCCAACGGGTAAAGGATGTACCATTTTCATAATAGATACGTCTTGTGCATATAATTATAGGGTTCGATAAATATCTGCCTACCCGGAAGACAAGAACGTGTCAGGTAAACAGATATTTAATACTAGTTTTATAGTAAATCACAGATAAGTATATCACTATTAACCAGCAACACTTACGTAACGCCATAATGTAACTAACCTCTACAATCACCTTTGTCGTAGTCACGAGATGCGGAGTGTGCAACTGCCAAAATATGTCGCTCTGTCGATCGTTTTATTACATAACGATGTATTTATGCCGAGGAATATATACGTATTGACGACTAACAAACTACATAATTACTTTTGTTAAAATTAGTTTAATTTTTAAACACAATATAGATCATTTGTTGATAACAGCCTAAATAAAGTCCACAGCTGAACATAGACCTCCCGCATAGATTGCCTCCCGGGCTCCCGGCTGCACGCCGCGGCGGTTCCGTGCTCTGTAATTGCCCTATACGGGAGATAGTGTCCACCTTCTGTTTCCCTGTGTCGCCTCTTAAGAACCCACAGGACGAGATGGGCTAGTGGTTATTCTTACACCGCCACTACACGGTTTGCATATTTTCTGCAGACTTCCAAAAGGGAGACGGTACTCAATTCGAGTGTATGTTTTTTTTTTTATGTGTTACCTCATAACTTTGTACTGGGCGAACCGATTTCGATGATTCTTTTTTATATGAAAGCTGATGGTTCTCGTGTGGTCCCATATGAATTTGATCAAGGTCAGACCAATGGTTATTGAGTTATTCTTAAATAACCTATATTGAAGTTGGCTATACAAAATTTTTAATTTTAAATTATAAATTATACAAACTAAACATTTAATTATAAGTAATCAAATAAACGTATCCATTACCGTGTAGTGGCGGTGTAAGAATATCCACTAGCCCATAGCAATCCCTTGGGTGTCGTAAGAGGTGACAGAGTGAAACAAATCAGGAGATGGACAACAGCGTCTTCTTAATAACGACTAAAAATAATAATTTAAAATTAAAAATGTTGTACAGCCGAATTCAATATAAGTTATTTAAGAATAACTCAAAACCTATTGGTCTGACCTTGATCATATGGGACCACAGGAGAACTATCAGCTTTCATATAAAAAAAGAATCATCGAAATCGATTCACCCAGTACAAAGTTATGAGGTAACACATATAAAAAACATACAGTCAAATTGAGTACCGTCTACTCTTTGGAAGTCGGCAGAAAAATAAACTGCGGTTGCCAACCCGCTTGCCAAGCGTAGCAACTATGGCAAATATACTCCCTGTGATGGAGGCCTATGTTCAGCAGTGAACTTTAATTGGCTGTAACAGTAACGGTAAATAAACGTAACAAAATTATTGGCATTTATACAGGAAGCATAAAATAGCATAGAGGAATTCAGTGATTAGAATAACTCAAGGTGAAAACAAATTGCAGTGTCTCGTACAGCTCATATTATATTTAGTATTCGTAGGTTTGTAAAGCTGATTATCTAAACTATCTTGACTTTAAACTACTTTAGATACATTATTTTAATACTAGTGGTCGCCCAGTGGTCCAAATTCGTCCGTAATTCATTTTCAGTTTTTAGTTGCAAGCTGTTTTCTGCCGACTTCCAAAAAGGAGACGGTACTCAATTCGACTGTATGTTTTTTTATGTGTGTTACCTCATAACTTTGTACTGGATGAACCGATTTCGATGATTCTTTTTCTGCCGACTTCCAAAAAGGAGACGGTACTCAATTCGAGTGTATGTTTTTTTTTATGTGTGTTACCTCATAACTTTGTACTGGGCGATCCGATTTGGATGATACTTTTTTTATATGAAAGCTGATAGTTCTCGTGTGATCCCATATGAATTTGATCAAGGTCAGACCAATGGTTATTGAGTTATTCTTAAATAACCTATATTGAAGTCGCTTATATTGAAGTCGGCTGTACAAAATTTTTAATTTTAAATTATAATACTAGTGGTCGCCCAGTGGTCCAAATTCGTCCGTAATTCATTTTCAGTTTTTAGTTGCAAGCTGTTTTCTGCCGACTTCCAAAAAGGAGACGGTACTCAATTCGACTGTATGTTTTTTATGTGTGTTACCTCATAACTTTGTACTGGATGAACCGATTTCGATGATTCTTTTTTTATATGAAAGCTGATAGTTCTCGTGTGGTCCCGTATAAATTTGATCAAGGTCAGACCAATAGTTTTTGAGTTTTTCTTAAATAACTTATATTGAAGTCTGCTGTACAAAATTTTTAATTTTATTATTCACTGACTATATGTACATATACGAGTATAGGATTATCTATGTTTTTAACAAATTTGCGCATATTAATATGTAAATTTATGACGGCAATATTTACTCGGTGCAACTGTTTAACCACAGACATTGACATTGACCAGTGACATTGTTGGTATAAATGTGTTTAACATTGTATAAGAAACCCAGCAAAACTTTTTTTTAAATAAAATTAATTTACATTAAGTGTATTATTTTATACTTTAAGTATGAAAAAATTTAGATACAACATGGTACCAATCATCTTATTCCCAGGGGTCATCAATCGTGTACTCTTTAATATAATATGCCTAAACCTCTGGGTGATACAAGAGAGAGCTTGATGTTTTCTGCCGACTTCCAAAAAGGAGACGGTACTCAATTCGACTGTATGTTTTTTTTATGTGTGTTACCTCATAACTTTGTACTGGGCGAACCGATTTCGATGATTCTTTTTTTTATATGGAAGCTGATAGTTCTCGTGTGGTTCCATATGAATTTGATCAAGGTCAGACCAATGGTTATTGAGTTATTCTTAAATAACCTATATTGAAGTCGCTTATATTGAAGTCGGCTGTACAAAATTTTAAATTTTAAATTATATGTATGTTTTATTTTTTGTTTCAGATATTGCAATCACCACGGGAGATCAAATAGAATTCTATAGCAATCAAACTAAAACAAGCAATGAAGGCGTCCGGTTTCGAGACCTCACAGCTTTGGCTTACGATGCTGTTTATAATATGCTGCTCTTTGTGGATAGACAGAACGATAATGCTTCTATATTTAGCTACAACTTAGCAACAAAGAAGTATCAACCATTGGTTAGACGAAGGTCTTATGAAAATATCCAAGGATTAGCGTTTGATCCGATTACAAGTAAGCTTTTCTGGACGGACACTAATGAGAAGAGCATATTTTGGATATCGTTGAAGCCTGGATCAAAAAATGATATTTATGGCAATCTTTTAATCAAAATGGATGATGAAATTCCACGAGCGATAGCCGTTGATAGCTGTAGAGGGTAAGTGTTCCGAACGAGTAAAATTCTGCATATGTTCGAATAATGTTCCTTAACCACAGTAATAATACATAGTACTAGATACTTAAACCATGAATGAAGTTTTCACAAAGATATTTTTGTTTGTTAGTTATGCTAACATAGGCTAACATAAACTGCTTTTTCAAGAAGTTAACAAAACTTGATTTTCATATTTAAGGGTAGAAACTAAAATTTAACAAATTTCAGGTATATCTATTGGACGAACACAAATATTACAAAGCCAACTATTGAAAGAGCACGTTTCGATGGTACAGAGAGAACTGTTATCGTCAACACAGATATATACATGTTGGTCAGCATTGCGGTGGATCAAAACGCCAAAAAGCTGTACTGGGCAGATGACAGAGAAGGAATTCATTATTCTATAGAAAGTTCCGATTTGGACGGAAAAAATAGAAAGAAATTGGTTGTTGGAACATATCATATGCCTAACGCAGTAACTGTGTCTAAAGATTCAATCTACTGGGTTGATTGGGGTTATAAATCAGTATGGAAACTACCTAAAAACCCTCCACCAAATGCCGAACCCGAGGAGCTGATTACCTTCTCCAATGAGGTTCCGTTTGGAATTGTCGCTAATTACCAAATAGCAGATCAAACTGCTGGTGTGTCAGAATGCAAGGATCTGTCGCGAATGTCGCAGAATCGATCGACGATCAACGATTCGTTCAACATTCCGAGGGACTTGGGCTTGTTCTGCTTGCACGGTACGAAAACAGATGGAAAACTGGTTTGCAAGTGTTCACCCGGATACATAGGAGAACGCTGTGAGATTTCTGTCTGCCACAACTTCTGTCTTCATGGCGATTGCAACTCGACGCCAACTGGACAACCTCAATGCAAGTAAGTGATAACACAAATATATTGCGTGCTGTTACATTGTATTACTGTTTTCAAGTTTATTTTCAAGATTTCCAAGTCTTTCCCATTTTACTGGAAACGAGGTACTGATCTTAGTCCTTAGGGGTGACAACGCATCTGCATTTTGATTCCTAACTGTGGGTAGATGTAGAGGATTTGTCTGTGAGCCAATACATCCACTTACGATCGGTTGTGTGCCTGTTTATAATCGTTATTCTATAAAAAAGTGCACTCAAATTAGTGTCGTTTGATTTTTATTTTGTAATGTTGTAATCTCTTCATTTGTTTATAAAATAAAAGTGTTCAATGCTACGTGTGCTCCTTGACTCTGATTATATTATGTAATTCATCATGGTGGGAAACTTCCAACGCGAAGTAAATTAACGTTTTTATATATACCTACGTAATTAATTATATAATTGGTTGTCATCATTATGAGTAGTGCGTTGCTGACCTTTGTTTAATTTAATCGAATAAAAATAATTAGTTAACTTGAATTTTAATATTCCCTTACGTTTTTTCTAAAGGTCTTTTTAACTATAAAAAAAAGTTACAGCCTCTATATACACGCCCCACTGCTGGGCACAGGCCTCCTCTAATTTCTGAGAGGGTTCTAGGGCAAGGAAAGGTCCGCCGCGCTGCCCCAATGCGTGTTGGCGAACTTCACATGTCTTCGAAATATATTTTTTTTCTTATTTATCAGACATGCAGGTTTCCTCACGATGTTTTCCTTCACCGCCGAGCACTTGGTA
Source organism: Parnassius glacialis (assembly GCA_033319125.1). Classification (NCBI taxonomy): domain Eukaryota; kingdom Metazoa; phylum Arthropoda; class Insecta; order Lepidoptera; family Papilionidae; genus Parnassius; species Parnassius glacialis. The sequence goes on from JAVANC010000018.1 coordinate 33,933,053, forward strand.
AATCAGCACTTAAAATTGCAATTAACAATATCATTGGTGCCGGCGGAGATCGAACCCGGGTTTCTCGCGTACTGTGAAACTGCAGCAGAAAATACAGCGAGCGCTAACCATCTAAGCTACCACGGCTATTAACTATATTAAATGAATGTAATAGCACTTCTTATTATTTGCTATAGTAAATATTTAATTTTCCACTGTAATTTTCATTTGTTTCTTTGGGGTATGAAACATTAACTTTCATTACATTCCGAAAACTAATAATTATAATGTCATCCAAACCGAATTTCTGTTACAACGGAGACTAGGTATCTGTGCAGCACAGGATATAGTAGTACACGAATGTGTGTGCAAGCACAGGTCAATCTCTATTCCCTCACTCTCCTAGTTCAATTGGACGGCAATTCGAAACGTCCTGAGAGAAATTAAGCGCAGACCAAAGGCTTTTCGTACTTTCCGAGGCACGGATTTACTTGTTAAGTGGCGAAGCTTGCGAAGTCACTTATTTCACGATGTCTGTCCGTCTGTCCGTCTGTCCGTCCGTCTGTCCGTCTGTCCCACGATTATCTCGAGAACGGTTTCGAATTTTCAAATTCTGTTTTCAGCAATCGATTACTGATCACCCAGGCATCTGAACCTCCTATTTTGAAACTGATTGCTCAACGGCAACCGTTAGAAACCGCTACAAAGCTGATTGCTTCGCCACTTTGCTATGCTGTTAGCTTGCTAGGTTTTTGCTACTGAGAAGTGCTCGACAGAAAAACTCAACAACTGATCTTCGTCCGACCCGGAATTCGAACCCGACCAATATACAAAGCAGTCAACCCAAAAACCCGAAACCTAGTTGTCCCTGAAAACATTTTATAATATTAATTAATTTCTATTTATTGCTTGTAGATGTAAAACAGGCTTCACCGGGGCGAGATGCGAGATTAATGTATGTGACGGTTACTGTTTGAACAACGGCGACTGCTTAATAGGGCTTGAGCAGAAGCCCACTTGCACATGTCATGGCGATTACGAAGGGGATAGGTGTGAGACTTATAAAATAAAGCCAGTTGTAACAACAACACCTGCATTATCTTTGGAACATTGCAAGTGAGTTAGAAATGTTTTTTGTAACAAATCTCATATTAATAAAAAAAAATGCCTAATTTAAAAAAGCCGCATTTAACTTCAACTAGATGCATTCCAGTCCATAGCCCGCTGTAAGAAAAATTAATTTATACGAGTGAAGAGTTAAATCAAACACAGACACAGACAAATGGAAACTAAACCAGGAGATGGGCGGCAGCGTCTTTCTAATAACAACTAAAAATTAAAACCACGGGTGCCAGCCCGCCTGCCAAGCGTGGCAACTCTGGCAACTATCCTCTCTAGGCAATCTAAGCAGTGGACTTTTGATACCTGGCTGTAATGGTAACGCTACTATAAACGCTCAAACAAAACATTAATAAAGCTTTGGTTTTCTTTAGCTGTCAACCTTTTTTCTTCCGACTTCAAAGAGTAGGTACTCAACTTCGACTGTATGTTTTTTTTTATGTGTGCTACCTCATAACTTTTTTCTGTGTGAACCGATTTCGATGATAGTTTTTTATTTTATTTAAAAGCTGGTGCTTCTCATGTGGTCCCATTTAAATTGATGATCAAGGTTTGACCAATAGTTTTCGAGTTATTCTTAGTAATTTATATTAAAGTCGGTTGTACAAAATTTTTAACTTTAAATTATTCTCAATAATTTCTGAAACAAGATTTTTATGCACTGCAACAAAAAGTTAGCTTTTAAATAAATTTTACCTCATGGTCGAAAACATTTAACTTTGTTGCAGACTAGCGAACCCGCTTCATACATAATACAGATATTTTTAATTTGTTCATTAGGTATAATGGTTTTAAAAAGAATTAAGGCTGTTTTTATTATAAAAAATATTGTCTCTTAGTTTATACCCGAGTTTTGAAGTATATTGATTATTTTTTGGCTTTTTATCAATACTTTTGCTTATAATTAAAAAAACTTAAATAAAAAAAACTTCTGACACTTGTGAGTCTGACTTTCATCGGAGCAAAAAAAAATATCGAAATACATTAGTTTATAAGATCTTACAAACTAAAATAAAAAAAGTTAAGTAACTGCCACTGTTGGATACGGACCTCTTGTTATGCCTAAGATGATTATTAATTCGGCGCGGTACTATAATTCGTCGTTGACGCCGTAAAGGGGCGAACCTCAATTTTTCAAAAAGTTACAGGAGCGCAAGAAAACATTTATTATTCCCTGATTACTAGATTTTTTTATCATCATTAAATCTAATATATAATATAAGCATCTTTTGCTGTCGCACGGATGGGCCGGCTCGAACCAGGGTGGTACCACGACCTCACAGAATACCAGCGAGAAGTAGAGGTTTACCTCTGCGTTTCGCTTGGTGAGTGCAGGTGGCCGGAGGCCCTTTTTACTGGAAATGAGGCATTCCATCTTAGTCCTCACGGGTGACAACGCATCTACATTTTGATTTGTAATAGAGGATTGATGTAGATGTCTATGGGCCGCAGCAACCACTTACCATCAGGTGGACTGTGTGCTCGTTTGTCACCCTTATCCTATAAAAAAAAACTTTTTGAAAAATTGAGGTTCGCCCCTTTGCGGCGTCAACGACGAATTGTACGTGATAACGGGCTTCTCATGACCTAGAAATATTTAATTTTCAGCAATGTAGATTTCCGCTCAGCAAGTCATAATCTATACAAATAAATAAAATTGAAGTGTATGTTTGTAATGTAAAAATAACAGCTTTTTATTAAATGCATATGAAAGTATATACGGTACTTATAACAAGAACACAATTTTTAAAATTCTGTTTGTTTGTTCCGGCTAATCTCCGACGGCTGGACCGATTTTGACGGGACTTTCACTGGCAGACAGCTGAAGTTATAAGAAGTATCTTATGCTATTTTTAATACAAAAAAAGTTAGAACCTATGAAATCCAATCGTAATAAATTACAGCTAGTCAACATTTAAAATTGCAGTTTCCCATTTCATCGATACCTGCGGGATTCAAACTTGCTTGTTCGCGTACTGTAAAATACGTTACATATTATAATTGAGTATGTTTTGCAGCTGTTCCAAAGAACTAAACATAAGTTCGTTATCAATGAAACAAAAGACAGAAGATTCGAGTACATCGACCGATGAAGGCGTTTACATCGACTCCAGCAACTGTAATGATAGTTGGGACCCAATTAGAGACCCCATTATTATGGTACTTGGCACCATGGCCGGGTTGTTATTTGTCGCCTGTGCAGTACTTCTTACTAAGATTCTACAACTGAAGAGAAGGCCAAGGTATGTTAATTTTAAGTCATTGTTTGTGATGATCATATATACATATAATTTTTTATTGACCCGTACACCTGTATAGGAACAAAAGGCGGACTAAATACTAAACGCATTCTCTGCCAGACAACTTGCCAAACCTCATTTAAAATTTGCCATGTTGTAAGTGCGTAAGAGAATACATCATCCCTTCATTTCGAGGGTCTTAAGAGGCAACTATAACAAAAACCATAAAGACATCATCGATTCCTGTAGATGGCGGTATGCCATTTCGTATTGACTGAAAAAGTCCAAGATTAGGGACGAGAAGCGATTACGATCATTTGTTCCCGAAATGGGAAAAGTCTATGTCTAGAGAACCGTTAATAGCTCATAAAATAGAGATAGATCATAATACTATATCATTATAATATAGGAGTACATTATAAAGTGAGAATGAGTATGTTGTTACAAATAACTTTTATTCAGTGTCTCTTTTCTAAGCTTAAAAATTCCTTCCTAAATAATTCTTTAGGAAAGGAATTGGAATTAGGTTAGCCAAGTGTCGTAAAAGGCGACAAAGGGAAACAGGCAGGAGATGGGCAGCAGCATCTTTCTGATAGTAGCCGAAATTACAATAAAAAAACTGCGGTTGCCAACCCGCTCGCTAAGCGTGGCAACTATGGTAAATACCCCCCTATGAAGAGAGTAAGAAAGAGACGGCACCCAGTCCCCGGCGGCCCTGCTATTCCTGGCTACGGTGGCGACCATGGTAACGGCGGGGCAGGGGGTGCTAAGAATCTCTGGTGGAGGTTCGGTTGCCACCTTAGACGACTCGACCTGGCAACGTACAACGCACGCACCCTAAGGACTGACGGGAAGATCGTGGAGCTGGAAGAAGAGATAGACAAGTTACGCTGGCATATTATAGGATTATCCGAAGTCCGAAGAGAGGGGGAGGACACGGTAATCCTCGAATCCGGCAACTTGCTCTATTACCGGGAGGGCGACCATCTGTCCCAAGGAGGTGTCGGATTTATCGTCCACAAGTCTCTCGTTAACAACGTCGTAAAGATCGAGAGTGTGTCGACGAGAGTTGCGTACCTTATACCTACTCAGAATCACCAAACGGTATTCGCTGAAGATCATACAGGTTTACGCACCAAGCTCGGCACATCCCGATGAGGAGGTGGAGGAAATGTATGAGGATATCTCTAGAGCCATGCATTCCTCCAAAACCCAATATACGGTGTTAATAGGACACTTCAATGCAAAACTAGGCACAAGAGAGAACGGTGAGCTGAAAGTAGGGAAATTTGGAATAGGGCAACGGAACCCAAGGGGCCAGCAGCTGGCCGACTTCATGGAGAAAGGGGGACTCTTTATGATGAACTCTTTCTTCCAGAAGCGGCCCCACAGGAAGTGGACCTGGTCGAGCCCCGACGGTTCGACAAAAAATGACGACCAGACGACAACTGTTCAGTGATGTCTCCGTGATCGCGATGCTGAAAACTGGTACCGATCACCGAATTGTTAGAGGCACACTGAACCTAAACGTTAAGTTGGAGAGGTCTCGTCTAATGAAGTCAACGCTACGTCCCCCTCGTGCTCTGTTCCAAAGTCCTGAAACCTTTCAGCTCGAGTTACAAAACAGTTTTCAGTGCGTAGAAGACTGCAATGAAGTGGACGATTTGAATGACAAGCTCGTGGAAACTGTCCATGCGGTCGGAGCTAAGTTCTGCAAGACCCGCCGCAGAAGAACTCAAAAACTCTCCGATCACGCTCTCAATCTCATGGCTGTTAGACGGGAGATGAAGCTACATTCTTAAACAGATTTGACAGCATACAGGCAACTGAACAGACAGATCTCCAAATGCATGCGGCGGGACTTACGCAACTTCAATACAGCTTGTATTGAAGAAGCGATCGAGCGGAACCAAGGCTCCAAAGTCTTTGCCAGAGATCTGTCTTCCAGAAAGAGCCAACAGTCAAAGCTGAGGACCGAGTATGGCAGCATCTTTTCCGGGGCTCCTGAGATTTTGAGTGAGATTGAGAGGTTCTATGACCAGCTATACACGTCATCGTTGGAGCCACACGCAAGTGTGAGTAACGGTCCAAGAGCGAGTCTTATCTGACACTATTCCGAAGATATCCCGGACGTCAGTATGAGCGAGATTAGAATGGCTCTCCAGCATCTTAAAAACGACAAGGCCCCAGGCGAAAATGGAATTACAGCGGAGCTTCTGCAAGCGGGTGGAAAACCGGTACTTGAAGGCTCTTTAATTCCGTCCTCTATGGTGGCATTACACCGGAGGCGTGGAGCAGAAGTGCGGTGGTCTTGTTTTTCAAGAAAGGTGACAACGCTCTCTTGAAGAACTACAGACCGATTTCCCTTCTGAGCCGCGTCTACGTGTTGTTTTCGAGAGTCATTACAAATCGTCTCGCGCGCAGACTTGACGACTTCCAGCCTCCCGAACAAGCCGGTTTTCGAAAGGGCTTTAGCACCATAAACCACATACATACCCTTCGGCAAGTTGTACAGAAGTCCGAGGAGTACAATTTGCCACTATGCCTGGCGTATGTGGACTATGAGAAAGCCTTTGATTCCTTCGAAATTTGGGCGGTGCTGCAGTCCCTTCAGCGGTGCCAAGTCGGTATATCGAAGTGCTGAAGTGCTTGTACAGTAGGGCTACGAGGGCTATCCGAGTACAGAACCTATCCAATTGCAGAGAGGTGTAAGACAGGGTGACGTTATATCCCCGAAACTCTTCACCGCTGCATTTGAAGACGTTTTCAAGCTTCTGGACTGGAAAGGATACGGTATTAACATCAATGGCGAGTACATCACTCACCTTCGATTTGCCGACGATATAGTCCTTATGACAGAATCGCTGGAGGATCTAAGCACTATGCTCAATGACCTCAATAGTGTCTCGCAACAGATAGGTCTTAAGATGAACATGGACAAAACAAAGATCATGTTTAATGTCCATGTCACACTTATGCCGGTAGTTGTTGGGAGCACTAAGCTCGAAGTTGTTGACGAGTATGTTTACCTGGGACAAATAGTCCGACTAGGTAAGTCCAACTTCGACCGCGAGGTCAATCGACGGATTCAACTCGGCTGGGCAGCGTTCGGGAAACTACGACACATCTTCTCGTCAGACATACCTCAAAACCTTAAAACGAAATTGTACAACCAGTGCGTGTTGCCAGTGATGACTTATGGATCTGAGACGTGGTCCTTCACTGCTGGCCGTATGAAGAAGCTGAAGGTCGCTCAGCGGGCTATGCTCGGAGTTTCTCTGCGTGATAAACTTAGAAATGAGGATATCCGCAGTAGAACCAGAGTAACTGACATAGCCCAACGGATTAGTAAGCCGAAGTGGCAGTGGGCCGGCCATATAGCACGAAGAACCGACAACCGATGGGGAAGAAATGTTCTTGAGTGACAGCCTCGGACCGGTAAGCGAAGTGTAGGACGACCCCCCACGAGATGGAGTGACGACCTGGTAAGACATGCAGGAAGTCGATGGATGCAGGTGGCTCAGGACCGTGCTTTGTGGCATTCCTTGGGGGAGGCCTATGTTCAGCAGTGGACTTATGAAAGGCTGTAATAATAGCCAAGTAGATTCCTACAATCGGAAAAGTGAAAAGAAAACTATAAAAATAAAATAATTAATATAATTACATAATAGTATCGTATAAATAATAATAAGAAATCGAATAATATAAAAATAAATGAAAATGACATACAATGACATAACGTTTAATTCATTTATCTGTATAGTTCTCTATTAGCGTTAACGATTATAGAAAGTCAACTTAGCTAACCCCGCTCTAATGCAGTGGCTACAGCTTCATCAACTTCAAATCTTTTTACCCTCAGACACTTCTTCAATCTCGGCAATAGATTAGAAATGTTTAGGTGAAAATATTTCTATCGATAGGTGTCATGAACGTGGAGGATGCTCGAGTACAGCAAAGCCAACGTCGCCATTGCAACGGTGGACTTGTGAGCCGAGGCGTTATCATGATTATCACGATGAAAGAAAATAATTTTTTCGAGTTTACTTCGCCGTTTCTCGCTGTTTTAGTGGTGCATTTATTTGCTCTGTATACCAAGTGTTCGTAACAATAGCTCCATGTTCAAGATATTCAATAATATGCGTATTGTTTAATTTTTGTTTTTACCATCTTTACCAGCCAGTATTTACTTTTTAAATTCCAATAAGCTTGTACCATATTTTCAATTACTTATAAATGTATGTTATATATCATATCCGATTGTTTGCGTGTTTGTTTATTTTAATGCAAGTATTGTTCTAGTTGTTATTGAATGACGGGAGATAGTTGATAAAACAACTTGTGTGTTAGATGTCTTTTATCTGACTGTCCTTGCAAAAGAAAAAGCAATAAAGATAGTAATGCATCGTATGCACACGTGGTAGAGCCATGCTGCAGCTATATTAATAGTATAATTGTAGCATGAATGGGTCGGCTCGACCGGGGAAGGACCACGCTCTCACAGAATACCAGCGTAAAATAGTAGCTTAATGCTGCTGTGTTTCGTATGGTGAGTGTAGAGAACCGGAGACCCTTTTTACTGGAAAAGAGGCATTCTATCTTAGTCCTCACGGCTGACAACGCATCTGCTTTTTAATTCGCAAACGAAGATAGATGCAGATGTCTATGGGCCACAGCAGCCACTTACCATCAGGTGGACTGTGTGCTCGTTTGTCACCTTAATATTATAAAAAAAATGCAAGAGGATTTGTGAAGAAAGTGACTTTTCCGGCCGCTTTTCTTTTGACATCTTAGTCCTCATAGGCCAAAATGCACTTGTACACTTCTTTGTAAAAAATCATTGCTGAACTGTTAGCTCGTTTCTTACTCCAATGTAATTGATAACTTCTAAATATTTTGGTTTCAGAATCAGGAAACGTATCATAGTGAACAAGAACGTAACCCCGCTGACGGCGCGGCCCGATCAGTGCGAGATCACTATTGAGAACTGCTGCAACATGAACATCTGCGAAACGGTAACCATTTAACTTCTTTAATTAATTATTATTTTAAATGTTAATTTCCTAGGTTAATCGATTTATCTAACCTAGGAAATTAACATTTTTGTACTGTCGATGCCGCTCTAGTTGTATTAAGAACTCAAATTCCACAATGTTAAAATTTGAGAAGAGATTAAATTATGTTTCACAAATTTTGTCATTGTAAGTGCCTATAGTGATTTATATATTCAAATATCAGCAGGTCGGATTTAGTCAAGCATTGGCTTCTAATAAGTTAAAAAAAGTTTGAGTTTAAACGAGGTTGTTACTGAAACTTAGAGCGTTATGCGTTTTAAAAATTATTTCAAATTAGCGATCCGCCCCGGCGCACGGGTGACTTCTAGATCTCGACAACAGCGCCACCCACTGGGTCCAATTGTGAATCGCTTAGATCATCCAGGGACCCACTCAAACACACAAAAAAATTCTTAAAAATCAATCCAGCCATTTTAGAGTCTTGGCGAGACCAACGGACAGCAAAAGATAGAAGATAGGCGCTTAATTATATTATTATAATAATTCTAATCTTACCCTCTAACATTGCACATCCACTACCACTCACAGACAAAAATTAACGGAAGTGCTTTTTTTTCTCTTATTTAGAGGCTTTTATTTAACTCCTAAATCATGCATAATTATCTTAACATTTTGCATCAATAATTCTCTTTATCTCGCATTTTAAACATTCCATCTTAAGTTAAAAAAAAATTCGCGCCGTAAAAATCAACAAGCCATAGTTAGCATGACATCGAAATATTTTTTGCACTGATATTTGTCTCCATCCTTTATGAACGAAAAGAGACTGTTATCTTAGACATAGGTATTAGGTATACATGTTTTTTTATTATATTTCTACCAAACTTGATTTATCAGCTACAAATTTTAGAAAAATAACGGAAGTTAATAAGAAATCAGATTTTTGAGTAGATAGGTGTAGATTTAATACCGTTATTTCTCTTTATTATTTTATTTAATTGGTCATTGTTACAGAAGCTTTCGTAAACATTTAATAAGTACCTAATAGCCATAAGTCATTGAGTTATATGTACTACGTACTAGAGAAGCCTTTCCGAACATTGACTATGTTCAACTGAACTGTTAGTGCAATCCGTACAAACTAAATATTGCGTAATTTGAAGATTTGTGTGTTGAAGAATTTCATAAAATAATTATTATTAAGTACATTTTATTTAGAAATATAATATGTTTGTTTAGATTAAATGAAGATATTTTATATTAAATTCTTATATTTATTTTATATTAATATCTTATTTTATACCCTATCAAATTAAATTCTTCGCGCGTGCGCGACTACTACTCCCGCGCATGCGCGAAGACATGAGTAGGACACAATTTTTGTTTGGAATGGCTTCTCTAGTACGTAGTACATATAACTCAATGCCATAAGTATATATAACTTAATATTATTGGGTAAACCTTTAATAACACAACAACAATTAATTAAATTTCGCAACTTCAATGTCGTTGGGAAGCGGATGAAGTTCAACTAAGGTAGCAAATCATGAATTATGATTTAACATTAATGTTAAGAAAGAGTTGTTAGAGTTAGTGAATAATTTGAAGGACAAGGTCACCGGTAATCGTTGTCCTGATAACTATCGTGTCGTGATGTAAATCGGCAATAAATTGTTCCACCGGCCGTGTCGGCAATACAATAAACATTATAATAGTAAAAAGTCACTTTGGCCTACAATTTATACAATGATCATGAAAGGAGAGCACGGTGTCAAGTGCACGTTGTTAATTCGTGTTCCTCACTTGTATTTTGGAAAACATATTTATTTTAAAGTTTACAGTATTAATAATTATGTATTTCCTAACTTACAATCGATTGCCTTTACGTACGGCTTTCGATGAGGTGCATACACAAAGGTACCTACTTTCATTGAAAAAATTCCGTTGTCTTGAGACGCGGGTCAAAACAGTAAAGACTCGAGGCAGAAGCTAAAAGCGATTTAAAAAATATTGGTATCGATCAAATTCCAATGTCAGACCCTAAATTCAAAACAAGCATGCAAATAGGAATCATGAGTTAGTTATCTGTAATAATATGTATCATACCTTCGTATGCAGTTGAACTCTCTCTAGCGGCCAGTCTAGCAGTCTTGTTCACGGTAATGACAACTGACAAGGGCAAATTATTGCGTGACCACTGCGTGACGTTTTATACTGACTTGAATTTCAATTACAATGCATGCCAAGTGATTGTAAATTAATGATTACTTATATTATTAATTTTAAAACAATGTAAATTGATATTTAATTAATTAATGATTTTTCAATAATTTGTAAGGAATATCATCAGAATAAACACATTCTTATGGTATTTTTCTGTAATGTTTTTCTTTTCTGTAATATTCTATTTTCTATTAAACCGAATGAAAATGCTTTAAAGAAGGGATGGACCAAACATTCGTTTCATATTTTTACTCGGTCGAATATTAGGCAAAACGGTATTATTTCACTGATTAATGTAACGTCCTACATAGTGGTTAAGTGCGTTGTTTTTATGAGGTAAAATAATTTACAGTGTAGCTTTATGCTTTTGTGAATATACAAAAACATTCGATAAAAAGATGGTTATAAAAATAATAGCCGTTTTAAATGTAAAACTGTTTTATAAGTAATCAATATTGATGGTAACAAAGGGTTGCATAATTAAATTACAATATTTCAGCAGATTTTTATATTTTCTAGTTAGTACCTATGACGACAGAAAATCAAATTTATTTAATGAGAACAATATAAAATTTACATATTCATTAGACCAATAGAGAAAATAAGTATTTGATTTTTGATGGGTATTTCATATAGGTACACTCGAGAGATCAATTAAATGTAAAACAATATGCACAGTAAACCTAAGTGCTTTGCGTAAACAAGTATGTACAGGCCCTGAATCTTTCAAGTAATTTATTCGGTTCAGTAAAAGTTTTGCCAAATATTCAGCCGAATATTCAAGTTCGGCGAAATCCATGTTCTGCTCATCTCTACTTCAAAGATGAAGCGTCAGTAGCCTAATGGTAGGGCGCGAACCGAACTCGAAAGGTCGTTGGTTCGAACCCGCCATTCGCCTACTGTCGTGAACCACTTCTAACACAAGCATTTTAAGCTTACCAGAATTGGTTAAAGGGAATATTAGTAATGTTTATAACATTACTAGTATTTTTTTTAAATAAAAAAAAGATTTAAAGTTTAACCCGTGCAAGAAGCATGCAGTTGTGGGATGTTTTGAACATAAAAATTGTTTTCATGCAGGTTAATAGGCCCGAACAAGCCTACAACGATGCTTGAATTTTGGTTCTACAAAAAATAAGGTTCATTTTTATGAGATTTCGCTTGTTTTCTTTCCTGCTTGCATAAATGAACACGCGCATACTAACAACTGATTACGGTTTGTGCTATAAATTAAATATTAACGTTTCACAAACAAAAACTCGCATGGCAATGGTGATTTATACGATTGCATTAATCAAGTTTTTAGTAAAACAAAGTTGAGATAATTTAATTTAATTATTTTAAATTTAAATATAAGTGATTAAACTCCTTGGTATTTAACTTTGAGTATTTCCTACATTTTAACACGTTATTTATTCTGTGGTTATATAAAAATATGTAATTTTGTTACAGCCTTGTTTCGAGCCCAGAAACACAATTAGACCAACACTACTCGACGCGAAACCAGGGAAGGAAGAAAAGAGAAACCTAATAGCAAATATGGAGAACCCAGATGACTCGTACTAAATTATCATATCAAAAATTGTTATCGACGTACTGATGTACAACATTTGGTATTGTGTCCAAAGTTAAACTATTGTGATATTTACTGTAAGAGCACGACAACCGTTTAGGATTAAATCCGTATGAAGCAAAAGGGCTGTGGATTCACATGTGCGTGGATGTCAAACGATTTTGAGTGGCAGACTATTAAAACCATTTACAAGAAAGCATCCTTTGATAATACAATCTAATAGACTTGTATGTTATTGTGAAAATGGCTTTTTGTAATTTTTTAAATAAAATTATTCGTGTAAAAATCAATATAGAATAATATGTGGTAGCATTTAAAAAATAGCAGGGTTTCTTTAATTTCACTTTGGCCATAGCATCTAAAACAAAAATATTGGCATTTTTTAAAACTCCGTAAGTTGTGACTGTTTTTGCTCGTGTGCTTATTAACCCTTTCGCTGTCCCGTGCACTACATATAGGACGTTGCTATTGTCTTACTATTGTGTCTGAAAACCGGACAGTGAACGTGTTAAAATGGCATTATAATGTTTCAGTTTTAAAGTGAACGGGGGCTTGATATTGTATGAAAAAGCATCAAACTTGAACTCACACAGTGCCTTCCCAAGTACTTACTTGCTATGCGCTTAAATGTACAGACTATAATATAATATAAACATCATAAGGGTGCGTACAGATCAAGTAACATGTTGTATAACTTTTGTTTTATAACACGTCCACATTATGTAACATTGTTTTTCAACAATGCAATAAATAACAATACTGTACACATTAGAATAACAATACAATATAACAATGTTATATGACATTGTAGTATGACATTGTCGTTTGTCGTTGCCCCGCGCGACGCCTCCGTCGCATCTCGAGTTATATAACATTCATTTTATAACATTCAGCCTCCACATTACTGATACATGTTATATAACACGTTATGTTATATAATGTGTACGCACCCTAATATTGCCTCTATGGGTAAAAGTGTGATTTTTGTTGTCCATCAATGAGATGGCTTATGATTGCGGCAGAATTTTGGTTGTGTAAGCTTATGGGGAAAGTATTGCTTGTTACAAAAACATTAGCATTTATATTTAATTATTGCATCTGTTGATGTAAAGCGACGAGTTAACTTTTGTATTTTTTTCTTTAATTTTGTGTTTTTAATCATGTCACATAATTAATTAAAAAAATCCAATACTAAAATTGTCTATTATCTTGGGATCGGTATTGCCTTTCCTTACTTTCTTTTGTAAGAAAATAAGCAGATGTGAACCTGCTTATTTTCTTGCTAAGAGCAGATTTGTGTGACATTCAATTCTGAAGCCATATAATATGTACTTACTTGTTCCCAATTTACTAATTTCAAGATGTTAAATATAGTTCCATTATTGCAATAATTTTGTATCGTATAATTTGTTATAAAAATACAAACAGTTCCTTTTTTGTGTTCAAAGTACCCACTGCCTTCTTTATTCAGGTTACTTACTACGTACATACTGTACTTTTTGTAAACTTGTTAACTATTTTTAATTTAGTGATCGTTATATACTGGATGGCGATGGTGATGTGACAATAAAAATAGTAAAATGAATTCGAAACCCGTTGTATTAAATAAAATGAGTTCACTACGAAAGTAGTAATGATCACGATTTATTTATTGTGTTATTGTCATTGCCACCTCGTATACTTATCTATAAATATCGTTTTAAAACAATTTTCCTTAATAAGTTTGATGTTTGGTTTAATGTACTGTAAATTGATTTTGGACTTCTGCAAACTGTTATTTATAATTCTGTCATAGCTATATAACTCAAGTGTATAATACTTGAGCGTTGGTACCAGTGGCGTAGCGTGCCTTAGATGGGCCCCGTATCAAAATTTGTTGAGGGGCCCCAATGAAGAGTAAAGATTTCATAAAAGGAACAAAAACGCTTGCATTGAATTGAAATTATTATATATTGATTTTAAATTATTACTTATTTATTTTATTTTATTTTATTTGGAAGACCAACAGCTATCATAATTAGGTTAGATAATATTACAGTAAACCAATTAAAGGCCCTCACTAATAGGTGAATTAACAACAGTAATAAACACGATTCAACACTCAAAAGTATCCAATACTAACATACTTATGCCAAGTGAGGGCTTATCTGATATAACATATATTATACATATAAAAGAAAGAAAAAACACAAACATAAAAGAAGTAAATCGTAAGTTTTGTAACAAAAGCATCAATGTCTCACTTAGAGCTAAAAAATACATTATTAAGTATGCGCTTGGCTGACGCATCGCTAGTGTTAAACAAATTGAAGCCAAACTCTTTAGCTAGCTTGTTAAAATTATTGCTCGCTCGCCAAATAAATGTATTTTGTCTGTAATTTGTAGATGCAAACTGGAGACTTAAAAGTTTGTTGTGTCTAAGAGGTTTGGCAGGACAGCTAAGATGTAGTTGAGATAAAAGTTCAGGAGTGTCAATAGCACTACAAGCTATTTTTAACAGAAAAGTGAGACCAGCAATCTCACGGCGCTTAGCAAGAGGAAGAAGGTGATGTTTTTTACAATAACTAATATAATTATCAGAGGTATAGCGATAGTCTTTGGTTACTTACAATTAATACTCCTAGGAACTATAAACTAGCCAAACATCATCATCATCATCATCATTACAGCTCTTCACAAGTCCACTGCTAAACATAGGCCTCCCCCAAGGAATGCCATAAAGCACGGTCCTGAGCCACCTGCATACATCGACTTCCTGCATATCTTAACAGGTCGTCACTCCATCTAGTGTGGAGATGCCCTACAATTCGTCCGCAGGTACGAGGGCGCCACTCGAGAACCTTTTTTCCCTATCGGTTGTCGGTTCTTCGAGATATATGGCCGGCCCATTGCCACTTCAGCTTACTAATCCGTTGGGCTATGTCAGTCACTCTGGTTCTACTGCGGATATCCTCATTTCTAAGTTTATCACGCAGAGAATCTCCGAGCATAGCTCTCTCCATAGCTTTCTGAGCGACCTTGAGCTTCCTCATCCGGCCAGCAGTGAAGGACCACGTCTCAGTTCCATATGTAATCACTGGCAACACGCACTGGTTGTACAGTCTCGTTTTCAAGTTTTGAGGTATACCTGACGAGAAGATGTTCCGTAATTTCCCGAACGCTGCCCAACCGAGTTGAATCCGTCGATTGACATCTCGGTCGCAGTTGGACTTACCTAATCGGACTATTTGTCCCAGGTAAATATACTTGTCAATAACTTCGAGCTTAGTGCTCCCAACAACTACCGGCATAAGTGTGACATGGACATTAAACATCTTTGTTTTGTCCATGTTCATCTTAAGACCTATCTGTTGGGAAACACTATTGAGGTCATTGAGCATAGTGCTTAGATCCTCCAGCGATTCTGCTATAAGGACTATATCGTCGGCAAATCGAAGGTGAATGATGTACTCGCCATTAATGTTAATACCGTATCTTTTCCAGTCCAGAAACTTGAAAACGTCTTCCAATGCAACGGTGAAGAGTTTCGGGGATATAACGTCACCCTGTCTTACACCTCTCTGCAATTGGATAGGTTTCGTACTCTGGTTCTGTACTCGGATATCCATCGTAGCTCTACTATACAAGCACTTCAGCACTTCGATATACCGAGAGTCAACTTGGCACCGCTGAAGGGACTGAAGCACCGCCCAAATTTCGACGGAATCAAAGGCTTTCTCATAGTCCACATACACCAGACATAGTGGCAAATTGTACTCCTCAGACTTCTGTACAATATGCCGAAGGGTATGTATGTGGTCTATGGTGCTAAAGCCTTTTCGGGAACCGGCTTGTTCGGAAGGCCGGAAGTCGTCAAGTCTGCGCGCGAGACGATTCATAATGACTCTCAAAAATAGCACGTAGACGCGACTCAGAAGGGAAATCAGTCTGTAGTTCTTCAAGAGAGCGTTGTCACCTTTCTTGAAGAACAAGACCACCGCACTTCTGCTCCACGCCTTTGGTGTAATGCCACCATGGAGGACGGAATTAAAGAGCTTCTGAAGGACTTCAAGTACCCGTTTTCCACCCGCTTTCAGAAGCTCCGCTGTAATTCCATCCTCGCCTGGGGCCTTGCCGTTTTTAAGATGCTGGAGAGCCATTCTAATCTCGCTCTCGGGAAGCTATCCAAACAATTCATATCAAATATATTACAATTTTCTTGCCTTTTGTTCGGCAAACATAGCTGAAGACGATTCGGTGGAATTAATAGCTGAAGACGATTTCAGTTTTACTAAATTATTTGCTTATAAAGACAATAGTGATAGCCTTTCCTGTCCCATAAAAGTCCTTGGAATTTTTGCTTATACGCGTTCGGGGCCCCTGTAGCCCGGGGGCCCCGTATCATTGATACGGCTGATACGGCGGTAGCTACGCCCCTGGTTGGTACCTTTAGTGGGAATTCTGCAAACGAAATTACTTGGAGGGTCTATTGTCGAAAAAATTCAACTGGACATAGGTATAGGTGTGTTGAGGTTCCTCTAGATAAGGAACTTTGTATCTTGTATCATTGATTCAAAAGATACAGCGATAGCTACACACAAATAGTAAACTTAAATCGCAACTCGATAATTTACAATGCAAATCATAATCTGTTATGACACGAAAAATTTAAGGGAATTTTAAATTAGTTTTACATTTTAATACCCAGAGTGCAGTACTTTTTTAATATGATTCACCATAATATTTACTAAAACTACGATTATAAGCTCAAAACTTCCATTACAGCCAATAAAAGTCCATTGCTAAAATAGGCCTCCCCCGTGAATTCATTTTATAGCGGCCATGCTTGGCAGGTTGGTTGACAACCGCAGTTTTTGTTATTATTTTGAGTTTGTGTCCTTCTTCTGTTTTACTTGCCATCTGTCGCCTCTTACGGCACCCACGGGAAGATATTATGGGGTAGTGGATATTCTCAAACCGCCTCTACATGGAAAAGCTCAAAACTTACTATTCCTGAAATTTTATTATTTGACTATGTTACCTATATTAACATAGTTTATAGTTGTGATTAAGGAATATCGTCCATTTTGTGATGGAATGTCCCATTGAGCGTAAAAAATTTTCTTTTTTGTGGATGACGTTTTTTTTTATCTTTTTCATGTAGTCTACACTCGGCCCAGATGTATAGGGTTAATTCTTTTTGCTATCTTAGACTTAGACTTAACGTTCCTATATTTGTAGTAAGAAAGTATATCAATGTCGCCGATATTATATTTAAAGAAATTCGTCCGTCGTGCCATTTTGTTGTTGCCAAGCCAACGCAAACTGGAAGGAAATTTTTGAATTTCCTGTACTGGTACTTAAAATTTCGACATTATAACAACAGAAGTGCTAAATATATCCAATACGTAATGTACGACTTATTGTTAAAAGATAAACAACTTTTAGAATCTCACTCCTGTTTACTTAATTATTGTATTTATTTAATTCAAAATTATTTAAAACAATGTTCTTATTTATTTGAAATAAATTATTCAAAACTATTTAAGTAGTGTTGCGATTTAAAAACACATAACTTACCTATGAGAGGCATGATATTGGTTGGGTTGTAATTTCGTACACTTATATTGGCGGTACTTAGCGTAGTTAGAAAAAAATAGTTTTAATTAGAATTAGATTAGTTCGTGGGTTGATAATATCCACATCAGAAATGTGATATTATGAGTCTTTGTATAAGCAAATAGTTTAATTTTTATTATGAAAATAAAATGCTTTGTAAAAGAAATGTTGTTTAATTGCAAAATAAATCTTCACCATGAACCTATATTATATATAATTGACAAGATTTGTCTTAATGGCCACGGTTCATCCTAGTACGAGATATCTACGCCCTTGACGGCTACACCTTTTTTTTTTTTTTTTTTTTACGTGGGGAAAT
Organism: Parnassius glacialis; assembly: GCA_033319125.1. NCBI lineage: Eukaryota > Metazoa > Arthropoda > Insecta > Lepidoptera > Papilionidae > Parnassius > Parnassius glacialis. The sequence goes on from JAVANC010000018.1 coordinate 33,951,119, forward strand.
CCTCATGGATACCTCCGGCTGCGGGGGCAACCGGAAGGTTATGCCGGACTCCTACCGGCTAAAACCCCACGATGCCACCTCGCACGTGAGCGCGGGGCCGCGGGAATCCAAATTCTTCCGCAGCCCCACACTAGTGCTGGCCCGGTCTGTCCAGGCCTCGTCTCCTGCACGGGGTAGTGAGATGTTGTACTACCCCTCTACACGGCCTCCAACTCCACCTGCGCATCGGACCCCCCCGAGTTCGATGCGCGAAGGCCATGGGGCCAGGAAAAACTAGCACTCAGAAGCACCAGCCTTCCTGACCCCAGCGGCGGATCTGGTCTATGGCTCCGCCGCCAACCAAGATTCGGCTGCGGAGGGTAGGGAGAGCGGCGTCTCGCAATACCGACACTCCTCTCCCCCCGCAGCCCCACCACCACCGCATCATTAAACGGTGCGGCCCCGTCTGAGTCGCGGAGGATAGGGCGAGTGGCGCATCGCCATACCAGCACTCCTCTTCCTCCGCGACTCCACCTCGGCTGCAGCGGTAGAGGGAGCACTCATCCCTCTCACCGCAGCCCACCAACACACATCCGAAGTGGACTTCCCAAGCCCACTCGGAGTGGCCACCTCGGGCTGGCCCTACACCTCGGGCCAGCCAAGGGGTTCCTCTTTGTTCACCGCGGTTGACCAAACCACGGCTACTAAGCCCCCCCGCCACGACAAGGCGGGAACCCGTTCGGGGGGGATGACGGCTACACCTAGTCCAAGTATTTGTATTGAGTCTGACGTAGTCCGGTTGTCGCTGCTATCTGACGTCCGGGGCTATGACACCTCACCGTTGCTATGTAGCTGTGTCGCCGGTTAGCGGTTTGGGAAACATATATATATGACATGCAGGATGTATACACCTAACAAGAAGTGAAATGTGGAAGCGATCTAAGAGAAGTTCGTACGTGCATGTCGTAAAGAGACGGCCATGGGAAATACCAGAATAACCAAGGTCTCCAATAAATGGCGGTATAATTATCTCGTATAATTGTTTACGCCAGATGTTAAATACTCGGACAAGCAATGAAGAACATACGATACGATATCAAAAATACGTCAGCCGCCCAATCGCCCAATTACGGCAATTATGGCAAATTCTCTCCACAACGCCAGAAGTTAATGTCCAGTGGTAAAGAAGGGGAAAAGATGTGTTATTTTCTCCGAATGTCATATTAACCTGCGGTACCCTACCCCGGATGACTATTGGACGAGGCTCTGCCAGCTAAATTTTGTATGGGGGGGGGGGGGGGGAGATCTATTCAGGTCGTCGCAAGTAATGCTTACCAGCTGAATATGAAATCTTATATTGTTATTTTACTACGAGACTTGTTACTCTTGCCACTTAGATAACCCACCACGGATTATCTTAAACTTCCTCCACTTCAAGCCACCGGGCTTGCTGGCATCATCGTCATCATCATTACAACCCTTCACAAGTCCACTGCTGAACATAGGACTCCCCTGAGGAACGCCACAAAGTACGGTCCTGAGGCATTCGACTTCCTGGATTGTCTTACCAGGTCTTCCCTCCATCTTAATAGATTAGAAGGCCATCCTACACTTCACCTACCGGTACGAGGTTACCACTCGAGAATCGTTCTTCCCCATTGACTGTCTGTTCTTCGAGCTATATGGCCGGCCCACTCCCACTTCAGGTTACTAATCCGGGCTTGCTGAGTATTAAAATTAGCAAATTTTTTTTTTATAGGATAAGGGTGACAAACGAGCACACAGTCCACCTGATGGTAAGTGGTTGCTGCGGCCCATAGGCATCTACATCTATCCTCTATTACAAATTAAAATGTAGATGCGTTGTCACCCGTGAGGACTAAGATGGAATGCCTCATTTCCAGTAAAAAGGGCCTCCGGCCACCTGCAACTAACTAAATAAGTAGCACTCGCGAATCTTATATTATCTTTACTAAGCCAGTGCTTCATCTACAAGATCATTTTGTGGTAAGTAGCAACTGAATTTTATTGCCTTAGTTTTAATGTAACAAAAGCTTGCTTTTAAGTAACATCTTGTGCGTTTAATATCGACAATAAAAGGGTAAAGACTTCGGAGACAAAATTGTTTCCCTTTATTGCAGAGTCCACACGAAAAGATGTGAATTAAGATTTAGGCCTCCCCCAAACATTGTCTCATAGGGGGGATATTTACCATAGTTTCCACGTTTGGCAAGTGGGTTGGCAACCGCAGTTTTTTTTATTTTAGTCGTAATAACGACTACTACAAACAAATACGATTAACAAATCAGGAGATGGGCCTTATTAGGAAGACGCATCCGCCCATCTCGCTTGCTCATTTGAACTTGACCTAATTACCTGTGTCGTCAGTCGCCTTTGGCTTTGGTTCGCCCGCGACGTTTCTCCTTCCGTTGTGAGATTAATATCGCGAACGTCACGTTGTACCTTAGTATCGGTAAGCCATCGGGATTACCGATATTCAAATGTTGAGTATACCGAAATAGTGCGAATTTTAGCAATTTGCAATGATAACGTTAGTGAAGCCTGCCCTGAATATTCAAGGCGATTTCCCAACTCACGTGCACCGAGCTACGCTACGACACGCTGCCAGTTATTAAAGGACATACCCACAGAACACTATTACTCCTACGGAGGACATACCACTTGCATCTCTACACAATATGTATTACCAACATGACGGGGCGCCGGCGCACTATGCTCGCCAAGTTCCTTAACTTTTTATTTAAACAGAATACCCTGGTCACTGAATCGGTCGTGACGGGGCTTGTGCATGGCCTCCCAGATCGCCAGATATCACACCAATGGATTTTTATTTGTGGGGGCATGTAAAGACATTAGTGTATACTGGTCGCGCATTCGAAACCCGTGTCAAAATGAATCATCAAGTATTATCTCGTGTCGGTGAACAGTTAAGTTTTAGGTGTCACCTATGCATAGAATGTGGATGTGATTATTTTGAACGCATGTGCGCGATACTCACCGCCATCCGCGGACAAGTACCTAGGTAAGTCTAATTTTTAAATTTGTATTTTATAATTTTTATTGAACCATTATAACTTAATATCTTTATTCAATTACTGTTAATTTGTAGTAATCATTATAAATATTTTATTGTAATATTTGTAATTATTTTAACCTGTATCCATTTTTAAATACAACTTACATTAAATAAAAAAAATAGTTAATAATACTCATTTAATTTGCACGTGCTGCAAACATCGATCACCAAATCGATGGCTGCAAACCGAAAAGCGCAGGCGGCGCTTTTGATGTCAATGACACCTGTGTCGACGTCATATACCTTTGGCTTGGCCTTGGGCCGCTGCATGTGCGAAGTTGAAGCGTTGCTAGCAAACAGTATTCGTAAAAAAAAGTACCTAAATGTCTTTTAAAGAATGTCTATTAATTCGTAAAAAAATTAATAAAAGAATCAAATAGTTCATCAAATGGCTTTATGCAAAATAAAGAAGTATATGAAAAGTTAATGTAGTCATTTTATTTAAAGTAGCGCCCTGGTGCAATAGGCACAGTGATGAATGGTTTAGTAGGCACTCGCAACGCAATCAGCTGAGCGCGGGCGTCGACCGGCCCGGCTATTATAAATTTTAATATTTGTGATTTTTTTGAATGTCATTTGCTTATTTAATTATGTTTAATGATTTCAACACAATGTGTGATACTGATATCAAGTGTTAAATAAATAAGGCATTTTCTTTGACGATTTATTCTGACATTGTTTATGTACTACAAAATACAGACTTAAAAGGAGCCAGACATGACAACAAACACTTAAAAGTAGTTTTTTCGTAAATGTATTATATTCTGTAAAGAGTGATCTCGCTAAAATTGTTTGTAATGATGTAACCAATATACTCCCAAAAGGTCTTTAGTAAATTAAAAATGACCCTGTATATTATGAATGAATATAATAATAATATAAAAGAATTAATATCTAATAATAACTGAACACAATGATGGAGAAGCTCACACGTCTCTAACCAGCTTTGGTCAATCGCTCCTCCCCGCTGCTCCTGTACGGCAACGCGCGACTTCATACTGCACAACAGATGGTCTCCAAGTTACAAGAGCTGGATTAGAAGTTCCCGTCATCCACCGTACTCACCAGATCTTGCGCCTACAGACTTCTACTTTTTCCAGAATTTAATTAACCTTTTGGCGGGAATAAAATTCAATACACTAGAGGCAGTAAAATTTTAAAAAGATATTTACAATTTTATATAAAAAAAAAATTAAGTAGATATGATGATGGTGATGGGTGACGTGAATTACAATTAAATAGAAAATAAAGATAGATGAATACTGAAGCGGAGCCTGAAGATCAAAGTGGCACACCGCGCTTGGCGGTGGTGGCACGCAGCGCCTGGTCTAGGCACACGCAGCGCCTGGAGTAGTCACACGTAGCGCTTGGAGTAGGCACACGCAGCGCACAGAGTGGGCACACGCGGCGCCTTGATTAGGCGCTCTCAACGCCTGGAGTAAACGCTCGCAGCGCCTGGAGCAAGCACGCACAGCGGCTAAAGATAGCACGGGCACTAGTAGGTGGAGGCGTAGGCGACGACTTCAGGTGAAGGCAAAGGTCTGCATGATCCCGGAGCAGTGCGGCCCCGCGCTTGGAGTAGGCTAGGCGACGACTTCAGGTGAAGATAGAGGCTTGCAGGATCCCGGAGCAGTGCGGCCCCGCGCTTGGAGTAGGCTAGGCGACGACTTCAGGTGAAGACAGAGGCTTGCAGGATCCCGTAGCAGTGCGGCCCCGCGCTTGGAGTAGGCTAGGCGACGACTTCAGGTGAAGACAGAGGCTTGCAGGATCCCGGGGCAGTGCGGCCCCGGGATAAGGCCTTTAGGAGATGCTTCAAGTTTGGAAGCTGAAGCGAGACTCGATTTATTGGCCGATTGTTCGGCTTTTATACCTTTTTAGAGAGAACGGGAAATTATTTAAATTAAAAGCAAATTTTTGTAAATGGCCCAGAGGAAAAGAGTATTTATGTGGAAATATTGAAGTAAAAACATCAGACCGGTAACGAATTTGAAAAAAATTGCCATGACAACCAGATAAACAACGATGTCAAAACATGTCAATTTTTGGTTTCAGGCTCCTAATTGAAAAACGGCAAGATTTAAGTTAGAAATGAGATATTATTGATATAGGGAAAAAGGTAGCGCAACAGCGCGCACGAAACCCGAAATTGCAGAGTTACGGAGAACTAAATAAAAGATCGAAAAAGGTAGACTCCATTGACACCGATTTAAAAAGTGCTGGTAGCGTGAAAATACGAAGTGAAAATAATTTGTTATTGTTCTTATGGTCTAAAAACATTACAGGATCCTATGGAAATAAAGGTGATGCAAAATATGAATGCAGAAAATCAAAAACAGAATGGAAAAATAGATGTAAAATGTTATGTAAGTAGCATAATACTACATTTTCCCCCCGACCCTGGAAAATTTTTGACTCAGCAAAAATTTTGACATGTACATTCTAAAATAAACCATAAAAACACAGCTTTGCAGAAACAGACATCAACAGGCAAAATCAGATATACTATCTCTTACATTCATCATCTGCATTCAGGTAAGGGTGGAGTTCACATTCAATGACTACCACTCTAAAAGTGTGTTTTCGAAAGGACATTCAGGCTTATTTAAGGAGTTGTCATCCGCTCCTACGTGGAAAAAAAATTAATTTAAGCAAGCTTTAGTCGAAGAGACACCACTCTAAAAGTGTGTTTTCGAAAGGACATTCAGGCTTATTTAAGAAGTTGTCATCCGCTCCTGCGTGGAAAAAAAAATTAAGGGAGCAGTCAGCCGCTCCCAAGTGAAGATAAAGATAAAGAAAATTAAGGGAGTAGTCAGCCGCTCCCAAGTGAAGATAAAGATAAAGAAAATTAAGGGAGTAGTCAGCCGCTCCCAAGTGAAGATAAAGATAAAGAACTTAATCCCAAGCAAGCTTAGTCGAAGAGACCGAAGCCCATATCTTCATCGTCAGACTAGATTCTTCCTTCTTGGTCTCTTTCTCTTTCTTCTTCTCCTCAGCTGCCGGCGCTGCAGCAGCGGCGATCGCGGCCACGGGCGCTGCTCCACCGACGGGCATGGACAACTTCTCACGACCCTGCGCGATCAGCTCTTCACTCTTGCCATTGAGTTCCGAGATGACCTTCTTCAGTTTCTCGGAGTCTGCCTCAATACCCACAGAGCTGAGGATCTTCTCAACGTCAGCAGCGCTTGGCCTGCAGGATGCGCCTGGCTTGCAGGATCCCGGGGCAGTGCGGCCCCGGGATAAGGCCTTTATTAGATGTTTCCCATTTGGAAGCAGAAGTGAGACTCCATTTATTGGCCGATTGTTCGGCTTTTATACCTTTTTAGAGAGAACGGGAAATTATTTAAATTAAAAGCAAATTTTTGTAAATGGCCCAGAGGAAAAGAGTATTTATGTGGAAATATTGAAGTAAAAACATCAGACCGGTAACGAATTTAAATAAAAATTGCCATGACAACCAGATAAACAACGATGTCAAAACATGTAAATTTTTGGTTTCAGGCTCATAATTGAAAAACGGCAAGATTTAAGTAAGAAATGAGATATTATTGATATAGGAAAAAAGGTAGCGCAACAGCGCGCACGAAACCCGAAATTGCAGAGTTACCGAGAACTAAATAAAAGATCGAAAAAGGTAGACTCCATTGACACCGATTTAAAAAGTGCTGGTAGCGTGAAAATACGAAGTGAAAATAATTTGTTATTGTGTTCTTATGGTCTAAAAACGTTACAGGATCCTACGGAAATAAAGGTGATGCAAAATATGAATGCAGAAAATCAAAAACAGAATGGAAAAATAGATGTAAAATGGTTATGTAAGTAGCATAACACTACAGAATTTGTTGCCTCCCACGTCTAGCTGATTTTTTCAAGAAGGGCATCAATAAACTGCTACTGCAATAGCAAAGATGCATCGATTGCATGGGTGATTACTTTGATTAATAGAAATAAAAAATATAGAACAATACGAACGTACGTTAACTTATTTCATAAAAAACGGCAATTTCATAGGGAAAGACCTAATATTAGGTAACGTATCTTGCCAATTATTTAATACTAAGAGCTGAAGGACTGTTTTCGGGTGACCTTTATCGATATGTAAAAACTTTTTCAAATACATCCTTTCTCTTGAAAGCTCCAATCACGGTTAAGATCATGCGTTCATTACTCCTACAACTTTGAGCATACTTTATTAAAATATTCATCGGTCTTATTCAAATCATAGAGGAAACTCTCTATTCTATGCTATAAATGCCAAGTCTCATTAATTGTAAGAAGTCGTGTAAACCTTGTCTCTATTTAACTTTATGGCGGTGTTTAACATTGGATAGAAAACATTTGTTCTGAATAACATTTCTTGATCCGGAATATATTTATATTTTTTTTCTTTATATATTTAGAGTCAAAAGTATCCGAATTTGGGAACTTTCAAACATTTAAAAATTCATAACTCCGAAAATGTTAACTTTATCGTAAAAAGTCGTTGGGCTTTTTTTTATTTGTATTTTATCAAAGAACACAAAAATAAAAATGGGTCCCGTTTAAAAATAACAATTCCTAGCAATTGAAAAAAAATTGGTTTAAACAATATAGCACCGAGTTGTCCCATGGCAACATGCATTTATATCATCAGCAGGACAACTTGAAGAGAATCGTATGAAAAAATTGAAGTGGAATAGTTTTCGTACTCATGCGCCGATTTCTCCTAGGCTATAAGAACATTTTCTTATTTTTTCGTTCGCGGATTCTTTCAAACTCAGTTTATTTCAGCTTTTTTAGTTGTAACTTAAATGCAATGAGAGTCTTTGTTAATCCTTCGTCTCTAGGTATATTCTTTTTTGTGCATCAGTTTTGTAGCATCTGATAAATCAATGCGCTCTGCTTGCATGTAGGTATATGCTGACAAGATTAACGTGGAATAAAACGTCGTACCAAATGACTAAAGACAGCAAAAACTCGAACTTTTTTTTGGTTGTAAGTGATTTAGCTTCCAAACTTGCCACGGGATCAGGTGTGTCGACTCTTCTTCCAAGGCACTTTTTACTTCAGCGTACTGATACCGCACCGCTCGCAACCTGTTGACTCTACTTTCGCATCTTGTTTGACAACACCTTCTTTAAAGTTAAGCTCTTCACATATTTAGAAATAACTTTTTTTTTATAGGAGCAAACGAGCATGCAGCTCACCTCACCGCACCTCGCCTCACCGCCGCCCATGAACAACCGCAACACCAGGGGAATTGCAGATGTGTTGCCGGCCTTTTATAAAGGATTAGGCTCTTTTCTTGAAGGTCCCTAAGTCGTATCGGTCCGGAAATATCGCTGGTGGTAATCGATTCCACAAGGAAGTCGTCCGAGGAAGAAAACATCTTCTCAAGCGCACAGTGGTGGACCGCCAATCATCCAGATGGTGTGGATGGTATCGGAAGTTCTGCCGCGATGTGCGTTCGTGAAATTTGGCGGCTGGGATAAATCTGTACATTTCCTCAGAGCACAATACACAATACAATACAATACTCTTTATTGTACACCAAGAAAAGATAACATCAAAAATAAAAAATAACAACTATTGAGGTAAATACAAAGGGCGGTCTTATTGCTACATAGCAATCTCTTCCAGATAACCCAGAAGAAGAAATAAATACAAAATAAGAAAAAGAACAATGGTTAGGGTGCACTAAAATAAAATAAAAAATAAAAATAATAATAAAGACAAATAAAAATAAAATAAAGATACAAACTTATGCATTAAAAACAACATTCTTCAGGCAGATCAATGACCATAATTAAGCGGAGGAAGTGAGAGGGGTTAGAGAGACAAATAGTATTCTTTAATCTGTTTCTGGAACACATTTAAGGATTGAGCACTTCTAATTGACTGGGGTAAAGAGTTCCAAAGTCTTACTCCAAGAACAGATAATGATTTGTCATAATAAGTCGAGGAGTGCACAGGACATTGGAGGGAAAGATTTTCTTTGGATCGTAAGGAAAAATTATGATAGGAGCTGAGAAATCTAAAACGTTCTTTTAGATAGGAAGGACTAGCTATATTAAATAAGACGCAATAGAGAGCAGAAAGTATATGAGTATTCCGACGAAGACGGATTAGGAGCCACTTGAGCATAGTGCGTTATTCTGAGACATGGTCATATTTGCGAAGTCCAAATATGAACCGAATACAGAGATTTTGGAGACGCTTCCCGTGGTAAATGCGAAAGAAAATGCAAAGAGATGCAACATCTCTTCGGACGGAAGGACTCGGTCGTCGACGATTCGAGCCGCTCTGCGCTGGATGCGGTCAAGTGGAAGGAGCTGGCACTGTGGAGCTCCAGCCCAGAGATGGGAACAGTATTCCATGTGAGGCCGAACCTGCGCCTTGTAAAGCGTATTGGCGGTCACTAATCAGCTGGTGATTCTCAAGGTACCTACCGCATGAGGTGGCAGTTTATAACGGATTCCATTATTTTGGAGAACAAGGGGGTGATAGGCCTGTAGTTGGACGGGTCTGAGCGGTCGCCTTTCTTAGAGATTCGGTGGACAAAAGCTGTCTTCCATGATTTCGGGACTCTGCCTAGGGAGTAGGAGTCCCGGAAAAGATGCGTTAGGACCGGTGCCAACTCCGGAACACACGTCCTCAGCACAATTGGGGGGATTCCGTCAGGCCCACTCGACTTGTGGATGTCCAGGGAGAGGAGTGCTCTGCGAACCGAGCGCTGTGGGAACCGCACATCCGGCATGGAGCACTCACACCGCGGGATGGTCGCCGGTGCGTTCCCCCGCCGATTCAAGGCCGTTCGCCGTCATCAACAGTCGAGTTGGACGCAAAAAGGGAGCCTAAAAGGTCGGCTTTCTCTTTTACGGCGTGGGTCAGTGAGTCGTCCTCCCTGTGCAGAGATGATAGTGATGGCTTACAGAAAATCTCTTGGACAGCCTTGGTGAGAGACCAAAATGCACGGGTTCCCGAAGGAAGGCGAACTAGTTACCGCCAATTTTGCCTATGTGCTCTGACTTTGCCTTGGCAATAACTCTTTTGAAGGACCTGGAGAAAAAGAAGTATAACTTAATACTTCTTTTTAAGTATGCTGGTGCTTACATCCCGAGTCACCGAAGCCGCTGCCCAGACTTGATAACACTCCTGCTTACTGCGTAATGCAGTCTTACAGGAGCGACCAAACCAAGGCTGAGATCAGACTCCGATGGGTACCACAGATGATGGAATAAATAGTTCCATTCCCTGTAGCACCACATCAGTGACAGAGTCAGCAACAGCGCTGGGATCATCCGGCGAGAAGCAAACCCGCCCCATTGGAGGAAGCAAAGAAAAACCGCATTCCGTCCCAATCCGCCGACCTGTAATGCCAAACACGGTGGCAACCTGCAGAACGCAACCGCGAGGGGAGCGTGAGTGGCACCACACTCCGGATCAGACAATGGTCCGAAGAGCCAAGAGGGGCATCGACGGAAACCTGATATCCGTCCGGATGAGATGTCAGCAGAAGGTCCAACAGGGAAGGTGTATGATCCTCAACATCTGGAATCCGCGTAGGCGATTAACCAGTTGTGTCAGACCATATGCCAAGGCAAAGACATAAACAGATCTCCCCACATGATCGGTTAAACGTGAACCGAGCCATTCGGCGTGGTGAGCGTTAAAATCGCCAAGGATCACGATCTCTGCGGATGAGACCTGTTGTAGCAAGGAATCTGTAGTCATTTGGACGTGGTCGATGAGTCGGTCTGTTTCGGCATTTCCGTTATGGGACCTATAGAGGCACCCGTAAACGCACGGATGGTCGTCGCTGTCTACGCGTAGCCAAAGGATGGACAGGTCCGAACCTTCAAGACTGCCAAGGCGTCGAGAACAGATGTCCTCTCTAACGTATACGCAAACTCTAGCTCGAGGCTCAAAGGAGTGCTCCAACTTGTACCCCGGGTAGGAGAGATACGAAGTATCAGCCGGAGAGGACACCTGCGTTTCGGTTAGAAAGAGCATGGCCGGCTTCGCCGTCTCGAGATGGTAGTGGACGGCGTTTCGGTTCGAATGAAGTCCCCTGATTTTGCAGAAATTCACGGATAGCATGGCAGGGGTCGCCTTGATCTTGTTGCTCAATTTGCCCCGAGCAGTTATTGTGTTGAGCGGAATTTTGCCCCAAGAATATGGCCATAATTACGGAAATAAGGCCATACGCACATATATCAACCAGCCACATGTTCAAAACCAAAATATTGAAAAGCGAGAAAATTTTCATCAATAAACTCAGGTACATGAGCAAAGAAACGGAATAGAGAGTAAGCTTCTAAGGAGCGTGCAAAATTGTTACCTAAATAAGCTAAAAGATTGTATTTTTCTATAATGTACGTAGCTATGCTATTATAAAAGTTTGACTAAGGCGCCTTCTGGGACTTAGCGCCTGGAGCGGCCACTCCGTTCGCCCTATGGTAGGGCCGGCCCTGAGTACGGTCAACGAGAAACGATACCAAATGTAAATAAAACCATTGCAAGGTTATTAGGAATAGCAGGGGTACGTAACTTTTTGGTAGTTATATTTATTTTTTTATAGGATAGGGTGACAAACGACACACAGTCCACCTGATGGTAAGTGGTTACTGTGGCCCATAGACATCTACATCTATCCTCGTTTGCGAATCAAAATGCAGATGCGTTGTCACCCGTGAGGACTAAGATGGAATGTCTCTTTTCCAGTAAAAAGGGTCTCCGGTTCTCTACACTCACCATACGACACACACCAGTTTTAAGCTGCTATTTTACGCTGGTATTCTGTGAGAGCGTGGTCCTTCCCCGGTCGAGCCGACCCATTCGTGCTACAACTATACTACTAATATAGCTGCAGCATGGCTCTACATATAAAAATATTATATTTAAGTAAACAATATAGTTTTAAAAAATATCTAGCAAACCAAAAAATAGACTTTTTATAAATTTTGTTATAATTTGAATTATTGTATAATGTAGATTTAAATTAAATAACGAGAGTAATAATAATGTTTCTGAATATCGCTTGCCTAACAATTATGTGTCCGGTGTATGGTAACAGGTTTGCCCCCTATTATATAGACTTAAATATATCACACAAAATGTGGGTGTTAACCGGTTCAGTGCGGGAGGCACGCCAGGCGTGCCATCGATAACTTGTGTGTGGGGAATGACACGCGAGTCGTGTCTTTTTAAAAATCGTTATAACTCGCTCAAATTGCTTTTTTGGAAAATTTATCCAGAACAAAATATGCATTATTTTGCAAGTAGTTCATGCCTGCGGCTTCGTTTCTGGATATTTTGAAAATTTAAAATTTTTAGGGGTTGACAACTTTTTTTCAACTTGTACATGGTACTCTTTTTACTTTGTGGGTTTTCAATCATGTTGTGGGAAAATAGTCTAATAAGTAGCAAAAGCACTCATTGCGATCGCTCACAAACTCTAGTTGTAAATAAATTTCTGGAAAACAAGTCTCCTGTTAAAAGAAACAATGCGTTTGTCTTATTGTTTAATTTGCTTAAAATGGTTGAACTGCCGTCTTATTACTATCATATGACCGACTAGACCTACGAAGTACCATGTGCTCTTGTGATATGGTATAAGGTTTATTTTTGCTTGAAACAGTTTGAAACCGTTCATGCATAAAAAAAAATGTTCGTTAATAAATAGTATTTTGTCAATTCGCCGCCGTATAGCGCCGGCGTTTGTTTCCTTTTGAAAATAATTGTTTTGCTATTCTTACTAATTAGATGTTTTCAGATCGACTTTACTTCATTTGTATAACATTAAATAATATTTAACATTTGTAAATATTAATGATTCACAAACGTTATTTTTTTCCAAATTGAGGATCTTGATTGTTTCATATTTACAAATGTTATTATTAGGTGAATATTTAATTTAATAAGGACCAAGGTTTTCCAGGGTGATTTAGCTATACCTACTTATATAAATGTTTTTTTTAAAACATAAAATAGTACAAAAGGTTTGTAATCTCTGCATAAAAAAAGTCACTTACTCTCAATTTCAAAGAAAACACATAGAAAAACACGTAGTTACTCATTAAAAACAAATATCCTTCCGTTTGTAATCGATGTTTGATGTCAAATAAACTTAATTAGGTCTAAACAAGTGAAAAAAGCATAAAAAAGAACATTACTTTACACATGGCTGATGGCACAATAGGCTGTAGTGTGTGACACGACAGGCGTGTCATGAAATATTTGTTCGTCGCCACAGCTAAAAGTTCAATCGGTGCCGCAACGAATCGGTTAATATCTCTGCCTATCCCTTACAGGACTGATGATATGTTATGTTATGTTTATGGAAATGAGGATAAAAATTTCTTTTTGAGGGAATCATTGTTTATTCAGTCAAACGCCGATCTTTTTGAGTCTGTAGAGTCAGAATCAGTCTGTAACACGTATAATAAATTTATCCGTCACGTCATCTACAATAACATCAAGTTTGAAAAACTTATCTTCTTCTATTTGAACATGCTCCACACATTTCTTCCCTCGATCAGGCGTGACTTTCGCCATACCGCCACTTAATAATTCCTTAATTTTCAAATTTAAACGTAGTATTGTTTCTAGCTACGTGCCCCTTTACATCAGCCCAAACCAACTCAATGGGGTTTAATTCAGAATGATAAGGGGGAAATCTTAGTACCTCGACGCCGTATTTCTTTGCTAATTCGTCTACGACAGTGATACACAGACTTATTAAGACTAGGGGCCACTCGAGCAAATTATGAACTGATGGCGGGCCGCCAGATGTATAGGTAATTAAAGACAATAAAGAATTGATAATAATGTATTAAAATTGAAAAGAATTTATTAATTTGAAGCGTGGCATTGCATAGTGCTTACAATCTTTTTTTTATATTTGGCTCAAATTTACTTGTAGCAACACGTAAAACTGCTTCCAAACTTTCATTTGCAAGGCGGTTTCGATTTTTTGTTTTATTATTATTTAGTATTGAAAAGGTTTGTTCACATATATAGGTAGAACCAAATAAGCTGGCACATTTCAGAGCATTTATGCGCAACTCTTTGTACGTATTTTTATCAATGCAGTGGTAAAAGTTCAGCAAGTCTCCTTCGTTGAATTTGTTGCGTAAATCTTGGTCGTTTTGAATGTCGATAATTTCTAACTGCATTGACTCTGGCGCATTTTCAACTGAAATCGTGAAAGGAATGCTGAATATGTCCAACAGAGGTTTCACTTTTTTAAACTCCGAAAATCTGTCTTGAAAAGATTGAATCAAAATATCTAGCTTTTCTACATAACTAAAATTAATCGGTTTTGTTGAAGTTTTCAGCCATTTTCCATTTCAGCCATTATAATTCGGAAAATGATTGTAATTTCCAGAATTCAATTGCGATCTGAAAAGTGTCAGCTTGCATTGAAAGGATGATACATGAGCGTAGAGCTGGGATATCAGTTGATTTTTGCCTTGAAGCCGTGTGTTCAAGACATTCAAATGATTTGTAATATCAACTAAAAAAGCCAAATCACACAACCAATCAGGATTTTTAAGTTCCGGGACATCCTTTTGCTTTTCCACCAGAAATATTCCAATTTCTTCTATTAAATTTAGAAATCGTTTCAGTGTCAATCCACGACTTAGCTACCATACTTCTGTATAATACAGTAAATCTCCATATTCGCTTTCGATGTGATCAAGGAATTGTTTGAATTGCCTGTGATTGAGTCATCGTGATTTTATGAAATTAACAGTCGAAACTACCACTTTCATGACATTTTGAAATTCAATTTTTTTAGAACAGAGGGCTTCTTGGTGTATAATGCAGTGAAACTGCATGAGATCTTCAGCGTAGAACTAGCCCAGAATCGACACCAATCATCGAAGGAGCACCGTCAGTCGCAACTCCCGACAATTTTGATAAGTCCAAATCAGTTTTTGAACACTCATCCAAAAGTACATTGAGTATATCAACTCCTCTGGTTTGACCTTTCAATGAACACATTCCTAATAACTCTTCTAAGACTTCAAAATCTTGAGTAACACCTCGTATGAATATCAATAGCTGAGCTGTGGAACTAATATCAGTGGATTCGTCGAGTGCTAATGAAAAAAATTCAATGATCTTAGTTTTTTTCATTTAATTGTTCCGCAATATTACCTGACAAAGACATAATTCGTCTTTGGATAGTCATACGATTCAGTTGAATTTTCTCAAACTTTTTTGCTGCTTCTAGACACATTTTCTTAGCGGCAATTTTTATGCATTCTTTTACAAAATCCCCATCATTGAAGGGGCGACTTCGCTTTGCTATCATTCGAGAAATTTCATTACTAACTTCTGTAGCTGTTTCTGAATCTTGAATGGGTTTTGTAAACATAGCTTGCTGGCCAATAAGCTCCCGTTTTAAAGACAACATTTTTTGCTTTCTTAATTCGCCTGTAAACTTGGTAAAAGTGGGATGCTGCGTTTCATAGTGACTTTTTACATTATATTACTTTGCAATCGCAACAGAATTCTTGCAAATTAAACAAACAACTTTGTTATGCGACCATACAAAAAAGTATTTCTCAGTCCAAAATTCTTGAAACTGCCGATTTTCATCTTTAACCTTACGTTTTTTACTAGGTCCTGGCTTGTCCATGTTGCGTTCTAATCCTGGCTAGGATTAACACAGCACATAAAAACAATTACAGTACCTACTTAAATTACCCATCCTTTCTTAAATTACCAAAAGTAATTGATTAAATAGGTAGGGAGACACTTATTAATAACAGAGTTTTACTTACGATTTCAGAACACAATTATACACGGCACTTGACGGGAAATCTACGTTGAATGTGGATCAAAATATATGACACCGGCTAGTCGAGTTAAAATCTACACTAGAACTATTGACACTTCATTCAAATTGAAACCGAACTGTCGGTCGCTGCAGTTAGCGTGGCTTTTAAACCGCGCGTATAGAGTCTAAAACTGTCTGGAGAAATCACGAAACCGACTCTGGAAGCTTCGTGTATCTACCTACGCGAGCAATCGGGAATTCGGGACTATTGCTATCTCGCTTGCTCTAACAATATAACCCGTGGATAAGCCGCCACCGCGCTGCCGTCGTCGCCGCGCCGCCGGCCGCGGCGGTTCCTCAAGAAAACGAATTTAACCGAGATCAGCACGAACATTACCGACCGCTGTTACCGACGCATGCACGGCGCACCGATAAGCGCACTTAAGATCGCGCGCGCGAGATTCAAATTACTTTTCGAACATATTTTTTTTGGTTTTATTCTGGAATATAATTCAATATTTTTCGAATGTACGAGAGTATTATTTTTGCCGTCGGCGGGCCACCAGTATTCGACTGGCGGGCCGCGGTCTGTGCATCTACGGTCTACGACGTATAATTGATATTGGTCCCTCACCATCTTTACTTAATTTAATAATTGTATTTTTAATTTCCTTTTCATCGAAACTAATATTTTTGTCACGTAGCCACTGCTGAATGTTAGCCTTCAACCATGTTGAGCTGAGTTGAGCCGAAGGATTTCTACTGAAGATAGAAAATCTCTGCGCACAAGTATAACTTTAAAAAAATGACTGACCTGCGTTCATCCATATACAAAATACGCCAATTCACCTCTCTGTACTTCTTAATTTTGTGTAAGTATTTTAGTAGCCACAATACAATATCATCTCTATCTATCAGTGCATTATTTCTTTGCCTCTTATATACTTAAACTTTAAATGTTTTAATATTTCTATATACAGATGCAACGCCGATACCTAAAATACTAGCTGCTTTCTGCGCCATCTCTTATTTATCATTAGGCCAAGTTTCTTAACATATTTGTAGGTATAACTTTAAAGTACACTCCAAACCAAGAAGTTTTAATCAAAACTACTAAACAACATTCAAAAATCTGTTGATTTATTTCTCGACGTACTTGGCTGTGGCTCCATCATTAACCACTCTTAATTAAAAACAATTATCAACAAAACCAAATAACAATAATTAAATAAACAACAAAAAATAACAAAAATTTTAAGAAATAACTTGTATCACCACGAGCGCGTTCCGAAACCGAAACGGAATGAATCACTATTATTACTAAAATGGCCTCCCGAATGTTGGCGAACTCGTCTTGACCCTGACATGTTGTTGCCGCGAAAACGTGACATTACGACAAGATGGAAAGAGATAGATAATAGATTGTCAACTCGTTCGTTTTTAAGGTAAATTACAGTAGATGTTCAAATTATTATACTCAAACAATGAAATAAGATTTTTTTAAGTTTAAATTTCTTTAAGTAAATCTGTTTACTGGTATTATTTTTTCACTAGAGCTTATAAAACTATTTCTGAAAATAATTAAACATGTTGTTGATGTAAAAAGTTAATTTAATTCAAGTTTTTTTACAAAATAATAATTTGTAAAACCACCCTTTTGGGCAATAACTTCTTGAAGTCGACGAGGCATGCTGTCTATACAATTTTTTGACATTGTTTTTAATTCTGGGGTGTTAAACCAAGCTTTGATTATCTTCTCAATCAGTTCTTGTTTATTAGTTATGACTTTTTCTTTAACTATTTCCTATTTTAATGCAGCCGACACATTTTCTATGGGGTTTAGATCTGGAGAGATACCAGGCCATTCCAACACCTTTATCTGATGGTCATTTAGGAATTTTGTCACTTTTTTTGCTTTATGACATGGGGCTGAGTCATGCATAAACAGGAAATCCTTATTAGGAAACCATTCTGATGTCTGTGGGATCAGTTTTTCTGACAGAACTTTAATGTACTCATCCTGCCGCATGGTGTTTTCCACTTCGAGGCGTTCGTTACCCTTTGCACTGATTACTCCCCAGATCATTATGGATAGTGGATGCTCCACTCTCTCTACAATATAGTCTTCTTTGAATTTCTCATTTGGTCTCCTACGAACAAACTGCGTATGGACTTGCAAGATCTGGATACTCGACTCATCAGAGAAGCAAACCTAGAAATACCAAACATGATCAATTCACATTAGTAAAGGCATGTCCATACAGTGATACAATACAAAATACGTTTAAAACACAATATATTACTTTATGCCAGTCTTCTGCAGTCCAGTGTTTATATTTTTTTTGCAAACTCTAGGCGTTTCAGACGCATGTCAGGTGTCAATTTCGGCTTCTTCAATGGTCGACGGCAGGAAAAGTTTTGTTCGTTCCATCTTCTACGTAACGTCATGTCGGACAGAGTCACTCCAGCCTCTTCGAGAATATCTCTAATGACTTTTCTGGGTTTATTCCGATTTTCTATGGTTATTTGCCGAATTTTTCGCTCATATCGAGGCGTAGTGATGCGTTTGCGTCCACATTTTCCGGAACGTTTCGGCGTCATGGACTCTCCCTTGTTGCACAGCTTTACTGATATTACGCACTGTAGCTTGAGAAACCTTGCACATATCTGCTATTTTCCTTTGAGAATATTTAGTGTTGTAGCAAAGTCTTAATTTCAGTTTTCTTTTTTGGAGACACGTCAGAACGCTTCCCCATCTTCAAATCTATTGAAAGTGAGGTTATGTTGATGAAAATGACGAATTTTAAAATAAAATATGTATTAGACAGCAAAAAACAGCGAAATGCAAGAAGAATAATAACTAATTACAAAGTAAAACCAATAAAACATACCTTTTACTGAATAAATCCTTCACTTAGTTATAATACCGTGCCGTATAGTGGCGGTTAAGAATATCCACTACCCCATATCTTCCCGTGGGTGTCGTAAAAGGCGACAAAGGGAAACAGGCAGGAGATGGGCAGCAGCATCTTCCTGGTAACGGCAAAAATACAATAAAAAACTGCGGTTGCCAACCCGCTCGCCAAGCGTGGCAACTTTAGCAATATACCCCCCATGATGAAAGTTACGAAGAGACGGCCCCCAGTCCCCGGCGGCCCCGCTATTCCTGGCTACGGTGGCGACCATAGTAACGGCGGGGCAGGGGGTGCTAATAATCTCCGGTGGAGGTTCGGTTGCCACCTACGACGACTCGACCTGGCAACATACAACGCACGCACCCTGAGGACTGACGAGAAGATTGTGGAGCTGGAAGAAGAGATAGACAAGTTACGCTGGCATTGGATTATCCGAAGTAATCTTCGAATCCGGCAACTTGTTCTATTACCGGGAGGGCGACCATCTGTCCCAAGGAGGTGTCGGATTTATCGTCCACAAGTCTCTCGTTAACAACGTTGTAAAGATTGAGTGTGTCGACGAGGGTTGCGTACCTTATACTCAGAATCACCAAACGGTATTCGCTGAAGGTCACACAGGTTTACGCACCAACCTCGGCACACCCCGATGAGGAGGTGGAGGAAATGTATGAGGATATCTCTAGAGCCATGCATTCCTCCAAAACCCAATATACGGTGTTAATGGGAGACTTCAATGCAAAACTAGGCACAAGAGAGAACGTTGAGCTGAAAGTGAGGAAATTTGGAATAGGGCAACGGATCCCAAGGGGCCAGCAGCTGGCCGACTTCATGGAGAAAGAGTTCTTTATGATGAACTCTTTCTTCCAGAAGCGGCCCCACTGGAAGTGGACCTGGTCGAGCCCCGACGGTTCGACAAAAAATGAGATTGACTTCATTATGACGACCAGACGACAACTGTTTAGTGATGTCTCAGTGATCGCGAGGGTGAAAACCGGCAGCGATCACCGAATGGCTAGAGGCAGACTGAATTTAAACGTTAAGTTGGAGAGGTCTCGTCTAATGAAGTCAACGTTCCGTCCCCGTCGTGCTCTAATCCAAAGTTCCGAAACCTTTCAGCTCGAGTTACAAAACCGTTTTCAGTGCCTAGAAGACTGCAATGAAGTGGACGATTTGAATGACAAGCTCGTGGAAACTGTCCATGCGGTCGGAGCTAAGTTCTGCAAGACCCGCCGCAGAAGAACACAAAAACTCTCCGATCACACTCTTAATCTCATTTCTGTTAGACGGGAGATGAAGCTACATTCTTCAACAGATTTGACAGCATACAGGCAACTGAACAGACAAATCTCCAAATGCATGCGGCGGGACTTACGCAACTTTAATACAGCTCGTATTGAAGAAGCGATCGAACGGAACCAAGGCTCCATAGTCTTTGCCAGAGATCTGTCTGCCAGAAAGAGCCAACTGTCAAAGCTGAAGACCGAATGTGGCAGCATCGTTTCCAGGGCACCTGAGATTTTGAGTGAGATTGAGAGGTTCTATGGGCAGCTGTACACGTTATCGTTGAGCCGCACGCAAGTGTGAGTAACGATCCAAGAGTGAGTCTTATCCGACATTATTCCGATGATATCTCGGACGTCAGTCTGAGCGAGATTAGAATGGCTCTCCAGCACCTTAAAAACGGCAAGGCCCCAGGCGAGGATGGAATTACAGCGGAGCTTCTGAAAGCGGGTGGAAAACCGGTGCTAGAAGTCCTTCAGAAGCTCTTTAATTCCGTCCTCCATGGTGGCTTACACCGGAGGCGTGGAGCAGAAGTGCGGTGGTCTTGTTCTTCAAGAAAGGCGACAACGCGCTCTTGAAGAACTACAGACCGATTTCCCTTCTGAGCCGCGTCTACGTGCTGTATTCGAGAATAATTACGAATCGTCTCGCGCGCAGACTTGACGACTTCCAGCCTCCCGAACAAGCCGGTTTCCGAAAAGGCTTTAGCACCATAGACCACATACATACCCTTCGGCAAATTGTACAGAAGTCCGAGGAGTACAATTTGCCACTATGTCTGGCGTATGTGGACTAAGAGTAAGCCTTTAATTCCGTCGAAATTTGGGCGGTGCTGCAGTCCCTTCAGCGATGCCAAGTTGACTGTCGGTATATCGAAGTGTTGAAGTGCTTGTACAGTAGGGCTACGATGGCTATCCCAGTACAGAATTAGAGTACGAAACCTATCCAACTGCAGAGAGGTGTAAGACAGGGTGACGTTATATCTCCGAAACTCTTCACCGCTGCATTGGAAGATGTTTTCAAGCTACTGGACTGGAAAGAATGCGGTATTAACATCAATGGAGAGTATATCACTCACCTTCGATTTGCCGACGATATAGTCCTTATGGCAGAATCGCTGGAGGACCTAAGCACTATGCTCAATGACTTCAATAGTGTCTCGCAACGGATAGGTCTTAAGATGAACATGGACAAAACAAAGATCACGTTTAATGTCCATGTCACTCCTATGCCGGTAGTTGTCGGAGCACTAAGCTCGAAGTTGTTGACGAGTATGTTTACCTGGGACAAGTAGTCCGACTAGGTAAGTCCAACTTCGACCGAGAGGTCAATCGACGGATTCAACTCGGCTGGGCAGCGTTCGGGAAATTACGGCACATCTTCTCGTCAGGTATACCTCGAAACTTGAAAACGAGACTGTACACCCAGTGTGTGTTGCCAGTGATGAAATACGGAACTGAGACGTGGTCCTTCACTGCTGGCCGGATGAGGAAGCTCAAGGTCGCTCAGCAAGCTATGGAGAGGGCTATGCTCGGAGTTTCTCTGCGTGATAAACGTCAGAATCTCGTCTGCGTCAGAAATGAGGATATCCGCAGTAGAACCAGTGACCGACATAGCCTAACGGATTAGTAAGCTGAAGTGGCAATGGGCCGGCCATATAGCTCGAAGAACCGACAACCGATGGGGAAGAAAGGTTCTCGAGTGGCAGCCTCGTACCGGCAGGCGGGGCGTCCCCCCACTAGATGGAGTGACGACCTGGTAAAATATGCAGGAAGTCGATGGATGCTGGTGGCTCAGGACCGTGCTTTGTGGCATTCGTTGGGGGAGGTCTATGTTCAGCAGTGGACTTGTGAAGGGCTGTAATGATGATGATGAATGATTAGTTATAATAAAGACACATATAGCACGTGCTTACAGAAATGCAAAATTGACAACGAAACAAAATGGCGGCTATTACAGTGTTGCCTAGTTAAAAGTAGACAATTTTAGTGTTGTAAACTATAAAGCATAAAATTATTAATCATTTTCAATTTATCTGATTGAACTAAAACCATCGTTGTAAAGTATAATTGGTTTTAAATACTAAATAAACGGAACAAATATGTTGAGTATAATAATTTGAACAGCCACTGTACCTTACGTATCGCTGCTAGTTGGCCGTACTTTATAGTAGCGGCGTAGGAGAATCAACTAACCGGTTCGACCTTGATCCGGAGGGTGTCGTAAGATCGTCGGGGCGATAGAGGTAAATGAGAGCAAGCATCTTCTTGATAACAACTCAAAATAGTAAAAAATTGTGGTTGGCAATTCGCCTGTCGAGCGCGGCAATTGTGACAAATATCCATCCTGTGAGGAAATCAGCCCACACGGAAGTCTATTTTCAGCAGTGGATTTTTGACCATCACATCCTACCATAATACCACAGTTGAATATAGACCTCATAGATTGCCACGTAGGGTGGATATTAGCTATAGTTGCCACGCTTAGCGGTTTGGCAACCGTTATTATTTTGAGTTTTATCAGAAAGACGCTGCTGCTCATCTGTTGCATTTAAAATTACGAAACAAAACAAAACTTAAAATAGGTATGGTAGAGCCATGCTACAGCTGTATAAGTAGTATAGTTGTAGCACCACGCTCTCACAGAATACCAGCGTAAAATAGCAGCTCAACACTGCTGTGTTTCGTATGGTGAGTGCAGAGTACCGGAGACCCTTTTTACTGGAAACGAGGCATTCCATCTTAGTCCTCACGGGTGACAACGCATCTGCATTTGAATTCGTAATTTAGAATAGATGTAGATGTCTATGGGCCACAGTAACCATTTACCATCAGCTGGATAGTTTCCTCGTTTGTTAGCCTTGTGCTATAAAAAATACGGTACAAAAAAAAACAAATTTAATTTTATGATATAACTTGTATTTCTTATAAGTAATGAAACACATATCACAATAAGACAGTCAATTGAAACTACTATTCTAAATGTTCGTATAATATATAATATGATGCTACATGGAGTACACAATCTACAGCGCTAAATGTATATATTACGATAAATAATTTCTAATGGTACATTTTTGAAACATGTATACTGTTGCACATTATCTTATTTCACGTTAGTAAAATTGTGCGCTAGTAACTTAATCTATCGTCACAAAATGGATGTAGAATTCAAGTATGTATGTACATATATGTAAATATGTGTATACAAATCTATACTCGGTTTAATTTGTATATTATTCGAAAACTTCATATCGTTTTTCAAATTAACGATTTGACAAGGAATTCTGTTTCTTTATATGTTATTATGTCTAATAACAACATAATATAATGTAAACATAACACCAAATATTGACCACATTATTTTGGTATCTACTGCGATTTCTGACATATTAAAAATACATTTTAATGCAATAACAGTGAATTATTATTATTTATATAGGCAGCTGTACACTGAAATAAAAATAAAAATATTATGCGTAACGTAACACACGTAAAAAGAAATATACTCGACTGATCAACTTTTTGCAAAGCAACAAAATTAATGTTTGATTATTATTAATTGATATTGAGTAATTGTAACAGTTGTAAAAAGATACAAATAATATAAATTTAGAATGTTATCATTCAAAATAATGATAACAAAACATAAAAATTAAAAATGTATGTCAGTATACTGATCATTTTGTAAGTGATCAACTGATCAATTATACATAAAAAATAATCAACTATTAAGCTCTAAATAGGGACATGAATATTTTTAATGTACCGTTTTATATATACATCAAAATAAATTATAGATGAACAATATCACAACACTGTCATTATTTAACACTAACATCAAATTAGTTAATATTGGATAATTTTGTAAATTCAAAATTTAAACATCCACACAACGAGAAAAAACGACAAAATACAACAATCATATCCTAGAATTATAGACTACCTAATTTCAAGTAGGCTGCAGAATTTGATAATAAGAATAATCTCGCAAGTAGATAGATAAAATTTAGATAGAAGGGAAGGTGATGAGTAGAGAGAAGAGTAATAATTTATTGTCATTTTTTTATTAAGCGAAAGACGAAGAAGACTATGTTTTATTTTTTATTTGTTAAATATTTTAATAAACAACTGTGAATAAATGAGAATTGAGATGAACGTTTTGTAACTTTAAGTATTCTGCGTCTGTCATAGACATTTAAAAAAAATATATTTGCAGATGGAGAAGAAATAATTTATAAACATCACCTGTGGATCTTTTGAAGACAGACACACTAATAATTTTTTTTTAAAAAAGTTAATAGTACTATTATGCTAAAACTGTCTTAAAAACGTAATAACACAGCACTTGTATCGGATACAATAATTGAACTAATATTTTAATTCCCGCCAAACATAACTAGTTTTAATAAATAATAACTTTTAGTTAAATATGAAATTGATACTATGTAGTTTCAACTACGTAAAAAATTACAAAATATGCGAATGAACAGTTCTACTGTGAATTTTATACAATAGCACACATATTAGTAACAATAAAGAAACAAAAGTTTCAACTTAAAAGACAAAAATGTTTATTATGTTTATGTAAAAAGTAACTTAAAATATTTGAATAAAAATTTTATTTTTTGGTATTTCATATCACTGAATGTAAATGTGATAGCATTGTCGCTAGTTGTATACGAAATAGGTCGGAATTAACGCTAGATGCGATATTCTTCAGTTTACTTTTGCGGATCTGAAATGAAAAAACGTTGTTATTGACAATGGCTTATTAAGAGTATTTTTGTAAATCATATATACGGAAAGAGATTTTTGTAAATCATGTAACTATGTGTGTGTGCGTACACGCGTGTGTATGTGTGCATGCGTGTGTGTGCGTGTGCAGCTCACCGGGCTGGTGGCGCAGCAGCGCGGCGACCTCGGCGACGCGGTCGCGGCACTCGCGCATGTAGGCGTGCGCCTCCCACAGCATGGCGACGAGGCGGTCGTCGGCGCGCTCGTCCATGGCGACGTCGCGCGCCAGGCGCGGCGAGAAGCGCTGGTACGGCACGCCGGCGCACGCGCACCACGCGCGCGCGCGCTCCACCACGCGCCCGTCCGCCTGCGTCGCCTGCGCGCCGCCACACACGCGTCAGTAAAGTCGCATATCGATTACGCGCCATGAATGACCGCTCCGACCAGTGCGCTCCGCGGAACGCGCTCCAAATGTATCAACTAAGCGCCCCCGGCGCGCGCGACAGTCGCTCCAGTGTTTGACCGTTCAACATGGATGTCGCTCGTGTACGAGCAGCTGCTGCTTTCATAGTTCTATGCATCTTCTCTGAGCGCTTTATTATGATAAAAACAACTTTTGCTATTCCACAGCAGATCTTTTAAACTATATAATTGTATTAATTTACGGCAACTTTGGTTATCCATAGCTCTGAACGCAACGAACACACGGATAATGAAAACAAACGTCCCAACTGGCACGCGCGCCAAAACTTAAACTACTTTGATGCGTGGTAACAAATCGACACTGAATCGAATGGCCCGTTCCACGTTCGAGTGCTCAAACGAACAATTTGGCGCGCGCTCCAAGGCGGTATCTATTTCGCGCGGCTGGAGCGCGCGCCAATGTTCGACCTCTTGGAGCGCGTAATAGATACGCGACTTAAACAAACAGAACACAGACAAAGCTTCGATACAGCGTGCAATTATTTTTACCTATTTTGACCAGACTTCTATGTATACTACTTAGCGAGTACGAAGTCTGTTGTTATGTGTACAGTAACGGGCATGTTCACGCCCTGACTTGCCCCGACAAAGGTTGACTGGACTAGGGCCCATAAGTAATCCAATCGACGGGCAACAGGGGACGGGGCCCAAATGGGCTATCGATAAATGTTCTAAAACGGCTGACAAATAAGCAAGCACAACTTACTGGGTTCCGAATCGAAGACCGACCCCAAGGCGCGGTCAGGCGTTAAGTATGTGCATGTAAGTAGTGTGTGATAGTGTGTATGTAATCGGACAGGAGATCCACAGGCGCTGCTGTTCTCCCAATGTGAGCTCCCTCCAGTGGTAGTTCACCTTATCTGAACTCAAGTCTGACGTCACTTCACAATTTCAGTTTATCAATTTTATTGTACGTTTAATTAACTTCAAACTCAACTAAATCCCCGTTAATCGTAATCAAACACGTAACGCACGACACAACTAATGAACGGTCGATCAAAGTTCAACTGTATGTTCACTTAGCAACAAAATTATAACTACACGTACGAACGCGATCTCTTCTCGAGTCACAAAGTTCAGCGTTCCACACGACAAGCAAGTTCTTTCGTACGATATTAAAATGCCACAAACAAAACATATATTGCCAAATGCACTTCAACATGCAATCACTATACAAATTGACGTAAATTACTCGCAAACAAGGTCAATTCAATCACTCAAGAAAAAGGCCTCGTTATCACTTCAAACGCTCTAAACAGACAACTCAATTCGAGGCGGTCTAAAGGAGACCCAAATCTTCAATAGTAAATAAGAAGCGCGCAAATACTCAAATTCTAGACCATCAAAACCAACACTACCCGCGCGCAACCGATCCCGCGGTCGCAGACAATACAAACTAGTCGACAAAGCAGCGGCGTTCAAGATACTGGTTTTTCTAGACTTCTACTCGCCCCGGTGTACGCGCACAATTAATCTATATCCAAAACGAAGCGATCTCCTCTCAGGTCACACATTCTTAGCGTTCCAAAACTCAAAAGGACCTCTTGTCACTTAAAGCACGAAAAGACAATCAATAAGAGGCGTTGGTCACGCGGCCGACCGCTTCGCACGTAACCGTCATACTGCCAAGGGCACGGTCACCCGATGCGACGCGCGCGCGCAACCGTCCCAGGCGGTGACCTCTAAATTCCATCGGAGGACACGCAGAGGCGAGCGTCTTGGAATGCAAGTTTTTACAATGTTAATTATTTGGCCTAAACAGGTCATATAGATAAATAATGGTTCAACACTTTACATTACACTAACACATTTATTGCACAGAACTATAAAGTCACACCAATAATTATATAGTCAGAAGGAGAATGCAACACTTACAAGAAGAAACAAGCTTATAGATATAAAGAAAGGCGGAGAGAAGCTTAAGAGAAAATAGATAACAGAATTTAGTACACACGTAAATATTTTAATAGCAAGCGTCCGTAAGCTAAAGCGACAATTTCTCTCCGTCGTAGTACGTAACCGACTGATCAAGGTTCAAGGAGGCGTTGTGCTCACGCCACCCGCTTGTAGCCGTCGCAGCACGAGATAGCACCTTATATGATTGGTAATGAATCGATGACACCACCGGGATCGAACCTATGAGCGTGAGCCAACTGGTAAGTATGGTGTTGTGTTATTAGTGTAAAATGTAGTTTGTTAAATATGTGTGTGTGTGTGTATGTGTGTGTGTGTGTGTGTGTGTGTGTGTGTGTGCGTGCGCGACTGTGTGTGTGTGTGTGTGTGTGTGTGTGTGAGAATGTATGTTTGTGTTATATATTATGTGTGAGTTGCAAGTTCCCCACACTACTACTAGGCCAGTAATTCAGAAATAAAACTATATCACGGTGTTTAAAGCGATAGGGTCTATACTTGTATAGCATGTGACTCGGAAAAGAAACTACGTGTTTATGTTATGACCGTTTAATTGAGACTAAAATGCATACAATGCAGTTAATGTCACCTTGCGCCCTTGACATACCGGCCGCCAAAAACAACTGTTTTTAAATACATTATGTATACATAATTATAACCGTCTTAGTTCATAAACATGAAAATAATATAATGCAAACATGACAATATGTATTCCAGCGTCTAAGAAGTAAACATAAATGTTTTCACTTACGATCCACAATAGTATACATAGAAAAAAAAGCAGCTTACTTACGTGAATTACTAAATAGACAATAGGTACACATGAAGTAATGAACTTAATTTAAAATTCCTAAGTAACCATTTTTTATAAAAAATTTGTTCCCAACTATAAGTAGCTAATGTTACATATCTTTAGTGGACTGTATGATATTATATAATTTAATCAGCTATGTAGGACAAACTGTAAACTTTTTTTTTTTTAAATAAAAATTATATATTGTAAAACTTCACTTAATTGACATAATGTATTACTTATTGTGTATATAAACCAAACTTAAATTTTACGTGTAAATGTAATATAATGTGTTAAGTAAATATAAAAATTTGAATTAGCTGATCACCATGTGCAAGACTTTTTAAAAGTTTTATGTATATATATATATATATTTTTTTTCAATAGGGCTCAGGTTTAATAGGAAGTAAAATTAGTTTTGAAAGTGGCCGCTTCATCACAACATTTCCCTTGCACCTTACAGAAACAACTCGAACCAATTTGTCCGAACCTGGGTGTAAGGCGATTATTTTTCCTAAAAGCCACTTACATGGAGGTAGATCTTCTTCTTTTATTATGACTATATCCCCAATGGATGGGGATCGTACAACCTTTTGCCACTTATATCTTTGTTGTAAGGTTTGTAAATAATCTGCTTGCCATCTTCTCCAAAAATCTTGAATTCTGTTTTGAATGAACTGCCATCGTGTCAACAGATTAACGTTTTTATTAACATAATCGTTTTCAGGAAGACCAATTAGTGGCTCACCGATCAGAAAATGTCCTGGTGTTAATGGGTCAAGAGTCTCCAGCGTATCATCCATTTGACACAGAGGTCGTGAATTGAGGCATGCTTCAATTTGAGCCAATAATGTCGTCATCTCCTCGTAAGTCAACCTAGTTGAACCACTTATTCTCGAAAGATGCTGTTTGGCGGACTTCACACCAGCCTCCCATAAACCGCCGAAATTTGGAGCTTTAGGTGGTATAAAGTGCCAAGTGGTGCCGTCGTTGGCTAAAAGTTCAGCTATTTCCTTAGTCATGTTGTTCTTACCAACTGCAAACATACGTTTCAGTTCTTTTGCAGCGCCTACAAAATTAGTGCCATTGTCACTCCACAAATGTGAACAATGGCCTCGTCTAGCGACAAATCTTCGAAAAGCTGCAATAAATGCTTGCGAAGTAAGGTCGGTGACACATTCCAAATGTATTGCCTTAGTCGACATACACACGAAAAGACAAATGTAGCCCTTTGAAGACTTATGACCTCGACCCTTTGATGTCCTTACTTGTATAGGGCCTGCATAATCTACACCACTGCTGGAGAACGCACGAGATGGAGTCACCCTCGGCGCAGGTAATTGTCCCATTAGCTGTTGCTTCGTTTTAGCCTTGTCTCTTATGCATGTTGTACAATTACGGATAAATCCTCTTACAGCTGACTTTAGGTTGATAACCCAAAACTTGCGTCTTATAAAGGCCATCGTTTGCAGTACGCCCCCGTGTAAGGTTTTTGCATGACCGTCGTTTATTATAAGTTTGGTAACATGTTGCTTTGCTGGGATGATAATTGGGTGCTTAGTATTCGTCGATAAATACTCTGCATTATTCAATCGACCTGCAACCCTCAACAATCCATGTTCATCTAAGTAGGGTGTCAAATTGGCCAATGAGCTTCCACTTCGCACTCTTCCGTCCCTTTTTAAGCACTCTACCTCTTGTCTATACATTTGTCCTTGATAAAATTTAACGCATCTTATTTCTATTAAATTCATTTCATCAACTGTTAAGAAAAATTCCTTTTTCCCTTTATTAGGCAATAACCTTCTGCAGTATGCTAAAACTCGTTTCATTTTTGACAAGGAAGAAAATCTTTGCCAAACCGGTTCTCCTTCAAAATAACTATGGAATGCGTTCTTGCTTTCTAATTCTGTTTGAGGAATTTTCAATCTGTCCTTTTCTATTTGTATTTGTTTAAGCCAGTCGGGACCAGACCACCAAATATCTTGATTAGCCAAATCATGCGCTTTAATTCCTCTTGTTGCTAGATCGGCCGGGTTGTCAGAAGATTGAACGTAGTTCCAGTGATTGTTGTCTAATACCCGTGTTATCTCAGCCACCCTATTTGCTACGAATGTTCGCCACCGGCTTGGTTCCGATTGTAACCATGATAGAACTACCATTGAGTCGGACCAAGCAAAAATTCTTTCTTTAGGGATGGACAATAGATCTACAACATCACTCATGAGTTCTGTTAGTAAAGCTGCAGCACATAATTCCAATTTAGGAACAGATATTTGCTTCAAAGGTGCAACCTTAGTCCTCGATGCAATTATCATGACATGTATTGACGCCTTGTTAATTACCTTGGGATAAACAACTGCAGCGTATGCGTTTACTGATGCATCTGCAAATCCATGTATTTCCATGTCTTCCAAGTTTTGCGACGTTGTATTAAACCATCGTGGTAAAGAAATGTGTTGCAAATGAATCAGCTCTTTCCTATATCTCAACCAGTCTTCAATCAAATGTGGCGGTAATTCATCATCCCAACCTAAATTACAGATCCATAATTTTTGTATTAATATTTTTGCTGATATGACTACTGGAGACAACCAACCAAATGGGTCAAATAGGCGAGCCACATCGGAAAGGACTGATCTCTTTGTTATAGGACCTTCTACTTCAGGTAAGTTTACAGTTATTTTAAATTTATCATCTTTTCTATCCCATGTCAAACCTAAAATTTTTATAACCTTATCTAGTTTTATATCCAATTTTTCTTTCATAGTACATTTCTTTTCTTGTAAAACATCTAATACTTTGTCACAATTGCTGGACCATTTTTGCATTTCGAATCCCCCCTTTCTTAGTATCATTTTAATTTCTTCGCACATAGCTTTCGTTTTATCTATATTTTCATTCCCAGACATTAAATCATCCACGTAAAAAGAATTTTTTATTACAGATGCAGTTTCAGGATATTCTTCCGCTTCTTCCTGGGCTAGCTGACATAACGTTCTTATGGCAAGGTAGGGTGCAGCAGCGGTGCCAAAGGTAACTGTCATTAGTTTGTAGCTCTTAACTTCTTCGCTTTCTTCGTTTCGCCACACTATACGTTGCAAGTTTGCGTGGTCCTCTGTTACCCTTACTTGCCTGTACATCTTGATGATATCACCGATCACGCAAAATTTATGTTTTCTCCACCTGATGATTATACTACGAAGATCTGGTTGTAATACGGGTCCTATCATCATACAGTCATTTAATGAGAAACCACCGGTACCCTTTGCTGAGGCATCAAAGACTACTCTAATTTTTGTAGTATCTTTGTCTTCTCTGATAACTGGATGATGCGCCAGGTAGACTGCACCTTCATGATTTTCATCTTCAACTCTCATCATGTGTCCCAACCGTAAGTATTCGTGTATTACTTCCTTATATGCAATTTTTAACCTTTCATTTTTTCTAAACCTTTTTTCTAGAGACTCCAGTCGAGTGATGGCCAGCTTCTTCGTGTCTCCACACATCCTTACTGTATCTTCATAACTTTGCTTTAACGGTAACTGTACTACATACCTTCCTGTTTCATCTCTTGTAGTTGTATTTTTGTATATTTCTTCACATTTAGTTTCTTCTTTAGTTAATATTTTCTTGCTTCTATAATGCTCAACATCTATCTCCCAGAACTTTCTCAGTAGATTATTAGCTTCATCATCCAAACGTGTGACATGTAGGCTTGTTATTTGCGGTAAATTGCTTGCTGACTTGCTAACGCTTCCTGATAAAATCCACCCCAAGTTTGTGTACTGGGCGACTAAGTCACCCGGCCCCCTTATCAAACCTGAGCCAATTATTTTACAAAAAACATCAGCACCAAGAAGAATGTCTATTCTACTCGGCGTGTGAAAATGGGGATCAGCTAATTTCATACTATTAAGCTGAGGCCAACCACAAATTTTTACTTCTTTAGCCGGTAACCTACGAGTCAATGATTTAAGCACATATGCCTTTATATTGACAGAAAAGTTTGATACACATTTTGACTTAACTACCAATTCTGCCATGTGATTGATACATATTCTACCTTCCCCTCCTACACCAGAGACCACGCCGTTGATGTTAGTTCTTCTTAAGCCTAATAAGTCGACAACTCGTGCGGTCACAAACGAAGCCTCTGATCCCTGATCAATAAGTGCACGGAAGACATGTGTTTGTCCTGCCCTTGATGTGATGTCTACCAATGCTGTTGCCAATAAAATCCTTTGACCAGGTTGTTCCTTAGACATATGCGCTGTTACTTTTATCTCCGTCTCATCTTGTTGCTTTGAAGTAGTTCCTTCTGTTGTCATCTTTTCATTCGTCTTCAAATGCTTTCTATCATTATGTAATAAGGAGTGATGACGTTTTCTGCAAATTTTGCATGATATTGTGTTTTTACATTTAAATACTGTGTGATTAGGCATAAGACAATTAAAACATAAATTGTTACTCTGTACAAACTTATATCTTTCTTCTGTAGGTTGCTTCACAAATTTTTTGCAGTTAAATATATAATGATTCTCTTTACAGTAGCTACACGGCACATTCTCACCATCAGCAGCATGAAAAGACTTTGTGTTAATTGTTTTAGTAATTTTCCTTGCAGGTTCCACCATCTCAAGAGTTCTAAACTTAGTTTCCAGGAACCCTTTTAAATGATCGAATGAAGGTAAGTCTTCTGTGCTATTTTTACCAATAGACTCCTCCCACTGCTTATGTGTAACAGTGTCCAGCTTAGATACAATTACAAAATTTACAATTGCATCCCAATGTGAAGTTGGCAAACCGAGATTTTTTAACGCATTAATACATTCCACAGATGTGTCCAAAAGCTGCTTTAATAAGTTTGCTGACTCATAAGGTAAGGATTTTTGACTAAAGAATTTTTTAAAAATACAATTTGCTATGTACCTTTTGTTGTCATAACGCCTTTTTAGCACGGACCAAGCTTCTGCATAATTCTCTCCCGTAATAGCAAATTGTCGTAATAATACTTCAGCATCTCCCTTTAAATTGCTCTTTAGATAGTGCAACTTTTGAACGTCTTCAAGGGTATCGTTTTTATGAATAAGTGCTAAGAATAAATCGTGAAACGATTGCCATTCGGTGTAATCTCCACTAAATATAGGTATCGTAATTCTCGGCAATTTTGTATCACTCGGTTTTTGGCCTAGCCTTTGTTCTAATTGTTGTGTTTTATTTTCAGTATCCGTATCTGGTTGCAATTTGTCTAAAGCATTTCGTAATTCTCCTTTATATGTATAATATAATTCCTCAAAATGATCATAAACTTCATAATCGAAATAATAACAGGACTTTCTTTCTTCCTTCGATGTGTCTTGTATGATTTTTTGATGTAAACACTTAAAATCTTTCCAATAAACTTCTAAGGAATCTAATCTAGACGTTACATAGCCTACTGTAATTCTTTCTTTTGGTGCCTTTTTAAAATTTGCATAAGCCTTTTGTATATTCTCATAACTGTCACATTGAATGTTCATACGTTTTTCTGCAGAATCCATTTTCGTTAAAATAAATGTTTGTGTAACTCTTTATTATGAATGTTCTTAAATTTTGTAACAAAACTAACAACAGTTAACCGAAAGTTAGGTATTCGTGGGTATAAAGAAATAGTTCAAAGTTCATGCGTCCGAACGGAACAGTTTATCACAACCTTTGCTTATTTCTCTCACTAACTAGGTACTTTATGAATCACTACGTTTGTTAACTATAGTATGTGCCATATCGATTGAGAAAAACGGACAATGACCTCAGATATGAGCCGAGTGTCAAAAGGCGTAACTTACAAAATCTCAATTTAGATGTGATAACAATATTTAAATATTGATATTATTCCCACTTCTAGGTCAGCACATATGTTTTGTTTTTTTGTTTCTTAAATAATATTGTCTGTGGTTCCTATAAACATAGTAAAATCTTACGGTACATCGCGAAAAATGTGTTATATTTTATATTTCAATTTATGGTAAGTAACGCAGCAATTCATTTAATAACAGTTTCATATTAAAAAAATATTTGAAGCAATATAATCACCATATTGAGCTTTTGCAAATTCATCCCTTTAAAATAAACAAAACGCGCGTTACGTCAGTTCGTTCTAAAAGAAACGTGACAATGGCAGCCAGAGATGCGTCACCTTTTTTGGGCCGGTCCGCCATTTTGTTTTCATTCGTGTTCGGATAGCGCTTGCGTGTGTACGTCTCGGGTAATTCATAGCATTCATTGCATTGTTTTAGTTGAGTTTTTACTGTTAAATTTGTTATATCGTTAAGTTTTTGTTTTTTGAATCTGTTATATTAGTTTTACTGTGACGGTCGTTACTAAATCGACATGAGTTCAGGAGAATTTGGTGAAGGACCCGGTCCTTCAACATCAAGTGGAAAGAGACGTCGCCGACCCATAATAAACGTAGCAGGTACGTACAAATAGGTACAAATGCGACGACGTAGCCTTTCTATTTCTTAAAGCGCTCTTTTTATGTGACCATGTGGTATTTATTTTCTAAAACAATATGTATTTATGTGATGTAGTACTATGGTAGTATATTTTTGTCATTTATTTACAGGCCCATCTTCTGGAGCACCTTTAACGTCACCAGTAAAAAAGAGAAAACCTACCACTTTGTCGGTCGGGGAACAAGAGATTATCATTAATGTATACAAATATGTCAAAAACACCTGGCCCGAAGACGTGTATCCTTCAAACGTTAATATGGTAGAAAAGGTTTCGGAGATCTCAGGAGTCAGCAAGAGCACTATATATCGCGTATTAAGCGTGTATAGAGATTCCCATAAAATACCAGAAAAGGGAATAATTAATAAAAGAAAAAAGTCTGTAATTGACAAGTTGGACGATTTTGATAAATCGGCTATAAGAGCGAAAGTGCATCAGTTCTTTCTTGCAGGAGAATTACCGACTTTAGACAAAATTTTGCTCAGTATAAATCAAGATGACCAGTTGCCAAACTTGAGCAAAACTTCCCTGCGACGTGTGTTGCGCCATTTAAAATTCAAATATATAAAGAGAAACAGAAAAAGTGGTCTAATAGATCGCCCAGAGATAGTTCTGTGGCGTACCAGATATTTGAGAGAAATACAAATATTAAGAAACGAGGGACGTAACATTTTTTACCTTGACGAAACATGGATTAACGCAGGTCATACTATGGGAAAGGTATGGGAAGACACCACAATTGAATCTTCTCGTCAATCACGGTTAGAAGGCTACTCTACTGGCGCGAAAGCCCCTTCGGGTAAAGGAAAGCGATTAATAGTTGTACACGTTGGCAATGAAAATGGCTTTTTGGAGGGATGTGATTGGGTATTTGAATCATCATCTACTGGTGACTACCATGAGAGTATGGACGCTCTCCATTTCGAGGACTGGTTTAGAAAAGTAATAGAAAAACTGCAAAGCGGCGATGTCATAGTTATGGATAACGCTAGTTACCACTCCAGACGTTTAGAAAAAACCCCAACAATGTCTTGGCGGAAACAAAATATGCAGGAATGGCTAGAATCTAAACAGATCGCATACGTGCCCTCGGACACAAAGACCCACTTAATGGAAAAAATAAAGGCAGTTAAAGATAACTATCGAAGTTACGTCACCGACGAGATGGCAAAAGAAAAAAGCATCACAGTGGTAAGGTTACCTCCTTATCACTGTGAGCTTAACCCCATTGAACTTGTGTGGGCAGATGTGAAAGGGTACGTTGCACGAAAAAATACAACTTTCAAGTTAAAAGATGTTAAAAATTTACTTAAAGATGGTTTAACTCAAATCACGCCAGATAAATGGAAAAACTGTGTTCAGCATGTCCTTAAGGTTGAACAAAAAATGCGTGGCATGGATGATAGAATTGACCAAACTGCAGATCGCTTTATAATTAATGTTACAGATAGTTCATCAAGTGAAGATACGAGTGATGATTGCACCGAATAAAAATAAAGTTCTTATATAATATTAAAAATAAAGTTTTATCTTTTGCATAAGTACGTACTTATTCGGTGTCGTTATCACTCGAATCTTTATATGTGTTATAAATTAATGTTTTTTGTTGTTAAATGAATAAAGTACTTTATAACAATAGATGATTTTTCTTCTACAGCGATCTTTCACATAACTTTTTAATAATAGTTAATAAATATATATTATATCAATCATTATAAAAAAATCATTATAAATAAAGAAAGTACTACATATAAAATGTGCCTATATATTGAAGGTTTGTAACCCCTGGTTAAACGACCGAAAGGTCATTGTCCGTTTTTCTCAATCGATTTGGCACATACTATATATTGTTCAACACGCTTCAATCTTAAATCGTTAATAAATGTTTTTAATACATACCACTAATCTCACAGTTCCTTACGTATATATTGTTCATAATAAAACACAACTAACACTATTTTGTTCGTTTCATATATTTTGTTTATTTATTTACAGTAAAAGTAGTTTAACTTTTATTCACTCCTTAAATATTTTCACTTTTAATTAATGTCTTTTTACAAATCCGGATCGTTTGGACCATATGTTTAAAGCGATAGGGTCTATACTTGTATAGCATGTGACTCGGAAAAGAAACTACGTGTTTATGTTATGACCGTTTAATTGAGACTAAAATGCATACAATGCAGTTAATGTCACCTTGCGCCCTTGACACACGGTTAAGAACGACGCCCCGAACCAAATACGCCACGTAGTTTTATTTTCATTTTCGACAGTTACTGATTTTAGGCAAATACGGAATATACATACATACATATACATATACATAAACACTCACGCCTGTCACCCAGAGGGGTAGGCAGAGACTATGGACTTCCATTTGGCACGATCCTGACAGACCTCTCTCGCTTCCTCCACATCCATATACCTACGCATACACGCTCGTCGGTTAAAGGTACTCTTGATTTGGCCCATTTTCAATATATCGCCAATTTGGTCGATAAACTTTCGCCTAGGGCGACCCTTCCCGACTCTGCCGTTCACCTCTGCAACATAAATTTGCTTTGTCACTCTTTCCTCATTCATTCTTTCTACATGACCAAACCACCGAAGCATTCCTTTCTTAATCCTGGTCACAACATCATCTTGCAAACCACACTCTTCTCTTATTAAACAATTTCTCACTCTGTCCTTCAGATTCATCCCTAACATACTCCTTAATGACCGCATTTCTACAGCATTTATTCTACTCTCGTGCTTCTT
Organism: Parnassius glacialis; assembly: GCA_033319125.1. Lineage (NCBI taxonomy): Eukaryota > Metazoa > Arthropoda > Insecta > Lepidoptera > Papilionidae > Parnassius > Parnassius glacialis. Next base: position 33,988,335 of record JAVANC010000018.1, read on the forward strand.
CTGCCACACCCAACTTTCACTACCATACATTAAAGTAGGCACTAACACAGCATTGTGAATTGCCATACGTGCCTTTTTGGACACATTCTGAGTTTTCACAATAGAGTGTAGAGCCCCATTCACTCTTATTTCCTGCATTCACTCGTCGTTCTATATCCTTATCATATCTACCATCCTTGCTAAACACACATCCCAAATACACAAACTCATCAACTTGCTCTACCAACTCCCCTTCTATTCTTATTTCACATATCGTTTTGCTTTCTTCTCTTTCAAAAACCATAACTTTCGTCTTACTTGCGTTCACTTTCATTCCCTTTTCTTTTAATGTCCTATTCATTAATGTAACCATCATTTGCAACTCAGCTGCCGAAGACGCAAGTATGACTTGATCATCGTCGGTATATAGTATATCGACGGAATATAGTTACATAATATAATATGAATATGCGCTCATAAATAATGACAGCGTTTATTTCAGTCACATTAAACGTAAACAGTGTTTAATTACCGAAAACAACATTCGAGGTTTACAAAACAAAGGACTAGTCTTCTCGGCCGCTCGCAGTCGACTAGTTATGGATAATTGACCGTAACTTAATGCATAATATATTAATACCATAGTACCCGTTTGGTAGTATACATAGAAGTCTTTGACTTAGATAAGTATGAAACAGGAAGGTAAAATAACACGGAGCTTGAGCACTGGCTGAACACGGTATAAACCGGTTTCTCTCCGCACGTGACGAAGCCGCCACTATTCACGCGCACATGCGCTTCAAGCTTGTAATAGTATACCTTGTGGTAGACTACCAAGTACCTACCACCAATTTTGTCTTCGAAGGATATTACAGTTAGGACTTAGTGACTCACTGATAACCAGTGTGATTGTGAAAATATTTTGGCAATAGTGGATTGTTTCAATTTAACGTTTAAAACAAATTAAGGATTTTCGTCGTATAGAGTTAAAATATCGTATAATAAGTATCGCTTTCGGAAGTATTGTCAGTCTGGAGGACATGGGCCTCCCCCGTTGTAGGGAGAATTTGCCTTTTTTTAAATAAACACATTAATTTATTATAAATAAAAAACATTGCTCACGACTGCTAATTTTTTATGCATTTACCTGATCTACTAATAAATTTCCTAGTGCACTAAGTCCCCAAGCGAGCCGCGCTGTATCCCAAAGACCTTCTGGCTTGAATACATCGTAGTCCTTTATTTCAGTTACTGGAATACGCCCTGAAAATAAATTCGACAACCTGTCATTAAACATTTCGACGATCATAATATGCGCACACTTATGACCTTAAATTCAAATAGCGCAACAGGATGGGATAACATATCGACTAATTTTCTTAAGAAGTCTAAAAATATTGTCGCTACTGCAATTAGTAATTTAATAAACTTAAGCTTCGAAAAGGGTATATTTCCGGAGGTCTTAAAAAATCTATAATCACACCCGTGTATAAGAGTGGAAACAGAGATAAAGTAACAAATTATAGACCTATCTCAGTATTAACGTCAATTTCAAAAATTATGGAGAAAATATTAAAAAATCTTTTTATTTACTAGTCTTCTAGTAAGCTATCTTAATAAATTCAACTTAATTTCAAAGTCACAGTATGGTTTTCATCACGGCTTATCCACTGAAGATGTTGTTGGGGATCTTACTAAACTCATTGTAAAGGATATTGATAAAAATAAAAAATGTATAACAGTATTTTTGGATTTAAAGAAAGCTTTTGCTACAGTTTCGGTACCCATAATACTAAGAAGACTAGAAAGCATTGGTTTAAGGGGTAAAACTCTCTCTCTTTTTGATAGCTAACTTAGAAACAGAAAACATCCGGTAAAAATTGGAACAACTGTAAGTAAAACTGTAACTGTCAACTATGGAGTCCATCAAGGAAGTGTGATGGGCCCAACTCGGTTTTTGATAAACATTGATGATGATGGATAATGAACTGTGAAATATGAAACTTTATAATGGGCAGATTTTTTCCTATGCAGATGACACAGCTATTGTATTTACAGGAGATATATGGAACTCTGTAAGGAAAACAGCAGAATTAGGTCTTGCTAGGATAGTGAATTGGCTCAATCAGAATCTAATCACTTTGAATATATCCAAAACTAAATATATTTGCTTTACATTGAACAACAGCACTCAACCTACACCTGATTTTCAAATTAAAATTCACGAATGCTCTGTCGTCCAAAGCTCTAGTTGTAACTACTCTCAAATAAATAAAGTCTCAAATATAAAGTATCTAGGAGTAATGGTTGACCAAAGACTGTCTATGTGTTTACACCTAGAATTAATGGCAACTCGGCTCAGGAAACTTATTTGGATATTTAAGTCACTACGACATGTCTCCACGAAGTCCTTACTTATTTCAGTTAGGTAGTTAGGTTCAGTCAACGGTAGGCTACTGTATTCCTATATGGGGTGGTGCAGCAAAAACCAGGTTCCTTGAGCTTGAAAGAGCTCAACGGTGCTTAATTAAAGTCATATACTTAAAGCCCTATATATTCTCTACAACTCTATGAATTGAGTAATTTACTTTCGGTAAGAAAACTTTACATTTTTGCAACAGTTTTAAAATTTCATAGTTCCCTAAAATACCAACCGTCATCAACCACTAGACGTAGAAAATTTACAGTACCCTACGAAGATTCATTTAAGACTAAGTTTGCATCAAGACAATATACAAGACTTTCAATTTACTTATATAATAAAATAAACCAAAAAAATCAATATTTACCGATCCTTTATCAATATTTATAGACCCTTTTTACTGGAAACGAGGCATTCCATCTTAGTCCTCACGGGTGACGCATCTTCATATTGATTCGCAATCGAGGATAGATGTAGATGTCTATAGGTCACAGCAGCCACTTACCATCAGTATGTGCTCGTTTATCACCCTTATCCAATAAAAGAAAAGAGTTACCTAAATATACCATTGTTAAATATCTATCAAACAAATATAACGAACGTATAGATTAAATAAAACATACGCTCTTGAAATAATATTTAAATCGGTTTAGTTCTGGAATAGGAAATAGGAGAATACGAGAAGAAAATTTCGCCACTTTTATAGGTACAGTGAAACCTGAATAACTGGGAGCTTAAGGGACCTGCAAATTTGTCTCACTTAGAGGTATTCCACTTAGCCAGTGTCTTAGATATCCAGGTTATAAATAAATATCTGTCTCATTTACAGAGGGTTCCATTAATAGAGGCGAATAGAGGTTATTTCAGTTATAGATGTGCGATTATTAAATAAAATTACGTATTTTGTAAACATAATACATAAACATTCGAACGATAGCAAAACCGAACTCAAACTGGAGGTAACTTTTACACAATTAACCAAGTGATTTTTGGAATTTCGGGGATTTTTTGTAACGTAGAGAATTTGCGGGTAGAATAAGAATTAGTAAACAAAACGCTACAAAAATATAGTCTCAGTAAACGAGGTAAAATACACTAGTTGTCTCGATTATATAAATTATAGAGGTAATTATGACGAATAAAACCGAAATAACTAATCTCTAAAATATAGTTTTAGTAATTATTCTCGGTTCGGTTATTAAAGCACAGAGCGACTAGATCTGTTAAAAACCTATTATTCAAATGTCTTGCAGCTCATATATCATTTAAAGTCTGTTTAATTTGATAACAATAAATCTTTACCTATGAAATTACCGTTTTTTATGAAATAAGTAAACGTATTTTCTTTCAATATTTTTTATTTCTATGAATCAAAGTAATCACCCATGGAATCGATGCATCTTTGACAACACAGTGGCAGTTTATTGATGCCCTTATTGAAGAAATCAGCTGGACGGGAGGCAACAAATTTTTCAAAGGCATTTTGTACTACCTCTCGGGTATTTAATTTTTTTCCTGCCAAAAAGTTATCTAAATTCTGGAAAAGTAGAAGTCTGTAGGCGCAAGGTCTGGTGAGTACGGCGGATGACGCAGAGCTTCCAATCCCAGTTCTCGTAACTTAGATACCGTCTGTTATGCAGTATGAGGTGGCGCGTTGCCGTGCAGCAGAAGCGGGGACGAGGGATTGACCAAAGCTGGTTGGGGAAGTGCGAGCTTCTCAATCATTGTGTTCAAGTTCTTCACAGTACACATCTGCAGTAATGCTCATCCCGTTTAGTAAGAAGCTATGATGAATCACACTGGCGCTAGACCACCAAACAGTAACCATCATTTTTCTAGGGGTAAGTTTTCGTTTAGGGCATTATTTAGGTGCTGAACCAGGATCCAACCAACTTGCTGATTGGACTCGCAATAGTCAAACAGAATCCATTTTTGTCGCAGGTAACAATGCGCTTTAAAATTCCTTCGTTTGTTTTCCTGTTAGCAACCCACCACCTCCCATGACCCCGCCGACCCTCAGGTCATACGGGCCGAATCTCGGGAGATGCGCACGGTACTTGCACGTGGCTCTTTCCCGCGCGCACTTTCTTGACTCCCTACAAATATTAAATCTATTCCTTGTCCCAAATTTACGTAACTCTCCCCTTCTGGGGCTGACAGCATTGTAACGCCTACGTCGTCGGGCCTTCGTACCAGCCTTCTACCCTGCCTTATCCTGCGATTGTGCTACCTATGCGCAAACTCGCGCAACAGCCCGTAGTTCACCACATCGCTGACGAGATCCGAGTAGTAGATCGGTCCCTGAACCGGACGAACTAGTCCATCCGTCACTTTCAGTCTTAGGTCGTCATACAGAGGACATTCCCATAGAACATGGTGAACATCCTCCCCTGGCATACCGTACTCACACATACTAATCTCACACTATCTCATGTCGCTCAGTCTCTTTCGAAAGCATCCATATCCGTTGAGAATCTGAGAGGTTTGGTAGTCCGGTGAGACCCAGGTATACCAGAGTCTCAACGCTACGTCCGGTAAAAATCGATGTAGCTCACGTCCTTTTGTATCACTCGTCCATTGATCCTGCCAGGCGCCGATCACCTCAGTCCAGATTTCGCGCTTCCGTCTGCTCAATTCCTCTTTGGACGCGATCAAACGTGCTATACCCATCCTACCAACACGGATGACCTCCAGGTCAGCAGGGAGAACGCCAGCCAGCACTAGTAAGGCCGCCGTGCTGATTGATCGATACGCTTTAGTCAACAATATAAGAGCTGACCCTGCGATCTCAGTAATACGCTACGAACTGCGTACATGTTCGCACGCTCGTACCAGCATTCCGCCGCATACGTAAGCGTGGATACAAACACTTCTCTATATATTATTTTTAGGCTCGGATATCGGCACCCCATGAGGATGTCGATACGCGAGTCATCTTGCCAAATCCCTTGGTTGCTCTTTCAGAGATATCGGACGCATGTTGCACAAATGACAGTCCAGAATCCAAACCACGCCTAGTACCTTAGCGTTAGTTACAGTCTTTATGGATTCTCCACCAAGTTTAATAACGCGAGAGCGCTGAAGTTTCCCTCTAACAGTCATTGTGGTCGACTTTGATGAGGAAAACTCCAGTCGATTCCTTAGCACCTACTCCCGTACAAGGTCCAGAGTGACTCTGGCCCTGAATTCAATATACGCTCTGGTTTCAGATTCAATCAGAATTGTAACATCATCAGCATAGGCAGTCATGGCTACTCTCTCAGGCAGAGGGAGTCGGTGTAGGCCGTCCATCAATACGTTCCACAATGTTGGGCCCAGCACAGAGCCTTGAAGACATCCCATGGTCGACGTCTTCCACTCCACCCGGTCGCCGATGTAGAGGCTCACACGTCTGGAGGTGAAGTAGTCCACCAGCATTTTGTATATGTTGGGTGGACAACCACCTCGTTTCGCTTTGAATATCATCATCGGCCACCAGGCGTTGTCGAAGACGCCGGAGATATCTAAAAAGATTGCTTGTACGTAGCATGCCCGAGAATACCTTGCAATGCTGAGCAAGACACGCAGCGCTGTTACTGTAGATCGGCCCGGAGAGAAACCGTGCTGGTGTTCAGATATATCATTAGCATTACGCGTTCAAATATTATTCCCAAGACAGGGAGGAGCGTAATCAGACGGTATGTCTTGGCGTCAGTGAGCGGCTTGTCATTACCCTTGGGAATGACAAGCAGTCTTCCGTCCTTCCATAGATTGGGGAAAACCCCCTCTACCACACACTTGGCGTACACCGAGTGAAATTCCTTCGGTGCTGCCATCCAAACATTCCTCGCAATTCTCGCACTCACTCTATCAAGTCGCAGAGACGTGTTAGGGAAAGCCTTTACTATACCTCCCAGGTCCCCAACCGCTAGTGGAGACGCAGCCCCACTAGACGGCATGAATGCCGCCAGTAGGTGTACCTGCTAATGGTAAGGCATGACAGAACGCAGACATTAAGTCAAACATAGCTGCTTCGATGTTATCCGGGTGCCCACCTGCAAAGGCGATTCCATTGATCAAGTTAGCAGGGGGACGCACCCTCCCGCTGGCCAACCTGTACGCCATGCCCCATGGGTCCTCGTTGCCAGAGTTGGGAACCTTCATGTGCTGCGACTGCTGCGGCTTCACCATCATCTTTCTATATCTCGCAAGCACGCTATGAAAAACCATTCTGGCCATTTCCTCTGACCTACCTACCAGATGCCTTTTACTCTGCCGTACACGCCTGAGTTTACACCGCAACTTTCTAGTTTTATCTAGTTCAGAAGTCGACCATTCATACACCCCGACCCCTTGGGGCGACGCTTTCCTAGGCCTTCCTCCGCGCAGCGGATGATGACCCCTGAGAACTCCTTCGCCAGGAGGGCTGCGGGTTTTTCTACATGCAGCCATCCCGTTCGCAGTTTGATTACCGCGCGGAACCTGTCCCAATTCACCCCTCGGTCACGTAAACGACGGGAATCCCTAGCGGGTGTGACGCGAGTGTTCTGCCTGCTGGTGGTGGCCGTGTATATAATTACATTGAGGTCGCTGGCGCAGACTCCTCGTGCACTCGCCAATCAGCAACGTAGACATCTCCCGTGATTAATGTGAGGTCCACATTGGATTCCCCTCCAAGCCCAGAGTATGTGTAAGGCTGGTCAGGCTGGTTAATCAATGTTCGCGCCTGTGAAACTATGAATCTTTCATCTGCTGCCATCGGTGTGTGACATTTTGTCCTCTACCTACATAGTGCCGTCGGTCACAATTCCAAAGTGGCGAGTGCGCATTGGCGTCGAGGCCGACGATGACCATTCTGCCCTTTAGTCAACTCAGGGCGACCTCTAAGTGATGCAGGTGGTCATCGATGGGGTCACTAAACTTGAAATACGCTGACACCACATAGAGGTCCCATCGGTTATCGTGGCACACCACACAAAATTCGTTGCTAAGATGGTTCAACACAGCTACTCGCATTGTCGAGTCAGCCAGATAGATGCCCGCCCACGGATGACTATACACCTGGACGATCCTTGCATCCTGGTAGTACTGTTCTTGTGTAACAACAATATCCAGGTGCAGTTCACGCGCCAGGATAGGCAACTCAGCCACGGCGAGCTCACCTCGACCCAGGTTAATCTGCCCAATTTAAAATTTCTGATCTAGTGTATACAGGGTATTTTTGGAACGCTCCCGAAAACTAAGACAGGCGATAGCACCAAGTATACCTTTGATCATGGGTCACAAATAAATCCGATCCTGATGAAAAAAAAACATCTTTTTACAACGTTTTATAAATTTTATTCACGCGCCATCATGTTAGTACAGCTAAATGAAACGATAATTTCATAAAAAAAAAATCATGAAAATACTGAAACATAAAACCAGCAGTGGAATAACTCAATTCATATCAGCTGATTAAAGGTCAATGTACGCGCGAACGCAAATTCGCGCGGTCCGCAACTAGCGGGCCATACCACAATACCTAATAATTTACAACACTTGTCTAAATACCTAACTTATCTACTTAACCTACTATTTTGCCACTGTACTTGTCTCCACGTAGCCATTTTAATCCGAATTTACAGGTTAAATAACCCAAATAACTGGTTCGATTTCCCGCTAATGAAAAAACATTTAAATGAAATGTAACCAAGGTTAGAGTCATGCGTTTTTATTCATCGTGTAGGTATGTTTATTATTCTCATGTATTCAGTTATGTATGTATTCAGATTTATTCAGTACTAAGTTATTTAAAAAAAATTGTTATGAAACAGCTTACCGCTCTAAATCCTCCGTGGTCTTATGAGATGCGGCTCAAATTGTGCTTCATTCATTTCAAGGCAGGCTCATGGAGGCGGGGGCGGGGGGGGAGGCATCATCGTGTGGTCTTCGACACAGTCCGTACGTAGTTTGTCGAAAACATCCACGATCCTTTTGTAGTTTCGTCAGCACTATCACACTCACGATTAAAAACCCTTTCTTTCACATACCCCACAGAAAGAAGGAAGTCTAACGGGGTCAGATCTGGTGAGCGAGGTGGCCAAGCATTCGGTTACGCTTCAACACTTTGTGCACTGCACAGTATGACACACTTGTTCCATCCCGACGTCTTAACAATTTATTTACCGATACTTCGTGTACCTAGGTTCGGATACATAACATGTTGTCGTATTTACAATCACTATAAACGTACGCGTTAAGCATTATTAAAACAAAAAACGTAACAAGAATAATACCAACACGTTATAACAATTTAATAAACAAAACGCTCGAGCACGCGTGTACAAAATCAACACGGAACTGTTTCAAAAACTTCAATTAATTAACACGACAAAACGGAAACCTACTGCGTCACAGCGTGAGGCGATACGAGCCGGCCGGGTTACATTCTCATGCGTCATAATAAAGAAGGACGCAACTAACAAAAACGTAAAATGGAAATAAAAAATAAATTGATGAATTTTTCTTTCAGACCCTGTGTCTATAGTATATTAAAAGGTTTCTATATGAAAATTGAAATATATACGTAGAGACATGAAGATTTTAAGGACGGATTTTTTATTTTTTTGATAATTTGTTTATTTATTTAAATAAAAAGAATTTTCCTTTTCATCTTAGCTTAAAAAATACATCTAGCAACACAAAAACATAGAAGGAAAGACGCATATAACTATTTGCGTCTTTCCAACCTAATAAATAAAAAAAACTGCCATTCATTTAACATTTTTACATATTTTGGAAAGGTCATTTGAATTTGAAAGGACGCTAATAGTAATTTATTACTTTTTTCTTAGTAAATATTAGAGAACCATTGGTAGTGAGACACAAAAAATAACAACCCTCAACTCTTGAGTAATGATTTTAAAGGGGATATCATACGAGACTTACTACGATAATAATTAAAAATTAAAAATTTTGTACAACCGACTTTAATATAAATAATTAAGGATAACTCAAAAACTATTGGTCTGACCTCGATCAAATTTATATGGGACCACATGTGAAACACCAGCTCTTAATAATAAGATATAGAATAATAAGACAAGAATAATTGAAATTTAAGTAATCGATGCAAATATTGTTAAAGATGACGTAGCAACTGGTTAAATAAGTCTTTTCTTTTATGTTGAATTTGTATAAGTCTTTTCTACTAAAAAAATGTCATCTGTGATCAACAGTTACGTCTAAAATTCTTACGATAATTTCTAAAATATTGATATTTGTGAATATTAAAAAAAATAGTAGATGCGCCTTCTTATCATGAGACGAATGGTATATTTAACTCATTTATTCAAAAATTGTCAGATGCGCCCTTTTTTCTTATGACCGTAACATTGACCGAGCTAGATATAGGTCGGTAGCGAAGGGAGTGTGGGTACAGTCGCGTTCTAAAGTACTACATGGTATTGGGCTATTGTTTTATAATATTATAGTATTTAATTGTTTTATTGTAGAATCATACTAGGCGTTTTACTAGCTACTTAGAACTTTGGAAGAGGTTGGAATTAAAAATGGATAATGTTTACTTGACCATTATTTGTTATTTCTATCGTAAAATATTTTAAAGTTTGTAAGAAGAAAACTTAAGCTAAGTGTGACACGCCGTCCATTATGTCGTCTTGGGTTACATGGAAGCCAGATGTTGATGGTGTGTTGGTGTTACTGGATGCTACTTCATCATCACTTTCATCTTCGCTTGAGCTTCCGTCCTCAGGTCGATCACATGGTAATTTTTTCGGTATTCTTCCTCAACACTTTTAAATTTACTGCACAATTTTCCCCATTCAACTTCTCCTATCATATTTACCTTTTCGTTCACTAGTTTAGTCATAAAACAATAGATATAAATAATTTTTCTTTCCTTTTTAAAACATCGCGCGAGTCGCAAAGTAAGCTGTGTATGCGACTGTATTTTTGGAGCGAACAAAGCGCGGGAACCAATAGCATGCAGGCACAGTTATACTGGCGGATTGTTCCCCCGTCGCGCCCCCTTCGTACCAATATGTGATAAATCGCTCAGTGGCCAAGTTCAAGGCCAGCGTTCTTTTTTCACCGTTCGCGCGTACATTAACCTCCATTAGTCAGGTGATATCAATTCAGTTTTCATTGCTGATTTTATGTTTCAGTATTTTCATGATTTTTTTTATGAAATTATCGTTTCATTTAGCTGTACTAACATGATGGCGCGTGAATAAAACTAATAAAACGTTGTAAAAATATGATTTTTTTTCATCAGGATCAAATTTATTTGTGACCCATGATCAAAGGTATACTTGGTGCTGTCGCCTGTCTTAGTTTTCGGGAGCGTTCCAAAAATACCCTGTATATATGTAATAATATAATAATATTAATTAATAAGAGGTAGTGTTCGTTTGTAGTATTCGCTCCGTAAACGTCATTGATCGTGTCGCTTTTGCCGCGTTGCTGCCACGGCGGTACTAATATACCATAATTACTCAAATTTTAACGTATCCATGATGACGAAAAAGATTCAAATGCGATGAAAACACAACGCTAAGAATTCCATGCTTATAAAATATAATTAATTTGAAATAAGAATTCTTGACAAGGAATACAAACCTGTTCCACAAGACACAACAATCTTGAGATTCGTCTTTTCAGCCTCTTCATGTTGGCCGGTGCCCTCGTAAGCGAGACGTAGCTCAGCTAACTCGGTCAAGGCGTCCATCGTTGGGTTGTTACCCATTAGACCACCATCTATATATCTGAGGATTTTGAAAGTCTACAATTATTTTCGAGACTTACAAAAAGTGGATCACAAATTATTAGAGAAAAAGCATTCGCACTTAGCACTTAGACAGCATTAAGACGTGACGTCACGTCTTAATGCTATCCATCTGCGAATGCACATTCGCAGTGGGAATAAAAACCCTGCGCTTCTATATAATATTCAAAATAATCCTGTCTTGCGCAGATGGCTAGTTTCTGTTGAGATTGGTTGAAATTCGGTCAATAATAAGACTTTACTATATACTATATATATACAGCGTGGCGGCCTGTGGGCGGTGGGCGGCGAGCGACGGCGCACATACAAGTGTAGCAGCTGCGGGGAGCGAGGGAGACAGCGCAGTGCGGACAGACAGAGACAGCGAGAGCACGCACCGTCCCGAGGCGCGGAAATAGGAGGGCGCGGCGCCGGTGGCGCGCGCGGCCTGCCACACCAGCTGCTCGGCGGGCGGCGGCGCACATACAAGTGTAGCGGCTGCGGGAAGAGAGGGAGACAGCGCAGTGCAGACAGACAGCGACAGCGAGAGCACGCACCGTCCCGAGGCGCGGAAATAGGAGGGCGCGGCGCCGGTGGCGCGCGCGGCCTGCCACACCAGCTGCTCGGCGGGCGGCGGCGCACATACAAGTGTAGCGGCTGCGGGGAGCGAGGGAGACAGCGCAGTGCAGACAGACAGAGACAGCGAGAGCTCGCACCGTCCCGAGGCGTGGAAATAGGAGGGCGCGGCGCCGGTGGCGCGCGCGGCTTGCCACACCAGCTGCTCGGCGGGCGGCGGCGCACATACAAGTGTAGCGGCTGCGGGTAGCGAGGGAGACAGCGCAGTGCAGACAGACAGAGACAGCGAGAGCACGCACCGTCCCGAGGCGCGGAAATAGGAGGGCGCGGCGCCGGTGGCGCGCGCGGCCTGCCACACCAGCTGCTCGGCGGGCGGCGGCGCACATACAAGTGTAGCGGCTACGGGGAGCGAGGGAGACAGCGCAGTGCAGACAGACAGAGACAGCGAGAGCACGCACCGTCCCGAGGCGCGGAAATAGGAGGGCGCGGCGCCGGTGGCGCGCGCGGCCTGCCACACCAGCTGCTCGGCGGGCGGCGGCGCACATACAAGTGTAGCGGCTGCGGGAAGCGAGGGAGACAGCGCAGTGCAGACAGACAGAGACAGCGAGAGCACGCACCGTCCCGAGGCGCGGAAATAGGAGGGCGCGGCGCCGGTGGCGGGCGCGGCCTGCCACACCAGCTGCTCGGCGGGCGGCGGCGCACATACAAGTGTAGCGGCTGCGGGGAGCGAGGGAGACAGCGCAGTGCAGACAGACAGAGACAGCGAGAGCTCGCACCGTCCCGAGGCGTGGAAATAGGAGGGCGCGGCGCCGGTGGCGCGCGCGGCCTGCCACACCAGCTGCTCGGCGGGCGGCGGCGCACATACAAGTGTAGCGGCTGCGGGGAGCGAGGGAGACAGCGCAGTGCAGACAGACAGAGACAGCGAGAGCACGCACCGTCCCGAGGCGCGGAAATAGGAGGGCGCGGCGCCGGTGGCGCGCGCGGCCTGCCACACCAGCTGCTCGGCGGGCGGCGGCGCACATACAAGTGTAGCGGCTACGGGGAGCGAGGGAGACAGCGCAGTGCAGACAGACAGAGACAGCGAGAGCACGCACCGTCCCGAGGCGCGGAAATAGGAGGGCGCGGCGCCGGTGGCGCGCGCGGCCTGCCACACCAGCTGCTCGGCGGGCGGCGGCGCACATACAAGTGTAGCGGCTGCGGGGAGCGAGGGAGACAGCGCAGTGCAGACAGACAGAGACAGCGAGAGCACGCACCGTCCCGAGGCGCGGAAATAGGAGGGCGCGGCGCCGGTGGCGCGCGCGGCCTGCCACACCAGCTGCTCGGCGGGCGGCGGCGCACATACAAGTGTAGCGGCTACGGGGAGCGAGGGAGACAGCGCAGTGCAGACAGACAGAGACAGCGAGAGCACGCACCGTCCCGAGGCGCGGAAATAGGAGGGCGCGGCGCCGGTGGCGCGCGCGGCCTGCCACACCAGCTGCTCGGCGGGCGGCGGCGCACATACAAGTGTAGCGGCTACGGGGAGCGAGGGAGACAGCGCAGTGCAGACAGACAGAGACAGCGAGAGCACGCACCGTCCCGAGGCGCGGAAATAGGAGGGCGCGGCGCCGGTGGCGCGCGCGGCCTGCCACACCAGCTGCTCGGCGGGCGGCGGCGGCGCCGCCAGCGACACCACCGTCTGCCGCGCGCCCGCCTCTGCGCCCGACGTACTCGCCACACCGCGGGGACCTGCCCGTACATTGTCTTAGTTGACCCCTTAACATTCGTTTTTGACGTGAATACGTCTTTCAGTTTGCTTTCATAGTGGAAAGCAATTCAGGAAACTGATGATAGCAAAGTCAGGAAATAGTTTCTGTCAGATACATCCAAAATGTAATTACACCACTAAAGGATCAAAGAATACGTTACGTTGAGTGAGACTGCGAAGCATTTAGAAAACGTTTCGCTGAGTCACATAATTTAATTTTTCACGTAAAATTGCCTTGTCCGCCACACAGCCACATCATAATTTTTTTAAGCAATATCCTATATAATAATCAATATGCTGAGTCTAATCAATATACAATGTAAGTAAATTATTACCCAATCACTTGGCAATAGTGCCAATAGCTTTCTCTGCAATTCCAAAAGTAGTAATAAGTAGTACTTTTAGAACTGAAGGTAAGAATCTTATCATACGCTTCATTGAGTACCTTTCTGTTTTTAAAGTTCAATCTACATATACCATCTGTTTAAATTAAAAATAAGGTAGGTCCCAAAATACTGCCCTGTGGCACACCAAATCGAATGCTGACTTCAGACTAAATATTCTGTCAATCTTCAGAACTTTGTTTCTATTTGACATGTGATCACTAAAAAGTTTTAACAGTATACCACACACACTAATTTGTTTTAGTTTATTCATTAATATTGGGATAGAGACTGTATCAATGGCCTTTGCTAAGTCCACGGAGATACTCATACATTTTCACAACCATCTATCTTATGAATAACAAGGAAACTAATTCATCAACGACATTATTTGTAGACCTGTTCTATCTAAATTCAAACTGGTTAGTGGCTAAAGTCAAATTGGTTAGTAGGTTTAAATTCTCGAGATAATGATGACAGCACTGGTGATGCTCTATACACCGGCCGTGCCAATATTTCTCGAGAAAACGTCGCCGAGTACCGGAACAAACTTGTGTCTGAAGTCGAGTCTTTGCTGGACAAAGTCTCGGACTGGGGGCGACTAAATCTAGTTCAGTTTAATCCTCAGAAGACACAAGTTTGCGCGTTTACCGCTAAAAAGAACCCCTTTGTCGTATCTCCTCAGTTTCAAGGCACTCCCCTAGTTGCCTCAGCCAGTATCGGATTCCTCGGCGTCGACATATCGAGTGACGTGCAGTTTCGTGGTCACTTGGAAGAGAAGGCCAAATTGGCCTCTAAAAAGCTTGGCGTGCTCAGCAGAGCGGGACAGTATTTCATGCCGGCACACCGCCTGCAACTTTACAAGGCGCAGGTTCGGCCTCACATGGAATACTGTTCCCATCTCTGGGCAGGGGCTCCCCAGTGCCAGCTCCTTCCACTTGACCGCATCCAGCGCAGAGCGGTTCGAATCGTCGACGACCGAGCCTTTTCTGATCGGCTCGATTCATTGGCACTGCGAAGAGATGTTGCATCCCTTTGCATTTTCTTTCGCATCTACCACGGGGAGTGCTCTGAGGAATTGTTCGGATTAATCCCAGCCGCCAAATTTCACGAACGCACATCGCGGCAGATCTCCCGATACCATCCACACCATCTGAATGATTGGCAGTCCACTACTGTGCGATTTAGAAGATGTTTTCTTCCTCGCACGACTTCCTTGTGGAATCGATTACCATCACCGATTTTTCCGGACCGATACGACTTAGGGACTTTCAAGAAAAGAGCGTACTTCTTTTTAAAAGGCCGGCAACGCATCTGCATTTCCCTCCCTGGTGTTGCGGTTGTTCATGGGCGGCGGTAGTCACTTACCATCAGGTGAGCCGCATGCTCGTTTGCCCTCTCTCCTATAAAAAAGTATTGTTTTTTTGTTGATAATCTATTCAAACACTTTTGATAGCGATGGAAGAAGAAAAATTGATCTATAGTTTGATTTGATGTATTTGTCCCCTTCTCTGGTATATAGTATGACGACTGATCTTTGGTGCACCCTGAAAAATTCGGAGTGCTGGTCTTGTAAGACCAGTATCACTACGATCAGTATGATATATTGTGACTGTTAAGCCATACACTTGAATGAATTGGTGTTCCCACACAACAGTTACATACTGCTGTATATCAGTTTTTGGTAACGATTTATTACAAAATATTGCAGAAGTTATAAATTGTTATAATGCTAAAATGTGACAAAAATTGTTATACGACGTTATACATAACAAATTGAAACACGACAGCAATTACTTTGGTGTATACATGTATTTACTTCTAACCGCTTACAAAGTTTTAAAAAGTTTTCACCGATGTGGCAGCATAATACATACTAACATTTAAGAAATTATAGCAAAATGTACCTATATTATGTTAGAGATTGTAATATAACAAAACTGCTGTGTGGGAGCATCATAAGTCAACCGAAATACTTTTTAATAGTTGATCTTTTATATATGTTAACACAATAAAGAGTAAATAAATAAAAAACCAAATGAAAATCACATAGACTGGTAACGGGACAGCAGCATTGGCATTAAATGGGCATCAGTGCTGAGCCCACCATCCAGCGCGACGCACTCTTAGAAGAGCCTATCCATAATTTAAAAAAAAGTATTAAAAAAGGAATGGGTGTTAGGTTTTTTACTACATCACAATATTGCTAAGAAAATTCCGTTAATGAGAGAAATGTGTTCAAAAGTGAGACATATTTTGATTGTACCTTTACTTTGAATTTATGTACACTTTATAAAACAGGAAATATTAATTTGAAAATATACTCAGATGCTAGTAAACTTAAAAATTCAGACATAATTTGTTCTATGTGGATAAATCATAATGTACACAAAATTCATTATTTGGTCACGCATACCACTTTAAACTTAAGGTTAATTACAGACAATTTTTCATATTTACTTAATTTATTTTTATATTACTTACTCGAAGTTCCATTATATCGGTCGAGTATATCTTGTGCGGATTCGTAGTTCCTGAAGATGTGTAGGTCCACTGGTTTTCTATCAGCGAGTACAGCCAGTATCATCAACTTTGGATGGGTTATATCCGCCATAACAGTTTCCGTTCCTGTTTTTAAATATTTAGTAAAGATCAATAAATCTGAATTCATTTTACTTATTAAAATAAAAAATAAAATAAAGTTACAAAGACTAAATTTTAAATGTAACCCGAATGACCAAGATTCTGCGCCATTTCATTTTTCGGATTTCCCCGTATCACCCCGTAGATGCAGCTTCTAAAAGCTATTTTAAGGGAGTTTTATTATATATGCCACCAAATAGGAACACTTGCTCTGCTATATTCCCATCTGAAGTATATAGAAATCCAATACAATTACTGGCTGAGTCATTCCATCTAAGTTCCGCATCCGTAGCCTTCTTTGTTTAAAGTTGGTCGCAGCTGTCCACGAACTATTGTAGCCACATACCATCAGGTGGACAGTAAGTATGACACTTCAGTTAAAAAACAGAGGCAGTCATAAGGACTGCCGACAGAAGTGAAAATACAATGATATATGCGTATACATGTACACAGGCCGCTATGATACGCGTCGCGTAGTAGATAGACATGCTCGTCACGAGCATGTCGAGGTCATTGGTGACGCGAACCCATAAGTTTTTCCCCTACCAAATATCATTTAACGCGGTTAAAGAAATTTTCACTTCAAAAAAGTCAACTACTATTTAAATCATTGATCTACTTACCCAAACACTCTTTTAGGATTGCCTCAAGCGGTTCTGAAGGGTAAGGTCGCATTCCGACAAAGGCTAACTCCTTCATACGGAAGTAAAGTTGCTGACATTCCCTCAGTGTCTTTCCGGCAGCTAAGGCCAATGCCAAGATACCGCCCGTGCTAGTTCCCGCCACCCAATCAAAGCAGTGGATGATAGGCTGCCCGATAGCCGCTTCCAGATTAATGAGTAGTTGGACTAGGACAAGACCTCTGATACCGCCTCCATCTAGACATAGCAAGCTGAAATGTATAAAGATTATTTTTACACCTTATTCAATTTTAAATACCACGTAATATTTGATTTATACATTTTCATCGTACAACATGTAAAAGATACTGCTGAACGTATGCCACCTCCATATATAACCTCTTAATATATTTGAGGATATTTGCCATAGCTGCCAGGCTGGACAATCGGGTTAGTAGGTAACCGTAGTTTTTTTATTGTTTTGAATTGTTATTAGGATGATGCTGGTGCCCAACTCCTGTTTCAGTTTTCCTCTGTCGCCTCTTACGACACCCATGGGGAAAAATGAAGTTTGAATGGGTACTGCCGTATTTTGAATTGAAACGGGAGTTTGTGGAAGTTATATGAAATGGTAACATTTTGCATTTAACTGTTCCAGTCAGAATACAGGCACTCAAAGTTTCGTCCTGTTATATAACCTAGGTGTATCGTAACTTCGTATATAAAAATCTACAGGAGGACTCACTAATAGATCGGTTCGACCGAAAACAAATCACGCTCTCACAGAATAGTGAACTAACAGCATAATGTGTTTCGTATGATAAATGACGAGAAAACGACACTAAAATTTTTATTATGTACATAATAATGTATTAAAAAATATAGATACAATCAGAGCGTGATCAAGTAAAAGCGAGAAGTGGCCCTTCACAGCTGACAATACGTGTTCAGGGTTTATTTACATGATATAATTCTTCAAAAGGCCTCCACATTAGAAAAAGAGCAACTGACATATTCAAATGAATCAGAAAGCTAAAGTGGTAATGGGTCGAACATATTACTCGAAGTACTGACAAGCGACGGGTCAGAATGTTTCTCGATTCGCAGCCTGGTAAAGGTGCAGGGCGACCTGATTAGATATTCAGAAATTCGATGAAATGTAAATGAAGTCCAGCAATAGGTTTGTTTGTGTATTTGTGAATAGGTGAGATGTAAGTTCGTTGGTCCCTTTCATTTTATAAAAAGAAACTCACCGTCCCTGCTTCATCTTGCTTTCTAGTGATGCTGATTTTACGATCGCAGCAGATGTAAGCATGTCGCTTATGACTTCGCGCGTGTCGGTCGTGGGTACGGGTGGCGGCGGCACGCCGTTGTACTCCCCGCGCGCGGAGCAACCTGGCCCACATCCAGCTACCTCCGGCGGACATCTTGTATGAAAAAATTAAAAATGTTTTATTAACAGAAACAATTATACAATAGGTAATATCTGCTGGTTTCCTCACAAGGCAAACCTGTATTGAGTAAATCTGAGACCAAAGTTCATCATGCGGTATTTTATACCCATAATTATACATATTGTATTATCATGTTCTGTTATTACTTAAAATCTATACAAATAAATTAAATTGAAGTGTCTGTTTGTAATGTCCAAATAACAGCATTTTACTAAATCTATATGAAAATATATACGGTACCTATAACAAAAATATAATTTTTTAAATTTTTGTCTGTCTGTTTATTCCGGCTAATCTCTGAAACAGCTGGACCGATTTCGATGGGTCTTTCACACTGACAGATAGCTAATGTTATAAGGAGTAACTTAGGCTACTTATATTTTAGAAAAAGAATTAGGATTCCGCGCAACATAATTAAAACCCTAAATTACACGCGGGCGAAGTCGCGGGGAACAGCTAGTTTATACATAAAATCAAGGAAACCTACAACGATCAAGCCAAGTTTTTATAGCTATATTATATTTACTTTATGCGCGGCAACTACGACAAAATCCTCCCTATAAAGCCGAACGTCCACCGCAAACTAAACTAACTTAGTGTTCAGTAATAAACCGCAACTCACAAAATTTGTACCGAAGCACAATGATCTGCTGCGATCTGAGAGCCGGTTACACCTAATGGCAACATTGCGACGTAATATGCGTTGTAATAATCTGTGAAGCAAAAAAAAAACGAAGAGGAGGGTAGGAAGTGAGACAATCCATATTACATTCTCTTTGTGTTATCGTGATGTGAATATCTCTCCAAAAACTTTAAAAGGGAACTACTCCAGAGTGTACCGTGTACAATCTAATTGCTAGTGTATTCTACCGTGTAGAAGAAGCTACCAGGAGCTGTCAACGTTTGCTGATCTTGGGAGGCTGGCTAGTAAGACCGTGAGTAGTTTGTTGCTGTTTTTGGTGTAGTTTTGTGACTGCGGTAACTGAACGTTTCAGGGGATTAAGAATCTCAATACAGTCCACTATATCTAATAAAATAATCCCAATCCGCCACATTTCTGGCCTTCGAGCCGCATATATTCGAATTAGTGATCTTCGAATAATAATTAGCTACCCTTAATTAGCGCCCCGTGGACGTCATATATTTGAGTAAAACTACGCAGTTAATTAATTTAATATCCCTTATACAATTTGCCTCCTTTTTGCCTAGATTTCCATTGCTCGCGGTGCGTTTATAAAGTAACCACATTAATTTTGTAATTTATTCATAATGGCGGATAAATTACAAATAAAAAGGCAAACACTTATTTTTAAAAAGGAATACCTATTTGCTAAATTACAAAAGGTTTTCGATATTGCGAAATCCCAAATGAATGATTCCACACAAATTCAGAATTTCTTAGCAGATTATTCCGAATTAGAAAGTGTCCGCTCAAAGTTTGAAGAAACAGTGTTAAATATTATTGAAATAGATATATCATTAAAACCGGAGACAAGATTGTCAACTCGCGAATTAGATACATTCGATGAACTTTATAAGGTATGTAGGTTGCAATATTTAAGATTAAAACCGGGCGAGCAAGCAACCCTCTGTGGGAAAGATAGGAGTGATATAAGACCGTCATTACCTAAATTACGTTTATTTGAATTCGATGGCGATATTGAGAAGTGGACCACATTCTACGATACATTTGTATCACTTGTCCACAATCGAGATTTCGACGAAATAGATAAGTTTCACTATTTGCTTTCATGTGTTAAAGGTTCGGCATTAAACATTGTTAAAAGATTGCCCATAACAGCTGCTAATTATACTCTCGTATGGCAAAGTTTATGTAATAAATATCAAGATGATCGAATACTCGTGGGTAGGTACATCGACAAAATGATAAACTTTACGCCGTTAAATAAAGACACTACCGCAAATCTTACTTTATTTATCGAAACATTCGATCACTCTTTTAAAGCCATCGAGGCATTAAAAATTAAAAATTTACATTATTATTTATTTTGTCATTTAGCCTTACGTGGGTTGGATGCGCATACTAGGAGGGTATTTGAAGAAAATCGGGACCAAAATTCACTTCCATCTTTTTCGGAATTAATTAGTTTTGTAAATAATCAAGTTAAAGTACTCGAACATTCATCGAATAGTACGATGTCGTTACAATCAAGAAATAAGCCTATAGGTAACAATCACAAAGGCAACAATAATGACCACAATAAAAGTTATTCAAAGACAGTTTTAAATACTAATGTGTCGAATTATAATAAAAATAAAAAAATAATTTGCGCGCATTGCAATCAAAATCACATGATTTATAGGTGCGATCAATTTCGTAAATTGACCGTAGATAAAAGGATTGACCGTGTCAATACCTTAAAATTGTGTCATAATTGCCTAAAGGGAAATCATGATACCTCAACTTGTAAAAGTGAGATGTCTTGTGGTGTATGTGCGTCACTACATCATTATCTATTGCATAGGGAGCCAGTGCGCGACACGCTCGTACCAACATCCACCCGTCCATTGTGCTTTGACTCGCAAGTGCAACAAGCACTCGTCTCGTCTCAGGCTATGAGTGACTCAGAGCGTTATACGATAGATACGCTTCATTCCAATAACGTTCACTCGGGTTACGGTGTCGTATTGGGAACGGCGCGCGTGTTAGTAATTGATAGTAGCGGCCAGCTTCAATACTGCCGTGCAGTTATTGACTCTGGAGCTCAGAGCTCATTTATTACAACTGAGTGTGCTCAACGTTTGGGCTTACCTCGAAGGAAGTGTTCGTTTAATATTTATGGTCTCGGTGGAGAGGCTGTAAAAAATCACGGCATGATTACATGCACATTAAGGTCCCTACACACTGACCTACCCAGTTTTACAGTGAACATGGTCGTAGTGACTAAGGTATCTGCTGATATGCCTAACGTCCGATTCCCCTCGGACGTTATTAATAAATATAAGAATTTTAATTTAGCTGATCCACTATTTTATAAGCGTTCGCGTATCGATATATTGCTGGGCAATGATATAGTTTCGGAAGTTATTAAGAATAAACCTTATATTATTTCATCGGATATACCAAGCGTGATCGATACCGCTTTCGGGTTTGTTGTAAGTGGTAAACTTTATAGCAATGATAAGGACAATTTAAAAAATTATAATTTATCAGTCTCATTTGATGAACAAGAGTCTTTAGATCAAACGTTACGTAAATTTTGGGTAGTCGAAGAATTGCCAAGCAAACCCTCGATTAATCCTTTGGAACAATTAGCGGAAGACATTTTTGTGGCTCGTTATAGCCGTACTGAGGATGGTACCTATTCAGTGCCGTTACCATTCATCCCAAACCCGCCTCCGTTGGGCGCGTCACGGGCGGCAGCCGAGCGGCGACTCTTGTTCACAGAGCGCAAGTTGAATCGTTTACCTGTATTACGACAAGCCTATTCAGAGTTCATGTGTGAATATGAAAATCTAGGGCACATGGAACTTTATACGGGGGACACCCCGAGCAAATATGTGATACCTCATCACAGTATATTGAAGCCCAGTAGTTCCACTACTCCTTTGCGTGTAGTATTCGATGCCTCGGCTAAAACGTCCACGAACGTTTCGCTTAATGATATTCTACTAACCGGGCCTAATCTGTATCGAGATATTGGGGCTATAATATTGAATTTTAGATTGTTTGAATATTGTTTGATTTGTGACGTATGCAAAATGTATCGAGCAATTAAACTGAATCAGTCAGATAGATGTTATCAACATATTTTATATCGTCACTCACCTAACGATGCCATTGATGTTTATGAATTAAAAACTGTCACTTACGGCTTAAGTTGCTCACCGTTTTTAGCTATCCGCACCCTCTTACAGTTAGCCTATGACGAGGAAGAACGTTTCCCACTCGCTGCAAAGGTTGTGCGCGAGGGCGTGTACATGGATGACATTCTATATTCTTGCAGTTCATTGTCACAGATATCTCGGTTACAAAATGAACTTTTAGAGATGTTTAATTCCGGTGGCTTTATACTTAAAAGGTGGGCGAGTAATAGTGCAAAGGTTTTACAACGCGTTCCGTTAGAAAACCGAGAGTGTCCTGTTACATTTATGAAAGATGGTAACGAATATTCAGTCAAAGTGCTAGGTCTGAAATGGTTCCCTTTGACTGACTGTTTTTATTTCACAGTAGATAAGACTGATAAAGTAACAACTAAACGTTCTGTTTTGAAATTATTAGCTTCCATTTACGACCCCGTAGGTTTTATTTCACCGTGCATTTTCATCGCGAAAGAAATAATGCAAGATTTATGGAAGCTGGGCATAGGATGGGATGAGCAGCTGCCAACTGATGTAACTAAGCGCTGGCTTAATTACGTTGATGATCTCCCGCGACTAACGGCAGTCAAGATAGATAGACACATGCTGCTACCAGAACAGACCGAATGTGAATTGGTCGCCTTTTGCGATGCAAGCTCTCGCGGTTATGCTAGTTGTGTGTATGTGATCAGTCGTAACGATAGAGGGCAGACTAAAGTACGCCTGGTGACAGCAAAATCTAAAGTAGCCCCCGTCAAACCATTAACTATCCCGAGGTTGGAGTTAATGGCGTCAGTTTTGTTAAGCAAATTGATGAAATATGTCCGTGACATTTTAACTCGCGTAAAAATAACTCGTATTACTGCGTTAACCGATTCGACTATCGTGTTAGCGTGGCTTCAGACAGAAGCTTACAAATTAAAGCCGTTTGTTAGTAACTGTGTTACTCAGATATGTGAAGTGTTACCTCCGCACTGTTGGCGTCATGTGAGTAGTGAGCGCAATATGGCAGACATCTGCTCGCGCGGAGCGTCTCCGTCACAGCTCGTGGAGTGCAGTGAGCAGTGGTTGAAGGGCCCATCTTGGTTGTACGACGACTATTCGCAGTGGCCAGTGAGAACATTTATCAACCAAAATGAAAGTAATACACCCGAAATAAAATCAAATCATACATTAGGCTCCTTCAATTTAATCACTAATGAAAATAATTTGATAGAAGAGACAAAGTTAGAGTTCTGTGACCGAATCTTTTCCAATTTCTTTTCTTATTATAAACTGCAACGTACGTTTGCTCGAATATTGAGATGGTTTCGACTCAAATCCGGTCACTCTAAGCACTCAATACTGACGACTAACGAATTAAATACTGCTCAAGATGTTTTAATTAAATTAGTACAGAGTGCATACTTTGCAAATGAAATAAATAGTTTGTCAAAAGGTACAAAGTACGTTACGTCGTTGAAAAAATTATCTCCATTTATTGACGAACGCGGATACCTCAGGGTGGGGGGTCGAATAAATTATTCAGCGTTACCTTATAACGCGAAGCATCCCCGTTTATTACCTAAAAATAGTAGATTTACCCTATTACTTATTGAATATTTACATAAAAAATATTTACACGTAGGTCCACGCACCTTACAAAACATTATTAATCAAAATTTTTGGATTTTAGCATCCCGTCGCATTATTCGGTCAGTTTTGTCCAAATGCAAAATTTGTTTTAAACACAACCCAGTGCTCTTACAGCCTGAGATGGCACCTTTGCCAGCAGCCCGATTGATACCTTGTAAAGTTTTTGAGCATGTAGGGGTGGACCTCGGTGGTCCGTTCTTTACAAAGGAAAGTTTACGACGAAATGCTAGGGTTGAACGGTCATATTTAGCATTATTTATTTGTCATTCGACAAAAGCTGTACACCTTGAAGTCTTATCGTCGTTGTCATCGGACTGCTTCCTCGCGTGTTTAGACAGATTTGTAGCGCGACGCGGTGTATCCTCCTTCCTTTATTCGGATTGCGGAACTAATTTCATCGCTGCTAGTAAGCATTTAACCGAAGTACAAAGGTTTATGCTCGAACAGAAAAACAATATATTAGAGGGTTGCTCAAAACGGCAAATTATATGGAGATTTAATCCCCCCGGTGCACCACATATGGGTGGGCTCTGGGAGACCGGAATTAAATCTGCCAAGTATCTATTAACGCGAGCCGTAGGAGAAAAAAGTTTGACGTTCGAGGAACTCACCACAGTGTTTTGTAAAGTAGAAGCAATTCTCAACTCGCGGCCGCTTTGTCCGTTACCAGCTAGTGATAATCCTGATGAGTTTAATGTTTTGACTGCGGGACACTTTCTAATTGGAAAAGGGTTAACAGCAGTACCTGAGTATAATGTAGAGGATATAACAATAAATCGATTGTCACGTTGGCAATATATTCAAAAATGTTCACAAATGTTTTGGCGTAGATGGAGTCACGAATATTTAAATACGCTGCAACAGAAAGCAAAGTGGCATTCGGATAGATCTAATATAAAAATAGGTGATCTCGTAATCATAAAAGCTGGTAACGTACCGCCGTGCAATTGGCCTTTGGGTAGAATTGAGGCTCTTCACCCCGGTCCAGATGGGATTGTTCGTTGTGTCACGCTTCGCACTCAAAAGAGTACTCTACAGAGACCAGTTAATAAACTGAGTCATCTACCTTATTCAAATTAGTCTTACGTGTATTAATATATTTTTTTCTCGTTGAGGACATTCTGTGTCTCAGCGTTATCTTGCATATTCCGTAGTTTAAGTTATAATTTTTCTCTAATATTTTTTTTTCATATATATAGTTAGGAGAAACCATCAAGATGGTTTCGGTGGGGGGTGTGTTCAGTAATAAACCGCAACTCACAAAATTTGTACCGAAGCACAATGATCTGCTGCGATCTGAGAGCCGGTTACACCTAATGGCAACATTGCGACGTAATATGCGTTGTAATAATCTGTGAAGCAAAAAAAACGAAGAGGAGGGTAGGAAGTGAGACAATCCATATTACATTCTCTTTGTGTTATCGTGATGTGAATATCTCTCCAAAAACTTTAAAAGGGAACTACTCCAGAGTGTACCGTGTACAATCTAATTGCTAGTGTATTCTACCGTGTAGAAGAAGCTACCAGGAGCTGTCAACGTTTGCTGATCTTGGGAGGCTGGCTAGTAAGACCGTGAGTAGTTTGTTGCTGTTTTTGGTGTAGTTTTGTGACTGCGGTAACTGAACGTTTCAGGGGATTAAGAATCTCAATACAGTCCACTATATCTAATAAAATAATCCCAATCCGCCACACTTAGTTTATCATAGCTCGCATAGCTGCGCCTGTTTTTACATGTGCGTCCACCGCCAACTATGCCAGCTAAGCTGGGTAAAATAGCCAAACTAAGTCAAATTAACTTAGTTGTGTATCGCCTCTCACTCCCTTACCTTACCCCTGAGGCGCCTTTCGTTTAGTGTTGTTTGTTTTAGCTTATTTTTCGGTGAACGTGTAACGATTTTCCAGGTTAGCTTAGTTTAATCCACTAGGCTTAGTTTTCACATAGTTAAGTTCGCGGTGGACGATCTGCTATAGACTCTCTATAGCTGTAATAGATAGATGGATTCATTGAATTCCATTTGGAACCTAATTCATCAAATGAAATCATACTAACAGTGCAACATAATATGCAACCTGGCCTTAGAAACCGGTGTATTTCCAAGTGCATTTAAAACAGCCCTTAACACACCCACCTTTGACGGAGGCGATAGAAAGTCTGTCGAAAATTATCGTCCGATCTCTATTTTACCAAATTTGTCAAAAAGTTTGGAACGACTAGTCAATCAAAGACTTTCTGACGCGGTTTCCGAAGAAGTTTCCGACTACTAATGATTCATGAACTCATTCTCGACAATACTTAATTTAGATTTAAAAAAACAAGTGTCTAACAGTGTTCGTCGATTTGTCTAAAGCTTTTGACACAGTCTTTATCCCTCATCTGCTAAAAAAACTAGAAAGGGCCGGTGTAAGGGGTATTCCACTAAAATTGGTGGAAGATTATTTAACCGACAGAAGGCAGAGGGTTTGTTTAGATCATTATACATTAAGTGACGAGTTACCTATCAAATGTCAATTACTGTCTGGTATATATTAATGACCTATGCCAGCTTCAACTTCCTAAAGGAAAAATAATCACCTATGCTGATGATACTGCCCTTTTCTTTGTCGATGAATCTTGGGATAATGATTTCAAGAACGCTCAGGTGGGATTTAAAAAAGTCTGTAAATGGCTTAGTTACAATGTCTTAACACTGAATGTTATTAAAACAAAGTACATTGCATTTGGTCATAGAGCTAACCTCCTTCCACCACCATCTTTGACTATTACATCCCACACCTGTGGTCTTAGACTTTCCGGATGTTACTGTCCTAAAATTGAAAGAACCAATAAAATGAGGGGACAAACGAGCATGCAGCTCATCTGATGGTAAGTGACTACCGCCGCCCATGAATGGCAGATGGGTTGCCGGCCTTTTAAAAGGAGAAAGCTCTTTTCTCGAAGGTCCCTAAGACGTATCGGTCCGAAAAACTCGCTGGTGGCAATCGATTCCACAAGGATGTTGTGCGAGGAAGAAAACTTTTTTAAATCGTACAATGGTGGACCGCCAATCATCCAGGTGGTATGGATGGTATCCCGAGTCTTATCGTGATGTGCGATGGTGAAATTGAGCGGCTGGAATTAGTCTGACCAATTCCTCAGAGCACTCCCCTAGGTAGATGCGATAAAATACGCAAAGAGATGCAACATCTATACGCAGTGCCAGTGAGTCAAGCCGAGCGGAAAGATCTCGGTCGTCAACGATTCGAACCACTCTGCGCTGGAAGCGGTCAAGTGGAAGAAGCTGGCACTGGGGAGCCCCTACCGAGATGGGAACAGAATTCTGTGCCACCTGTTACAAGTGGTGTGCCGGCATGAAATACTATTCCGCTCTGCTGAGCATGCCAAGCTTTGTAGAGGCCAATTTGGCCTTCTCTTACAAATGACCACGAAACTGCACATAACTGTCGACACATGTCGACATCGAGGATTCCGATACTGGCTGAGGCAACAAGGGGAGTGCCTTGAAACTTAGAAGATACGACAAAGGGGTTCTTTTTAGCGGTAAACGCGCAAACTTGTGTCTTCTGAGTATTGAACTGGACTAGATTTAGTCGTCCTCAGTGCGAGACTTTGTTCAACAAAGTTTCGACTTTAGACACAAGTTTGTTCCGGTACTCGACGAAGTTTTCCTGAGAAATATTGGCACGGCCGGTGTATAAAGCATCACCAGTGCTGTCGTCTGCATAGCAATGAATGTTACCAGTTTGCAACACATCATTGATATGCAGATGAAACAGCGTTGGTGATAGCACGCAGCCTTGTGGAACACCAGCGTTGATAGGATTGAAATCAGAGCATGCACCGTCTACTACGAACTTGATGCTCCGATCAGCAAGGAAACTGGTGATCCATTTGCACAATTTCTCGGGAAGCCCATAGGAAGGAAGCTTCGAAAGAAGCGCTTTGTGCAAGACCCGATCGAAGGCCTTCGCTATGACCTAACTAACGGCTAACGCCTCCCCCTTGGATTCCACTGCCTCCGCCCATCTATGAGTTAGGTAACCTAAAAGATCACCAGCCGAGCGAATTCGACGGACACTGTACTGCCGGTCACTAATCAGCTGGTGATCTTCAAGTTACCGCATGAGCTGGCAGTTATTAATAGTTTCCATTACTTTGGAGAACAGGGAGGTGATAGCGATAGGCCTGTAGTTGGACGGATCTGAGCGGTCGCCTTTTTTAGGGATCGGGTGCACCAATGCTGTTGTCTATGAATTCGGGACTACGCCTAGGAAGTAGGTAGTATTAACAGTAGTAGAGCCATGCGGCAGCTATGCTTGTCGCACGGATGGGCCGGCTCGAACCGGGGTGGTACCACGACCTCACAGAATACCAGCATGAAGTAGAGATTTACCTCTGCGTTTCGCTTGGTGAGTGCAGGTGGCCGGAGGCCCTTTTTACTGGAAATGAGGCATTCCATCTTAGTCCTCACGGGTGACAACGCATCTGCATTTTGATTCGCAAGCGGGGATGGATGTAGATGTCTATGGGCCGCAGCAACCACTTACCATCAGGTGGACTGTGTGCTCGTTTGTCACCCTTATCCTATAAAAAAAAAGTACTGGAAAAGACGCGTTAAAACGGTGCCAACTCTTGGAGCAGATGTCTTCAGCACAATAGGTGGGACTCCATCAGGCCCACTCGACTTGGTGACGGCCATGGAGAGGAGTGCTTTGCGCACCGAGCTCTGTGTAAACAGCACTTCCTGCATGGAGCACTCACACCGCGGGATGGTCGGCGGTGGGTACCCCCTGTCATCGAGAGTCGAGTTGGAAGCAAAAAGAGAGCCTAGCAGATAGGCTTTCTCCTTTGCATCACAGGCCGGTGAGTCGTCCACCCTGTGCAGAGATGGCTGACAGAAGTTCCATTGGACTACCTTGGCGAGAGACCAGAATGCACGTGATCCCAAAGGAAGGCGAACTAGTTTCTCGCCAATTCTACCGATGTGCTCTGACTTTGCCTTGGCAATGACACTTTTGAAGGACCTGGAGGCGGAATTATACTTCTTTTTAAGAGCGCTACAATTTTATAGGAGCGACTAAACCATGGCTGAGTTCTGCCTCCGATAGCCACCACAGATGATGGAATAAATAATTTTAGTCTCTGAAGTACCACATCAGCGACAGAATCAGCAACAACGTTGGAATCATCCGGCTAGAAGCAAACCTGCCCCCAAGAGTAGGATGCAAAAAACGATTAAACGGGAACCAAGCCATTCAGCGTGGTGGGCGTTAAAATCACCAAGCATCACGATCTCTTCGGATCTCTCCTGTTGTAGCACGGAGTCTGCAGTCAATCTGTCAATTTTACTTATTCAAAGCAAATGTACCGTTACAAACTATTAAAAGTCCACTGTTAAACATTTGCCATGTTGCCACACATGACCTCAGATTTTATATTTATTGTTGTTATTATGAAGACACTGCTGCCCATCGCTTGATTTGTTTCCCTTTGTCGCCTCTTGTCAAGCCAAAAGGACAATATGGGTTAGTGGATATTCTTACACCGCCACTGCACGGTTAGGGAAACGTAAGAGGAATATTAAAAATCTCACCTTTGCGCCCCCACAGCGTGCAAAATGTACAAAATTTTATCGTAAGCGCTGTCCGACATCTCGGCGGGAACAGTGTGCCTCGCCGTAAATCCTGCGTTGTTCTTTGCTTCCAAATCCGCCCCAAAGACGATCAAGGCTTGAACTATTGATATATTTGTTTGTTTCACGGAAAGATGCAGTGGTGTGTTCCCGTCTTTATCTCCTATTGAGTGTTCAGCTCCTCTAGAGAGCAAGGCTATTGCACATTCGAGGCGCCCTCGTAGCACCATCACGTGCAATGCGGTTAGACCATCGAAATTCAAAGCGTTTATGTGGCAATTCTTGTCGACCAATGCTTCAATCACTTCTCTGGATATCGCCCAATGTAATGGTGTACCTCCGTGCTTCATATCTTGCTGGTATAGCTTCGGATGTTTGTCTTGAACTATGTCGCAAACGATACCTAAAATGTTCATACTCTAAACATTAATAAACTTTTAAGATATTTTATTAGTTTACGGTTTCCTACTTCATAAACACTCATTTCCAAAGATTGTTTTTAAATTTTAGTAACAAGACTGCTTATTACAATCACATGGGTTGACAATTACATTATCAACAGGTATAATACAACATTTTAAAACAATATTTATTCAGCTGTACTATAGTTGTAGCACGAATGGGTCGGTTCGACCGGGGAAGGACCACGTTCTCACAGAATACGAGCGTAAAATAGCAGCTCAATGCTGCTGTGTTTTGTATGGTGAGTGTAGAGAACCGGAGATCCTTTCCGAGTCTTTCCACCCTCAGGGGTGACGACAACGCATCTGCATTTCTAAATCGTGGATTTATATGGGCCACAGCATCCACTTACTATGAGGTAGCCTGTGTGCTCCTTTGTCACCTTTATTCTATAAAATGTCATGGCCTCCAATAGATAGCTGTATAAACATCTCGTCGTGTCTATCTATGCCTGGTAATGCAAGAAGTTAAATACCCACACCGACGATCGTTAATCTACTTGCCATAGTTGTCACGCTTGGCATGCGCGTCGGAAACAGGATCTTTTTATATTTATTTAATTGTTATTAATATATTATATTTAGCTTTTTCCCTCTGTCACCTCTTACGAAACCCACGGGACTGTGGCGGCGCTGTCGTTACGCCGTAAGGAAAATGCACCGAAGCCTGAATCACGCTATCGAAGTTGTGAAGTTAACGCGATACAAATAGAACAACTTCCAAATAACATACGGAGCGTTTGCCGCTCTCCGGGCAGAATACCTGCCCGGCGGGAGATCTCCCCTTTTCCTTTCACGGCCAAACTGGTGACCCCGACGTGATCTGAACACGCAACAATAACCTTCGGAAAACTAAAACTTCCAAGCTTTCGTCATCGTCTTCAAGTGCCACTTCACCATCTAATCGTGAAAATAAACTCTTCTTACAACGACAGTAGCCCATGGCCAAAAAGAAGAATAATTATCAGCTCTTTACTAGACTTCAAGTTCGTTAGGAAGAATTTGAGATAAACACCACGATATAATACCGAGTTACTGATCACAGTTTAAGCGCTATTCGAGGACTGGCAATATGCGTAACAGCTACATCATTTTAATCAACAACAACAGGTCATACTTATATATGTACCGTGCGAGATCCGAACCCGCGACCCGTAGCGCCGGAGCTAAATGCTTAGGTGTTGCCCTAGCGAGCCGTATAAATGTATACCTACTATGGCATTGAAATAGAGAAAGGCAAAAATCGAAAGAAAAAAAATACTGACATAGTTTTCCGAATTTTTTTAATAAAACACAGTCTAACCAGCGGGCATAATGTTAACTGACCACACCTTAGCTTTTAGGAGAAAATTTTTGATACGATCAGCCATTAATTAGCGTACGAAAGTTTTGAATGCCCCGTTGGTCTAGTGGTTGCAGTAGTGCAACTGCTTATCATGAGGTCCCGGGTTCGAATCCCAGGTCGAGCCAAAAAATCAGTTATTGAGCTTTTCCATCAAGAAACTCTCAGTAGCTGCCCGGAGTCAGGAAGCTGGCGGTGTCTCACCCCCGTGTCTCGGAAAGCACGTAAAGCCGTTGGTCTTGCGCGTGATCTCTCTCCGGTCGTGTTGGTTTACCGTCCCATCGGATTATGAGAGTGAGGGAATAGAGAGTGCACCTGTGCCTGCTGCGCATACACTTGGGCATTATAATCCTGTCCTGCGCCGATGGCTAGTCTCCGTTGAGGCTGGCCGCCGTGACCGAAATTCGGTCTGGAGGACATTAAGTGTTCGAAATTTGTAATTAAGAGTATTTAATTGATATATATATATTATGCTCTTTACATGCCATTAAACATTTTTTTTTATAGGATAAGGGTGACAAACGAGCACACAGTCCACCTGATGGTAAGTGGTTGCTGGGGCCCATAGACATCTACATCTATCCTCTATTACAAATCAAAATGTAGATGCGTTGTCACCCGTGAGGACTAAGATGGAATGCCTCATTTTCAGTAAAAAGGGCCTCCGGCCACCTGCACTCACCAAGCGAAACGCAGAGGTAAACCTCTACTTCCCGCTGGTTTTCTGTGAGGTCGTGGTACCACCCCGGTTCGAGCCGGCCCATCCGTGTGACAGCAAAAGCTGCCTCGTGGCTCTACCACTGTTAAAACTATTATATAACATAAATAACTATTATTAAAAAAAATTGTCTGTAGTCTGTCTGGGCAAATCTTCGGTATGGCTAAACCAATTGTGATGAAACTTTACGAGCAGATAGAGAGCAATAAGAGGAGGGATCTAGGCTCTATATTACTATATATTATCACAAAAATTTGAAGTTTTTTCGAAACGAGAAATTGAAAATTTATTTTAATAAACGGTCTTTTATTATTTTATGGAACCCAACCAGGCGAAGCCAGGGCAGGTCGCTAGTATAACATAAAAGAATGCTATAAACAACTCTTAATGTCTTATTGTTTTCTAAAATGAATAGTGATAAATAGATATTACATCATCGGTTCTAGGTTATTGTTTGATGATGAGTCACAAATGAAAATTAGTAATTTATACTAGTACCAATAATTTAATAGACAATCAGGTATTATAGTTCGTAATCAAAAAAATAGCTCTACGGTTCAAGGCCTTATACCTTATACACTGCAGTAAGGCTAGGGAAGTGACGTGTTTCGTAATTCTGTTGAGTCAATAATGTAGGCAACAAGAACTTGGCATCAGTTCAAGTATAGCACTTATTCTTTTGACAAAGCCATACACAATAACATTTTATTCAACATACACGAGAATAGCTCTCTCATCAACGAGAGTATGCCGTGAGCAGAAACGTTAACTGTTACTTTATTAATTGAACATAATACATCAATAAAAATAAATAGGAAAAGTTAAGATGTTTTCAATACATTTTCAGTATTTATTCGTAAAATTAACTAAAAAAAATCTCAAATATCATATAGTTTAAGTTACCAGCGCAATTATGACATATAAATTGAAAGATATTTTTGTCTCAACAGAACCGGACATACATTCCATCCATCCATTACAGTTTATTAAAGTCCACTACTGGACATAGGACTTTGCCATAGTTGCCACACTTGGCAGACGGATTGATAACTGCAGTTTTTATGATTTTAAGTTATTATAAGTTATTTTTTATACGTGGTAGAGCCATGTTGCAGCTATATTAGTAGTATAGTTGTAGCACGAATGGGTCGGCTCGATCGGGGAAGGACCACACTCTCACAGAATACCATCGTAAAATAGCAGTTTAACACTGCTGTGTTTCGTATGGTGAGTGTAGAGATCCGGAGACCCTTTTTACTGGAAAAGAGGCATTCCATCTTAGTCCTCACGGGTGACAACACATCTGCATTTTGATTCGCAAACGAGGATAGATGTAGATGTCTATGGGCCACAGCGACCACTTACCATCAGGTGAACTGTGTGCTCGTTTGTCACCCTATCCTATTTATAAAAAAATTATAAAAAATTATCAGGATGCTGCTGCCCATCTTCTGTGTCAATTTTCCTCTGTTGCCCCTTACGACACTCGCGGGATGATATGCGATAGTGGATATTCTTACACTGCCACTACAGGGTGCACCACATGGCATCACCGAGTAAAGGTATTTCTGAGATTACACAGCTATCAAATTTAGAAAATCTCCAGGCATTTCCTACACGACTAGATTGTTTTTATACAAAAGTGACAATCTTTTTATAGAAGTAAGCTGGTGGTCAGTGGATGCTGCGGCACGTATCTATCCTCGATTAAAAATCAAAATGTAGATGCGTGGTTAAATCTGAGGATCCAGACTAAAAGGGTCTCCGGTTCTCTTTATCTACCATACCAAACACAGCAGGATCATGCTACTCTTTCACACTATAGTAAAATTATTTTGTCCGTGCAGTTGGGGTCATAAATCATAGCTCGGCCTCAGCCCGGCTAGGGTGGTGAGCATGTTGCGCGGGTGCAACGCCATTATCGATAACAACAAATGAATCATCGAAGGCGGGTACACGGCGGCGGTGCGGTATACAAAGGCTGGTGCGACATTGTTATGTTATGAGTCATTTGTTTTCCATTATCACCCCCGACTAATACCTGCAAATTCGTGTAATGATAATTTAGTACATATATCGAAGAGAAATTTGTTTTTGCGCATTCGCTCTCCGAATTTCTTTAGTGACACAATGGCTACTCCTTTGTTTTGTACCAAAACGGCAGAATTTATTCAAAATAATATTTTGCGTGTTCGCACCAATATACCAGGACAAGCACGTGTTGTTATCAACATTGTTTTAACATTTTTCACTGAAATTAAAATAAATCCTAAATATATAATAGATAGAATAGTGTTAATTTCTGCCGTTCTCGTGAACTTACTGCGGCGATATGTGGTGTGAGTGTTAGAGCGGTCGACAAAATTAAAAAAGAATGTTTTAGTTTTATCACTAATCCACATAATGACAAAACTAAATACACTATCGATAACGCTTATCGACACCGATAATGCGCATCACTATGCTCGCCCTTAAGGCTCGTGAGTGGGAGAGAGAACGAAATACTCCGATGATTTATGACCCAAACTGCACGGACAAAATAATTCTAGTATAGTTCTCTGTGCTCGATCACTCCCCGGTCAAGCCGACCAATTAGTGCCGTAGCGTAGTTCGACCCAGTACAAAGTGTTACAATATAAACAATATACCTGGCAGCGCGTTAGGCGGTTGTGATCGCTTAGCAGCGGAAAGGTTAACGTCCGCACCGGCAAGCAGTAAAGCACGGACACAGTCAGGCGCGTTCGCTAGGCAAGCCATGTGTAATGGAGTATAGCCTTGCTTATTGTAATAGTTCAGAGTTGAAGAAGTTTTGTTAGCCAGAATCTGTAAAGAGATGTTGATTTGATATTCAACAGTACTGTTGTTGCTGCGATAGATCGAGACACGGCATCGGCGTCGGCAATATGTATGTTTCTCGAACCAATTCGAGCTCTTTTCGACCCAACCCCCAATTAAAGTTAAAAAGTTACAGCCTATATACTTCCCACTTCTGATCCTCATTTCTGAGAGGGTTTTAGGGGTAAGGAAGTGTCCGCCGCGCTGCCCCAATTTGTGTTGGCGAACTTCACATGTCTTTGAAATATTTTTCATATTTCTCAGACATGCCGGTTTCCTCACGACGTTTTCCTTCACTGACGAGCACGTGGTAAATCAGCACTTAAAATTGCAATTAAGGCTAAGCGTCCACTAGGCTCGCCGAGCCGAGTCGAATCGAATCGCAGAAAGTCGTCACCTTTATATTTACTATGAAACTGCGTCTATTAGCGACGGCAGACCGCGGCGCGCCGAATTGAATCGACTGCGCGAATTGCTTAACAGGCGAATTTCTTCGACGGTGCGATTCGATTCAACTCGGCGCGCCTCAGTCGACGCGGAGAAGTGGATGCGCGTCAGCGTATTTTAATTGATTTCCATTTCGTTTTCGTAAAAATCTTTTTGTTTAAATAAAAATGAATGAAGAACTATTGATATTAGTGGTCCAACAATATCCAGAATTGTTTAATCATGAAGATCCACATTATCATGATGAAATAAAAACATCTCTTCATCTGAGCTGTCCATGACGCAAAAACGACCTATTTTGATGAAGGATTTGCGATGAATGAACAATTCGATTCGATTCGTCAGAGATGGACGCACTGTGAATAAATGCGACTCGCTTCGATTCGACGCATTTCTGCTGTAGTCGACGCCAGGATTAATAATTTCATTGGTGCCGGCGCGGATAGAACCCGGTTTGCTCGCGTACTGTGAAATTTACAGCAAACGCTAACCATCTAAGCTACCATGACTATTACCCCATACTATTAACCCCCAATTACTCTTTGGAAATAAAGTAATTTTTTAAGTCTAAAAAGGTCCTCTAGAATATTTCAAATTCCAAATTTCATGAATAAACCTCGTAATCCAGTTCGTGAGTTATTAAGGTCTGAAAGTACCATTTTAATCACTGTTATTTACTGATTCACTGACGCACCAATAACCTAGACCATTTCTAGGTGACTTATATACTAGAAATTTTGCATTAGCGTAGATCATTAAGTGTATACAAAGGAAAAATCTGAAAACTGACTATCATTAAACGTGATGATATTTAATACAAACTCATTTTCCTTTATTTGTTCTATTTAATACTAAAATATAGTTTTAAATCAATTGAAGAACGTTATACATTCCTATAGTTATGATTTAAGGAACTGCTATAGAACTTGGCACTACACAAATTCTTTTATCGGCGGAGCCGACAACCCCGATCGTCGTTTGTACCGAACTTCCCATTCCACTCGATAACCTGTGACCAACGAACTCTAAAAACTACGTGACCTTTTAATTTTGCAATCCGTGCGAAAAATTATCAGAGCATAATTTTAAATGTTTACAAATAATTATTTTAGACTAAGATTATAGTTAGTTAAATCGCTTAATAATAATATCCAAAAGATTTATAAATTCTGGATTGCGTTTAAATTACTCTTAAACGATAAATGGTTGATGTTTATTTATGTTGATTGTCCTTGCAGATTTCTTTTATTTAGTTATTTTTTGGAGCTACTTTATATAATGATTTCTTAAATTTAGGCGAATATTAAACGTTAAAAGTAATTTCTATTTTGAAGGACGTTATCGCGTTATTTGCTTATTTTTTAATTATACTTATATCGTTGAAACGTTGTGTTTGCTTGAACGTGCCGGATCATGATATTATCACATCAGATTTTGGTTTTATGTAGACTTAGTTTATTTTCTAAGCCATCATCATCATCAAAATCTCGAATGGTAGTAAATTTAAATAACATTGTGCATAGTTAGCAGATAATGATAAATTATGTACATAAAATGAACTTTTTAAGTATGTCTGACTACCGTTACGTCACGCCTACTTAAGTCCACTGCTGAACATAGGTCTCCCCCATAGAATGCCTCATAGGGCTGATATTTGCCATAGTTGCCACGCTTGGCAAGCGGGTTGGCAACCGCAGTTTATATTTATTTTTAGTCGTTATTAGGAAGACGTTGCTGCCTATCTCCTCATTTGTTTCTCTCCGTCGCATCTTACACGGTTTATAAGTACGCCTGATTAGCTCAACAAATATTGGAGAAAGTACGAAATAAGTTCATTACAACTAAATTAGTTTAAACATTTTAACAATTTAAATATATATATATATATATATATATATATATATATATATATATAATCCTATATAAATAAGCAAGGATTGTGAAGAATATATGAGATTATTGATAATAAATTCCACTTATATATTACATTGACTACTTACATTAATAATTTCCTTATTACTAGCTGCGGCATAATGGAAAACGCTGTTTCCCTCCAGATCGATTGCGTTTAGAGAGCAGTTCAAAGATAGGAGAGTCTGCACCATGCGAACATTGCCTGTTTTCACTGATACCTAGTCATATGCAAATTTATTAACAAAAAGAAAAAGTTTAGAGAGCTAATGTTAGTGCACACAAACTTATGATATCGTTATTTTTTTCATCAATTTTATTTAATAGAATAAGTGTGACAAATGAGCACACAGTCCCCATGATAGACTAAGCTAGAATGCCTTGTTACCAGTAATAAAGTTCTCCGGTTTTCTACACTCATCATACGACAAATTCAATTCATCTTCATCATCATCATCATTACAGCCCTTCACAAGTCCACTGCTGAATATAGGCCTCCCCCAAGAAATGCCACAAAACACGGTCCTGAGCCACCTGCATCCATCGACTTCCTGCATGTCTTACCAGGTCGTCACTCCATCTAATGGGGGGTCGCCCTACACTTCGCCTACCGGTACAAGGCTGCTACTCGAGAACCTTTTTTCCCCGTCGGTTGTCGGTTCTTCGAGCTATATGGTCAGCCCATTACCACTTCAGCTTACTAATCCGTTGGGCTATGTCGGTTACTCTGGTTCTACTGCGGATATCCTCATTTCTAAGTTTATCACGCAGAGACACCCCGAGCATAGCCCTCTCCATAGCTCGCTGAGCGACCTTGAGCTTCCTCATACGGCCAGCAGTGAAGGACCACGTCTCAGATCCGTAAGTCATCACTGGCAACACGCACTGGTTGTACAGTTTCGTTTTCAGGTTTTGAGGTGTGTCTAACGAGAAGGTGTGTTGTAGTTTCCCGAATGCTGCCCAGCCGAGTTGAATCCGTCGATTGACCTCTCGCTCGAAGTTGGACTTACCTAGTCGGACTGTTTGTCCCAGGTAAACATACTCGTCAACAACTTCGAGCTTAGTGTTCCCAACAACTACCGGCATAGGTGTGACATGCACGTTAAAGATGATTTTTGTTTTGTCCATGTTCATCTTAAGACCTATCCGTAAGGAGACACTATTGAAGTCATTGAGCATAGTGCTTAGGTCCTCCAGCGATTCTGCCATAAGGACTATATCGTCGGCAAATCGAAGGTGAGTGATGTACTCGCCATTGATGTTAATACCGCATCCTTTCCAGTCCAGTAGCTTGAAAACGTCTTCCAATGCAGCGGTGAAGAGTTTCGGGGATATAACGTCACCCTGTCTTACACCTCTCTGCAGTTGGATAGGTTTCGTACTCGGATTCTGTACTTGGATAGCCATCCTACCTCTACTGTACAAACACTTCAGTACTTCGACATATCGACAGTCAACTTGGCACCGCTGAAGGGACTGCAACACCGCCCAAATTTCGACGGAATCAAAGGCTTTCTCATAGTCCACATACGCAAGGCAAAGTGGCAGATTGTACTCCTCTGTCTTCTGTACAATTTGCCGAAGAGTGTGTATGCAGTTCATGGTACTAAAGCCTTTTCGGTAACCGGCTTGTTCGGGAGGCTGGAAGTCGTCAAGTCTGCGTGCGAGACGATTCGTAATGACTCTCGAAAGCAGCACGTAGACGCGGCTCAGAAGGGAAATCGGTCTGTAGTTATTCAAGAGAGCTTTGTCGCCTTTCTTGAAGAACAAGACCACCACACCTCTGCTCCACGCCTCCGGAGTAGTGCCATCATGGAGGACGGAATTAAAGAGCTTCTGAAGGACTTCAAGTACCGGTTTTCCACCCGCTTTCAGAAGCTCCGCTGTAATTCCATCCTCACCCGGGGACTTGCCGGTTTTAAGGTGCTGGAGAGCCATTCTAATCTCGCTCAGACTGACGTCCAGAATATCTTAGGAATAGTGTCGATCCAAGAGTCGCTCTTGGATTGTTACTCACACTAGCGTGTGAGTAACGATCCAACGATAACGCGTACAGTTGCCCATAGAACCTCTCAATCTCACTCAAAATCTCAGGTGTCCCGGAAACGGTGCCGCCACAGGTCTTCAGCTTTGACAGTTGGCTTCTTCTGGCAGACAGATCTCTGGCAAAGACTTTGAAGCCTTGGTTCCGCTCGATCGATTCTTCAATACCAGCTGTATTGAAGTTACGTACGTCCCGCAGCATGCATTTGGAGATCTGTCTGTTCAGTTGCCTGTATGCTGTCAAATCTGTTGAAGTCTGCAGCTTCATTTCCCGTCTAACAGCTATGAGATTAAGAGTGTGATCGGAGAGCTTTTGTGTTTTTCTGCGGCGGGTCTTGCAGAACTTAGCTCCGACCGCATGAACATTTTCCACGAACTTATCATTTATATCGTCCACTTCATTGCAGTCTTGCAGGCACTGAAAACGGTTTTGTAACTCGAGCTGAAAGGTTTCGGGACTTTGGACTAGAGCACGAGGGGGATGGAGCGTTAACTTCATTAGACGAGATCTCTTCAACTAACGTTTGGGTTCAGTGTGCCTCTAACTATTCGGTGATCGCTACCAGTTTTCATCCTCGCGATCACTGAGACATCACTGAACAGTTATGGTCTGGTCGTCACAATGAAGTCAATCTCATTTTTTGCCGAACCGTTGGGGCTCGACCAGGTCCACTTCCTGTGGGGCCGCTTCTTGAAGAAAGAGTTCATCAAAAAGAGTCCCTCTTTCTCCATGAAGTCGGCCAGCTGCTGCCCCCTTGGGTTCCGTTGCCCTATTCCAAATTTTCCTTCTTTCAGCTCACCGTTCTCTCTTGTGCCTAGTTTTGCATTGAAGTCTCCCATTACCACCGTATAGTGGGTTTTGGAGGAATGCATGGCTCTAGAAATATACTCATTACATTTCCTCCACCTCCTCATCGGGGTGTGCCGAGGTTGGTGCGTAAACCTGTATGACCTTCAGCGAATACCGTTTGGTGATTCTGAGTATAAGGTACGCAACCCTCGTCGACACACTCCCAATCTTTACAACCTTGTTATTGAGAGACTTGTGGACGATAAATCCGACACCTCCTTGGAACAGATGGTCGCCCTCCCGGTGATAGAACAAGTTGCTGGATTCGAGGATTACCGTGTCTTCCCCCTCTCTTCGGACCTCGGATAATCCTATAATATTTCAGCGTAAATTGTCTATCTCTTCTTCCAGCTCCAGGATCTTCTCGTCAGTCCTCAGGGTGCGTGCGTTATAAGTTACCAGGTCGAGTCGTCATAGGTGGCAACCGAACCTCCACCGGAGATTCTTAGTACATAGGCTGCACTAAAAGTATCGGGAATGGAATATTTCCACTGTTCCTCTAATATTAAAATCTTTTTAATTGAAAACTCCTTGGTTTTAAAAATCGAATACCATTTATTTATTTAAAAAAAGATTCTCGGTCTTGTCACAAGGTTTTGTCAAACTTGTTTAGTCGTTGAGAAAATGGAATTAACTCGAGAAAATTCAAGAGCGATGATTTATTATGACTTTCGAAGTGGTTTAACACAAAAACAGTGTGATGACCGGAGGATTTCTACATTTGGTGATGAAGCCCCATCCAAAACCATAATTTATCACTGGTTTGCTGAATTTCAACGTGGACATGTCAAGCTCAGTGATGATCCCCGTCAAGGTCGTCCAAAAACTGCAGTCACCCAAGAAAACGTTGATGCTGTGCGTATGCTGATTGAGGAAGATCGACATGTGACATATCGCGAAATTCAGGCAACTTTGGACATTGGCATGAGTCAAATACAAATAATCTTGCATGAACAGTTAGGTGTAAAAAAGTTGTTTTCCCGATGGACTACCGCATTCGCTCTGTGAAGAGCAAAAAGTGGCTCGCGTTACTTGGTGCGATTCCACGCAGATCCTCAAATGCTGTATACAACATCGTATCAGGTGACGAATCCTGGATATACGCGTACGAACCCGAAACAAAAAACCAGTCACGAGTTTGGGTGTTCGAAAATGGGTTAAAGCCAACAAAAATTGTACGTTCACGGAGTGTTGCAAAAAAAAATGGTGGCCACGTTTGTCTCCAAAAGCGGCCATGTTACGACTATTCCTCTTGAGGGACAAAGAACGGTTAATGCAGAATGGTATGCTAGCATTTGTTTGCCACAGGACGTTTCTGAACTCCGTAAAGAGAACTGCAACCGCCGCATCATCCTCCATCACGACAATGCGAGTTCTCACACCGCACACAGAACAAAATAGTTTTTAGAGCAAGAAAACATAGAATTATTAGACCATCCGCCGTACAGCCCCGACCTAAGCCCTAATGATTTTTATACTTTCCCTAAAATAAAGAATAAATTGCGTGGACAGAGATTTTCATCACCTGAAGAAGCTGTGGACGCCTACAAAAAGGCTATTTTGGAGACTTCCGAATGGAATGGTTGCTTCAATGATTGGTTCCATCGTATGAAAAAATATGTCAAATTTCGCGGAGAATACTTCGAAAAGCAATAAATACATTTTTAAATAGTAATGTTGTGTCACTTCCTTGATTCCCGAAATTTTCAGTGCCGCCCTCGTACCCCTTGCCCCACCGTTACCGTAGCCAGGAATAGCGCGGCCGCTGGGGACTGGGGGCCGTCTTTTCGTAACTTTTTTTATTGAGGTGTATATTGCCATAGTTGCCACGCTTGGCTACTGGGTTGGCAACAGCAGTTTTTTTTATTGGGATATTGCTGTTATCAGGAAGATGCTGCTGCCCATCTCCTGCCTGTTTCCCACTGTCACCTTTTACGACACCCACGGGAAGATATGGGGTAGTGGATATTCTCAACCGCCACTACACGGCATTTACTTCTTATTATTTGTTTTTTATTTTTTTAGTTCATACAATAACAATTATATTCATCATCACCAACATTATTTACGTCCACAGCTGCACACGCCTTTTCAAGAATAGCATAGGCCATTTTCGCAAGTACCTATATCTTAGAAGATCTGCTCATGCTCACCTCACTGGGCAGGGAAATGGTGGTAATGCTATGTTATATTTTTATAATACATTTTTGATAAGATGGTACATTGAAATATTATTGACGCACCATTAATGGAGTGGCTCCAGTAGTTGGATCTGCGTCATCGACATGCCTCTGGACATCGGGTTCGTTGAACAATTCGCAGAGGCCGAAGTGAGCCACCAAATGCGCAATTGTCCATGATTGATGTTCTGATAATGTGTCACATATCTTCTGTAAGGACTGAACTGAACACTACAAGAAAAATTAATAAATGTAATAAAGTTCTTGTAATTTAATTTTTCAATTTTCATTAATACTTAAATAAAATACTATTTAAACACTTTTTTAAAATGACTGAAATTTATTAACAGTTTCATATAGAGTAGTGTCTAGTATAACCTCTACTGAAATTAAAAAACATCCTAATCTCAACAGAAAAGATGGCTGGCTGCTACCATCTGCCTGGGATCATCCTAATCTCAACAGAAAAGATGGCTGGCTGCTACCATCTGCCTGGGATCCCATAGTTAATAAGATTAAATCCTAAGCCGAGCATACTACTGTAAGACTTCTAGATACTGTAAGTTCATTCCGCAGACCAAAAATTAATAATTAAAAGTGGAAGGTAGCCTTCGTTAACTGTGACATCAGGACGTTAAACACCTCAGTTCCTCCCGTGATCATGGGTGCTGTAAAGGGCCCAAAACGTTGGGAATTAAAAAAGTTTGAATTAAACACCATAAAATATGTACTATTTGTATTATTCCATTTAAATTATAAAATATATTTCCCACGCTTTATTCAAATATTAATGTAATTTAACTATATAATGAGATACTACTAAAAAGATTTCAAATGATACTAACCTCTTTCGTGATTTTTATAAAAAGTGGAATTTTTTCTTTAAAAACTATGAACTTATCTTCTGCACTTTCTTGACTTTCTGATCGAAATAAACTGTAATAATGTCATGAATTATACAGTAAAGTTAAATATTGTTGAATTAAATATTATTGGCTGATACAATATTTGAAAATGAATAGCATTCTCTGACCTGAACATTTGATGTAGGCTTTCAGTAAAAGGTTTATGTAGAACAATTTCATAAAGTTTATCTTTAGGGTTCTTGCTATCAGGGGGAATTTTTGGTCCATATAGTAACATAGAATCTTCCCTGTAATGTATCGGCCTAGAAATATAGTTGTCTGACCGCACTTCTAGGACTTTAGTCGGCAGCTCCTCAATGCCGAGAAGTCCACGAAAGACTTGAAAAATACAAGTTTAATATTATTTCATTTAATTTTAAAAAATACACTCATAATGAAATAAATACAAAAGAGCATCTTGATAAGTATTTCCATAAAATAAAGACATTAAATGAAGTAATAAGAAAACTTTAATATCTTTTAACTTTTAACTAGAACTTTCCTATAAGTACAAAATTAAAAATCACCCCAGTGAAAGTATCCTAAAACACAGTCAAGCTGTTTCTGA
This sequence comes from Parnassius glacialis, assembly GCA_033319125.1. Lineage (NCBI taxonomy): Eukaryota > Metazoa > Arthropoda > Insecta > Lepidoptera > Papilionidae > Parnassius > Parnassius glacialis. Next base: position 34,032,249 of record JAVANC010000018.1, read on the forward strand.
AAAAATCATGCATGTACAAACTTGTGGAAATATTCTTCGTTTTTTAAGTGAATTGAATATAGTTCTAAACTATAACTAATAACTAAATGAAAGTAAGTAAAGTTACAGCCTGTATAGACACAGGTCAATTTCACTTTTGAGAGGATGGAGGACTTATTCCACCGCAATGCTACAGTGCTAGTTGTCGAATTTCATATGATCTCGAAATATTATTCCTCAGACAAAAAATCCATCCATTCCATTTCACGATGTTTTCCTTGACTGCCTAGTGGTGTATAATGTGTGTAATGGTTAATATGCACTTAAAATTACAATTATCAATTTTATTGGTGCAGACGGGAATCGAACCCGGGAACTGTAAAATTTATGGCATGTGCTTAGCCCCTAAGCTACCACAGCTCTTATTAATTAATTATTTAAAATATACTTACATGAATTAAACATTTTTGAAAATTGTCTCAAATTATACAAAAACTTTATTCGAGTATGTAAATCACAATAAAAGCCTACGATTAATAACAATAGTTTTTATACATCATTATCATTGTTTGTACGTTTCAACTTTCAACACTATTTATTACACCATCGAACAGTGTTGCCAACTGCTAGCTTTACCCAGTTGCTAGACATTTTTCAAAATGTTGCTAGATTGCCAGCTTTTTTTACCCCAAAAAGTTGCTAGAAGTAGCTAAATGTTACAGTGGTAGGTAGATTACAATAAAATGTCAATTTCTGACAATCATTTTTAATTTCCAACAAGAAAGTTAAAAATGTCTTTTGTGGCACAAATAGTTTTGTTTTGAAACGCTTAACGTGACAAAGTTCTATGTTGTTTACATATTATTGCTCGTGACTGTACGTTACTGAATAAAAAAAATAAGTTTAAAATTAATCAATCAAAGAACAAGATGTCGATATTTGGAGTTCAGTCTCTTTCGTCGTTAATTCCGAATATTTTTCAGCGGTGCCCATTTTATACAGCATATCTTTAGATAAAACACGGTTCTAGCAGCATTTACCACTTTTCCTGAGGGAGTCACTAATGCAGAGGATTGAGTTCAGAGTTATGAAACTCAACTATCCTTTAAATTCGTCCATATTTTCCCACTTTCAAATAAAATTAGTTTATATGGATAAAACAAAACAACACAAGGTGGAATACGAGTAGCGTGTACTATTTTGGTTAGTGGTAGCTTAGTGAGTAATCTGTCCAACACCGACCCAAGCCTACCATAGCATCTATGACCATAGATTCGCGTTTACTTTTTATTTTTTCTTTCGAGACTCGGTACCCTACTCTAAGAATCTCGATAGCCTCACGTTTCATGATGAAATGAAAAGTTGCTAGAAAAAGTAGCTAAAAAGTTTAGCTACAAATTTCATTAAATTGTAGCTGTACGTCACCAAAAAATAGCTATATCTAGCTATAAAGTTGCTAAGTTGGCATCACTGCCATCGAAATGTTTCTCCTCTTGCCAAAACCAATTTGTCAAATTCCCCGAAAATCCAGGTCAAATTCCCCAATTTAGGTACAAAACTTCAACAGATTCCCCACAAATTACCCTCATTTTTATTTTAAGAAATGAAACAATTTTCAACTAATTTTATAAGATTTATTTTTTAACTAACATTTTTTTCTTTTTACCGAATTTTTTTCACACTTTCCATATTTTTGTAACAAGCATTTAATTCTATGGAGTATTTTTAATTTTTTTTTTATAGGATAAGGGTGACAAACGAGCACACAGTCCACCTGATGGTAAGTGGTTGCTGCGGCCCATAGACATCTACATCTATCCTCGTTTGCGAATCAAAATGCAGATGCGTTGTCACCCGTGAGGACTAAGATGGAATGCCTCATTTCCAGTAAAAAGGGCCTCCGGCCACCTGCACTCACCAAGCGTAACGCAGAGGTAAACTTCTACTTCACGCTGGTATTCTGTGAGGTCGTGGTACTACCCCGGTTCGAGCCGGCCCATCCGTGCTACAGCAAAAGCTGCCGCATGGCTCAACCACTGTAAAAATTCCTTCCCTAGTTGCCATTAAAAAGTACCTCATTTATATGCATGCGGTTATATAATTCAAAATTAAAAAATAAGAAACAAAAAGCATTAAATGATACACAAAAGTTGCCGAAATATATCTGAATATTAAATGTGCTCCAATGAAGATAATTAAAAAAGGGAGTCATTCGATATTCATAAGTAACCTAACAAAAATGTTAAGATAAGTATTAAGATTTCTTGAAAAAGGTTCTGAGTTGGTTCGGGCTATTGATTTTCAAAATACCCGCATAATACAAATTCCCAAAAATGCCCAACCAACTATAAATTCCCTGCTATTTGGGGAGTTCCCCACATGTTGGCAATATAATAAAAAGTGCTTCTGTCTATGTCACAGATTACGCATAGACTTCGAATATACTTTATTTAGTATTTATATATATTTTTTTTATTTTTTTTTGGAGCTTATGGCCTGGTATCTAGACCTTTAGGCCAAGTCTTGAGTATTTTTATTCGGTTTATTATAATTTCCCCAAGCCTTGTCTTTATGTATTATTATCCTTCATAGTTCACTGCTTCACAATATGTTGATGCGTCACATTGTGCTGCCCTTGGGAGATTTTGACGGCAACTTGAGCCAGCAGGCAGCCGACAGTTGGCGATGGTATCTAAAGGCGTCTATGCGAACAGCTTATCTTGAGAATCCATCACCATCAGAGCACTTGTTTCACCGTTTCCACTAATAGTTCACATGCGTAGACAGTTAATACATTAAATCGCACCACTTTTACATATCAAAATCCACTTCAAACTATTATTTAAACTATAATACAGGAGCAGCGAATCACCGCCGATCAAGTTCCCGCCAAAACTCGATTTATATATTTATTAATTTATTTAGACTTACCAACTAAGTACATATGAAAACATTTCGGCTACATTTTGTTATAACATTATATATATATATATATATATATATGTATGTATTATATACTGGCGTAAAGACAACGCTCCTACCCCAGCCTACGAATTTGGAGTATATACGAGTATGTTACTGTAAAAGCCCGTATTTAGGTAAATCTTAGGATTTTCTTCTAAATCTTAGAATTTACCAACATAGCTGGTAAATGTAAGGTTTGGTATAAAATAAGGCGATTTTTGGAGCTTTTACCATTAGAGTTTGGTACATGCTAGGTTTTACCAATGACTATTAGTAATGTTGGTTTTGGAAATAAAAATATATACTATAAGTAGAAAGTATTTATTAAACATCGAATCATGTTACCGAATAAATATAAAAACATTTTTATGATGAGTTTTTATGTCCAGATTCCATAAAATCTTTGTATCATACTCATTTTGTTTTATAAATACTTCTAGACAACAAAAAAAGTACGTACTAAGCGACCGACTGTGTCGAGCGGAGAAAGGTGACAATACAAATTGTCCGCGAGCAACGAAAATATACACTACGCGAACCGCGAGCGCGATAATGCGCCAAACACTTGTAGACATGACTATTTTTCAATATTTTACGTGTCTTTCAGATAAAGCCTAAGATTTACTAAGTGAATTGTAGTAAAAATCCGAAATTAACGATCACAACAGAACAGTTTGAACTTTTACCATTAAGACTTGGTAAATCATAGGCTTTACTGGAAAATCTTAAGATTTACCGTAGTTCGAGCTTTTACAGTAACATATATATAATAAAAAATACTGACAGTCGTATTTCATATAGCACATCTCAAAAATATAAATTACTTAAACTGCACGTATGTAGCATAGAAATAAAAAATTGTTATCTTTAACAATTTTTTATTTCTAAGCTTCACTTTATAACGTCGATACTGCTTCAAATAATTAGGATTGGGTACTTTTTGCAATATTAAAAAAAAACTGCACCTCACTCGACTATAATTGTACCATCGTTAGAAATTTATAAAAGGCAATGATAAGCACCAAAAGTTAATAAAATCAAATTATATATATATATATATATATATATATATATATATATATATATATATATATATATATATATATAGTTAAGTGTCGATGCACCACAGTAGCCCCACCTACGAATTTGGAGTATATATAAAATAACTAACAGACGTATTTTAAAAAGTACATCTCAAAAATAATTATTATTTAAACTGTACCAATGTAGTTTATAAATAAAAATTGCTAAAGATCGTTCACATTATAATGTCAAGCATGACAAAACTGCACCCTGCTTGAATATAACTGCACAATTGTTAAAAACGCAAAAATGCAATATTAAGTGCAAAAAGGTAAGAAAACCAAATAAGAGTAAAATAGTACACACATAAACGCTGCGTTATGGATGGGCATACATAGAGCAGCGATGTGTGTATGAGCTCGCACTGACGGGTTTACCGACAGGGTCACAGACGCTCTGTCCGGGTACAAACCGTTTAGCGCTGCGTCGGCTCAGTCAGGGTATGAACGAAAGGGCTGTTAAAGAGTAAAAGTTAGAGTTGAGTTTAGAGATTTTGTATTATAAAATAGGACAATATAGATTTATCTAAGTAAATAATTAGTGTTCTGCATAAGCAAGATTTAACATACCATTATATATGCAAAGCATATAGTAAGTGGTTGCTCATTAAAAAAAAAATCAATGAAATGATTATAATTATTGACATAATTTCTTAAATTATTCACATGATTGATTTTCGACGTAATTAGGTAGCTTCCTCTGATTTACTGTTTACTCTGTGGTTATAAGGTGAGCTCTGTGGTCTTCTTCTTAATAACTGGCTTTACGGCTCTGGGATATAGCTCTTCTGAGCCTGAAGTTACAGTATATTATAATAATTATCCTTCATAGTATATGGCTTCACAATATGTTGATGCATCACATTGTGCAGCCCTTCGGTGATTTTTACGGCAACTTGAGCTAGCAGACAACTGACGGTTGGCGATGGTATCTCAAAGCGCTTAAGCAGACACGCCTTATTTTGAGAATTACATCACCATCAGAGCACTTGTTTCACAGTTTCCAATAATAGTTCACATGCGCAGACACTTAATACACAAAATCGCACCACTTTTACATATCAAAGTCCACTTTGAACCATTATTTAAACTATAATACAGGAGCAGCAAACCGACGCTGGTCAAATTCCCGCCAAAAACTCGTGAGCTCTGAGGTTAATGGTTATAACGTAGAGAAAGAATGAACTACATTGTACATACTCCCTCTACGGGTTATAAGCTTCCTCTGATTTACTCTTTACTCTGTGGTTACAAAGGTTTTTTTTATATATAACAGGGGGCAAACAAGTATGCGGCTCACCTGATGTTAAGTGACTACCGCCGCCCATGAAAACCGCAACACCAGGGGAATTTCAGATGCGTTGCCGGCCTTTTAGAAAGGTGTAAGCTCTTTTCTTGAAGGTCCCTAAGTCGTATCGGTCCGGAAAAATATCGCTGGTGGTACACAATTTCACAGAGAAGTTGTACGAGGAAGAAAACTCCTAGTAAAATGCACAGTCGTGGATCGCCAAGCATCCAGATGGTGAGGATGGTATTGTGAATTTTGACGCGATGTGCGTTCGTGAAATTTGGCGACTGAAATTAATTCGAACAATTCCTCAGAGCAATCCCCGTGGTATCGAATTTAGATAGAAAATGCAAAATGATGCAACGTCCCTACGCAGTGCCAGTGTATCGAGACGATCAGAAAGAACTCGGCCGTCCACGATTCGAACCGCTTTGCGCTAGATGCGGTCAAGTGGAAGGAGCTGGCACTGGGGTGCCTCGGCCCAGAGATGAGAGCAATATTCTATGTTAGGCCGGATTTGCGCTTTGTAAAGTTAATTGATAGAATCAGGCGTTACTTTGCAGAAATCCATTATAATGGGGTTGTTGTAAATTATTTTGCTTAATTCCGCGTAAAGAAAGAAAATTATGTGTCCTGCCCAGCTTTAAGGGGGACCTCCCACCTCCCTCAATCGCGCGCACTATACCCGTCGCCGTCAATCCCAGCACTACCATCCTCAGCACCACCACACTAGGCAGGACACACCACTCTCGAAAATACGACACGTGTTTCGCCTCTACACGAGGCATCCTCAGGGGAAGTATGTCATGCGTGGCAACATAAATTAGCCGCTTTTTATTGTTATATTAATCGTTTGTTTACTGTACCGTTAAGTAAAGAAAATTATTTAAAAGAGCTTAATGTGATTTATCAAATTGCAGTCTCTAACGGCTACTCAAAGAATATCATTGACAATGTAATAAAAAAGAAACAAAAACTTGTCGTACCCAATTCTCTGTACGCGGTTAAACCTCAAAGTGATCGTCGATATGTTGGCAGTTTGACCTACTTAGGTTCTATATCTGAAAAAATAGCTAACACTCTTCGACATAGTGGCGTGTACGTGGCATTCAAAACAAACAATTCACTTAGGAATATCTGTAATTATAAAGATAAGTTAAATATTGGTCTAAAGTCTGGTGTTTATAAACTTGTTTGTGACGAATGCCAAGCCTTTTACGTAGGTCAGACTGGTCGCAACTTCGAAACACGTTATAAAGAGCATTTAGCCGCGTACAGGAATTGTAACCCCGATAAATCACATTTTGCTAAACATCTCTTAGACACTGGACACAGCCTAGCCAATGACCACTCCTTTAAAGTCTTACATACTTGTAATAAAGGGCTACGACTGTGTGTGTTGGAACAGTTAGAGATATTAAAAAATAATAACGGTATGTTGCACTGCTGAATGAACAAACAAATGTTTCCAACTCGCCTCTCTTAAACATGTTTAAGCCTGCTCCGTGATGATATATAGCCTCGCAACATGGTCGTTTGTCACCCTCACGGTGCGGTGGTCAGCATTTGGTTGCGTGGTTATAGGGTAGGCGGACGTTTCGCAGTAGTTTGTTGTTAATTTCACAGCAAATATCGGCGTACGTCAGGCGGTGATTTATCGCATGACGTAATCGCTCGCTACGTAATTGGAGCGCGGTTGCGTCAGCAAGTAGTATAAATAGCAGTAGTTTCGGCTCGCCGCTCACTTAGCGGCCAGCCTCCGCAGAGTCTACTTCACCTGAGGATGCCTCGTGTAGAGGCGAAACACGTGTCGTATTTTCGAGAGTGGTGTGTCCTGCCTAGTGTGGTGGTGCTGAGGATGGTAGTGCTGGGATTAACGGCGACGGGTATAGTGCGCACGATTGAGGGAGGGTGGGAGGTCCCCCTTAAAGCTGGGCAGGACACATCATTTTCTTTCTTTACGCGGAATTAAGCAAATTAATTTATTACAACCCCATTCTTTGTAAAGTTGCAAGCGAAGTGCCGGCATGAAATACTGCCTCGCTCTGCTGAGCACGCCAAGCTTTTTAGAGGCCAATTTGGCTTTCCCTTCCAAGTGACCACGAAACTGCACACTATTCGATATGTCGACGCCGAGGATTCCGATGCTAGCTGAGGCAGCAAGGGGAGAGCCTTGAAACTGACGAGATACGACAAAGGGGTTCTTTTTAGCGGTAAACTCTTCACGCAATGCCAGTGTATCGAGAAGATCAGAAAGAACTCGGTGGTCCACGATTCGAACCGCTTTGCGCTAAATGCGGTCAAGTGGAAGGAGCTGCACTGGATGTGCCGGCATTAAATACTCCCTCGCTATGCTGAGCACGCTAAGCTTTTTAGAGGCCAATTTGGTCTTTCCTTCCAAGTGCCCACGAAACTGCACACTAAAAAAAGTACTCGGCAACGCTTTCCCGAGAAATATTGGCACGGCCGGTGTATAAAGCATCACCAGTGCTGTCGTCTGCATAGCAATGAATGCTACCAGCTTGCAACATATCTTTGATATGCAGTAGAAACAGCGTTGGTGATAGCACGCAGCCTTGTGGAACACCAGCGTTAATAGGCTTGTAATCAGAGCATGCACCGTCTACTACGACGTTGATGCTCTGATCAGCAAGGAAACTGGTGATTCATTTGCACAATTTCACGGGAAGTCCATAGGAAGGAAACTTTGATAGAAGCGCTTTGTGCCAAACCGGATCGAAAGCCTTCGCTATGTCCAAACTAACGGCCAATACCTCCCCCTTGGACTCTACTGCCTCCGCCCATCTATGAGTCAGATAGACCAGAAGATCAACAGCTGATCGACCCCGACGAAAACTATACTGGCGGTCACTAATCAGCTGGTGATCCTCAAGGTACCTCATGAGCTGGCAGTTTATAATAAATTCTATTATTTTGAAGAACAAGGAGGTGATGGCGATAGGCCTGTAGTTGGACGGGTCTGAGCGGTCGCCTTTTTTAGGGACCAAAGCTGTCTTCCATGAATCCGGGATTACGCCTTGGGAGTTGGAGTACCGGAAAAGATGCATTAAAACCGGTCCCAACTCCGGAGCAGACGTCTTCAGCACAATGGAAGGAACTTCATCAGGCCCACTCGACTTGCTGACGTCCAGGGAGAAGAGTGCTTTACGAACGGAGCGCTGTGTAAATCGCACGTCCGGCATGAGCACTCACACCACGGGATAGTCGGCGGTGTGTTCCCCCCGTCATCTAGAGTCGAGTTGGACGCAAAGAGAGAGCTTAAAAGGTCGGCTTTCTCCTTTGCGGCATGGGCCAGTGAGTCGTCCTCTCTGTGCTGAGATGGAAGAGATGGCTGACAGAAGTTCCCTTGGACAGCCTTGGCAAGAGACCAGAATGCACGGGTTCCCGAAGGAAGGCAAACTAGCCTCTCGCCAATTCTGCCGATATGTTCAGACCTTGCCTTGGCAATAACGCTTTTGAAGGACCTGGAGGCGGAATTATACTTCTTTTTAAGTGCGCTGGTAACTACATCCCGAGATGTTGATGCATCAGCCCAGGCCCGGGAGCAACCCTGCTTATAGCGCGATGCTATTTTACAGGAGCGACCAAACCATGGCTGGGATCTGCCTCCGATGTGCACCACAGAGGATGGAATAAAAAGTTCCATACCCTGAAGTACCACATTAGCAACAAAATCGGCAACAACGCTGGCATCTTCCGGCGAGAAGTAAACCCGCCCCCAAGGGTAGGATGCAAAAAAGACGACCTATAGTGCCTAACACGGCGGCCTGCAAATCGCAACTGCGATGGGAGCGTGAGTGGCATCATACTCCGGATCAGACAATGGTCCGAAGAGCCCAAAGGAGCATTGATGGACACCTGATATCCGTCCGGATAAGAGGTCAACAGAAATACCAACAGGGAAGGTACATGATCCTCTACATCTGGGATCTGCGTAGGCGAAGTAACCAGTTGTGTTAGACCATATGCCAAGGCAAAGTCATAAACAGATCTACCCGCATGATCGGTTAAACGGGAACCAAGCCATTCAACGTGGTGGACGTTAAAATCGCCGAGTAACACGATCTCTGCGGATGGGACCTGTTGTAGCACGGAGTCTGCAGCCATTTGGACGTGGTTGATGAGTTGGTCTGTGTCGGCATTACCCCTATGGGACCTATAGAGGCCCCCGTAGACGCGGGGATGGTTGTCGCTGTCCACGCGCAACCATAGGATGGACAGGTCCGTACCTTCAATTGCCGAGGCGTTGAAAACAGATGTCATCTCTGACGTATACGCAAACTCCAGACCGAAGCACAAAGGAGTGTTCTAATTTGTACCTGAGTTAGGAGAGATATGAAGTATCAGCCGGAGAGGACATCTGAGTCTCGGTTAAAAAGAGCAAGGCCGGCTTCGCCGTCTCTAGATGGTAATGGACAGCGTTAAGTTTGGAATGCAGTCCACTGATGTTGCAAGTATTAACGGATTTCTTTAATTTTTTACGTGGTAGAGCCATACTGCAGCTATATTAGTAGTATAGTTGTAGCACGAATGGGTCAGCTCGACCGGGGAAGGACCACGCTCTCACAGAATACCAGCGTCAAATAGCAGCTTAACACTGCTGTGTTTCGTATGGTGAGTATAGAGAACCGGAGACCCTTTTTACTGGATACGAGGCATTCCATCTTAGTCCTCACGGGTGGCAACGCATATACATTTTGATTCGCAAACGAGGATAAATGTAGATGTCTATGGGCCACAGCAGCCACTTACCATCAGGTGGACTGTGTGCTCGTTTGTCACCCTATACTATAAAAAAATCCACTATCATGTAGATGAGGAGGTGGGGGGGGGGGAAGGGAATTGGGCCTCCAGCCACCTGCACTCACCAAGCGGAACACGGAGGTAAACCTCTAATTCATGCTGGTATTCTGTGAGGTCAAATTTTTTGTTCTGTGATCGAAAGCTGCTGCGTGGCTCTACCACTGTTAGTTTAGGTACAGTTTAATCAATCATCATCATCATCATCATTACAGCGTTTCATAAGTCCACTGCTGAACATAGGCCTCCCCCAAGTAATGCTACAAAGCACGGTCCTGCATCCATCGAGTTCCTGCATGTCTTACCAGGTCGTCACTCCATCTCGTGGGGGGTCGCCCTACACTTCGCCTACCGGTACGAGGCTGCCACTCGAGAACCTTTCTTTCCCATCGGTTGTCGTTACTCGAGCTATATAGCTGGCCCACTGCCACTTCAGCTTACTAATCCGTTGGGCTATGTCGGTTACTCTGGTTCTACTGCGGATATCCTCATTTCTAAGTTTATCACGCAGAGAAATCCCGAGCATAGCCCTCTCCATAGCTCGCTGAGGGACCTTGAGCCTCATACGGCCAGCAGTGAAGGACCACGTCTCAGATCCGTAAGTCTTCATTGGCACCACGGACTGGTTGTACAATTTTGTTTTCTGGTTTTGAGGTATGTCTAACGAGAAGATGTGTCGCAGTTTCCCGAACCCTGCCCAGCCGAGTTGAATCCGTCGATTGACCTCTCGGTCGAAGTTGACTTACCTTTTTTTTTATCGTGGGGATATCCTCATGGATACCTTCTGCTACCGGGGCAACAGAAAGGTTATGCCGGACTCTTACCGGGCAAAACCCCACGATGGTCTCCATCAGCGTATATGAGGGGTCCCGGGATCTCCGTCCGGAACGCAACCAGGGCCCCTCTCTCGCTTTGCTCCATTAAAGCACGTCCCGGGGGCAGCCCTTACTACCCCCAGCACCCTCGCAATGCTATCACGGTGCTCGAGACCACTTTCGAGTCACCGTCCTCCTCAGATGTTACATCACTAGACGCTCGGGGCCCCCGCTCCGAACGTCCGTAACCCCCGAGGCCCCGTTTTTGGTAGGGGGACACCATCATCAAGGGGAGGGCCGTGACGAACGCTTTGGCGGCGTCGTCTCCGAGCGGGATCTCTCCTCTCCCGACACCGCTCATCAGCCTCCTTCTGGACCATAACGGATTCACAGAAGGCGGCTACGGCTCTACATGCGGAGTCCCTGCTCAGCATCGTCACACAACTGGTGGCAGGGAGAGGTTCTGACCAATCCGGTTTACCGGGATCGTCCGCTCCCGTTCCCACGTTGGACATGTTGCCAGCGTATGGGATGCAGTCCTGTTCCTGCCCACCGCAGTGGAAACAGTTCGCCGTCGCTTCGCATCCAATCTTATACAAATAATCACCGAAGCACCCATGCCCGGTCATTATCTGTGTAAGTCTGTAGGTGAGTCTTCCTGTTCTTCGATGCATCCAGGCTGAAAAGTGCGGCAGGATTGCTTCAACAACGCGTTTGCAGGCATAACGCTCGTCAGATAGGCGGGCGCGCCAAGTTACGAACGCGTTAAGTCGTTCCTGCCGCTTGACTCCTTCGAACACCTCATCTGGCTCATTCCCGATGCTCTGGCGGAGGACACGCGTCCGGTCTTACACCCTCGCATTCATGTCCGCCAGTATGTCCAGTGGTGGAAAGCAAGCCAGGACTGTAGCCGCCTCAAAGGATATCGTGCGGTATCCTCGCCGATCCGTATGGCCATCCTCCGCTGCAACCTGTAGATTTTAGCTCTACAGCGTTGGATGGCCAGCTTTTTTGCCCAAACAGGCGCCCCGTACAAGACTACGGACCGTATCACTCCTACATAGAGGCGACGCACTTCTTCCCTGGGACCCCCTAGATTGAATCAGAATCAGAATCAGAATTTTATTTGCGTAAGATTGGGCAGCAGTCTATGCATAGCACCCGCTACCCTTTCAATTCGGGGGGCAAGGCGCTCGAAGTGTTCTTTGAAGCCCAATCGACTGTCCAAGTGGAGGCCTAGGTACTTCATGTACCCCCCCCCACTCGGATTTCAGACCCACCTACGCGGACGCAAGAGTCGGGTGGTTCCCTGCCGCGTCGTATTTTATGGAACCATAGGGCCTCGGTCTTGTGAGGCGCTATTTCTAATCCTAACTCGTTGAGTTTGACGACAACGACTTCTGCCCCAAGCTCGGCGAGCTCTTTGGCCCTCTCGAAGGCAACCACCAACGTGTCGTCGGCATAGCAGACGATATCTACGCCAGCGGGAAGTTCAACTCGCAGAACCGCATCATAGGTGAGGTTCCACAGTAGCGGTCCCAGCACCGAGCCTTGTGGAACGCCACGTCTGATCTCCCTCCGGATCTTTTTACCATTTTGCCCCATGTACAGGATGTACCTGTCACGCAAGTAGTCCCCGATAACACCTTGCAGGTAGGGGGGCACATGATGGTGTGCCAGTGCCCTCCTGATTGCGCCCCAGGGTAGAGAATTAAAGGCGTTGACGATATCGAGACTTATCGCCAACGCCAATATTTAACAGTGGTAGAGCCACGCGGCAGCTTTTGCTGTCGCACGGATGGGTTGGCTCGAACCGGGGTGGTACCGCGACCTCTCAGAATACCAGCGTGAAGTAGAGGTTTACCTCTGCGTTTCGCTTGGTGAGTGCAGGTGGCCGGAGGCCCTTTTTACTGGAAATGAGGCATTCCATCTTAGTCCTCACGGGTGACAACGCATCTGCATTTTGATTCGCAAACGAGGATAGATGTAGATGTCTATGGGCCGCAGCAACCACTTACCATCAGGTGGACTGTGTGCTCGTTTGTCACCCTTATCCTATATAAAAAAAAACGCGACACCACCCTGGGATACTGCTTGTTCCGACAGGGAGCGGACGCGCATGATGGCATCTACTGTAGAACGCTCCCGTCGGAATCCAAACTGGCTATCAGCTAAATCGGGACCAACGCGCGACAGATGCCCGTTGAGCCGAGTGGTAACTATTCTTTCGAACAATTTGCCAATCTCATCCAAGAGGCATATGGGACGGTACGCAGAGGGTGAATCGACGGCCCTGCCTTCCTTCCTCAAAAGGACCAACCTTGCCTCTTTCCATGCGGTGGGGAACTTGGCACTCGCAGACAATCAGTAAAAATCTGCCTAAGACTGTCCCCCAGGGTAGCCAGACTTAGCACTAGGGCTCGGCCCGGGATACCGTCGGGTCCCGGTGCAGTGTTCCGGGCTCTTAAGCGGCTAACGGCTCGGTCCAGCTCCTTCACGGTCACCGCCATCTCATCTTGCCACTCCCATGATGATGGCGGGTAGCTTGAGGGAGTGGACCGGTCCTCTGGGAAGAGCGTGCTGATCACCTTTTCCAGTAGGTCCGGGTCGAGAGCCTCCGTCAAAGGGGGCGGCCAGGGCCAGAGTTTACCCAGCACCATTCTGTATGGGCGCCACCAGGGATCTTCGTTGAGCCCCTCCAGGAGCTCATTCTAGGACCGAGACCTGGCGTTGGCAATGGCGAATTGCAACGCCTTTGTAGCCACGCGGTATTGCCCGTAGAGTCTGGCTATCTTCTCAGGCGCAGCTCGCCTTCTCCTCCTTCGGGCTCTGGTGTACTGGCGTCGAGTCCGCAGACAGATCGCACGGAGCCGTGCGATTTCTGCCGACCACCAGTACACCACCCTTAGCTTGGGGCGACTGGTTCTGGGCATCGACAAGTCGCATATTTGCGTCATCGTACCTCGAAACCAGTTTGCTCTCCCTTCCGGATCGGACTGAACCTCTTCAGCTTTTTCTGGCGATGCCGCGACGATGGCGGCGGCTTCGAGCTTGTCTCGATCTAGCCGCTTGTGAGACCAACGACGCGGTGGGCTGCCTTACCGGCGGCTGGAAATACTGGCAGGCTGGCAAAGTGTGACATCGAAAAAGATGTGTCGGTGGTCGGACAATGTGACCACCTCCTCCGCCACTCGCTACCCTGACAGTATTTGCATTGCAGGAGGAGTTGCCCACGTTAGATCCACAATGGACTCCTCCTGCCACCGCACACAAGTGCTTACGAATCCCTCATTCGCTAGTCGGAGGTGTAGTCCAGCCGCCCACTTCATTACGGTCTCTCCCTTCGGAATCGGATCGTCTCTGGTGTTACCCCAGGCCCTAGAATGGGCGTTGAAATCTCCCAGGACGATCAACGGACGGGGTTGGCATCTGCGAACGCAGTTCGCCACCTTATCCAGGTACGCCTCGTAGTCAGCAAGGGACCTGTTGGGAGAGACATAGCAGCCGATTATGGCCAGGGGGCCCCCTAATAACAAAGCCCTGCCCCCTTCTCAAAAGAGCGCGGAGTGGGGCACCCTCTCCGCCTCCCCAGTAGATGGCAACGAAGCTCGATTCATCCCCGAACCAGCGAGGGTGGTCGGGGACTACATAAGGCTCCGCTACTACTGCAAGGGCAACCCTCCACTCCACAATAGTCTGCATAAGCAGAAGTTGTGCATTGTGGCAATGGTTTAGGTTGCCCTGGAGGACCTTTAGGGGGGTGAATTTTAGGGATTTGTTACCTCCATATTCGAGCTGGGGCTCGGTGCCGCGCTGGTTTGTGTTGCGGCCATCTCCCTGAAAGAAGTAGGAGATGGATTATTCTTGCTCCCGGCCCTTTTAGAATGCTGGGCGCACTTCTTACCCAGTTTATGGCTAGAAGGATGCCCGAGGTCCGAACATAATGGACACCTTAAGACTGACGGTGTGCACTGGTTGGCCCTGTGCCCCGGCTCACCACAGGCGTAGCAGCGTGCACTACGGTCCACCTTATTTGGGCATCTACTGCCGACGTGTCCTTTTTCGAGGCATCTGAAGCAATGCATAGGCCGAGGTTCGAGAAGATCTACACGCGCAGATCCCCCGCCAACATGTACTCGACCTTGAGCCAGGAAATTGCGAACTACTGTGACTGAGCAACGTACCCAGCATGTCCCCATACTGTTAGGAGTTCGGCGAATTTCCCCGACTTTAATATCATCCACCGTGCATCCTCCCACTGCACCTACCGCTGCCGCCACTTCCTGGGGGCTTACCGCGTCGTCTAAGTCGTTTAACCGAACATCGCCTGTTTTCATTGGGCGACCAATGCGAACATTCGCATTGGTCGCCCAATGAAAACTCTGAAAGGACCTCCCTCATTGTCACCGCCAGCTTATCCGCCTTCTGGCCACAGTCTGGGGCAGTGATTTCTAGCAGGAGACCTCCAGTCACAGCTCGCTTTTGGCGGAGACCCTCTATTCCAAGGTCCGCCAGTCGGATTTTCGCCTTAGCTTGCAGGTAGCTAAGGCGAAAATCACTTCGGCATATGTGGTGTTAGATCCCTCAATTACCGTAACTGTTACTGCTGCGGACGACGGTGCACGGAGTAATCTCTTATTCTTGCCCTTGTTAGAGAGCGAGGGCTGAGATTTTTCGGCTGAAAGCTGTTTTTCGTGTCCTTTCGGCTTTTTAAACTTTTTAGTCACCTCTGCCCACGTTGTCTCCTTAGGCATTGATGCTATGCTCGTTTCCGGTGCTGCTACTAGCGGCATCTCCGCAACGGACTGGCAGAAAGTTCCTTCATTACGCTTCCTTGTCTTCCTCGTTTTATTCGACTGCGGCTGCAGCGGCTGCGGTCTATTCAACTGCTGTACTTGCGACGGCGGTGACGACTGCTGTGACATCAATGGCATGTTTGCACTAGTACCGGGCATTTTACCTAAAGGAGGTCGGAGTGTTTTATGTGGAAAGAGTTTAGCTTCGAAAGTAGTCAGTTTCCTCTCAATAAGAGCCCCTACCCGCTCCATTAGATCCTCGTCCATGTCATGTTTCGAAGAAACAGGAACATTCCGAGCAGGTTAGATGATCTTGCTCATATTTGCCAGAGCTGGAACCCATCCTTGATTGTGTAGGATTTTTAAATCCGCTGTTATTTTCTGCAGCCGCATTTCCAGATTGGAAATTTGAGAACGTAGGTCTGCATTTCCTCTTTGCAGTCTCGCAACGTGTTCTTGTGTTGGTTCTCCTTAGGATTTCTTCGGCCGCAGCTTTTACGTGACACACAGCTAGCCTTAAACTGCGAGCGAATGCCCCTTTTAAATTTCGGCAACCTTCTGCCACCATTTCTACGACCTGGAGATGCTGGTCCAGATGACCACTAAGTTGATTGATAGTGCGCTTCTCCATTTCGCTGGATAACTCCTCGGGGCCAGGTAGGTTTTTTATCGCCTTAGTTTTGCAAGGTGCCAGAGGGAGATCTAGGGTTTCCTCCTCTGTTTCCACCTCCGTGGCTATTTGCTCTTCCCCTGAAGTTGCAACCGAGACTGCCTGATATTTGGCGGCTACATGTGCGGATCGACCGGCTCTTTTTTTTCTTGTCCCAGTGTGGGACCCGTCAGAGACCGATGCTGGGAAAATGAGGGAGTCATCAGAACCCGCGCCATCGCTCTAACCGACTATACTACGAGGAGTATTAGGGCGTATAGAACACACGCGCCTGTCTCGTGTTAGCACCGTTGGCCCCTCTGACTCAGCTTCCTTATTAGTATGGCTCCCAGATGATAGCACTTGGTGCTATTACATCCCCGCTCTGTGGTGGATTGCTATTGGTCTTACAGGCTCCAGCTCCTTCCTTTTCAGTCTGACATCTAATTCAGACACAGATCTGTTTTCGACTTCATGTTTTTTAGGTTTTTTTCTTTATTCATTTTTTATCCCACGAGTGTGGAGAAAATAAAAGTCCATCCGTGCAGCGCCTCCAGTACCCGGATAAGCCTAGCGTAACCCGTCTAAGGTGTCAGCCGGTACCCCGACGGGGCAACACTTGCGACTGACATTTACCCATCAGCCATGCAGCTCCTCACGGTGTGCCACGCTTGAGCTTTTTTATAGAGGTTGTCATCCTCGCAACCCCGGGCGTTTAAGCCAAGAGTTCTCATTTCCTAAGGCACCGCGAGACATGATCCACGACACGCCTGAGGGATTCCGAGTTTCGAACGCTGGCAGAGTTGATACAGGTTCTTCCCATGCCTGCCCAGGAGCCCGCTCGTTTTCCTTTTTTAGCAAAAACCGCGTGTACTTGGCACTTCACCGGACGTGTGACGTCCACTATTCTTTTCAATTGAGAAGATAAGGAGGAGCAAAATCAAGCCTTAAAACCCGCTTCTCGGAGCAATATGCTCGTGACCGTTTCTCAGTTCAACTAAGAACTGAGGGTACGCCCAAAACCCAGCCAGTTTTGGTCCGCGACGGTTTCCCGCTGCCACTCATATCTGAGTGGAATTCCCCTATCAGCCACTCGGGGACGCGCCCGATGGGAGAACTGGCAACTCCTCACGGGAAGTTGGACTATTTGTTCCAGGTAAACATACTCTTCAACAACTTCGAGCTTAGTGCTCCCAACAACTACCGGCATAGATGTGACATGGATGTTAAACATGTGTAGAAAGATTAGTTAAGTATAGTACAGAGACAAATTTTGTAGTTAGGAATAATAAGAGTCAAGGATAAACTAGTAACGGAATACGACAAGCACACCGTTCTACGTCGGAGCCAAGACTCTCTTAACGGCTTTTTTTTGTGCCCAGAAACAATTGGAAAAGGCTTACACGATTGCGCGAGGAAGTGGAGAATGCTTTATGCATACCACGACAGCCGGTCTGTCGTGGTTATGTGGGACTCATTGTGACTACCTACTGGGGACCCTAAGTGATACCCACTAAACTCCACTTTGGCGACTGACAATTGGCCGATTAAACCGCTTTATTGGATCGGAAGAGACCCTCTTTTGGGAGAAGAGGGCGCAGACGGCTACAAAGAGCCGCTGAGGAAGAGCCTACTTAGGCAAATTTAAGAAGAATCGGCCTGAGCCGCCAGAAGGTAGTTCAGGTCGGTTGAAATTTTATTTGGCGGGTCCGACAGAGTGTTTCTCGGCCTGCGGACGCGATAGCGAGAGGATGGTGGGGCTGCATAAGTAACTGCCTCACGAATAAAATGATTGGAAGGCTCTTAACGGCGGCCGCTCTGTCCGTTTTATACAAGCAAAACGGGCGCCACCGCAGGTGCAATGGCGCAGGTGTACTGTTCACGTGTTGTTTACAAGAATTCTGTCTAGCTACACCGACGCTGCCGCTCGTACAATGGTACACCTGCCGTCACGTTTTAGAAACTATTCCACTTCTGATGTTTGAAACCACTCTCAAAAGTATTTAAATAGAAGAACATCACTCGTTAATAAACCCCACTTACTATCAGGATCCCAATTACATGACAACACCAAAGTATGCAGACCAACAGCATCACTACCCATCTTAATGTACACAGGGCAGCCTCTCAGCAACATGACCTTCCTTGGACCACATCACTTGTCTTTTTTGGGTAGAATCTCAGTGTAGAAGTAATGTTTTAGCCCAACGGGCACAATAACGACATGAGACTCGTAGAACTACAGACTGTCGCGTCGCAGTCGCCCGTCCGACACTTTATACTGCCAAAACAAGTGGGAGACCACCACTCCACCTTCATTTGCTCATATTCTCTTCCACTTTTTTAGCCTCTTTCCCAACACATGATTTTTGTTTTGTCCATGTTCATCTTAAGACCTATCCGTTGGGAGACACTATTGAGGTCATTCAGCATAGTACTTAGGTCCTCCAGCGATTCTCCCATAAGGACTATATCGTTGGCAAATCGAAGGTGAGTGATGTACTCACCATTGATGTTAATACCGCATCCTTTCCAGTCCAGTAGCTTGAAAACGTCTGCCAATGCAGCGGTGAAGAGTTTCGGGGATATAACGTCACCCTGTCTTACACCTCTTTGCATTTGGATAGGTTTCGTACTCTGATAGCCATCGTAGCTCTACTGTACAAACACTTCAGCACTTCGATATACCGACAGTCAACTTGGCACCGCTGAAGGGACTGCAGTATCGCCCAAATTTCGACGGAATCAAAGGCTTTCTCATAGTCCACATACGCAAGGCAAAGTGGCAGATTGTACTTCTATGTCTTCTGTAAAATTTGCAGAATGGTGTGTATGTGGTCTATGGTACTAAAGCCTTTTCGGAAACTGGCTTGTTTGGGAGGCTGTAAGTCGTCAAGTGTGCAGGTGAGATGATTCGTAATGACTCTCGAAAACAGCACGTAGAGGCGGCTCAGAAGGTAAATCGGTCTGTAGTTCTTCAAGAGAGCGTTGTCGCCTTTCTTGAAAAACAAGACCGTGCGGTGGTTCTGCTCTATGCCTCCGAAGTAGTGCCACCATGGAGGACAGAATTAAAGAGCTTCTGAAGGACTTCAAGTACAGGTTTTCCACCCGCTTTCAAAAGCTCCGCTGTAATTCCATCCTCACCTAGGGCACTGCCGTTTTTAAGGTGCTGGAGAGCCATTCTAATCTCGGTCAGACTGACATCCGGGATGTCTTCGGAATAGTGTCGGATAAGACTTGCTCTTGGATCGTCACTCACACTTGCGTGTGGCTCCAACGATGACGTGTACAGCTGCCCATAGAACCTCTCAATCTCACTCAAAATATCAGGTGTCCCGGAAACGCTGCTGCCACACTCGGTCTTCAGCTTTGACAGTTGGCTCTTTCTGGCGGACAGATCTCTGGCAAAGACTTTGGAGCCTTGGTTCCGCTCGATCGCTTCTTCAATACCAGCTGTATAGAAGTTGCGTAAGTCCCACCGGATGCATTTGGAGATCAGTCTGTTCAGTTGCCTGTATGCTGTCAAATTTGTTGAAGAATGTAGCTTCATCTCCCGTCTAACAGCCATGATATTAAGAGTGTGATCGGAGAGTTTTTGTGTTCTTCTGCGGCGGGTCTTGCAGAACTTAGCTCCGACCGCATGGACAGTTTCCACGAGCTTATTATTCATATCGTCCACTTCATTGCAGTCTTCTAGGCACTGAAAACGGTTTTGTTACTCGAGCTAAAAGGTTTCGGGACTCTGGAACAGAGCACGAGGGGGACGGAGCGTTGACTTCATTAGACGAGACCTCTCCAACTTAATGTTTAGGTTCAGTGTGCCTCTAACTATTTGGTGATCGCTACTAGTTTTCACCCTCGCGATCACGGAGACATCACTGAACAGTTGTCGTCTGGTTGTCATAATGTAGTCAATATCATTTTTTGTCGAACCGTCGGGGCTCGACCAGGTCCACTTCCTGTGGGGCCGCTTCTGGAAGAAAGAGTTCATCATAAAGAGCCCCTCTTACTTTTCTGGCTTTTGTGCTTGCAATTTTTTTATTAATTCAGAATAATTTTACTTCTGAGCAACAACATATTTTCTATGGACAAGATTCCAAGATATGATGGCTTGACTACACTTTGTTCCTCGCGCTGCTCATCGCTCTGCTCTTCGCGCTGTCTCGCTGTTGCCCTGTCTGGCCACACACTGCTCTACTCGCGCAATTAAGCTGAACGCACATTTGTCCGCGCCGAATTTTACTGATGGCCTCGCACACTTGCACGTACGCACATCTTTTGGATTGCCAACAACTCTTGCAGTTTTTTTCCAACCACTGGTGTAAAACGGTACATTAGATAGATTAGATTGAAGACATTATCGCTCGGAATCACTATGGAAAAAATATTGTAATAGCCTGGTTATTAGCAGAGGAAGAAGAAAACAAAATTGGAAGAAAAAGAAGATTCTGAATTCATAGTATTAATTTAAAAAGGCATTGTATGGAGTGTATTATACTTAATTTAAAGACTTGTTATATGATGATGAACGAGTTTTTAGATATTTGCATTTAAGATACAAGAAATTTCAAGAATTGTTACATATATTAAGACCATATCTTTCTATGGAAAACTCAAGATTTAGAAGGCCAATTGAACCAGAGGAAAGACTTGTTGTATGTTTGATGTATTTTATTAATAATTAAGTAATCAGGTATAATTGGGTTTTTGAATTAAAACTCACTATCAATTTTTTTTAATGTATTTACATAATTTATCACTAAGTATTCATTTCACAACATTTATCGGAATTTCAATTTCGTTGCAGCATTTTTCTGCCAACCTCTAACCGCAGTGTACCTACATTTAACACTTAAAAAATATAATTCGAAACAAAAGTCGAAACCACCAGTTTTAGTGGAAAATCCACTAAGTTGGCAACATTAGACAACACTGTGTATCAATACGCGCCAAACGCGCCGCGTTATATGACGTCATCAGCATTCGTCCTTCGATATCGTATACCTACCGCATTTTATAAAATTCGGCGCGTACGGTGCGGCTGTAACGTGCGAGGTTTCATAATAATATGATTTCATACAACGAATTCTAAAATTCGGCGCGCACGGCGCGGACAAATGTGCGTTCAGCTTTACTCGCGACGCTCCGCAACAGGTCGCCTGCGTTTGCAACACAATGGATATTGAAACTATTGCAGTGTGCGAGCTATGCATATTTATTATAGCTGTTGAGGACAGCTAGAGACCCGCCGCCCCGTCGCCCCTTCGTACCCCGCTACCCCCCGCGCACCCCGCACACCGGCGCCGACCAGCGATGTCGGCGTCCAATCAGCGCGCGTGTGGCTCCATTTGTCGTCGCACGGCACTACTCACAGACTGAGGCACCTTCTAGCGAGATATAAGAAGGGCGTCTCGGTCTGTGAGCGGTTCATTTCACTTCGGAGCGGCACTTAGGAAGAAACCTGAAGAAGACTCAAGACTCCAAATCAAGACCTCCCTCTGTACATAGTGTTAGACATAGTTATAGTTAGTCAGTGCCGAATTGTTGTAAATAGTTAATACAGTATATTAAAAAGTACCATCTTTTCTTCAAGCAGTCCCCTAGTATAGCTAACCTCAGATCAGTCGTTAAGTAATCAGTCACAAATAAATATACAGTCCCCTGTTCATCCATTATATTCTTGGTCCATCGCCGCCGGATTCAAGCCAGAAGAAAGAAGCAAGAAGTAAGAAGAAACAAGAAAGAAGTCAATTATAGAAGAAAGAACATAATTATAGAAGAAAGAACATAATTATAGAAGAGAGAAGATCATTATAGAAGATCTTCAAGGAAGAAAGAAGTTCGTCGACGAAGAGAGAAGATCGTCGGTACTAATTTCTTCCCTGTTTCTTGTTACGATTACGTCACATACGTCTATTGTCTGTTTCCAGACAATTTCTTGTTTCTTAACCGCGTTTACGCGGCCAGTGGTCACTCCCTAACGGTGCCAAACTGTGACCATCTGGTAACGCCCTTGTGGCGGGAACGACATCCATACGTGTGTCTTTTTAAAGACTGTACGTACGTCTTTTTGAAGACGACCGGAGGTCGCAACGTGGGACCATGAGGAAGACACGAAGCCAGAAGACACGGAACGATGATGACACGCCGGTAGGAATGCGCATATTCGAAGAAGCACCCGCGTCCCCGTCCGATTATCTCGCGATGGCACAAGCGCCCTCCGCCGCGCCCGCGCTCCAGGCCCCGCCCGCGCCCGCATCTACGCCCGCGCCCGCGCCCCCGCCGCCGCGCCCCGCTATGTCCGTGTCCACGACCGATCGTTTGGGAGAGGTTAGCACTTCCGCGCCGCGTACAGAGACACTCGCCGCGATTATTGAAGATCTTCCGTCTACAGAGATTAGTTCGATAGTACGTACCGTCGCGCCTGTAACAGACGTACATAGGCCCGCACCCCGCGCCCCGTCGGTTCGCTCCGTTCGTTCAGCCCGGTCGACGGCTAGTGCGATAGCTAAATTAAAGCAAATAGAGTATAACGCCGCGGAGGAACTAGCTGCAATTAGGAGGAAGCAATTGCAGTTGGAAGAAGATCTTATTAGGAAGAAGTACGCTAGGGACGTCGCGCAACTGCAAGAAGAAACAGATAGGGAAAGTGTCAACGAAGACGAGTTAGTTGAAAATAGGGTACGCGTTGATAGGTGGTTAGAAAACGTAGAGACTGTGCGGGGGGAGTCGCCTTCCCGCCCCTCTCAGCCCGCGCCCCGCATCGAGTTAGAGCAGACCCTACCGAACAGGGTAACCGGTTACGACCACAGTGAAGATGCCCAGGGGAGGACGGAAGCGAATAACGTTCAACCGCGCCGCATAGATTCGGTACAGAGGGAAGATGGAGTCGCCGTAGGAATGAACCAGGTGGATCGTCGTGTACGGGTTACGTCGCCGTCGCGCGTCCAACGCCGCACTCTATCGCCTACACATAGATCGCCACATCGCCACGCGGATCGTAGATCACCGTCGCCGTATAGGGATGTAGGTGTACATAGATCGCCATCGCCACATCGCCACGCGGATCGTAGATTATCGTCGCCGTATAGGGATGTAGGTGCGCATAGGACGCCAGCGCCACAACGTAGGCTAGAGAGAGATAGGGATAGAGATAGGTCGCTTACTCCGCGAGGGAAAGATAGGGGTATAGAGCGACTAGCGGAAGCTCTGGAGAATATGGTCAGAGTTAGGCCCGCTGCCGCGAAGCAGACGCAGGACTTGCCTATTTTTAACGGTTCGGCCGCGGAATGGTTAGCGTTCAAAGCCGCGATGAAAGAATCCACGCGTCTATATGGATTCACAGATACGGAAAATATGGCAAGGTTAAGAAACTGTCTACGCGGTGAAGCTAGGGAGGTAGTATCGGCACTGCTGTTTACCGCGAAGGATCCAGCAGATATTATGCGAACATTAGAGCAGTGTTTCGGCCACCCGGAAGTAATTATCGATCGAGCGTTAGAAGAATTGAAACGCCTTCCGCGCCCGGGTCAAACCGCACAGGAATTAAATGCGTTCGCAATAAAGTTGCAAAATATCGTGTGCATTTTGCAAAACGTTGACGGCAAGGGATATCTGCAAAATCCAATGCTTACTAGGGAAGTAACGAGTAAGTTAAGCCCTCACTTACGGTCGCGTTGGTGTGATTATGCGGAGCACTACGGAAGTGCAGACGAACCGGACATCGTTACACTGTCCAGGTTCATGATGAGAGAGGCTGATCGTGCGTTGAGTCATGCCTATTCGTCCGTAGAGCCGACTAAGGAATCGCCCGTAAGACGAGAGGCCCCGTCGTCGAAAAGGATAGTGACACGCCGCGTAGAGAATAGGGCTCGCGACGTAAAAACGTTCACCGCACAGGAGGACACCAGTAGTGCCTCTTGTATGTGCTGCGGAGGTGAACACGTGATCGCTAAGTGTAGAAAGTTAGCGCAAATGGGTGTGGACGACCGGTGGAATTGGGTAAAGGAAGGTGGGGTATGTTTTCTGTGTTTAAGTAGTAAACACCGACGGTTCAAATGTAGAGCGAAGAAATGCGGCGTCGACGGCTGCAACGCCCCCCACCATGCCCTCCTTCACACCCGCAAGACCCGCGCACCCGAGACATCGGCAAAACCGGATGAGACCGTGCTCGTCGCGTCTAACGTCGCTAGTAATGCGTCCGTATTATTGAAAGTGTGTCCCATTACGTTACGTGGACCACGCGGTAGGGAAATAGATACGTATGCGTTGCTTGACGAAGGCTCGACCATTTCGTTGATCGACGACGACTTAGCGCGCGAGTTAGGAGCGGAAGGACCGGTAAAGCCGCTGAATATTAGAGGAATAAGCAATAGTCAGCGCGAGGCCGATAGCAGGCTAGTTAACGTAGGCATACGTGGAAAATCGCGCAGCGAAATGTACAGAATAAATGCGCGTACAGTAACAAATTTACAGATAGGTTCGCAGTCGGTAAATAAAGAGTGTTTACGGTTGAAACACTTACGCAACCTACCGAGCTCGGTTTGCTACGAGGACGCCAAACCGAGATTATTATTAGGCGCCGACAACTGGCATT
The DNA here is from genome assembly GCA_033319125.1 of Parnassius glacialis. Taxonomy (NCBI): domain Eukaryota; kingdom Metazoa; phylum Arthropoda; class Insecta; order Lepidoptera; family Papilionidae; genus Parnassius; species Parnassius glacialis. Next base: position 34,057,239 of record JAVANC010000018.1, read on the forward strand.
TAATAATCACCCGTAATTTAAGGATAGGACGTCGAAGGCAGCCCGTAGCTGCACGTACGTTGCTAGGGTGGGCCATCCAGGGAACCGTACCGCGATCAACGTGTAGGGAAGACGGCGAGACCGTACTACACGTCGTAAGCGATAGCGGACGGTCAGATGAGGACGTCCAGGCGCTCGCCAGTCCGGGTAGGAAGATGTTACGACTGCCGAGCCGCTACGCTCCCACGGGGGGAGTAATAGGGAACCCACCGCGCGATGATAAGGCGTACACGCATCGCGACGGTAGGGACAGGCCTACGATCGAAACGGCCAAGGCGAACGTCGCCCCGATAAAGGCGCAAAGCATTCCGCGGTTAGAGTTACAGGCGAATCTAATAGGCGCGCGACTCGCGGAATTCGTGCAAGGCGAGCACAGAGTGGTAGCCGATAGGGTAGTTTATTGGACAGACTCCACTACGGCGCTCCATTGGATTCAGAACGATACGGCGCGTTACACCCCATACGTAGCACATAGATTAGGGGAGATATCGGAGAAGACGTCACCCGAGCAATGGAGGTGGATACCGACCGCAGACAACATCGCGGATCAGGCAACGCGCATTAATTATACGTACAAGGAAGAGAGCGACAAATGGTTTACGGGACCACCATTCCTGTACGAAGATGAAGATCGATGGCCTCGACGTCGGGAAGAGAAGGCAGGGGATGAAGATGACGAGCTGGAGGAAGTCGTGGCGCACCAGAGCAGGGACGCTCCACACCTGCCAGACATCAAGAGGTTCTCTTCTTATGGGAGATTGGTCAGGGCCACCGCTCGCATATTACAGTTCGTCGATGCCATGAGAGGAAAGGCGCACGGACTAACATTGGACCACGTCCAGAAAGCAGAACGGATGTGGATAGAGCGAAGTCAACAAGACAGTTTTGCTGAAGACATCAGTCGACTGCAGAAAGGAAAGAACTTGGCAACCGGCAGCGCGTTGAGGAAGCTCGACCCCATATTCGAAGATGGCATACTGCGAGCTAGAGGACGGATTGACGCAGCCGATGTGGACAGCCAAATGAAGAGGCCCACCATCCTGAACGGACTCCACCAGTTTGTAAAGCTGCTTGTGGAGAAGGCGCATAAGGAAGCAAGCCACGCCAACAGGGAACGGGTAGTGAACGACCTACGCACGAGATATCACATACTTCGACTACGACCAACCGTAAGAGAAGTGGAGCGGAGATGTCTGCAGTGCAGGGTACGCAAGGCGACACCACGGCCGGCGGTTATCGGAAATCTACCACCTGAACGGTTAGGGGCATTCGCGCGACCATTCACCTACACCGGAATCGACTATTTCGGGCCTATAACGGTAACAATAGGACGTAGGCATGAAAAACGGTGGATAGCGTTATTCACTTGTTTGACGACGCGCGCGGTACATCTAGAGATAGTTTATTCCCTAACGACGGACTCGGCGATATCGGCATTGCGGCGCATGGCGGCTAGGCGTGGGTGGCCACGGGTCATCTACTCTGACAACGGAACGAATTTCCATGGGGCGGACACCGAGCTACGACGGGCAATGGAGGAGTGGGCACCCCTGCTGAAGGACTACGCGTTGACTCGGCGGACAGACTGGAAGTTCATCGCGCCGGGCGCGCCGAACCAGGGAGGCGCATGGGAGCGTCTCGTGCGCTCAGTGAAGACCGCGCTCGAAGCCACTCTACACCAGAAGAGCCCGCGGGAGGAGACGTTGGTGACGCTCCTCACCGAAGCCGAGAATACAGTGAACTCTCGACCGTTGACACACGTACCGGTCGACATCGACGAGGAAGAAGCGCTGACACCCAACCACTTCCTGCTGCTGGGACCATCGAGCCTTCCAGTAACCGCGCCGTGCACGCCTAATGATCGTCGGGCGTGGAGAGCGGCGCAAGGACTTGCCGACGAGTACTGGAAGCGCTGGATGAAGGAGTACCTGCCGACGCTGGTTGCGCGCGGGGACTCACGGGATGTGCAGCAGCGACAACTACAAGAGGGGGACCTCGTCGTGGTGGCAGACGGAAGCCTGCCAAGGAACGTGTGGCCGCGTGGGATTATAACGCGGACCTTTCCCGGACCAGACGGCGTGGTGCGCAACGTGGAGGTGCGGACCAGGGGCGGATTGCTGCGGCGGCCGGTCAGGAAGATCGCCGTCCTCCCGAAAGAAGATGAGGCTCGCGAGCTACGCCGGGGGGAGGATGTTGAGGACAGCTAGAGACCCGCCGCCCCGTCGCCCCTTCGTACCCCGCTACCCCCCGCGCACCCCGCACACCGGCGCCGACCAGCGATGTCGGCGTCCAATCAGCGCGCGTGTGGCTCCATTTGTCGTCGCACGGCACTACTCACAGACTGAGGCACCTTCTAGCGAGATATAAGAAGGGCGTCTCGGTCTGTGAGCGGTTCATTTCACTTCGGAGCGGCACTTAGGAAGAAACCTGAAGAAGACTCAAGACTCCAAATCAAGACCTCCCTCTGTACATAGTGTTAGACATAGTTATAGTTAGTCAGTGCCGAATTGTTGTAAATAGTTAATACAGTATATTAAAAAGTACCATCTTTTCTTCAAGCAGTCCCCTAGTATAGCTAACCTCAGATCAGTCGTTAAGTAATCAGTCAGAAATAAATATACAGTCCACTGTTCATCCATTATAATAGCTAATTATAGCAATGTCATAAAAATAAATATATTGTCGTCGTCGAGATAGCTTTTTCGCTGTATATTATTTACTCATGTGATTATATGGCTGAATGATGGTGATAGGACACTATTTATGATTTTTAGATGACACGTGACATGCTTCCATAACGACCGCGCGAGACGAAATGCGTTCGCGCGAGTGACGCTGCGTTTGCGTGTGTGGCCAGCCAGCCACTCGCGCTCATATTGCCATTCCTTTGACTCGCGCCCAAAAAACCGACAAAACAGGGAGCGATGGGCATGACGAGCATGACGTGCGGCATGACGAGTATTGTGGCCACACTACACCTGCCTCCTTCTATTCTCTATCTGCCTCCTTTCCTCGCTACTCGCCATGCCACTCGACGAGTGTGTGACCGGAGGGTGACAATTTTTCCTGACACATACTTAGTAGAAACGTAGATAAGTTTTTGCTTTAATGTACTGAAACTTCGTTTCCTTTTAGCGACTTTAGTCTTTTTTTAGGGTTCCGTACCTCAAAAGGAAAAAACGGAACCTTATAGGTTCAATTTGCTGTCCATCTGTCTGTCTGTCAAGACCCTTTTTCTTAAGAACGCGTGGAGGTATCAAGCTGAAATTCATATCAAATACTTAAGTCTATTGTCCCTTAGAGCTGTGAAAAAATCAAACTTCTAAACCAACGCAATCAAAAGATACAGCCGTTTATGCCGCAAATTTTCGACACTCGCGAGGGAAGCAAAACCTATAGGGTACTTCCCGTGCACCCATCTGTTAAACTGATTTGCAAATCAACATACGTCAACATATATCAACATACATGACTTTTTTCAATATGGACCTTTCAGGCATTATTTTCATATGGTATAAAAATGACCACTATCATAGAATTTTGATAGTTGTTTAAATCAAGTGACCAATGCACTTTAAATTATATCAATCATAGCGTAAAAAACGTTCATTTTAAACAATTCTTCACGATCAGTTGGTGTCTTACCTACGGCTTCGTACTCTAATCTACTCCTCTATATGCTTGGATACCTATCTCTTCCTATCGCATTGTTGATCCAGAGAATAAAATAGTCTTTGTAAAAATCCAAAATAAAGAAACTGATTTAACGTAAGTTTTGGTTGCACCGGCTATCTCTAAATTTAAAGTATGACAACCACATGGATTGACAAATAATCCGAGAATATTAAGTCAGAATTCTGGTTTGGGCACCTTTAATTATTCCTGCCATGTTCGTTCCATTGTCGTATTACTTTTTTACATATTACCCTTTTTTTTTTTTTTGCGGATGGAAAATCATCTAATGACGCCTTTCGCTGTCGCTTTCGGTGGAGCGGAAGGGAGTGTCAGACTTTTACTGACTAAAAACCATCCGTGTTCCTTCAGTGCCCTTACGTTCCGAAGCCGCGGTATCTCTTTCGAACAGCCCGCAGCCCCGGCAGGCGTCGGCCCTTGCGGGCCCCTTCACGCTGCTGACAGCTCTTTGAGGCGCGCGTGGAACAAAACGCGCCGTCGACACGGCCTGTCGTCGTTAGACGGACGGACGGCGAGCTACCCATTGCTCGCCGTCCACAGGCCAGCGCCTACGGTGGCCGGGGCGTCTCCCGCGGCGGCCGGTAAGGAAAGCTGTTGCTCTTTCCTTCTCCCGCTCCGCCACCTCCTTCGCTAGCATCACTGCTTCGCAGAAGGTGGTGACGGCATCCCATTCCGTCTCGCTCCGGACCATGGCTTCGACCAGGGCCGGACGCGAGAGGTCGCCACCGCCTATCGCCGCTACGAGGACACGGCGGTGCTCCGCCCAAGCAGGGCACACCTCCACGGTGTGCTCCACCGTGTCCTCCGGTCGATCCTCGCAGTGGGAGCACCCGGGCGTTTCCTCCCGCCCGATTCGGTGCAGGAACCTCCCGAACACACCGTGTCCGGTGAGGACCTGCGTCAGGCGGAAGGTGAGGACGCCGTGGCGTCTCTCAAGCCACTCCTCAAAGAGGGGTCTTATCGCCGCTATAGTGGCGTGCCCAGCACGGGGTTGCGACAGTCGCTCTCTCCATGTCGCCATGAGATCATGCCGGAAGTCTGTCCGCTGCGCGACAACTTGCCGCGGCAGCGGGGTTTCCCCCCGGCATAGTGCCTCCGCGCGCCATTCGTGCAGGCGCGCGAGGACTATCGCCTCCAGATCCCATGGCGGCAATCCGGCAAGGAGGCTCGCCGCCTCATGGGAGATCGTGCGGTAGCCGCGAACCATCTTTACGGCAACCACCCTTTGGGACGCGTTTAGGTGGTGGACGGCAAGCCGCGCCAAACCACGCGCCCACACCGGGGCCCCGTAAAGGGCCATGGACCTCACGATTCCCGCGTAGAGCCTCCGGCAGGAGGCGTTTGGCCCCCTCAGGTTCGGCAGGAGCCGCCTGAAGGCAGCCCCGGTCCGTTCCAGTTTGGGAGCCAAACGTCGGAAGTGCTCAACGAAGTTCCATCGGCCGTCGAGGACGAGTCCTAGGTACTTCAACGTCGACTCGACGCCGATGGATACCCCTCCTACCATCACTGAGGATCCCGGTGGTGGCCTGTTCCGAGGACCATGGAAGTGCATGGCCTCGGACTTGTGCAGAGCCACCTCGAGACCCAGTTGCCGGATCCTCTCAACGACTATCGCAACCCCGCGTGTCATAGTTTCCGCCGCCGCCTCGTACGACCCTCCTTGTGCCAGTACCAGCGTGTCGTCAGCGTAGCAAACTACGCTGACGCCGGTAGGGAGGTCGGCGCGCAGCACCCAGTCGTAACCGATGTTCCACAGGGGCGGCCCCAGAACCGAACCCTGTGGGACACCGCACGACATCTCTCGCCGGTTCCACTCACCGTTGCGACCGGGGTAGATGACGGCCCTGTCCGTCAGATAGTCCCCGACTATACGACGGAGATAGGTCGGCACCCGGTGATACCGGAGTGCCTCCCTAATGCAGCTCCAGGGCATGGAGTTGAAGGCGTTGGCGATGTCGAGAGACACCGCCAAGACAACCCCCCCCCCCCTGGCCACTGCATCCCCCGTCGTGAGGGCTCTCACGCGCATGATGGCGTCCACCGTAGAGCGCCTCTTGCGGAAACCAAACTGGTGTTCCGCAAGATCCGGCCCCGTCCCCGCAAGGTGCTCGGCGAGGCGGTTTGCAATTACTCTTTCAAAGAGCTTGCCCACCTCGTCGAGCAGCACCACGGGCCGGTATGCGGACGGAGAGTCCGCAGGGCGCCCCGGCTTCCAAATGAGGACCAGCTTCCCCGTCTTCCAACGAAGCGGGAATTGGCCTCTCTCCAAGCATGCGCTTAGGAGCCCCTCCAGTCGGGGCCCGAGAGCCTCCGAGACCAGGACCCAGGCTTTGCCAGGCAAGCCATCGGGTCCTGGGGCGGTATTCCTGGCCTTGAGCCTACGTACCGCCACTCTTAGGTCTACCCCGGTCCCTTCCGGGATGTCGTCGTCGTCGTCCTGGTGGTCCGCTTCCGGCACCGCAGGTGGCGGAGCCATAGGCGGGGGCGGATGTTCCCCTCGCGCAGGGAACAGAGCGCTCACCACGTCCTCCACGAGCTGAGGCCGGAGACTCTGCGTCAGCGGGGGGGCCCAGGTGCGGAGTTTATCCCGCACCATCTTGTAAGGGCGCCCCCACGGATCTCTGTCGAGAGTCTCCAGCATCTCCTCACGGGCCCGATCCCGGGCCCGCATGACAGCCTCCCGGAGGGCGGTCTTCGCCGCTCTGTATCCCTCGTACAGCTCCGCCTCAATGGCTGCCGCATTCGGTGGACGAATGCGGAGCCTGCGATGCCTGGCGTACAGGTGCCGCGCGGCGACACAAGCCTCGCGCAGACACGTCAGCTCACGCGACCACCAATACACCTGACGCCGGGCGCTTCCTGGCCGGACGCGGGGCATTGCCACGTCACATATCTCGGACATGGCCTCCTGGAACCACCCTGCCTCATCATTGACGTCGGCAGGCCTATCCGGTGATGACACCCAGGCCTGCACGATCGAGGCTTCCAGGAGGAGCTCCCGGTCCAGCTGCTTCAGCGCCCAACGCGGACCACTCGGGGCCTGTTGGACTGGCGCGCTCGAGGGCTGGGTGGAGACGTCAAACCGGATGTACCGGTGGTCGGAGTAGGTCTCCACCCCCTCCATGACTCGCCAGTCAATGGCACGCGGCGACAGAGCGGGGCTAGCGAACGAAATGTCCACCACCGACTCGCCCCGCATCCGCACACACGTGGGGACAGAACCCCGATTTAGAACGACCAGGCCTGTCTCCAGAGCCCAGTCTTCCACCATCCTACCCCGCACATCTGTACGACGAGAACCCCAAGCCAAGTTCTTGGCATTGAAGTCCCCGAGGACAAGTACGGGGAGGGGATAGCTTCCGACGACGACTGCTCTCAGCTCTGCAAGAGAGTTATGGAGCTCGGCGAGAGATCGGTTCGGGGAGAAGTACACCCCCACAACGACGAACTCCCCGAACCGTGCTGCTACGCACCCCTGACCCCTCCTGACACCTTCAAGGGTTACATATTACCCTTGACCTCGACAGTCATTCATGTCTAAGTCAAACTCTTATATAATTGCATCAAGATGCCGGTGTGTCCTTCCGAAGTCACTTGCCAGCTTGTAATCAACAAAACACTCGTACTCACTTTTTCATTATAGTATCAATAAAACAGAATGTTAGTGATAAGAGTGAGTCGGTGGAGAGTGCCAGTGCCCGGTGGTAGCGTTTCAACTGAATTCGGCGCATCCTCGATGACGGCGTCCAGTGCAGTCGCACCGCTTGCACTGCCTGTTGAAATACACAGTTAAACGGTGTCAATAGGTTCTAAATATTTCCTAGCACTATGACAGTCTGCAGAGACGGTATGAGCAGTGCCGGCTTAACCACGTAGCAAGAGTAGCAAATGCTACGGGCCCCGCGCAAAAAGAGGCCCGCGTATCAGGATCATTATTCAAACGTATAGAAATAACTTTTTTTTAAAAAAACTCGAACAATAATTTTTTTATTTTATTTAAAAAAATTGTATGAAAAATTGTATGTGGTTTTATTACCTCTGCATTGTCTGGGGAGTATGAGGATTATCAAAGACCCCGCTTTACTTAGTTTTAGCATAGGCTAGTGTCAGTAAGAGGTAATAAAATGACATACAATTAACTTTTTTTAATAAAATTTGAAAAAATATATATGGTCGAGTTTTATAAAAAAAGTTATTTCTATATGTTTGAATACTGATCCTGATAACGTACTTAACGGGAACCACAGGGTTTTTGTTAAGTTGTATACACAGATATTTACATGGTCATATATGCGCATACATACATGCTAAATTTCAAAACAAGAATTTAGTCTTAAAATCTTTAAAAAATATATTTCTTAATAACCAATCACAGCGCGAGGAGCTTAGGCCCCCATCCGCTGTTCGATAAGCTATTTTTCTCGCACTTATGGCTACGCAAAGACTTTTCTGTCGTATTCACTTGTAAACTTTATTCACGTCTGGGAATTGTTTAAAACCGCTTAATTCGTCTGGCGATTTGCAGGTATTATTAAAAATTACTCAATAAATACGTGATTACAATTCGAGATTGACAAAAGTATATTCTTTGGGAATTTAAAAAAAATATTTTTGGGGCGGTCTGGTAATACTTTATAACCGACAAAAACGTCTGGGATTATTTTTTTGGAATTAGATAAAAACTAAAATTAAAAGTTAAAAAAGAAATCAATTTGCCATAAAAACATCTTTTTGGATTTTTTTTTTTGCAAATGTTATATGCTGCGCAGTAACGAAATAACCGTAAACGCTCAGCCAGACACGCGGGACTGGATTCGCCAATTGACGAAATTATATTTTTCACAATTTCAACTTGCCCAAAGGACCTTCCGAAAATTTGTCGCCAACTCTCAGACTATTACTAACTTAACCAGCATCGTTATCCTCGGCGTTGTCATGTCGAGTGACTTTATGTTCCGCAATCACTTACGAAGAGAAGGCAAAATTAGCTGTAAAAAAACTACGCGTGCCCTGTAGTCCAGGACCGGAAAAGTCGGAAGTTAGGCCTCACAAGGAATACTAATTACATCTTTGATCCGGGGCACTCCTGTGCAAGCTACTTCCACTTGACCGCAACGAGTGGAGAGCGACCCGAATCATCGACGACCGAGTTCTTTCTTATTGGCACTGATTACACTATCGTTGCGAAAAAATATGCCGCATCCTTTTGCTTTTTCTATCGCATTTACTACGGGGTGTGCTCAGAAGGATTGTTTGGTTTAATTTTAGTCGCAAAATTTCGTTATCGTTTATTACGACAGAAATCGCGATGTCATTCACACCATTTGGATGCTTAGCGGTCTACCAGTGTGTGATTTACCAGAAGTGTTTTTGCTCGCCCGAATTCTTTGTGGAATCGGTTATCACTTGATTTTTTTCCGGACAGATACGACTTGGACACCTTTAAGAAAAGAGTGTACTCCTCCTTACCGGCAAGCACATTCAACTCCCATCATGGGTGGGGGTAGTCACTAAACATCAGATGAGCCACACGCTTGCTTGCTCCTTCTCCTTCCTTCGTTCCTTGAAAACTTAAAAAATGAGTAAGTATGTATTGAATGTGAACTTATCCTCAACACGTAGGTACATGTTGATCCTAGGAAATTAAACAAATTTTATTTTAAATTTACATATGTAAGTTTATAGAAAACTTTAAAATAATGCCTAAGCAGTAAACCATACAATATAATATTTATTATAACACTATATGTATTAATAAAATATTCTTTGGTATAATATTTAATATGTTAAAACTGAATTAAAAGACTAGACATTTAAATTAACAAAGAAAAAATTATCTTTACAAAACATTCATATGCCTACTATAATTAACATTAGGATACATGGTATAATTAAGTAATGGTTATTATATTTTTTTTAAATATTGGATAATGATTTATGTCCTCATAAAATACACAAACATATTGGGTGATCATTATATTATTAGTATGATAACCAATATGCAATCTTATTATTAATATATTCGATCATTGTAAAAGTTACAAAATGAATGAATAGTACCTATGTTGAAATAATATGAAAGTATAAACAACACTACAGAAAAAGAATGATGAGACGTTTATGAATTATAAATTAGTTTTTACAGCCATTATCTTCATAAAAGCAAAACTACACGGCGGCCAAAATACTTTTTATAAAGTTTAGTCAAACACAAATATAATTAATATGCATTGAACATGTAACATTCCTCAACCCTCTCAGAAATGAGAGGAGGCCTGTGCCCAGCAGTGGGACGTATGTATGCTGTAATTTTTATGTAACATTCCTAAAACTCAAATGGTTCTAAATCCATTTACTTAAATAATATTAATTTTGTTTAACACCATTTATCATAAATTTTATAAATACTGTTGTTCTGTAACACCAAACTTAATCAGCCATTATTATAGCATGGAAATGGGCGGTTTTCCATTTACTTTCGGTTTCGGTTTTCCATCTACTAGGTATTTCGTTTTTCCAATGTGCCGGTGCCGATCTACGCTCCGTTTTTGGACAGTACTAACACAGAGCACAGACTTCAGTTCTACAATACGTAAAAATGGTCTCGGCAAGTCCAAGTATTTGTTTGTTATATCTCTTATATTTAAGACGAAAATATAATCAACGCAGTGAATCTCAATAATAAAATACTGAGAAGAAACATATTATACCCTATTTTAAAAGTTAAAAATGTACTCCAAAAAATATTTCAACTACTTCCGCATGAAAGAGGAGACATTAATTTCATTATTTCACAAGTCAATTTCGAGTCATAATCTCAACGGGACCCTTCTACATCAGCCCGCGCACACGCACACATGGCTAAAATACGTACACAATACACATGCATTTTTACTGGCTGGCATTGAGCGGGTAGCTTGATGTCCCGGTAACGGCGTCGGTAAATGGAAAAACATGCCATATATTTCATACATTTTATACATTTTTGATTTCCCGGCAGCCGGGCCATTACCGGCGCAGTCATCGTACCGGTGCCATGCAGATGAATGGAAAACCGCACAATCTATACAAACTTGGAATGTAAATTTAATAAATTATACATAATAAACACTTGTTTGTAATTACTATTGTAAAATGGCATATAATTAACTAGAACGGATTTTTGGCAATGTATATTTATATCAATTAATTTAAGAATATTTTTATGTACAATGCATAATATTTATTATGAAAAGATAATGAGGGTTGCCACTTTATTAAATATATGTTACATATTGAAACAGTTTTATGTCATTTTTCCCTCTCCTCCTGTCCTCCTTTTATGTCTTATTGTCCGAGATGTGGTTGATAATAAAATGTTGTGATTTTATAGCACCTTGTATTTTTCTTATGTATATGTATATATGTCTCTAAGTATAATGGCGAAAGTGATAACTTCAACATATATAATAAAAGAAGGATATGACAACCCTCAATTGACCAACATAAAAATCATGTTCCTTCATGCAGCATGACTCTGGTTTGTATTAGAACCTGGAAGATTATCAGGATTAGCAAGGGGGTCGAGTTCAGCAAAAAGCTTGAACCAGGCTGCTTTATCCTCTTTCTTTGGTGCAGTTGCAGATTGTATACCAGGTTGATTTGGTGATTTCGGGGCATTAACAGTGTTAGGATGAAGTGGTGTAAGTGATCCCACCAAAAAGTTTGCAGGATTCAAATCCTGAAACATAATAAAAAAAATTCTGAATGTTGCTTATTCATAGTTCATTACTTATGAACTTAGTGAAGCATTAATCACAAGTTTAATATAAAGTATGCATACTTCATTATTGTCAGGGATCAAACTCAAAGTACTTGTGTTCTGTTTCATAGAAAGAACACGAGTACTCTGGCTTTAAAGCCTAGCAGCCGAGTCATCCTTAGAGTACTTTTAAAGTTACAGCCTATATATGTCCCACTGCTGGGCAGAGGCTTCCTATCACTTTTGGGTTTAAGGGCAAGGAACTGTCCGCCACACTACCCCAATGCATGTTGGCGGATTTCACATGTTGTCAAAATATTTTTTTATTTCTCAGACATGCAGGTTTCCTCACAATGTTTTCCTTCCCTGGAGAGCATGTAGTAAATCAGCAACAATTTGATTGGTGACGGCAGGGATCAAACCCGGATTATTCGCGTTCTGTGAAATTTACAGCTATCACTAAGCCCCTGAGCTACCAATGCTACTCTAGAGCTAAAATATGCTAAATTTTACGAAAATTGTAGTAAAAACAATGTATTTTAATTAACACTAACAATTTTACGTTCATTACTTAGATGATTTTAATTTGTTTTTTGGTATGTCATAACAGTACTTACGTGCCTCTTTCGGATGGGACAAGACAAATTGAATAAAATTAATCAAATTGTTTAAAAAAAAAGACTTACTTGTAAAAGTTGTGACGGCATGAAAGAACCAAACTTAGCTGGTAAGTCACCACAATCCAAATTAATGCCAGCTAAGTCTGAGCTGATCTTTTGATTATCAGGAGTACTTTCGTGCTCAAAGAAATTTGTGTTAATAAGTTCATCAGTTGTTATGGGCTCTTTCTTGTTCTCACTGGATGGTTGTTTTCCATCTTCAACTTTTGCATTTTCGATTTCAGGTTTATCGGGTATTTCATCTTTATAATCATCCTGAAATATATAAATTAATTATGATAATATTTCCTTAAGTTTATTAAATATGAGAAATATGTTTATTTTTATAGAATAAATGTGACAAGCGAGCACATCACCATCAGTCCACCTGATGGTAAGTGGTTGCTGTGGTTCATAGAGATCTACATCTATCCTCGTATATAAATTACGCAACATTAATTATTAAAATTTAATTTTGACGTTATGGCAGCGTAAACATTATGATCACCTTATTTTGTCCAAGGTAAGAAACCATAATAGTGATATATATAAGAGAATTTGACAGCCTCATTTGCGGTTTTACACCCCCGTGCCTCGGAAAGCACGTAAATCCTGTCCAGTTCAGATGGCTAGTCTACGTTGTGACTGGCCGCCGCCACCGAAATACGGATACGGTTTGGAGGACATTATAAGAGAATCCATCAACCTATTTCGTCCATGGGTGTAGTATGGTAAATGTCAGTATCTAAAATATTATGGCTTCCCATACATAGTAGTATACCATCTTAATTACGCTGACGTAAAATACCCGGACGGCTGACGGGCAGCATCATCAACGGTGTGAGAAGTCTTGTGCTGCAATAGTCCACTTGTCTCCTAAGCATAATGATTAAGGCAAACAACCACATGAACATGAGTCTCACGTTCATGTGGTTATACACAATTGAATTATTATGAAAGAACAAGTTGATGTATAATTGTTATTTGGACATTGGCCCGCAATGATAATTATGATTAATACTGATGAACAACTTTAGCTGGGTCAAAAATATTGCAATATATCAGTGCATCATAGTTTACCTGGAAAAATAACATCTGGTCTTTGTCTTCAGTAACCATTTTTTCTTGATTTACATCCTCTTCTTGTAGACTCTTCAGAACACAGAATTCATATTGAGGAGCAGCACTCATATTATCTATTGTAGCTTGTAGAGTTTGAGTTACTTTAGTTGAGAAGTTTAGAAAGGAATTCTGATAGGTGGATAAAACATGAGAGAACATATTACACCGTGCTGCAGCTAGTAAGTCAATCTGAAATATTACAGTATTAAGTTGTTATACATGAGATAGTTCATAATAAGATAATTTATTAGACCGCATAGTGGCAGTGTATGAAACTGGAATGGATGGAAAAGACTTTAGAATCCATCAATTCCTATTTCTAGGATTTCTATAGCAGAGGTGCCAATACAATTTCTTTAATATAGCAAAAGGAGAATCAACATTGTATCTAAAAAGTCAATTTCATAAATAAAGATTTCAATAATTTATTTGCTAATAAAAACGTTGGCAACCCTAGTACCCATTGGTTGCTTAAAAATAAAGATACCATAAAAATATTATATTATGTTTACCTTTTGTAAGACATCTAATGTAAGTTTATCAAATATTTTTTTACTCTCACGAACTTGACGCTGAGCTTTACGAAAATTATCGAGACCTCGTCCTGTGTCTGGGTCTAGTTGAGCACTTGCAGATTTCATCCAACTTAATGCCGCACGGTATTCGATACGAGCCTTCTCCATAGCAGAAACTGTTGCACGCATATCTTTAATAGCGCGACATCTAAATGTCTCAACCTCATGATATAATCGCAGCAAGGGACTCCTCACTGATAACCGCTGCTGGCCGGAATAAGAAATAGCTTTACCAGCTGATACCATGTGTTTTCCGGAAGCTTCAGAAGTTTTACCCGCATCTCTTAAAAATTTTCCTAAAGAATCTTCTTCTTGCGCTAAAACACACACTCGTTCTTGATATTGGTCTAATATTCGTTGCAACTGTAGACAACTATCAGATATTGATCGAAATAATTCCAATTTTGCGTCGAGCTCTGCATCGGAAGCGACAATACACTCGTCTTCTTTAGTGCCTAATTTTTTTAACACGGTCTTTTTAGTTACCCAATACTGATGCTGCATCATTATTGGCAGCAATATAATCTTTCTTGGCGAAACTTTAATAATATAACAGTCCCTATTAGAATATGTGGCCTAATCATCTATTCAGTCACTGTCACAGACTCATAGAGTAGAGTAATATATACACAGACTTCAATCTTCAATTTCTGAGACTTCAGAGCTTCAGACTTTCAGACCACTTCAGATTTGTCACAGACTAATATGATACTAACGTATTGATATATGAGATTTGTAGTGCCAGCTGTCAGTGTCACAAACAGATAATCATATATAATGTACTCTGTGCAGATAATTTGTCAAAGATATTTTATTTAGGTATATCTTTGGACAATATTCCTCCTTCAGAGTAATTACTAGCATAGAGGGAATCCACGGCTGGTAATCTTTGAGCAAAAATTAAATTTCCAATATGGACCATCGATTTAAATACCCATATTTTTTTTGTAGATAGTACTCACTAAAAGAAATCGTTTTGCAAAGTTTCAATATGCGGAAACGCGTACTTTATGAGAAAAAAATTATTGAAAATCAATTATTTTTGCAATATTTACGGTAAAACTGGCACTCAACTGACACTATTTTGTATTGTCCATAGAGAAAAGTAAAAGATTCATTCATCAGAAAGTATTGTCTTTGTCATCGTCGGTAGGGATGTCGATTCTTTCCGAAAAAGATCGATTCGAATCGTAAGCTGTATCGATTCACAAAAAAATCTACTTTAAAAGATATTTTTTCATGATTGCATTTATAATGTAAATATAAATCCATTTTATGAAAAACCAGAAAGATACCATAGTAAATAATCTTATTGAAATTTGTTTAATTTTAATTTATTTATTTTTATTAGGGCATCTGCCACAAACAAACAAATAAAATAGGTGAGGTTCAACTTATGTCAAAGAATCGAATTGATTGACCCCGATTCCACCTGGTACGAGTCTGTCTTACCCCTAGAGTGGTTATAAAGAGCCGGAGGCGCGTAAGGGGAGCAGCCTCCGCCTGCTGTAACAAGTCATAGGCATCGGACGAGTCGGAGCGGCTGAGGCTGGTCGCCTGCGGAGGCGAGGAGGGATGCCTGCGATTTGTTACGCAAAGGCGTAGAGGCTGCTCTTCCCGCAGCGCCGGAGACGTTGCAGTCTCAAAATAGATACAGAAACCCCTTTAAATCAGTCCCCCTATTTTATGTCTGATGAAGGGGATTTTGTTCTCATAAAATGGATTTATAATTCCATTATAAACGCAAACATGAAAAAATATCGAAATTTTAGAAATCGATTTTTTGTGAATCAACTTACTTACGATTTGAATCGATTTATAAAATCGGTCTTTTTCGGAAAGAAGCGAAATCCCTACCGACGATGACAATAACAATATAAAATAGCGTCAGTTTTACCGTAGGAATTGACATAAATTTGCAAAAATAACTGATTTTCAATAATTTTTTTCTCATAAAGTACGCGTTTCCGCATATTGAAACTTTGCAAAACGATTTCTTTTAGTGAGTACTATCTACAAAAAAAATATGGGCATTTAAATCGATGGTCCATATTGGAAATTTTATCCAGGGCAAAGAAACAAGTGGTTGGACTTAATAAACTGTGACAAACTTAAAAGTATGCTGCATTCTAGTAACCTTTTCAAGAAACCTGCTTAGTCACAAAATTTTTGAATAAGGGGTTTCATACTGCTAAATCTGACATTAATAAGGCTAAAAAAGGTTGGATAAACTCAACACTATTCGTTGGAGTAAGTTGAGTTAGGTTTATCATCAAAGATGACAAAGGTATGTACATTTAATTATTCCTTTTTTTATATGATAAGGGTGACAAACGAGCACACAGTCCACCTGATGGTAAGTGGTTGCTGCGGCCCATAGACATCTACAGCTATCCTCTATTACAAATCAAAATGTAGATGCGTTGTCACCCGTGAGGACTAAGATGGAATGCCTCATTTCCAGTAAAAAGGGCCTCCGGCCACCTGCACTCACCAAGCGAAACGCAGAGGTAAACCTCTACTTCACGCTGGTTTTCTGTAAGGTCGTGGTACCACCCCGGTTCGAGCCGGCCCATCCGTGCGACAGCAAAAGCTGCCGCGTGGCTCTACCACTGTTAAAATTATATCATTCCTTAAACATAACTGCTCAGTATATTCAGTATTCATATAAAATTTTAAAAATTGTAATAAAGATGTACGGAGGACTTAATTCCTGGCATTTCAAGTGATCTCTTTGATAACAACTTAGTAATAATAATAAATTGGTTACCAACTTGTCTGCCAAGTGTTACAAGTATGGAAAATGGACACTTTATACGATAACCTATATAGGCCTATGTTTACCAGTAGCTTTATGATAGTCTGCAATGAATTAATGATGAATGAAACATAATAATAAATTCTTTTTATAATAATTTATTAAAATTTTAAGTTAATGGCTGAAGTATTTTATAGAATTCTATTATTTTAAATAATTAATTGTCAACATTATTTTAAGCACAATAGCACACCTCTAGTCTTAATAATAACAAAATCAAGGTTGTCTGAATGACAATGACAAACAATCTTTTATGGTTTTATTTCAGATGATACCGTTCAAATAAACTTAGTGTGATATTTGATCAGCCGTCATAAAAAACGTATGAGGAATAATTTTGCTGTCAAAACACATAATTACTGATGGAAATGTATCAAAATGGCAAGATGACGTGTACTAACAACACACTGCAAGCATACTCAATTGCGCTTGTTACATAAACTAAATGATGAACATGTGATGCCCAATGAAGTAAAAAAATTAAGGTAATAATCATGTAAAATTTAAATTGCAAAACAATTGCCATTCTAAAACTTTAGTTCAGATAATATTTTTATTAGGATTAGTAATATGTTTATATTTTTGAGCAAATCTGATCTCTGTCTACACCACTGAAATAAATGAATTAATGTTAATTCCAATTTTAAGTGCTAATTGCATGTCTTAAGCGAAAGCGCAAGGTATGTTCTACTATCGCCTAAAAATAAAGATTCCAACGTTTTATCGAATGAAATTGTATCTAGCAATCATATTATACATATAAATGATATAAAAAGCACATTGTTAGAAAGATAAATGATTGTTGAACTTATTAATATTTTTTTAAATCGATTAATTGCTATTTTTAAATAAAAAAAGGGGTTTAGTGGCTTGTGGTGTGGATTTATCAAGTCCGCGAGGCTTGTAAATAATGTAAATGGCAGTGTAATTTTGTTTTGTTTAGCCATAATTAATTCTTATCGGCTCCAAAGTGGCGAAATTTTCGTTGATTTGGTAGCCTTGTATGTAAATTATTTTTCTAAATAGGCGGCACTCCGAGCTACAGCCACAGAGTACTTTACTCACTCACTCAGTTCGGCATCAGTTGGCGTCGTGAGTGGACATTGTTTCAGTTGTTTGTTTGTTTGCAGCGGCTCAAAAAGATCGCTGTACAAATACACAATATTTGGATAACCAAATTTTTTAAAAACTATTGGTAAATCCAATTGAGCATGCCTTCACATTAAAAAAATATGTATAGCATAATTATAAGGAATTTTTTCAAAGTAGTTTCAATACACACAAGTTTTCACTAATAACCTTATTATACTTCCAATTTTCCGATAATTTTATGTCAAACTTCAATTTAAAAAAGTTTGGAAAATCCAAAGTGCACGACTCATAATGCTCATATGATCATCATATCATCATTCATGTCACTCCAAAAAGTCCAAGTCGTATTCAAGTATAAATATTACATCCTACTTACTTTTAGTACGTACTCCTATTATTTATTCTGTGCTTTTAAAATATTGTAATAAAAATCTCTGATTATTATAATAATCAAGTATGTATGTTTTCGAATATTTTGTATTTATTTGTACAGCGATCTTTTTGAGCCGCTGCAAACAACCGATACAGTATCCACTCACAACGGCGGTTGACGCCGAACTAAGCGAGGAGGCACAGGCAGTCTCTATTTACTGAATTAATTCTAACACAAGGCTACCAAATCAACGAAAGTTTCGCCTGTTTGGAGCCGAAAAAAATTAATTATAGCTAAACAAAACAAAATTACACTGCCATTTACATTCAGTGGCTTCCCATATGATAGATGAAGAGATTAAAAAATAGATTGAGTTAAACAATTGATATTTTCAAAAGTTAGAGTGTTTACAAGCCTTGCGGACTTGATAAATCCACACCATAAGCTACTAAAACCCCTTTTTTAATGTGAAAATAGTAATTAATCGATTTAAAAAAATATTAATAAGTTCAACAATCATTTATCTTTCTGACAATGTGCTTTTTATATCATTTATATGTATAATATGATTGCTAGATACGATTTCATGCGACAAAACATTGGAATATTGATTTTTAGGCGCTAGTAGAACATACCTATGCGCTTTGCGTTCGGCATGCAATACTTGATTATAATAATAATAAGATTTTTTTTATTACAATATTTTAAAAGTACAGAATAAATAATAGTAGTACGTACTAAAAGTAAGTAGTATAATTTTTTTTGTCATGGGTGACATTTTCATGGTTTTCGAGGGTGTTGAAACCAATAGGGTTGTCGAAATGTAAATCCAAGATGGCGGCTGAAGTAGGTACCAATTTTTTCATCATGGGTGTCATTTTCATGGTTTTCGAGGGTGTTGAAGCCGATGGTGCTGTCGAAATGTAAATCCAAGGTGGCGGCTGTAATAGGTATCAATTTTTTCATCATGGGTGTCATTTTCATGGGTTTCGAGGGTGTTGAAGGCGATAGTGCTGTCGAAATGTATTTAAACTACTTTAAAAAATTCCGTATAATGTTATACGTAATTTTTTTAAGGCGCTTAAGGCATGCCGAATTAGATTTACCAATTTTTTTATCGTGTTCAAGGAATAAAAATATTTTAAAGATGTAGTCTACCAATAAGCACCTTGCCCAACTCATTATTCCATACCCCTCTGAGAAATGAGACACAGTCTGTGCCCAGCAGTAGAACATGAATGTAGACTCGAATAGATAATTGGCTACTTTACAAATACTTTTATCCTCCCAACCTTCTATGAAAAATTGCTACAGTATACTTAATTATCTTAGGTATGAATGATAATTATGTTCAAAAATTATTGGAAATTTGTGTATAATTGTGAAAGCTTCTTAGATTTATGTTAAAGTAACTTTGTCTGATTACAATGGCCTCTTCTTGTCTTGACATTTTCTATGCAAACATTTATAAACAACAACAATTACAATTAGCGCACATATTTAAACTTGTAATTTATATATTTAAATATTCCTTTTTCCAGCTCAATACACTGGATATCGAATGTTTTGAAGAGAACCTTTCCACTGAAAATATTCAAGTGCAAGCAGCAAGAGAGCAATTAAATGTTTACTCTATAGCACATACCACAGATGGGATTCTGAAAGGCACGGACATCATTAGAATCGAAAAGCGTACATTGCCACCAATGCAAAAAAAGCCTTAAACTATTATAAAAAAGGTTAAAGAAATAAATCATATAATAAATAATATATACAATGCATTTTATTTTTACGAATCCTCCTTCTTCATAATATAATTAAAATATATAAAAATATTATATAGGTATATATATATATACTAGGCTGAAATAAAATTATTCCTTTGCCTATATCCAATTCATATTAAAAAAAAAACGAAATGTCATGTTCTGATTTGCTCTACGGTCCAAATTAAATGTACCAGAGACGTCCGTCTGAACGCGTAGTGTTTCTATATAGTTTGTGAGGGAATCTTAACTACTCAACCGTCCACGGTGACTTACAGTCCCCAAAAAATAATGATTGCCTCACCTGTACATGGTGACTATAGTCGCCAAACGATATCTTTCGGTTTATACGTGCACAGCGCAAAACATAGCTGTTATTAAATACAGTAAAAAATTATAAATGGTGCTTTTTGAAATTTGTCATCTGCGAGACTGAATTTTATATGTATAACTTCAATTTCAATTCAAATCATGAATATCAATAGAAATTCAATCAAAAATAAGATAACTTTTCTTTTTTTATACGTTATTTCTAATGTTGTTGTACATCAAACTATAGTAAAATTATTTTGTTCGTTCAGTTGGGGTCATAAATCATAGCTCGGCCTCAGACCGGCTAGGGCGGTGAGCATATTTCGCGGGCGCAACGCCATTATCGATAACAACAATTGAACCATTGATGGCAGGTACAAGGCACGATAATTTTAATGTAAATAGTTTTAGATTTAATTTAGATATAAATTATTATCTTTATATTTATATTTGTATTTATTTTTAATATAACTTGTTACATTCCGAACATTTGTACTTATAGTTTTTTTAATACATAGATACCTAATAAATAATTTATTTCAAAACATCTTATTTTAATAAATACGTTCTTTTATCTATTTTCTTTTCATTTTTATCACTAACCCACATAATGATAAAACTAAATACACTATCGATAACGCTTATTGACAACAATAATGCGCAACACTATGCTTGCCCCTAAGGCCCGTGAGTGGGAGAGAGAGCGAAATAATCTGATGATTTATGATCCAAACTGTACGGTGAAAATAATTCTAAATGTGAAAATATTTTCTTTAGGAAATATGTATCATTATGACAATAATTCCAAAACGTTTACATATAATAATTTAGCATGAAATTTTAATCACTATACGCGATCATCGTTTATTGATTATATGTTGTTTAAAATATATTCTAATTAGTTTTTTGTGTTAAATGAATGCTAAATATAAATGAGTGGTTCATTATTAACACGTTGAGAGCCATTTATAAACGATATATCTGTTACGATGTGTCTAGAAGTTATTAAAACATATTTTTATTTATTTATTTGTATGGATCTCCAACAGTTGTACATATTAAATTACTTCTAACACATGCCCTTACATCTACAAATTACCAATTATAGGAGAACACATCATTCTAAAACAATAGCAGTGTTTACGATTTGGCTATTTAAATGGTAGTTGAAACACATAGATAATAGGTTTTGTAACATAAATAAAAATTAAGTTTAGCATAAAGTTAGTGACTAATTAATTTTCCAAACTATCATTATATTTTTTCATAAAAAATGTAAGCCCGTCACAAGCAATGTCTAGTGTTGCTATGTTTTTTGCACATACATTGTATACACGAGATATACGTGTTATTAGAGATTTACTTATTATGCAAATTTATATTTTACTTATATTTATTCATTTATTCAAATTTATATTGGGTAAACATTATATACTTATGATTTGTATTATTTGATATTACATATGTATATTGAGTATATAAGATATTATTGATATTGGTGTCTATTTAAAGGGATATCATGTACTATTATAATATAAAATAATTGTCTCCAGCAGTGGCGTAGCGTACCTTAGATGGACCCTGTATCAAAATTTATTTACCCAATGAAGAGTAAAGATTTCATAAAAGGAACAAAAACATTTGAATTGAATTAAAATTATTATATATTGATTATAAGTTATTACTTACAATTAATACTCCTAGGAACTAAGCTAGCCAAACAATACTAACATAACTGAAGACGATTCGGCGGCATTCATAGCTGAAGACGTTTCAGTTTTTTTTATTCTTTGCTTCTATAGGTAATAGTGATAGCCTTTCCTGTCCCGTAGAAGTCCTTGGAATTTTTGGTTACACACGTTCGGGGTTTCGGGGCCCCTGTAGCCCGGAGGCCCCGTATCATTGATGCGGCGGTAGCTACGCCCCTGGTCTCCAGTAAGTATTATACTTTCCTTGGAAAACTCGAAATAAAAAACAAAATACGATATTTTTTGATACTCCCATTTTTAAGCTTTATTTTCAGCCTTTATTTTTAATTTGACTAATTTGTTTTAACAAAATAAAATTTTGAATTCTTTGAGTCTTTTGAGAGTATTTTTTATTTGAATGTAGCTATAGTAGTTTTTCAGTAGTACATAATCGTTTTTGTTGAGACAGTCCCGCGCGGTCGTAAAAAAACATTAACGTTTAATGCACGGACAGGTTAGGCGAGAATCACTCGCGCTCGCGCGGGGTGGACGGTTAGGTGACTAAAATAAGAACAAAATTCTTGTAACTCTTTATTCATATGACGTTTCACGTTGTACAAAATAAGATAAATATACTTTCACCTTCTTTATTTTACAAGGTTTATTTATTTATTCTTTATTGCATTCCTTAAAACAAAAGAATACAAAGGGTGGACTTAATGCCTTGAGGCATTCTCTAGAAGTCAACCCAATCAATAAATTTATTTCGTATATGACTTAGAAAATTAAGGATTTTGATTTATACGGTTTGTATAATACTTATTTCTATCAATAAATAGAAGCTTCATCCGACGTCTTACAACAAAAACGTAGAGGGATAATGCGCGCATAGATTACTGTATATATAATGCGGGATTTCACGTTATCGTGGTAAGTAAAATAATCTTTGAAAATGATATCACTATGAAATCAACTTAAATTCATCTAGTATATTTCGGCCAAACTATCCTTAGCCTTATTATAAGTTTCACGGGAATAATAACTGTTAAAATGTAATGAAGTAGCTATTTGAAATATTTTATTTATTTGTATTTGCCTAATCGACACCGAGTTTGCTTCATGCAACGTGCACTGAGGATACCGCTACGATAGTTTGATAACCGCGGCACGACCGCGGGCTACTTCCTCTTTTCTTGTTCTATCACAACTATTAATAAATCGATTACGAACATATTATCCGACTTGTGTTTTTCAAGATATTATCCATCATTTATTCATTTATTACAGTCTATCATAAGTACACTGCTGTACATAGGTCTTTTAAATTTTTTTTCAC
This sequence comes from Parnassius glacialis, assembly GCA_033319125.1. Taxonomy (NCBI): domain Eukaryota; kingdom Metazoa; phylum Arthropoda; class Insecta; order Lepidoptera; family Papilionidae; genus Parnassius; species Parnassius glacialis. The sequence goes on from JAVANC010000018.1 coordinate 34,080,453, forward strand.
AGGGGGAATATTTGCTATAGTTCCCATTCTTAGCATCATCTCAATCTGAAACATCTACTAGAAAAGCACCAATGCAATAAAAATACTAAAGCACTCCCATTAAATTGCTAATAATGTGAGATTAGTCGAAGAGATTATTATCACAATTATTTTAAATGATAAGTAGGAAATAGGTAATAGTAGATATATTATAGGTCCTGTCAATCATTTGATTCGGAATTTTCAAAAAATGTAGTTGCAATTATCAGTACTTTAATACTACCTGTGTCGAATAACGAACCATTCACAATTGACATATGCCTGTGACTTGTGAGGGACAGTTTTATATCGGGAAAAAATACGCTGTCGCTTCTCGTCTCGTACTCCCCTTAGGTCCGCCGCAGCGCCGCGCCGGCGCCACATGAGTAAATAAACGGAACAGAGACAAAGCTTCTTAAGAACGTGCAAAATTGTTACCTATTTTGGTAGGGTTGTCACAATAGGTGAAGACAACTTAAACAAAGCATTTGTTAAATACATAATTATATTATTCATTGTAGAGTTCCTTGTCTATAATACTTATCGATGTGCTTTTCTACCCATATGTGTTAACAACCTGTAACCAGTAACCAAAATGTAACTCGAAGCTACTCTCATTCAATGTGTAGGTAGGTAATCTTATTTTGTTTTAGTTATTCTGTCCCCTCCACGGCAATACGATATGTATGCAAGGATCGGTCGTACGGATTAGCACGTTACGTTTCGGTTGATATTAAGGTTTTAGTTGATACGATTTTCTCATACGATCTTATAGGCAAACTATTCGATCTGGGTGAAGATCGCATTCCCTTGAATCGATTTAAATATCGGTAGATCGTATGGCCGTGAATCGATCTTTCAGAAAATCGATCCAGACCGGGCATCCCTACTTTACGGGAAGGCCTGGGTATAGAATTTTTATCGATATGTTTTGTCACGATGTCTTGTCTCTATTGTTAGTTCCTTGGACGTTTACTTCTGCCGTCAGCGCCAAAATGGCGAAAATCAAATCGTCTCATTATGTCAATAGAAGTCATTGGTAGACACTATATAACCATAATAATAATATGTAGTTCGGTAAAAATCTCCGCTATTTAGTCTATGATCTGTGTAATAGTCTATCTCTATTCTCTATGTATGTTTTGTATTGCAGAATGGCCGCCGCGTATCGCATTACGAACGGATGTAATGCATTATCTTTTAATTACTAAGATATTATTTGAGTTATTTAACTAGATGAGTTACAGATAGAATTTGAAGTTGGCAGACTTTGTTATAATGTACTGTGCTAGTGATAAAACTATACCCGGAGTATCATCATCACAGTCTTCGAAGAATGTCAAAGATGGTAAGTTTGTGGTTGTCAGTTAGCAGTGTAACTTTGGTTATGTTCTATTTTATTTGTATACTTATAAACAATGAATGAAGTACATTATTTACAGCTTACATGATTATGTAAATAAAAAGTTTTATAATTCTGAAGCTTTTCCAAAAGTTTACTTCCTACACAATGCATAGTTTTAGACTATTTGTTACTTTTGTTATTACTATTTTACTTTATTGTGATGTTACGCAGTTTTTCATAAAACACCTATAAGTAATTAGGAAAATAAAGTTAATTAGAATAGTACGGTATAATATTCGAATACAGACTTACTGTGTAACTTTCGAGCGCCTACAGAAACATTTTATAGTTTTTCAGGCGCTGGATATTATTCGCCGGCTGTTTGAAAGTTATATAAAAGTCGTGATTCTAATATATCTTTTTATAAATAATTATACTCGGTTTTATATTTGCATAATACAATTATTATTAATATAATACTATTTCTTTCTTTAACAAATGGTTGTCATTGTGTTATCTTTCATTTGATTTACTTTGATTTTAGTGAGGTTATGAGTTCAATGCTTGGAAAATGTTATCAAAAGTACTAGTATTACACGATGGATTGCAATAATGGCCAAAAGTTAAAAGTATAGAGAATATTTGTCATTATAGCCCTATTAAACATTTCTAAATACTGATCTCTATTAAAAATTGCCGATGGCATATTAAAACATGCCTCTGAGCATCAATCTGAATTATGGCTTCCCCCATACATCGTCACAAAGTATGGTTCAGAGCTAGGATAGCAGCAACATCTTTGTGATAAGAATTGGATAATTACCAAAAAAATCTGCTGATGTCAACCCTTTGCTAAGCATGGCAAATATGTCATATATCACTCTCATGAAAAGTTCAAAATCCAACCATTACAGCTTATAATAGGCCTCCCTTCATAGATTGCCTCAAAGGCATTTTGCCATAGTTGCCATACTTGGCAAGTGGGTTGGCAACCGCGGTTTTGTAGTTTTGTGTTGTTATTACTAAGATGCTGTTGCCTATAGATCTCCTGTTCAGTCTCCAAATGTCCTTTCTTACAACACCCACAGGACGATAATGGGTAGAGAATATTCTTACACCACCACTATATGGTTAAATTAGAATTAAGTTAATAATAAATCCTATGCATAGAGTGGTTGCTTCTCTATTTGTTCATATGCTTGTGATAGTATATACATAACATCTAGTATTCTGAAGTTGTCTCCACTTGTGAAATTGGCCAAAAGTAGAATATAATACAAAATGTTCTGTGACTTATGCAATAAGTTGACACTATCTACTGAAATGTAAGAGTTGGGACAATTGCAATACTCTTGATAATATTTAAAATCTATAATATTTGTAGCATATAAAAAAATTAGCTTTGATTGAGGCTCAATTTTTCAGTAGGCATTTTTCATTTAAGTTTAAAGATTCAGATCATGATCATTAGCCTTTTTAAGTGACCTCTTCCGCCTTCTCGTCATTATTACGTAATCACTAAACAGTCTACAAATGTTTATGGGTTGTCCTCCATATTTGGAATTATTTGTAGTCATACTTTCATTGGTGATGAGAATTTATATTGTTGTTAGTTAGTATTTAGATGCATGGACCAAAGTTGAGGAGCTTAACTCTTTCCATACTTTCAATAGTATGAGATATGCGAGACTAATGATTGATACTTCACTTACCATCAGGTGGACTGTGTGCTCGTTTGTCACCCTATCCTATAAAAAAAATACAAGAGGATCTAAATTCTATCTGTGATCTGACTAGTGATTGGCTCCTAACTCTGAATGCAGACAAGTGTACGATTTTACATATAGGGAAAAATAATCAACGAAATATATATTATCTAGGTGATCACTCATTGTCTTTAGAATCACAAAAAGACCTTGGCATTACAATAACCACTGACGGAAAGTCATATCTTTAACATAGTAAAAAAGGCAAGCTCTATGATGTATATTATTCGAAAAAGCATTATGTGTCTCACTCCTAAGACATTTATCAAGATCTACCAAACATACTTAAGACCTTTGTTGGAGTTTACATAATTATGTGATATGAGACCCATATTTTCATAAAGATAAAATGCTACTGAAAATCGTTCAAAGGATGGCTGCCAAAATAGTAAAACAACTGCGAAACTGCCCAGATGTGGAAGACCATGTACCTTCCCTGTTGGACCTTCTGCCGACCTCTCATCCGGATGGATATCAGGTCTCCGTCGATGCCTCTCAAGGCTCTTTGGACCATTGTCTGATCCGGAGTACGGTGCCACTCACGTTTCAATCGCAGTTGCGATCTGCAGCTTGCCGCTGTGTTTGGCACTATAGGTCAGCCGATTGGGACGGGATGCGGGCTTTTTTTGCATCCTACCCTTGGGGGCGGGTTTACTTCTCGCCGGAAAATCCCAGTATTGTTGCCGATTCTGTTGCTGATGTGGTACTTCAGGGTATGGAACTTTTTATTCCATCCTCTGTGGTGCCCTTCGGAGGCAGATCCCAGCCATGGTTTGGCCGCTCCTGTAAAATGGTATCACGCTATAAGCAGGAGTGCTACCGGGCCTGGGCTGACGCATCAACGTCTCGTGATGTAAACACCAGCTCACTTAAAAAGAAGTATAATTCCGCCTCCAGGTCCTTCAAAAGCGTCATTACCAAGGCAAAGTCTGAGCACATCGGCAGAATTGGCGAGATGCTAGTTCGCCTTCCTTCGGGAACCCTTGCATTCTGATCTCTCGCCAAGGCTGTCCAAGGGAACTTCTGTCAGCCATCTCTTCCATCTCTGCACAGAAAGGACGACTCGCTGGCCCATGCCACAACGGAGAAAGCCGTTCTGTTGAGCTCTCTCTTTGCGTCCAACTCGACTCTAGATGACGGGGGGAACACAACGCCGACCATCCCGCGATGTGAGTGCTCCATGCCGGATGTGCGGTTTACACAACGCTCGGTTCGCAAAGCACTCTTCTTCCTGGACGTCAGCAAGTCGAGTGGGCCCGATGGAGTCTCTCCCATTCTGCTGAAGACGTGTGCTCCGTAGTTGGCACTGGTTTTAACGCGTCTTTTCCGGTACTCCTACTCTCAAGGCGTAGTCCCGAATTCATGGAAGACAGCTTTGGTCCACCCGATCCCTAAAAAAGGCGACTGCTCAGATCCGTCTAACTACAGGCCTATCGCCATTACCTCCTTGTTCTCCAAAATAATGAAATCCATTATAAACTGCCAGCTCATGCGGTACCTTGAGGATCACCAGCTGATTAGTGACCGCCAGTACGGTTTTCGTCGGGTTCGATCAGCTGGTGATCTTCTGGTCTATCTGATTCATAGATGGGCGGAGGCAGTAGAGTCCAAGGGGGAGGCATTGGCCATTAGTTTGGACATACCGAAGGCCTTCGATGGGGTCTGGCACAAAGTGCTTCTTTCGAAGCTTCCTTCCTATGGGCTTTTAACTTGCCGTGAAATTGTGCAATTGGATCACCAGTTTCCTTGCTGATCGGAGCATCAAGGTTATAGTAGACGGTGCATGCTCTGATTTCAAGCCTATCAACGCTGGTGTTCCACAAGGCTGTGTGCTATCACCAACGCTGTTTCTCCTGCATATCAATGATATGTTGCAAACTGGTAGCATTCATTGCTATGCAGACGATAGCACTGGAGATGCCTTATATACCAGCCGTGCCTATATTTCTCGGGAACAAAGTCTCGGATTGGGGGCGACTAAATCTAGTCCAGTTCAATCCCCAGAAGACACAAGTTTGCGCGTTTACCGCTAAAAAGAACCTCTTTGTCGTATCTCCTCAGTTTCAAGGCAGTCTCCTTGCTGCCTCAGCTAGCATCGGAATCCTTGGCATCGAGATATCGAATAGTGTGCAGTTTCGTGGTCACTTGGAAGGGAAGGCCAAATTGGCCTCTAAAAAGCTTGGTGTGCTCACCAGAGCGAGACAGTATTTCATGCCGACACATAGCTTGCAACTTTACAAAGCGCAAGTTCGGCCTCACATGGAATACTGTTCTCATCTCTGGGCCGGGGCACCCGAGTGCCAGCTCCTTCCACTTGACCGCATCCAGCGCAGAGCGGTTCGAATCGCCGACGACCGAGGTCTTTCTGATCGGCTCAATACACTGGCACTGCGTAGAGATGTTGCATCTCTTTGCGAATGCTCTCTGGAATTGTCGGAATAATTCCAGCCGCTCAATTTCACCATCGCACATCGCGACAAAACTCGCGATACCATCCATACCATCTGGATGATTGGCGGTACACCACTGTGCGATTTAGAAGAAGTTTTCTTCCGCGCACAACTTCCTTGTGGAATCGATTACCACCAGCGATTTTTCCGGACCGATACGACTTAGGAACCTTCACGAAAAGAGCTTACACCTTTCTAAAAGGCCGGCAACGCATCTGCAATTCCCCTGGTGTTGCGCTTGTTCATGGCGGCGGTAGTCACTTACCATCAGGCGAGCCGCATGCTCGTTTGCCCCCTATTCTATAAAAAAAACAATTGTACTTACTGAATAGCAACAAACGTCTGAGAGGACATCAACTCAAACTTTGCCATAGGGCTGCCAAGCGGAATCCTATGTAGAATTTTATTACAAATCGTGTTGTCAACATCTGGAATAAGCTACCGCAAAATGTGATTGATTCTCCAACATTGAATGCCTTCAAGAACAGATTATATAAAGTCTCCAAAAATTAAGACGCGTATGCATCAGCTTTTTAGCTGCTAGTGTGTTTATGTACTAACTAGCTTTTCCCCGCGATTTCGCCCGCGTGTAATTTAGGGTTTTAATTATATTGCTAATTCTTTTTGTCAAATATAAGTAGCCTAAGTAACTCCATAGAACATCAGCTATCTGCTAGTGAAAGTCCTGTCAAAATCGGTCCAGCCGTTTCGGAGATTAGCCGGTACAAACAGACAGTCAGACGGACAGATCGACAGACATACAGACAAAAATTTTAAAAGTTGTGTTTTTGTTACCGTACCGTATATACATTCATATGCATTTAGTAAAAAGCTGTTATTTTAACATTACAAACAGACCCTTCAATTTTATTTATTTATATAAATTATAATAATGATGATACATGGTAGAGTTAAACTCGGCGTTTTATAGCTGCTACACGAATAAATCTATTCGACAAGGGATGGACCACGCTCGCTCACAGAATGACAACAAGAAATAGCAGCATAGTGCTGCTGTGATGAAAACCGGAGACTTACTACTACTTACTACTAACGAGGTATTCCGTCTTAGTCCTCGAGGGTTACAATACATTCCGCATCTTGATTCTTAATCGAAGATAGATATAGGCGTGTATTGATTACGGCATTCACTTAATTCTTCTACAAAACTAACGTCTTTTTCAAGCGACTTCAAAAAAGAAGAGGTTCTCAATTCGACTGTATTTTTCTTTAATATGTGTTACCTCAAGACTTTTTTCTAGTTGAACCGATTTGATGAATCTTTTTTTTATTTGAAAGTTCTCATGTGGTCCCAGTCTACAACTAGTGGTCAGATCTTAATCAAATTTATATGGATAAATTTGATTAAGATCTGACCACTAGTTTTTGAGTTACCCTTAATATTGCTTATTTAATTGACTTCGACTACATTGATGCTATTTTCATTTTACTTATTTTGAAGTCGGGTGCACAAAATTTTCAATTTTACTACTTGTTTTTAATACTATTCTTGAATACTAAGATTTATTAAGACAGATAACAGATATTGAAAATTACAGACAGTCATGTCTTTTTCATTAAGCACCTTGTTCTTTTAAATTCCAAAGGTCAGGGTTTATTCAAGTCTGAATACCGAAAGCAAAAATCACTCTGTTGATGCCGTACACTGGAAAAGTTTTGTTGAAAAACCCGTATTCATTGTTTATTCACCGTCTATATTTACAAACACTATCATGAAAACTTTCCATTTCTACTGTTTATATTTGCTATTGTTATTTTGCATTAGTTAAAACAAACTAGTGAACCAGTTTTTTAGAAGCTCCGTGGGGCCATTAAGTCATAGTACTCGTATATTCAACGGATTCATCTCGATTGGGCAGCGTTTGGGAAATTACGGCACATCTTCTCGTCAGGTATACCTCAAAACTTGAAAACGAGACTGTACAACCAGTGCGTGTTGCCAGTGATGACCTATGGAACTGAGACGTCGTCCTTCACTGCTGGCCGGATGAGGAAGCTCAAGGTCGCTCAGCGAGCTATGGAGAAGGCTATGCTCGGAGTTTCTCTGCGTGATAAACTTAGAAATGAGGATATGTGCAGTAAAACCAGAGTGACTGACATAGCCCAACGGATTAGTAAGCTGAAGTGGCAATGGGCCGGCCATATAGCTCGAAGAACCGACAACCGATGGGGAAGAAAGGTTCTCGAGTGGCAGTCTCGTACCGGCAGGCGAAGTGTAGGGTGTCCCCCCACTAGATAGAGTGACGACCTGGTAAGATATGCAGGAAGTCGATGGATGCAGGTGGCTCAGGACTGGGCTTTGTGACATTCGTTGGTGGAGGCCTATGTTCAGCAGTGGACTTGTGAAGGGCTGTAATGATGATGACTCGTATATTGTATAGTGAATGCTTATTTTTTATTGAATAAAGGTGACAAACGAGCCCACAGTCCACCTGATGACAAATAGATGCTGAGGTCCATAGACATCTACATTTATCCTCAATTAAGAATCAAAATGCAGATGCGTTGTCTCCCCTGAGGACTAAGATGAAATGCCTCGTTTCCAGTGAAAAGGGTCTTCGGTTTTCTGCACTCACAATAGTAAATACGGCAGCATTAAGTTGGTATTCTGTGATAACGTAATCTTTCCTCTGTTGAACCGACCCATTTGTGCTACAGCCATAATATAGCTGCAAGAGCATGACTCCACCACATATAAGACGTAGAAGCTTAATTTTAGTTTTGTGAAGTTTTTTAATTCTCTTTAATTCCGTCCTCCATGGTGGCATTACACCGGAGGCGTGGAGCAGAAGTGCGGTGGTCTTGTTCTTCAAGAAAGGTGACAACGCTCTCTTGAAGAACTACAGACCGATTTCCCTTCTGAGCCGCGTCTACGTGCTGTTTTCGAGAGTCATTACGAATCGTCTCGCGCGCAGACTTGACGACTTCCAGCCTCCCGAACAAGCCGGTTTCCGAAAGGGCTTTAGCACCATAGACCACATACATACCCTACAGCAAATTGTACAGAAGTCTGAAGAGTACAATTTGCCACTATGTCTGGCGTATGTGGACTATGAGAAAGCCTTTGATTCCGTCGAAATTTGGGCGGTGCTGCAGTCCCTTCAGCGGTGCCAAGTTGACTGTCGGTATATCGAAGTGTTTGTACAGTAGAGCTACGATGGCTATCCGAGTACAGAACCAGAGTACGAAACCTGGACCAATTGCAGAGAGGTGTAAGACAGGGTGACGTTATATCACCGAAACTCTTCACCGCTGCATTGGAAGACGTTTTCAAGCTTCTGGACTGGAAAGGATACGGAATTAATATCAATGGCGAGTACATCACTCACCTTCGATTTGCCGACGATATAGTCCTCATGGCAGAATCGCTGGAGGAGCTAAGCACTATGCTCAATGACCTCAATAGTGTCTCCCAACGGATAGGTCTTAAGATGAACATGGACAAAACAAAGATTATGTTTAATGTCCATGTCACTTCTATGCCGGTAGTTGTTGGGAGCACTAAGCTCGAAGTTGTTGACGAGTATGTTTACCTGGGACAAATAGTCCGACTAGGTAAGTCCAACTTCGACCGAGAGGTCAATCGACGGATTCAACTCGGCTGGGCAGCGTTCGGGAAGCTACGACACATCTTCTCGTCAGAAATACCTCAAAACCTTAAAACAAAATTGTACAACCAGTGCGTGTTGCCAGTGATGACTTACGGAACTGAGACGTGGTCCTTCACTGCTGGCCGTATGAGGAAGCTCAAGGTCGCTCAGCGAGCTATGGAGAGGGCTATGCTCGGAGTTTCTCTGCGTGATAAACTTAGGAATAAGGATATCCGCAGTAGAACCAGAGTAACCGACATAGCCCAACGGATTAGTAAGCTGAAGTGGCAGTGGGCCGGCCATATAGCTCGAAGAACCGACAACCGATGGGGAAGAAAGGTTCTCGAGTGGCAGCCTCGTACCGGTAGGCGAAGTGTAGGGCGTCCCCCCACAAGATGGAGTGACGACCTGGTAAGACATGCAGGAAGTCGATGGATGCAGGTGGCTCGGGACCGTGCTTTGTGGCATTCCTTGGGGGAGGCCTATGTTCAGCAGTGGACTTGTGAAGGAAGGGCTGTAATGATGAATGATGATGAAGTTTTTTAATATCCATATTCTTATCGTGATGTATGTTATAGTTTAAAATATTGTATAGGCTATTTAGGTGGGTCTAGGGTTACCATATCTCAGGATTTGTCCTGAGATTTCAGGATTTTTAAACTCTTCTTAGGATTGCAGCTGGATTTTGCGAATCTCATGAAATCTCAGGATTTTTAGAACTTTCAATACAATACAGCTTACATTTTAAAGATCTCTTTAATAAAAAGTTAAACAAACTAAAAATAATCTTCCTTTCAAAGATGTTTTCCTATAAAACATCTTTGCTTCTTTTCGTAATAATTACACAATTAAAATCAAAACTTATTTATCCAAGTAGGTACTTAAACAGTTTTATCATACTTAATATGTAAAGATACCTTTTTAAGTAAGGTTTTCTTCTCAAACTGTAAAAAATCTCAAAATTTTAAATGGAAATCAGGCCTTTTCTCCGGACTTTTAATTTTTTCATCTGGTAACCCTAGGTGGGTCTGATTAGAAATACTGCTACTACTGCTACTATAGGACATTACAAATCCACTAGGTCTCCCCAATAGATTACCACATTTGCATTTCGATCTTCGACGGATAGAATGTTAACGTGTATGTGTGTGATCATCAATATTTTATAACTTATGTTGTAAAAAATCCGTCTGAGACCAAAATAAAAATACTCTTATAGGAACAACATATTATGAAAATAGTTTATATTATATTACTTCCACATGTAACAAACAGCTACGAGTGAGATGTCTTAACACTCAAGCGATAATACCTACCTACGATATTTTCTTCGCCCGAAGCGATCTTATCATCAACTTCTATCGTTCTTTCTTAATCGAATAGTTTTTTTTTTATTTTTACTTTTTTCATACTTTAATTTTGTGAATGTTTAGAAACATGTTAACCCTTATTTGAAACATGCTTTTATTAAAAATTACCTAGGCCCAGAAATCCAAGTATTCTTTTTAGGCGATTTCAAACAAGAGGTTAACCATTCGACTGAATATTTTTCTTATTTTTTGCGATAGACGGTAACTTTGTCAATTGTGTACCGATTTTGATAATTCTTTTTTTACTAAATAGTTTATACTTCAAGGGTGGTCCCTTACAAATTCCATAATTAAGGGTAGCAAAATAGGCGATAAAATTATTAACGGAGCTATTTAGACACCATTGAGATTAGCCCACTTAAAAGGGTAAACAACAATAAATATTAAATGAAAAACAAATATCTACAATCACAGAAAAAATAACTTTTAATAAAAGTAGTAAAAGCCGACTTTGAAGAACTAAAAAAAAGTGAAATAATTTTACATTGTATAGTCTGAGCTTTTTTCTATACGTATTGTATCTTAGCACCGACTTCAGAATGTGAAGTTACTTTATTCTTTTTACTTCTATGAAATCGGCTTCTACTTTTTATTAAAAGTTAATTCTTCTGTGATTTTAGGTATTTGCTTTTCATTTAATAATTATTCTAAATGTACACAAAATAAGACGTATATAAGGAAGTGTAGGTAGTTTTGCGTTTATAAAGTAATGGATACTAAGTAAATACTACGTTTGTCCTACTTCGAAATTGCACTTTCCAGGTTAGTGTCCGGTAATGTTGGCTCGTAAAGGTCATAGGTCGATCTACGGAAACGGTGGAAGATGAAAAGTTCAACGCTGTTTGGAGGGATTCGATTTCGCGGAAATGAATTCATTACTTTCAAAATCTTCATAACGCTTCAATGTTTATGCAAGACAAGTAATTGTAATGAGCTTTGTGAACATTTTACTAACATTATTTCCGAATACCATCAGGTATTTTAATTTTAATGAAGATTACAAGAATACTTATTGATAGTTATTTAATAATCGCGGCTTAGCCCGCGTGTTATTTGGGGTTTCAATTTTTTTCGTGGAACCCTAATTCTTTTCTAAAATATAAGTAGCCTAAGTTACTCCTTATGATATCAGCTATCTGCCAGTGAAAATCCCTTCAAAATCGGTCCAGCCGTTTCGGAGATTAGCTTAATTGATTATATTAGATTAGACAGACGGACAGACAGACAGACAAAAACTTTAAAAATTGTATATTTGTTATTAGTACCGTATATACTTTCATATGCATTTAGTAAAATGCTGTAATTTTGACATTACAAACAGACACTTCAATTTCATTTCACTGGTTTTGAAAAAACTGGTACTGTCTTGGGAAGACCAGTAAGCAACCCAGGATTTTTTTGCTTAGAATATAAATATTTTTTTAAAGGATAAGGGTGACAAACGAGCACACAGTCCACCTGATGGTAAGTGGTTGCTGTGGCCCATAGACATCTACATCTATCCTCGTTTGCGAATCAAAATGTAGATGTGTTGTCACCCGTGAGGACTAAGATGGAATGCCTCATTTCCAGTAAAAAGGGCCTCCGGCCACCTGCACTCACCAAGCGAAACGCAGAGGTAAACCTCTACTTCACGCTGGTATTCTGTGAGGTCGTGGTACCACCCCGGTTCGAGCCGGCCCATCCGTGCGACAGCAAAAGCTGCCGCGTGGCTCTACCACTGTTAAAAAGTTCGCGATCACCTTATATCGTGGAGTTAATCGTTAATTTTATCATTCGTTATCCCGAAACTATGTGCGAGGTCCTTTTTGTGTTAAGTAATTTTGCTTTTTTTCCAATCTCACTTGTTGTTAGCTGCTACGAAACTTGTGCGTTTTTCTAAATTTCTTTAAAATATAAAAAAAGAAATTCGTAGTCATAATTTTGGTTTACATAAAAAAATATCTTGTTAATTTTGGCGCGTTCTTCATGTCTGAATGATGATTTTTAGATCCGTTTGTTAAAATTACAAATTTTAAGTTTTTATCAAAATATTAAAAAACTTCTTAAACGATAACGCAATTCTGATAATTTTATTCATCCTTATCTTATCATCTGTAATTGTGATTTTTTATTATTGCTCCCAACGGAACTTTGGATAATTGTTTTCTTTTCTCGGAAATAATTATGTTAAATTAATAAACATAATATAATGAGTCATAATTTATTTAAATTGTTGTACATACAGCTTTTAATTGGCACATTGTGATCTCGACAAATATAACTTCCCATTTCACACTAATAATATAATGTCTTAGCCTTAATAATCCTCAAATCGTGCACTGCATGCGGGCAGCACATTCAGGGGTGCGGCAAATGTAACCAACTCGTAATTTTCGAACTAGCTGATATTAATTAGTACATTATCTTAACAACCACAACCGCATCATCAAAATCGTAAGTTAAACATCTGCACGTTCGACGCTACCTAATGCCTATACCACACTGCTTTAGTTTGTAAAGATTTCATATTTAGTTTGATAAAGAAAATTCATACATGGAATCCGAGATTTAGAAAGTATGTTAGACGTTGATCACATCTAGTTGCGTTGGGAAAACTAGAAAATTATATACAAAGAAGAGCTCCGACACTTACACTGATATTCCTGTTATGCTATTATTGTTCTCTCACCGCAGAACTGTTAACAACCTAATATTTTATTATTTGTTTTTTTTTATATGATAAGGGTGACAAATGAGCACACAGTCCACCTGATGGTAAGTGGTTGCTGCGGCCCATAGACATCTACATCTATCCTCTATTACAAATCAAAATGCAGATGCGTTGTCACCCGTGAGGACTAAGATGGAATGCCTCATTTCCAGTAAAAAGGGCCTCCGGCCACCTGCACTCACCAAGCCAAACGCAGAGGTAAACCTCTACTTCACACTGTGGTTTTCTGTGAGGTCGTGGTACCACCCCGGTTCGATCCGGCCCATCCGTGCGACAGCAAAAGCTGCCGCGTGGCTCTACCTTTGTTAATCCTGTAAATGTTAACCCTATAAAACAAAATAATGTAAACAATTAGCCATCTTGGGACTCCTCCTTACTACCCCTCCTTCTAAAGCTGTAGACACATAGTAGGCACATGTCTATTTCTTCCACGCGCAGATTTTCCTTATTCCAAGTCTCTGTACATGTAATGGACAGCTTTCGAATTAGACTGTGATATCAGTGACTTCTTTTTCAATGAATCTGTTGCAAACGATAAAGCATTTATATAAAAATGCATATATTACGTGGTAAAGCCATGTTGCAGCTATATTAGTAGTATATTTGTAGCACAAATGGGCCGGCTCGACCGGGGAGGACCACGCTCTCACAGAATACCAGCGTAAAATAGCAGCATGGTGCTGCTATGTTTCGTATGGTGACCGGTAACCGGAGATCCTTTTTACTGGAAAAGAGGCATTCTATCTTAGTCCTCACGGCTGACAACGCATCTGCATTTTAATTCGCAAACGAAGATAGATGTAGATGTCTATAGCCCACAACAACCACTTACCATCAGGTGAACTGTGTTCATGTTTGTTATCCTTATTCTATAAAAATGCATGTATGCGTAGATCTTGGCATATGGATGTGAAAGAAGCAAGAGCGTTGTGCCAGGATCGTCTCAAATGGAAGTCCGTAGTCTCTACCTACCCGTCTGGGTGACAGGCGTGGGAGTTTATGTATATATATACAGATAGTGCCAACACTCCAGGAGGTGAATAAGACTGACGTATTAGGTTCGTCGTCAGTCAGAAGCATAGGTTAAGTGGGTGGGAGCTTAATGAGTTAATTTGGCTACATTATCTCTCACAATGCAAAACTTTTACACTGATTTTTTTTGTTGGAAATTTTGCGACAGTATAACAGAAACTTTATCCCATTATTGTTTCATGTAAGCTTGCAAAGTATGGAAATATATATATATATATATATATATATATATATATATATATATATATATATATATATAATCATTATATAGTGTTAGAGCTAATACATATTAGGTGTGAAAATACATTAAATCACTCGCTACCCAGATTACAAATTCTTTAAAATTTATAGACCGCGATATATAGCGAGAGATTCAGTACCGTTTCATTGAAAACAATAGCAATATCACTTTGTGGCATACTCATGACGTTGCTATTGTTAATGTTTCTATACCTAACGACCAGGTGTCCGTCTGAGATGTACACTTCGTCTTACTACACTGCCATTGTGCCAATTAGATATTAGCAAAACGACTTTTTGTCAAAAGATTACCCAATGGTCCTACGTTACAAATTAGAACTGTACGCAAAAAAGAAAAAAATTACATAATTTAAAGTCATAGGGTTCCGTATCCAGAGGGTAAAGCAGAGCCCTATTAATACCACGTTGCTGTTCGTCTGTCCTTCTATCCGCATATTTAGTGTAAAATATTGACCCAAAACCGAATATTGAATTAGAAATTCATAATAGGCGTATGTAAAATTTGTAAGCTTTTACGGGTTAGAAAAAAAGCATTAAGTATGTACCTAATCATAGATCTTGTTTAAAAGAATGTCAGTTAGTTCGAATATGTATTTTATTTACCTAATTATAGTGCGTAATTATATTGTAATGCCAGCATTTTAAGTACACAGCTGGTCCGTAGAGGTTACTTGCCGAGAAAGTGCTATGAGGTATTTATTTCTCGAAATAATTTCTCTCGTTAGATTCACAATTTTTGAATGGGTTCTCCATAAGTGAGATTGATATTAGTATATATGTATGTATGTATGTATATAGTATATATGTATGTATAATTAAGAGAAGGCTTTTCTCAGAAACATATTTAAGTTAACTAAATTAAATTTTTTATCGGACGAATTCCCTCCATTGTTTAAGTGTGAATTCAGACTTCTTATTGAATATTTTACGAACTCTACAGCCACTACAAACCTATCTGGAACAAATGCTCCAAAGAATCTTAAATTTGAGGTTGTTGGGCCGGAGAATTGGTATGAACGTCCGCCTTGTCGCACTGCGGAGTTTTGGTATATTTTATGAATTGTTCGTCCAACCAATTTTATTCACTATAATTTTATCAATTTCATTTGTGTTTTTTATCGCACTTTCATTTTAATTTTCTTGTAACATTCAAAAGAAGAAAGCCTATGCAATTCGAATGGTTCAAATATAATATATACTATAATTAATAAATATATAATAAATACATATTATACAATATCTGCTTGTTAGTTTTTATTAGACACGTACGTTAGGATTTTTCCTATATCATAGTCGTTTTACATACACAATTATTTGTAGGCTAAACAAACTCTTCTTCCGTACGGGATTTGAACCTGCTGTACATAACGCCGCTACCAAACGCCTGCGCCACTCCGTCTCATGATTGCAAGAATCGTAACCAAATTTAAGATGTGCAGACATAAATATTTGGTTTTGATTGTGTTGTGATTGCCTTTATGCATCTATCAATACTTTCAAGCGCATATGGTGTTCAGCTTGAGATGTGGCCAACGCTCATCTGATGTTACGGAACTTCTGTATATTAAGGTGGAATATTATATATTGCAATCTTCGAAACATTTCGCTAACGTGATTTAATCGGTCGTTGTTTGGTTAAATATTTTGTAAGTCTGGGATAGTTACTACGACGCCTGGAGATCATTCTACTTCGGTAAACAAGTTGTCTTTACTATGATATAATATTGACAATCATTGCCAAACATCAAAGTGTTATTGTTGTGTAAAGTGTATGTTAGCTTCGTATTATTTCGATGACTGAATCTGTAGAAGTTCATTATCAGTGTGCACGTCTCGATGAGGTTTTTAAAAACCCTTTGTCTAGATCGTCTTTTGTTTTGAGAGACATGTTAGGTCGTTTACTTAAACGATCGTCACATATATGGGTATTAGATAAAACATATAGGCCTAATATTTAAAGACGGTAGTCAGCGTTTGTATTGTTGCATGAAGGTTGTCCACTTTAGTAAAATTTTTAAATATGCACTTAATGCTGTTCATTACCTGGTAATGGTTATCGAAGTTTGCTACATAATGTATGTATTTCGGTTCTAAGGAAACAAATTTTATGATTATGTTATAGCAGACCATTAGAAGTCCTCTGTTAAACATAGGCCTCTTCTAAATACTGCCGCAAAGTATAACGCGACAGAGCCACACTGCAGCTATATTATGGCTGCAGTAAGAATAAGTCGGCTCAACCTGTGTAGGACCCCGCTGCCCCGCTCACACAGAATACCAGCGTGAAAAGAGCAAAAATTGCTGTTTCGTATGATGAGTGCAGAGAACAGGATATACTTTTTACTGGTAGCGGGGCATTCCATCTTCGTAGCTCAGCGATGACAATGTTCTATTTTCATTCTTAATCAAGAATAGTGAAGATATATATGGGCGTTAGCATCCACTTACCATCAGGTGGAATGTGTGCTCGCTTAACACCTCTATTATATAAAAAATCAACTATACTCTGCTTACATGCTTCGTCAGGTCACAACAGGTGAAAATATATATATGCGATATTGTACATAAAAGCAAGGTGAATAGCATTGAAAGTACAACATGAAATTGTTCTGTGATTTGAATAATTATTTTAGAGGAGTGAATGAACGTGGCTTTTTGAAAAGAGTATTATAGAAAAAAGGTGAATGGAAAAGTTGGGAAGGGCAATACAAGCGATTGTGCGTACAATGGATTAAGGATGTGCTGAAAAGGCCGCTTATCAAGTGCGCGAGTCGGGGTGGGTGAAGCGAATGGCCTGTCTGGATTTTTTATAATGTAGTTCTGTCTTTATGCAAGATGTGCTTATACTACAGTTGAATTTTATATAACTTAGTTATGGTGTGATGTAATTCGTTAGGAATTGATGGTAGAGGAGGTTGTTGCGACGCACTTTCAATGAATAATCCAATCAAGGATTATTCATATTGTTATATCATTACGTAAGCGATATATCATAAGAGATAACATATTATTTCGTTATTTGGCTATCGTATACGTCAACTAAGACGGAAACCAGGATAATCACATGACTTGTTTTATGATTGAAGAATATTTGTCACAATGAATAAAATCTAAAACATGATAATGTTCCAGTAACTTTTTACAGCATTAGCTTCACAAACGAGTTTATAGCTCATTTTGTTGCAGCTAAAGCAGCCCATAGATACCGGCAGGTAAATTAAAGAAAAATAAGGGTACTGCTTGTTTTAGGATAACATAGAAATACACCTGCATTGTCACCTTGTGACGCCCAAGAGATACAGCATAATCTTGTAACTGTAATATTATGTTGCACTGTTATTTAGCGGCTGAATTACGAGCATGTTACCTGCCCAAGACGGTTTCTGGTACCGTTGTAAAAAAAATTACAAGAGATCTATCTTTTTTTCAACTCCAACAGTCCACAGACAAAAAGGATCTCTGTTATCTACTTAACCAGTTATCGGTTAAAGATAAAAATTGCGTTTGCGAAAAAATTTACCATCTAAGAAAAGGTGATAAATAATGTGATTATTGTTCTTACTAAACACTATATATAGATTGCTACCTATTAAACACACGGGGTCTTTTTTGCCGTCAAACAGCAATGCTGTTTCGGTCTGAAGGGAATAGAGAACCAGTATAATCACAGGCTGTGAGGCATTCCATCTTCATTCAGTCCTCAGTAGCAAAAACGCGTCTATAGCCTTCTTTGTCTAAAGTTGGACTGCATTTAGCCACTGGTAAGTGGCTAACAGTATTAGTGAAACAATTTTATAAAACAAGTGGGTAATTTTTATATATAATATCATCATCATTACAGCTCTTCACAAGTCCACTGCTGAACATAGGCTTCCCCCAAGTTATGCTATAAAGCACGGTCCTGAGCCACCTGCATCCATCGACTGCGTGCATGTCTTATCAGGTCGTCACTCCATCTAGTGGTGGGTCGCCCTACACTTCGCCTACCGATACGAGGCCGCCACTCGAGAACCTTTTTTCCCCATCGGTTGTCGGTTCTTCGAGCTATATGGCCGGCCCACTGCCACTTCAGCTTACTAATCCGTTGGGCTATGTCGGTTACTCAGGTTATACTGCGGATATACTCATTTTTAAGTTTTTCACGAAGAGAAACCCCGAGCATAGCCTTCTCCATAGCTCGCTGAGCGACATTGAGCTTCCTCATAAGGCCAGCAGTGAAGGACCAAGTCTCAGATTCGTAAGTCATCACTGGCAACACGCACTGGTTGTACAATTTCGTTTTAAGGTTTTAAGGTATGTCTGACGAGAAGATGTGTTGTAGTTTCCCGAACGCTGCCCAGCCGAGTTGAATCCGTCAATTGACCTCTCCGTCGAAGTTGGACTTACCTAGTCGGACTATTTGTCCCAGGTAAACATACTCGTCAACAACTTCGAGCATAGTGCTCCCAACAACCACCGGCATAGGTGTGACATGGACATTACACATGATCTTTGTTTTGTCCATGTTCATCTTAAGACCTATCCGTTGGGAGGCATATATTACATAGTTTTTAGGTCCTCCAACGATTCTGCCAAAAATACTATATTGTCGGCAAACCGAAGTTGAGTGATGTACTCACCATTGATGTTAATACCGTATCCTTGCCAGTCCAGTAGCTAGAAAACTTCTTCCAATGCAGAGGTAAAGAGTTTCGGCGATATAACGTCACCCTGTCTTAAACCTTTCTGCAGTTGCAGGTTCTGTACTCGGATAGCCATCGTAGCGTATATAATATGTATATTATAAAATGTTATAGGTTTCTCTTAAACTGTTTTATTTAGATAATGTTTTACTCTTCAAGTTTATCTAGATATGTGTCATCTCCAAATTTTTTTGTATTGCCGAACAAAGCTCCTTCGCTCAGGTTAATTTTAAAATGAGCGTATAATTATTGTTCTTGGAAGGCCGCTTTTTATGCGTCTATTTATTTATCTATTTAGTCTTTGTTATTTATATCGTCAATAGATTTAAGTCCACTACTCGTCACTACTACTAGTCACGGCTAGCGCAGTGATGAAGCGTTTGATTGCGA
The DNA here is from genome assembly GCA_033319125.1 of Parnassius glacialis. Lineage (NCBI taxonomy): Eukaryota > Metazoa > Arthropoda > Insecta > Lepidoptera > Papilionidae > Parnassius > Parnassius glacialis. The sequence goes on from JAVANC010000018.1 coordinate 34,100,091, forward strand.
CGTTATAAGCGTCGGGATCAAATCCATCTCACACACAGAACAACTACATTCCAGGTTTGGATGCTTGTCCACGTGCAGTTTATATGGATATAGATAATGGATGCGTGGAAACTATGATAAATATCTATGGGAGAGGCCTGTATTTAGTAGTAGACTTAAAGGCTGTATTCATGATGATGATAAACTTATGTACTAGGGTAAGGCGGGGCTAGTTAAGCATAGGAGTAAGTTGTGCAATCGAAATATCTTCGAAACTATACACCGCACGCTAACGCATCAAATAGCCGATAGAATTGGTCAAGGGAAGGAACTCATCGCGCGACTGCCGGTGACGACTTGTCGATCGAGTGAAACATACGCACGCTTTTGTTTGTTTAGCGACCAAAAATTAAAAAAATTGTGAGTGGGAATATTTCTTCTGTACGAGTCAAATATTATCCGTTTTCAATCAGGTAAGTGTTAAACTTCCATAAATTTAGTATATTTTTGGTATTTATAACGGTTTTGGATATAATTCTAACAGTTTTTTTATAACCTCACTTTTGATTTAAATTTTTGAGGTAGGGTTAGTTGAGCAATAGCTGCTCAACATGCATTTTTCATAATTTCGTGCATTTTCCCCAGGAATCGTTCGATATATTATTCATATCCATAAGCAGAAAAGCAGCCAAGACTATCAGAAGAAAGCGGAAAGCTGCTATTCTAACAGACACACCCAAAATCAACGTATTGCAAGAGGAACAAAACAAAACCACTAAAAAAGTTAAGAAGCCAAAGAAGAACATTGACAATAAAAGAAAGAAAAGTGTTGCAACGATGATGATGATGATGACTATTCCTATCTGGTTTGTTGTGAAGCATATTCTGAAAGTTAACCAAGGAAAACATGGATGCAGTGCCGAGTTTGAAGGGAGTGGGCACTTACAAAATGTGTGCTAGCTGCTGATCTTACTTTCGTTTGTATTAATTGCAACAGCGACAACGATGATTAAGTTCCAAAATGTCATTACTATTTACTTTTTTAATATAATATGCTTTATTTATGATAATATTAATGTTTAAGCCTGATTTTAAGTAGAAAGACTGAGTTCTAATGCAAAAATTAAGCTTAGGATATGTTGAGCTTTTGTTGATTCTGTTTTTTTGTTTAATATTAAGCGAAAATTACTTGTAGTGTCACTATTATGTCACTAAAATACTAAAAATAAAAAGTTCATTGTAAAACAGAAATTTTATTTCATGTCATCTAGTAAACATTGAAGCCATGGTTTGGCTAGAATTTCTAACTGCTCAATTTACCCCATATCCTTGCTCAACTTACCTCACCTATGGGTTACGTTGAGCATCGTTTACTTCCTTCACTTAAACCTGTAGCTCTTAAATGCGACTTATTAGTAATAAATTACTATGGACTCGGGATAAATTACTTACCCCCAGCAGTAGGTATAACAAGCCATGAAGACTTATCGTTGAGGAGCTATGACTGCTCAAGTGAAAAATTGCTCAACGAGCCCCGCCCTACCCTACCTAGTAATATCTAGTGTGAGGGTAACTTTTTATAACGAAATATTATTGGTCATAGGCCAAGATTGCTCCACAATCTAGATGGCGAGTATTATTTGGAAGACTCGCCCATATTCCTCACATGAACGGGTGTGCTAGTGATCCCATCACTTGTCTAAAACGCAACTGTCTCGTCCGTCAAACTGTAGTTCCCATTTACATCTCGTTATTAAATAAATAATCAAGTTCTTTATAAATATTTTTGTTTCAATAAACGAAATCAATCTCCAACCCATGAATAGAGAATAAAACATAGTGCGATATAGATATATAGGGTACATAGTTGTTTCTTCATTTGTTATTGTTCATTTCCGAGATTTGAAATGTGCTCTATTTTCAATTAGCGATATTAGTCAACGTCTTCTCATCGCTCATATTGTTCTATTTTCAATGTACATAATAACATTACGTGCCGATATCGCTTGACTGAGTTTTTATTACTTACAAAATATATAACAAAGACTAATTCAAAATATAAATAGCCATTTTCGTATCTACTCGTATTTAATTTGAGAGCTTCGATCAATGATACCTTCCTACGCGCTGTCGATATGATAAGCTTAGAGCTATGTCAGACCTATAGCGTGAAAGTGCTATTAATTCTGGTTGTAGTCTAAAATGAAGCTTATTCAATGTACATAGAGCTTAAATTTTGCCTTTTATCGACCCATTTGTAAATTTGTAGACCGCGGCGTTATACCTATAAAATTTAATTACAAATGTTTTAACGTTAACGTTCCCTCCGCCTCAATTCTTGCCTGAGAGGAAGCTTATTAGGACGTTACCAACCGCCATAATTACTTCAAAGAAATAAATAAATCCAATAAAATATTGTATCAAGCTTTCATTTCAAATCAATATTTTCGTGTCATTTTAATGGTAAATTGTAAGGTTAATCAATATATTAAACAAGGTACAAATCATCATCATCATCATATACAAATAGCGCATGTAAATTACTTTCCCTACTACTTCATTGCGTAAGAATAATAGGTTATTAGATATTCTTATAAAGTTTTGCAAAACGTAAAATGGGAATCTTATTAGTACAAAAGTCTGGACATGGTTCTCTCCCATAATACGGAATATCCCATCTTTTGACAGACAGGTTTGTCAATTTATTCTAAATTTATCGCACCTTTGACGCTGCTCCACGTTATCGTTCTTGGTACATTAATTATGCCGTGTAGTGGCGACCTGTTTTATAATTAAATAGTAGTCATTAATAATAGTCAAACTTTAGAGTAGAAATTACTTTTAATAAAAGTAAACGCCGTTCTCAAAGAACTAAAAAGAATTATATAATTTTCGCATAATAATAATAGCTTCAGAAATTGGTGCTAAGACATACTCTATAGAAGTTTTTTTTTATTGAATAAGGGTGACAAACGAGCACACTGTCCACTTGATGGTAAGCGGACGCTGTGGCCTATAGATATCTACGTTTATCCTCGGTTAAGAATCGAAACGTAGATGCGTTGTTACAAGATGGAATGCCTCGTTTCCAGTAAAAAGGGTGTCCGATTCTCTACACTCACCATACAAAACACAGCAGCATTAAGCTGCTATTTTACGCTGGTAGAGAGAGCGTGGTCCTACCCCCGTCAAGAAGACTCATTCGTGCTACTTCCATAATAAATCTGCAGATTGAATTTACCACGTATAAATAAAATAAGAATAAGTAAGAAGTATTAAAGCTTTCCAACCCTACGAGTAGAATTATTATACCCCTGTATGAGTTATATATAACCTATTTCATTAAAAAAAATCATTAAAGTCGGACTATAATTGACGAAAATAGCTAGTAACGTAAGTACAAAACAAACATACACTTGTCTTTTTTCGGTGAGTTAAGTTTAGTTGGCTAAAAATAGAAATTGTTAATTATGTAATTCTTATATACTTACATCAACATAAACTCTAGTAGGTCTGTCACCCAGATTGATACTTCTACGGATATCGACTTCCATTTGCCACGATCCTGACACACGTCACTCGCTTTTTTCACAAGCCATATATCTACGCATATATGCTCATCGTCCGTCGGTTAAGGGGTATTCTTAATTAGGCCCATCTTTAATATAACAGTTGTCATAAAAAAGTTTAATATTTGTAGTTGATCCTAATTGGTTACTATTTATTATTAAAGCACTTGCTAACTGCTTAAAAGGTTTAGACGCATGTTTCCAAAACAAGTTAAATGGAGAATTAACCGTTATATAATTCTTAACATCTAAAGTAGCTACTGACTTTATTATGCACAAGGTTAAGTACCCTGGGCATTCATTTGAATTCTCTAAAGAGCATATTTAAAAGAACTCTAAATATATAATGTTTCATTCATTTAATAATTTAAAATGTTTTACTTGGCACGCGGTAACCGAGGGTGGCGGTCTTGGCGGTTTCGTGTTCACTTTGGTGGCTTGCGGGGGAGTGCTTTCATATGTATGAAATACAGGTGTAAACATTCTTACTCAAAATGAAAGTTGCCATAAAATGGAATTCCTTATAAATATTCTGAATTTAAAATGTAAAATGGACATACATTCCAGGTGTTTTTTTGCTTTCTGGTTTGTACGGAGAGCATTCGATGGAGCTTGTAATGGCTGATTTACACAGGGACAGTAACTGGCTCCAAATACGAGGCAAGTCAGTGCTGACCCGCTACTGGCATAATGTAAATTGATTTGAAGTCAGTTCAGCACTGTCTGCGCGACAGTCAGTCGTCGGCGCCAGCACTGGCGCCTGTTAATGTCCTCGTGTAAATCAGCCTTAACTGTGAGTACAGTGCGAACGTGTCTCCGTTCTGCACGACGAACGCCCTGTCCTGAGGAACGTGCTGTCCAATGAAGCCTTATTCTTATGTCTCGTGACTGCTTCGTTGGTCTAGTGGCCGTAAATGCGATTGCTAATCACGTGGTGTCGGGTTCGAGTCCCGGGTCGGGCCAAAATCAGTTATTGAGGTTTTCTGTGTGGAAATTCTCAGTAGCAGCCTGGATTCAGGAAGTTGGCGGTGTTCCACCCCCGTGCCTCGGAAAGATCGTAAAGTCATTGGTTTTTCGCCTGATTTCTCCAGTCGTGTCGGATAGCCGTCCCATCGGACTATGAGAGTGAGGGTATAGATAGTGCACCTGTGCTTACGCATATACTCGGACACTATAATCCTGTCACTGCGTCAACCCGCACCCGCGATGAAACGACTGTAAAAGAAATTTTACAAGGGCAGGTGCATTGCTAGTAAAAAGTATTTCCTCGGATTTTTTTATATCGTAAAGGTAAAAGCTCAGTCTGTTTTGTTTGTATTGTGGCGCTCCGACTCGACGCTTTAGATTAATTAAGTAACTTATAGTTATTCAGCGAATCTTCTAAAGGGATCTCATTATTTCCGAAATTATATAAGATTATTTAATGAAAGTTACAGACTAAGTTCTTTAAGATTATGTACATTTATAGATAAGATGTATTCAATATAATTATTTGATGTATACATCGATATATATGTACTACGTACGTACATGTAACTCAATGGATGTACATATATTTATTTAGGATACCATTGGTAGATTCGTACAGCGCATATCCATTTCGATTTCCATCGACTCATCATGTCTTGTATAGATATGTCCAGTGGAATTAGTTGGATCGTCCCGTTATTTTCACCCTTGTTTGTTCCAAATCTGCCTTCTAATCATTGCAACTATACCGTTTTACTCCATGAATTAACGGGGTAACCGTCGTCATAACGCAAAGTTATACGGACGAATTGCGAACTTCTCCTTTTCAAAGTCGTTTAAAAACACTCTGAAAAACCTTCAGTTTGAAAACAGTTTAAAAAGCTTAATTTTTAATCTGGAGGTAACCGTGGTTGACTATGACATTGGGACGTCATACACCTCAGTCCTCCCCGTGACCATGGGTGCTGTAAAGTACTCGAAACGTCGGGAATATAAAATAAGTTAATATACGCGATAAAATCCGTAAAAGCAGTTTTATTTAAAAGCTTAAAAAGCAACAATCTATAAATATATATACAGTAGAACGCCGATTATCCGAACGCCGATTAACCGAATCGCCAATTATCCGCATCGGTCCTAAGAGTAATATAAAAAATTAAAACCAAGTACAGTAAGTATCATTACTTACTTACACTACTTATACAGTACTTCCTTACATTACTTATACAGTACTTGTTTAACTGATATTAAAAATAACAGTGAAAAAATTTTAAGTTTTGTGACTGCGTTGGAAAGCGGTGATGGATGTTTGTCGCGAAAAGTAATGAAAAAGGCAAAGGATAAACAGCTTCAGAATGCTGTTTTTACGTGGTTTCTGCAGCGACGATCTATTGGACAACCGATTTCAGGATCGATTTTATGTGAAAAGGAGCGAATGTTTAGTGAAAAAATGGATGTAGCTGGTTTTACTCTTTATAAAACTTTATAAAGTGTAAACCCATTTATAAACTTAATAAAGTTTATTCTATGTGTGACAGTTCGTTTTTCTATACTACATACCAGTCTATGTCCGATTATCCGAATTTTCGATTATCCGGATCGACCCTGGTCCCAATTAATTCGGATAATCGGCGTTCTACTGTATATATATATATTTATTTAATGGTTTATGTACACACATAATTTGATAAGAAAATGGTAAAAACATAATTATGTACAAAGGCACTGCTTATTCCATAATGAAATTTCTTCCAGCAGGCCTATTGAAGGATAGTTGAAGGAAATAGAGGTAGTCAAAGTGTGCACTTGCATTAATATACATATACTATACAAATATATACAAACATATTATATACGTATATACATATATAAATAAATATTATATATATTATAAATAAATATATATAATTCAATATATATTTTTACTGTTACTTATATGCATACCGACACATTACGATTTAATAATTATGGAGGGAATGATAGTGCTCTTTAACAAGTCTTTTAAATATAGACACTGATTTAGCATCACGAATCCTAAAGGGAAGTGAATTCCACAATCGTACTGCGTTAACAGAAAAAGAATGAGAATAAAGCATGGTATTGAAAGACGGAAATCTTAACAATGTTCTAGTATTTGACCTATATGGTACGTCTGGAGAATGAACAAAAGTAAAACGATTTTTTAGATATAGCGGAATAGTAGGATTATGTAGAATATTGAAAAGAAGACAGAGGATACGAGTGTTCCTGCGAAGGCTGATTGGGAGCCATTTAAGCTTCTTGCGATAAACAGAAACGTGATCGAACTTCTTTAAGCCAAAAATGTATCGAATACATAAATTTTGCAAGCGCTCAAATTTATTAATTTGCTCCTCTGTAGCATCCAGATAACAGACATCAGCGTAATCTAAAATTGGTAAGATAAGAGTCTGGACTATAGTCTGGACTATATATATTTTAGTAGACAAGGGTAGAAAACTTTGAAGACGCTTTAGAGAATGAAAGGCATGTAATATTTTCCTACTTACATCCGTAATATGAGCACCACAAGTCATATTGCAGTCAAAAATAACGCCTAGGTTCTTATATATATAGTGAGTTTTGTGAGTTCTTGTTCCTTGATAATTTTTAAATTCGTGTTATGAGTTTCCGAATTATACCGATTGATTTTTCGTGCAGTACACATAACTAATTTTGAATTAGGGCGTAAAACAGAAATTATAAATAGCGACGAGTGCATAAGGTAACGAGTGTATTGATGCGTTAAACGTTAAGTGAGGTGTATTCATGAAAGGCCGGGGCGCCGGGGTGCTCCGGGTGCCGCATCTGACATAATTCCAGGCGCCGGCGCGTCGGCTCGCGGACTACAACCCGGCCAGACGACATGCGGTCGCACTGACGAACGCTCCCGCCCGACTGGACTTCCGTATCTTCAGTAAAACGATCGTCAATTTGAATTTCGATTAAAAACATCGTCTGTGTAAAATTTGTATTTCGAATGCCGATGGCTATTGTTCGTTCGGACAATGCAACGCGCGTAATCCCACTTCCCGTAACCGTTATTTATTGACGTTATTGTAGTTTTATCGCTTCAGAATATCTGTCGAGAGTTCGGCTGGACTTTAAATTCGGAAACTTTGACTTTGTGGAAAAGTGAGATTTTTAGTCTGTGTTTATAAAAGCGGAATTTTAACGTTTGTTGCCAACTTGCCTGGCACTGAAATCTGACACAAGCTAATATACTGTTTAGCAAACAGTTTTAACAAAGCCGTCAAACTGTATTCGTTCGACAGTTTTAAGGTTTACGAGTACGATGACGATAGAAGATGCAATGGCCATGAAGATAGGTTCAGCACAGATAAGAAAAGTGAGTATTATGTCGTAGTCAATGTAATTCTTAGGTTTATAAGATGATAATAGGTTTTGGTTGGAATACTAGTTGGTTATACGTGGTAGAGCCACGCTGCAGCTAGTTATATTATGGTTGTAGCACGAATGGGTCGGCTACCAGCGAATACCAGCTTAAAATAACAGCTTAATACTGCTGTGTTTCTTATGGTGAGTTTAGAGAACCGGAGACCCTTTTTTACTAGAAACGAGGCATTTCATCTTAGTCCTCAGGGATGACAATGCATCTGCATTTTAATTCTTAATTAAGGAAAAATGTAGATGTCTATAGGTCACACCATCCACTTACTTTGATGTGGACTGTGTGATCGTTTGTCACCCTAATTCAATAAAAAAAATGTATCATTCTGTAAAACTCAAATTTTATATTTTCTTAACTACAACAACTACTTGTGTAAGTGGTAGGGCTCCTTTTTTCCCAAGAGTCTGCTAGGCGAGTACCACACTCTTACCTATTTCTGCCCATAAGCAGTCCTCCCCGGTCGTGCCGACCCATTCGTACAGGCCTTCTTTCAAAGAAATGAAACCCTTTCAAAAAGAAAAAAATTTCAGCCGCGCTGCCATTGAGTCGTGTTGGCGGACTTCACATGTCATTTATATTTTTTTAATTTCTCAGATATGCAGGTTACGTAGGTACATGTTAGGTATATCAAATTTATAAAAAAAATATTTTATCCACCCTAATAAGACGCCGACTTTGAATTAAGTTTTGACTCTTGAATGGATTAAGAAATATCCCAATCTATAAAATGTTGTTTGAATAGATTGAAAACTTCATCACTTATTTTTCCACCCTCAGCTAAATTATATAGCACCATTCATGAAGTATATAACTTATTTAATAAAAAAATAATAATGATTGGTTCATAATTGACGAAGATAACGAGTAAACGTTCAAAAAAGACATAATCGAATTAACAACTTCCTCCTTTTTTGAATTTGGTTGAAAATGTATACGTGACAAATAATTTATTATGTGTAAATTTGATGTACCAATCATTGTTCTTCATATTTTGTTTTATTAAGTAGTTGGGATTGAATGACCATAGGGATAAGCAATTAGCGTACCTGTCAGTATTCTTGAGAGCTTGTTTGTAAACAGAAGCCAATGTTTAATAGGTATAAGAAACAAAATAGATCTCAGTACATTGTGATTATCCTTTGAGTTGTTTATTCTCCGCCTTCAGTTAACCACTTTCGTGACCATGAGTCCACTCTCATCTACATTGCATTGGAATATCCACATCACATAATGATGGGCGACTTCAATCTGAGCTTTTGCAGAACTTCAAGATCGCGAGAACTATGAATAATAATAATTCAGTAAATTTCTCTATTCTCCCGCGTGAATCCACGCATTCTAATATCAACGCTGCTGATTCATGGTTAGATTTAATTATCGTCTCGTCTACTGGACATGTTATAAATCACGGGCAATTTCCGGCTGCTGGTTTCTAACGACTTGATTTCTTATTCATTACTTATAGAGTCAAATCACCAAAGTTACTGCGCCTGTTCTGCGCCTACATAGATGTGGAGTTGTTCAATCGGAAGGCCTCCTGAATTGATTGCTCAGACATTTTTAATACCTCTGATGTAAATCATGTGGTAGAGACATGAACTAATAATATTCTTCAGTTATACGATGCAGTAGCTCCGATACGCAATGTAAAAATAAAGCGCCCACCATCACTGTGGATGGATAATTATATAGTGATATATAGCTATTGCAAAACTTGATCAGGCTTTTGTTAGATTTAAAAACAATCGCTGTTATGCCAATTGGAATATAAACCTCATCTCACTGCACTTCCTACCGAAAAAGGCAGAACAACGTTTGTTGAGCCAGATGGTATGAAATAAAATCAAAAAATATTTTATTTTATATCAGTCACTGAAAAGCTCATGTTATACGTATGCCAATGAACAAATTAGAGTATATATATATCAAGTTAGAATATGCATGAATAACTTCTATGCACCACATCGATATTGGGCTCTTTGAGTAACAACGTACTCGTAAGTACAAACTCAATAATTGTGTTAGTATTGTGGCACTGTTTATATTATCCGACAATAGTTGAAGATGTGACGAGGGTTACCATGCCATGAGGTTACCATCCTTCCATATGGACAGTATGTTTTATTAATACTTTATCAGTTTAAATTAAATGTTCTTTTTCACACTGAAAACACTAAAATTGCACTTTTAAAAATGACAAAGTTAAAAAGAAAAAGATATCAAATATTGTTTTAGAATATAATGTTTCTTTAATTAAATTTAGGAAAATAGAACAGATTGAGGAATAAAAATTGCCTTAATTAGCCTTTAAGCCGTGTAGTCGGTATAAAACATCTACCACCTCATATCGTCCCATTCGTGTCGTAAGAAGGGGCAGAGGGAAACAAACCAGAAGATGAGCAGCAGTGTCTTCCGAATAAAGTAAAGTAAAGTTGCAGCCTATTTACGTCTCACTGCTGGGCACAGGCCTCCTCTCATTTCTAAGAGGGTTTTAGGGCAAGGAATTGTCCACCGCGCTGCCCTAATGCGTGTTGGCAAACTTCACATGTCTTCGAAATATTTTTTTTCTTATTTCTCAGACATGCAGGTTTTCTCAGGATGTTTTTCTTCACCGCCGAGCACGTGGTAAATCAGCACTTAAAATTGCAATTAACAATTTCATTGGTGCCGGCGGGGATCGAACCTGGGTTGCTCGAGTACTGTGAAGCTTACAGCGAGCACTAACCATCTGAGCTACCACGGCTCTTCCGAATAATAACCAGAAAATGAAAAAACTGCGGTTGTCAACCCACCTGCAAAACGTGGAAACTATAATTTTAATTGTAATAATAATTTATTAGAACTCAAATAAAAATAATACACATGCTCTGATTTAGCCCTAGCTTCTGTACTAGAAATCCTGTATGTCAGGAGCTAACAAATATCTTTCCTATAAGAATCAGTGGAGAGGCCTATTGACAATAAATCTATTGAAAAAGATTGATAGGCTGTAACAGTACAGTTTTGCCTTTCCATCAAAAACATGTTATAAATAAACATTAATAATAAATATGTATAAAAAAGAATAAATATAACATAAATATTAAGAATTAATATTAGAGTTTAACAAATAGGTGCTTCAAGCAATTTCACAGGCTATATCAATGGTATCTTATAGTTCAGGCAGAGTTTGTTGGCACGGGACAATTGTACGAGCTTGCACTTGAACGATATTTCTAATTTAAACGTTTCGTGATTTTTGGAAAAAATTTAAGTATGCACGGAAATTTGACACTGGTGCTGGCAATTAGGCAAAGAGTCAATTAAGTTCATTCGTCACAAGTTACAAATTATTATTAATTTTAAAGGCTGACCAGGAATTCTGAGGTGAAGTAGTACAGATATTACAGGATTTCTCAAGAACTAATTTCTTTTAATTCGTCACTCCACATTGTCCCGTGGGTGTCATAAGAGCTAATCATTGGCAACCTCGTACTGAAGTGTAAGGCGGCCCCCACTAGATGGAGCGACGACCTGGTAAGATATGCAGGAAGTCGATAGGAGCAGGTGGCTCAAAAGTTCAGAACCGTGCCATGTGACATTCATTAGGTAAGGTCTACGTTCAGCAGTGGACTTGTAATGAACTGTATTGATGATGTGTCGTAAGGACTATACTAAAAATACCCGTGACATTACTTATATAATTTTGGACTGGTTTTTTATATTATTTGTTTGTTGGAAATACAATGTTAAATTTATTAGTCTTTATATTAAAATAAAATAATTTAATTAAATAATTTCAATAGTTGCACAATTTTTTGTCTGCAAATAAAATTTATGGAAATGTACCTAAATTTTTTACCCAATTTCTCATTAATAGATTAAATTTGTAGTGTCATTGCAAGCAGATGTTGATGTCATGCTACATCTTAAAAAATCCGCTGTAGCATGACTAACTTCCTTGTCCTCGAAACAGTCGTTAAAAAGTACAGTCTTTAAAAAATCTAAATTTTATATATATATAAGTAAGTATATTATTGCCTCTAGACAGAGTTTTTTTTTAATTAGAGAATTGTTGGTACCTGCTCTAAAAATTAAACTATTAAATATAATATAGTTTGGTAATTGTCGTCTTTTATAATAATTACAACTCTGTAGTGTCTCCTAATTTCTTTTCTGTTGAAATGGTCACCCTGACTAAGTCGTGCGTCGGTTTCTCGAAGACACTTCATGAAATTTTAATGCATAAAATGAATTGTATGAATACGTTGTTATTGATAAACATTATGGTCGTGATGGTTTTACACGCTACTGCGTGGGTACTATTATTTTATATTTATGGCGTACATTCTGGTATAGTTAACATCGTTATAAAATCTTCATCAATTCGATCATCATCTGATCGATCTCGTATCACTTTATGATCAGCGACATTCATTGTTTCATACAAAACGTTAACTTCTTAAAAATCATGTAATTTTGATTCTCCATCCATTTTCTTAATCGGGACGAGTTTTGGAATATAAAAGCAGGTTTCTTACTAATTATATTTAATAAAGATTATAAATAATTGAGCAATGCCCATTTTAGGCATAAAGTATTGCTTGTCTCATAGAACGCCATAATTTACAGACACAAAAACTTTCAAATTAATATCACTGTTGTTTATTTTTTGTGGAATTGTTATAAACCTCCTTTCACGTTTATTTAGCCTCTAACATGAGTAGGAGATCTTGCTTTTTCAAGTAGGGCCACTGCTTCTGCAACAGCATAAAATACATCTAAGATGTTAAATTTTACGTGGATTGTTAGATTTTACGTGGTAGAGCCATGCTGCAGCTATATTAGTTGAGAACCGGAGACCCATTTTACTGGAAAAGAGGCATTCCATCTTAGTCCTCACGGGTGACGACGCATCTGCATTTTGATTCTTTATTGAGGATAAATGTAGATGTCTATGGGTCACAGCAACCACTTATCATCAGGTGGACTGTGCGCTCGTTTGTCATCCTATCCTATAAAAAAAATGGTTCGTTATTTCTAATTGGCTTTCCACTTATTGACTCATTTCCGTGCATTTCTTTGTATAAATAATATATTTATATAAATTATAATATTTTCAGTGACAGTAGCCTAATAGCTTAGTTACGGACTGCAATCTTTCAAAAGTCGTGGGTTAGAATCTGCCGTTCGGCTAACTAACCATGTAGTATAATAATATGCACAACTCCATATCGTCCCGCTCCATATGTCGTAAGAGGCGACACCGGCAGACTAACCAGGAGATGGGCAGGAGCATCTTCCTAATAACAACTAGAAAAAATGTGCGGTTGTCAACCCGCCTGCCAAGCGTTGCAACTATGGTAAACCCCCTTATGAAGCATTCTATGGGGGACTTAGACATTTTTAGAGATTATATTTAGACTAGCATGTAATGTAAAACCCTCATATTTTGCCATAGTTACCACCACCAAATTAATAAAAAAAACTGCGGTTGACAACTCCGCAGTTTTTTTATTAATTTGAGTTGTTATCTGAAAAATGCTGCTGCCCATCTCCTGGTTAGTTTGCCGGTGTCGCCTCTTACGACATATGGAGCGGGACGATATGGAGTTGTGCATATTATTATACTACATGGTTAGTTAGCCATTTTCATCTGTTTTTGTTGTTGTGTTTCATTTTCTCTCTGTCGCCTCTTACGATACCCTCGGGACGATATTATGGGGTAATGGATATTCATACATCGCCATACAATATACTCGTAAATATACCTTATAAAAAGGTCAATTTGAATACACTAAAGGGATGCGTAGTCTATTTCCGTAACGCTTTATACAAGGATTTCAAAACCTATGGGATAATAAGTTGATAAGCAATTTGTACGTGCGACGCAAAACAAATCAAAGCATTGTTCTTTGTATCAAGTTAGTATCATCCTCAAGGGTTATGAGTTACTTTTTGATTGTAATTTGTCGTTCGATCTCGAACAGAAATCGTGGCACCACCAATATATAAATATTCTACTAGTGTATCCATTGTGAGTTGAGTGCATCAAACCTGCGTGGTAAACGTATTAGTCTTGTGGCATATGGGGGAGTGTGACGTCTGTTCTTTGTGCACTTTAAGGAGTGCGAATGTTTTTAATTTGAATAAGAATGACACACGAGCACACAGTCCTTCTTGTTTTAAGAAGTCTGTGCCTATAATCTTTACACACTTTTGACGGGCAATCATACATCAGCTAGGTCTCTTTTTAAAAACCAAAACATAAAGCGATTATAATTATAGTAAAGGGTTTTTTTTTCTTAATTGTTATAATTTTTACATGGTAGATCCATGCTGTAACTATATTATGGTTGTAGCACGAATTTATCGATTTACTTTAACACAACGTACACTAGGAATTAGACTAATAAAAAATACAGTATACTATGATTTTTTTCATGATACTGACGGAACTAAATCTTAAATCTTATTTTATGTTATAAATTTAAAAACAGCACAATAAATAAAATTCAGTAGTTAAAATGGAAATCAATCTACGTTAACATTGTGTTAACATAATATATCATGTTTATTCATAATAAAATATATAAGTTTATGGTAGATGTAACACTTTTAAAGACGTACCTACATTAAAATGTTATAATTAAATTAATTAATGTTCTATTTTTGTCGCTTATTATGTAGAAAAACAAATGTCCACCTATTTCAGCCTATAAAAGTCTATTGCTGAACATAAGCTTCCCCATAGATTGTCTAATACGGGGGATATTGCCATAGCTACCACGCTTGGCAGGCGGGTTGGCAACGAGTTTTCTTATTATTTTAATTTGTTGACAGGAAAATGCTTCTACCTGTGTGTTTCATTTCACTTTGTCGCATCTTACGACAACCACGGGACGATATTGTATGGGATAGTGGATATTGGATAATATAGATAACAAATTAATTTAAATTTTCTTAATGATTTCTTACATTTACGCGAACACTACACATTGTGTGAAACTATTTTTACAGATTTTGACGAGTTACTGACGCCTTAATTTACTTATTTTTAACTCACGACGTTTCGGGTGCTTTGCAGCACCAATATTCACGGGGGACAGAGGTGATTGACGTCCCGATGTCAAAGTTAACCCAGAGTACATTCAGCTTTTTAATTATTACTTTTGTGCTCATCTACGCAGATTGAGCTTACTGCGTCTTGAGATTTTACAGTGGTATGTTTGGGTTTAGTATTAATTACAGGATCCCAAGCAGGTAGTAGTAGGCTCAGCCTCAATGTCAATTTTCAAATACTTTTTAATATTTCTTCTGTTTTCTGATTTCTTGTTACGTTTAAAATTGCAAATTATAATACTCCAATTAGTCCATCCAATTAGTACGAACCAATTTATTTTATAAATAATACCAGTAGTAATAGCTACGTTATTTCATTAAAAATAGAATTCCAAAAAGCATGAAAATAAAAGATATTTTTATCCTCCAACTATTATGAAGCTGTGACTCACTTAATATTTAATCTGAGAGCCCTTCCTTTATCTGCAATTTAATTGCAATCATCACATCACGTGGCGGTTGAATGCACAAGTGTGCAGGGTGATGCGGTTCAATAGTAATAAATATACAATGGAGTATACGTAACATATAAAGTTAACTTGACCTGTTGCTTGATATGTATGTAAATAAATACTTAGCTGTGTGTTTGCAATACTCGATACGCAGTTTCGTGAAATTCAATTATAATTAATTTTTTGGACATTTTTTTCTCTTTCTCTCTCTCTGATTTATATCCCCATTGCGAAGCTGTTGTGTTTTATGTGATCTTTATCACCATCAGCCTGTAAACAGTCAAATGCTGGATAAAGGTCTTCTATACAGTTGGATATTATAACCTTAACGCCGCCAACCCAAGGAGATCACTGATCTGCAACATGCGTTTGATGTGATTTGTTTGTGTTTTTAAATAAACATTTGAAACATAAAGAAGAAAATGTAAGCAAACGATTTAATAAAAATTGACGTTGCTAATGCAATTTATGTGATGAAGTAGAAATGGAATGGTTCTTTCTTTATTAAAATTTATTTACTAATTACAAAAAACATTAGTGTAAACTTAAATTTTAATTTCTTCTATTTGCGAATTATAATTATTATTCACTTTACTTACATATATGAAATATTCATGTTAACAAAACATTAAGCACTGGGTCTATTGAATTTGAATATTTAGTGTAAAGATATAAAAATGTAAAATATACACATTTGTAAATGTAAACATTATCAATATTCTTTTGTCAACATACAATACTTAATGAATGAAAGCAATTAAAGCTGGTTTTTATCAAATTTTTAAATAACTAAATTTTGGCGAACTGGTTTTGATACCCGACTAAATACAATTTCTTAAAAAGTTACACTTATGTGCCAAAATTTTTTCTAACATATAAGTTACATTTTCTTTATTGGATAGAGTGACAAACGAGCACACAGTCCACCTGATGGTAAGTGGTTGCTGTGGCCCATAGACATCTACATTTATCCTCGTTTGCGAATCAAAATGCAGATGCGTGACCCGTGAGGACTAAGATGGAATGCCTCTTTTCCAGTAAAAAGGGTCTCCGGTTCTCTACACTCACCATACGAAACCCAGCAGCATTAAGCTGCTATTTTACTTTTATTTTATAGTTAAGGATAAAAATGTGCAGAATTTCTCGAAACTGTCCTTGTTATACTCACAATGTGTGACTTGGAAAAAAATATTAAGGCATGTGCTTTGTAAGGAATGAACATAGAAGAATGCTTAAGAGTAGTGCTTTATTAATATTTTCTTTTATCAGTTGGGTGCATTGTTGGAAAATGAAAAAATTGATTTTGAGATTACTTCGTTTAATTCCATAGTTACTCACATGGCATAGTGCATTTCCTTTATCCTTTCGTTCATAAAGATAAATAATACGAAAGCTATTTATCGTACTTCGTTTATCATTATCATCGTCATCAACTGCTGAATATGGATCTTTCTTGTTGTAGGAAGGACTTACTTTAATTGTCAAGCTTTCCAGGTGGATTGATGACTGCGTTTGACACTGCTGCCTATCACCTGTCTGGTTATTTTACGCCTGTTGTTAACAAGATAGTTATACCTCCGTCTATAGAAAGCCATTAGATTTTCTTTTTAGGTCACCAATAAGACCAAATAGGGCGGTGAATTATTTTACGCCGTTATTTTATAAGATGATGTATATTTGTAATAACGTTAGACGCGTTAACGTGAAATACAATCGTGTAATATACTCAAAAGTGATTAAAACCGTAAAGCGTGCATATTTATTTATTTATAGAACAAATTTACCATCACATATGAGTGATGGGAAAACAGTCCTTTCTCTCGCAGTATACATTGATGAATTACTATTCGTGAATAAACATCGCTTCGGTATATAGTAACCAGACAATTAGGTGCAGCCAGTAAACGGTCGAGTGCACTGTCATCGAGAGATAAGAGGTGAATTGGTGAACGGGCGTTGGCTTGACTCTATAACCAACTTGGTACAGTAGTTCAGTTAGTACGCTCCGGCGCTTCGTAAAAGAAGGACGGCGCGCGCGCATCACCCGCACTAACGCAATCTAGGCCAGTCTCAAGTGTTAGTTCACATTCTCCCATGTTATGGGAAAAGTGTGCTTTTTGACCATTAGATATTGTGAATTGTAACGCCTCTTAACGGGCTCACGGCACATGTGTCGGATCGAATCCGTAGCGTTGACAACGTTAATATTTCCAGATTTATCTATGTGGGCTGGCGTGATAAGTGTTGAGTGTTACCGTATTGTTCTGGCTTTTTAGCACATCTGAGATACGACCCGTTTGCAGATTTTTCTCATTAGTGTTGATTTAATATTGTGAATGAGTCAGCTAACAGGAGTTGGGATCGTTAGCTTTGTCAACGTGCTGCCTACGATATCCGAAGGTAATAAATATTTTGCATTCATTAAAAAACTGTTCGTTGAATGCATTCAGTGAAAAAATTACACCTAGTTAAATGACACAGCTTACTTATAACAACCAATTAATTAATAACACCACTACTACGTTATTATAAGCAACAAACTATTTATTTATATATTTGTTTTATTTATGAATCCAAAAGCATTAAAGAATTTATAGTAGCGTTAGTTGGATTTTCATCTAATATAATAATTGCTGAAACCATTTAAACAATGAATGTTTACACATAATTTTATCATTAAAATAAAAAAGTGTGCATTCTCTAGATGGTATACAATTAAACTTTTTTGAAGCAGTTATTAACTTGATGTGCGCTTTACTGTACTTGTAGAGTTTTTATACACTCGTCGCATATTTTTGTTGCGTGTCTGCGATACATATTGTGTATTTATCAGTGAGCATTGTATCTACTTAGTTTGAATGGAATGTATGTCCCTATTCAAAATATAATTTGTAAACACTGTTGTTGGTTGTAAAGGACATTGCTCTGCGCCCATACATTGTTCGCCCTGGCACCAAGAGCATTGGAAAATTATGTATTTTATTGTCAATCATTAGTAAATTCCTATATGATCTTATTTTTATAGCGGACTAGCTGCAGAATCGATATATTTCAAAAAAAGTATCAGATTTTGAGGTTATAATCGAACCACGAATATTACGTTTTTTCATAGCTCGGAGTGATTTTTAACAAACTAAAAAAGGATGTCCTAAAACATTTAGCTATTTTTATTACCTATCTAGATAATTTGGTATGCAGTTTTTGTTCTAAAGCCTCAGTGTATGTATGTAAATACAACGTATAATTGCATAGAATCTAGTTAAATACCTGCGTTCTTGGCATTGGTTTTGAAATGAGAGAAAATGTTTGTATGCAATAATGTATTGATAAAAATGTATGTATGTATAGTGGCAGATAGCATTAAGATGTTATCATTAGCTAGTATATACGGTACGGTAAGATACCTAGTGCCTAAATGTAGAATGATTTAGGTTGATTTCAAGCGTGTGACTATGAAACCAGCCTTTCCAATATATTACGTAGTAGAGTCATGCTGTAGTTATGCTAATAGTATAGTTGTAACACGAATGGGTCGGCTGGACCAGGGAAGGACCACGCTCTCACAGAATACCAGCGTAAAATAGCAGCTTAATGCTGCTGTTTCGTTTGGTGAGTGTAGAGAACCGGAGACCCATTTTACTGGAAATAAGGCATTCCATTTTAGTCCTCACAGGTGACAACACATCTGCATTTTGATTCGCTAACAAAGATAGATGTAGATGTCCATGGGCCACAGCAACCACTCACCATCAGGTGGACTGCGTGTAAAAAAAAAAACTTAGTACCTAATTGGTAGTAAGTTGGTTTTACACCTACATTAACTTATTATGTTTGGATTACAAATAAAACACAGATTTAATTTCATGTTTATTGTTCCTCTTCTAAATTGGAAATTAAAATATTATCTAATAACTGTGCAGGGATATCAATATTATTTTGGTGTCTGGCAAAACTCAAGTACCAAATAATGGTCATAACATGGGCGCAGCAACCGATGGTTCTGCGCCCAACAATGCAATTACAGCAATATTGCAGGATTGCTTGTCGACCTATTTGTGACGCATCTACTAAAATATAAACAAAATATGTTTTGTTGCTGATATGGCGGCTGTGAATTTTGCCCCGTAATAACCATATGTTTTCAGAATAAATTAATTCTAATTCATTCATTAAATCCTGATCGACCTCCCTGCACACCTCAATAACATATGAACCATCACGTCTCACATGTTCACTGTAGTATGAGCGGGCTTGTTTTATTTGATATACACCTAATGGTATTAAAATCATGTCATTAAAATCCATTTGTGGAAAATCTAAAATATTTTCGTTATTGACAGTAATACTTTCAAACTGAGCCCGTCTTCTATTTAAATTATTTTGTTCTACAAAATCAGACAATGAATTAGTGGTAAACATTCTTTCCTGTATTACAGAGATTATTAACCTAGCATCCTCTCTGTCTTCTAGAACCGGGTGAAACTTGTTTATTAATGCTGCTGCCACCTTAAAATCTTGCATCAAATGATTAGATGCTTTATTAAAATACTCCTGGCGCAGCAGCTTAAAATCTCGCTTAAAACGTCCATTGACCACTTCTACTACCCATCGACATAAGGTCACTTTACGGGATTCATTTGCACTTGCTGTACTCAATTGATATTCACCTGGTTCTATTGAGAGAGGATAATGAACCGAGTAGTTTAAGCTTTGTAAGAGGGAAATGCTGTCACGAAAGCCTCGGTCTAAAATCATTACATCACCTTCTCTAAAATATTGTCGCATAGGTTTTGAAGAATCATAAAATTCAACTTTTAAAATGTCAGCGTCTGATTTTGTGGCTGCATAAGGGCCCAGTACATCAATTATATAGCCATCACAACATACTACAATGAATGGTTTGACAAGGTTCCTATATTTATGAAGGGAATATGTTTTCTTTTGGTATGCATAATTGCTACTCTTCTGAACATAAATATATGTTCCATCCATAATAGTTATTGCCTTTCTATCTTCCATATTAGCCCCAGGGTTTCCATACAAAGACTCAGGAATATAAAGGTTTCTTGCTGCAGCTTCTTCTCTACTTATATGTTGTAAGCCTAAATGTGCTGGCACAAAGCATTCCACCATAACCTCTCGTGCTTTATGAACAAGTCTTGATAGAGTACTTCTTCCAATATTTAATAATGTAGAGATTCTATCATCTGAATCTCCTGTTCTGAGTTTCATTAAATAAGCGCCAAGTGATGTAGCACGTTTTTGAAAATCAGGGAGTTCTGCTTCAAGTTCTCTGAATTCATTTTTCGTGCGTCCCAGCCAATACCACACAAGGTGATCATCCATTCGCTCAATATTTTCAAAATCCAAAATATTGTTCTCATTTTTCAATAACTCGCAAAAGTCTTCTATGTGAACTGCCGTGAAACTTCGGTTAACATTTTCAACATTGAAGAGTTCTGACCATGACTGCCTTGCCAAATGCAATTCACATATACGACAATCTGGTGGAATATAATACTTATGATCTATAAAGATCCTTGCCCTTAATACAAAAGGAACTACTCGCTGTGAGGAACTATTACATTGCAGAAATATACATCTGTTATGTGTATCTGATGCTCTAGAGTAATTTGGCAAGGTTATTCTTTCAACATGCTGTGAAACTGGATTAACTCCTGATACTGGTATTATTTCATTGTCAACTGTGGTGTCTGCTCTTTGGAAGCATCTATTACAAAGTAAATCTGATGTCTGAATCTAAAAAAAAAAAAAGTGGGTTACAGATTGAATTTATAGCACAATAAATAAAACAGTAGATATTGCAAAATGTTCCATGACTAAAACTGACCAGAAAAAACATCTATAAACTAGACAAAATAGTACATCAGGTCACGGCTTTCAAGTTTAAGAATACTAGCTTAATTTCTAGCAATAGTTAACCAATCATAAAAGTATCTCACCTCTCGCGGTTGAACCCAATTTCGCACGACATCTAAAATGTGGCTGTTACTTTCTGCTTGTACAGAGTGACTTTGGATTCGTGCCACTGAACAACCACATACCACACAAATATGTTGGTGACCAACCATTGGTACATCCTGCAAACCTTGTGATGTAGAGGTCTCTCTATTAATAAATAACGTGTGACAAGCGTCACAGATGTAGTCATTAGCAGTCACCTGTAATATAAAAGCATGTTATAATTTGTTATTTTAAATATTATCTTCTGTAGAGAGTTATTATAAATATAAATAGTTTCACAAAGCAAGTAAAGGCTTACTATTTGTGGTGCAACTCGTTGCTGTATTTGCACAAGAATGGCACCATTATGAAGAATATGTCTTCTCTGTCTGTTGAAATGAATACCACAATTGGCACATCTCGATTGATTGCTTGTTATTGCAGTATTCCTTGATGAAGATGGTGCTGAATAATTCCTGGCAGCACGATCAGATCTTTGCCAACATGGATGACAAATATAATGAGATGCACGTATCTAAAAGAAAAAATAGCAACTCAGATATAAATAGCAGCCACTGCAAATGTAATGTTAAATATGACCCAATAATAATTTTCTTAAAATATTGTACCTCCAATGGCAAAAGTCTTTCTATAATGATATTTCTGATATTCATATTATGTTGAGTGTCCGTTCTCAGAGCAATTAGTTGATGTGAACGTGTACGAGTTTCGAACGTTTTATTGCAGAGTGCACAGCTTCTACCAACATTACTAGTCACTGAAGTGTTTATCATCTCTTGAGCTTGTGTCCAACATGTTGTGCATATGAGATCATAAGCTTGAACCTAAAAAAAAATTCACTTGCTTTGTTATAAAGTAATACCCAAATACTTCTATCAGTTTTTTTTCCGAGAAGACTATAATTTCCAACATAGTGTGTAAGGTCAAGTACAGAAACTTATTTATGTAGTTAGTAGTAGTCTGAGAGAACGCAAACATAATCATATACATCACGGGACCCCAAATATGTAGAAATGTAATTACCACAACAGGTGCAATCCATTGTTGTATACAGTGACGAATCTGTTCATCTTCCAACAACATGGAACCACCAGCAGAGCCGCAATTCACACAAGATACACTTTCCATTGCGTATGCGTAAGTCCGTTTATGAATGCTATAATATCGTTTGAGCGGTACACAGTTCCGAAAATCACAGCAAGGTAAGTCGTTTTTGAAAGCAATCAGAGTCCGTTAAAATAGCCTAGTCGTAATGTTCAATATATAGTTCCGAAAGTCACCAAAACACCGATACAATTACAAAGAGCAATTGACGCCAATGTAATTTTGACAGAGTGAGAGATGAAAGTTTAAAGTAGGGATGTTTGATGATCATCGATGTTCGATGAGTATCGATGTCAAAAATTAAAACACATGTTGCCGCATGTCAAACATCGAAACATCGATGTCAATAAACCATAATCGATTATTGGGTACTTGCGAACATTGCGAATCCGCGAAATCAATATGAACTAAATCTTGCATCTCCTCTGAAGGTTTAAAATTTTGAATAATTCAGAATTCCTGAAGGCATCTTTAACCTAAAAAATATCATTATGGTGTGTCAAACTTAATTGTCAAGTGTCACCTGTAATGTCACAGTGGTCACTATTTAGCTTTATTTTGTAGTGTCGTTGTCGGTTGTCGCATAGTAACTATACAACGTAAATTGATATTGAAGTTAATTAGTTGTTACTTTTTCCCTTACTGTGTATACCCACATAATTTTGAAACAATATGTAAGTATCTACACATACACAAAAAACATCGGTAATGGTCAACATCGATGTTTTGAGTAGGCTAAACATCGAACATCGATGTTGAGCTATCGATACCAACATCGATGTCATCATCAATGTTTCTGAAACATCGATCATCCCTACTTTAAAGTAGGCATGTCGATCTATAATCGTTTAATCGATTGTTTATAGTGAAATAATCGATTTTTCAGATCGGTATAGATCTGTAAAATCCTTGTCCGATCTCCTGATATGTCCGACTTAGAACACTCCATCGATTCAATGAATCGATCCAAAAACCTCTCGAATCGGTACATATTCAAGAACTAGCTATATTTCAAAAGATTCAAGAAATACTTTTGCATAGTTGGAACATCGGTTCCTTGTGAAAGATTTTTTTCTGTTCTGTTCTGGGTTCGATCCCAGGGTCGGGCAAAGTATTATTGGGTTTTTATAACTTGAAGTTCCCAGTAGTAGCACGGAGCATGAATTTATGCCCGGTGTTTGGCAATACGCGCACCCTTTATTACATGGGACGTATAACATGACTGGTGCCAATTGGCAGTACTTCACACCTCTGCCTACTCCTTTTGGAAAATGCAGGCGTGATGTTATACTTATTAATTTAATTATGTTTCTATAAAATTACCTGTATTTAGGGTAAATTATCATTTCTTTAAATTATAGTTTTTAATATTGTATATAATAAAAGAAAAAATATCACCAATAATGTTCTGTGTATATGTTAGGCATGTTTGAAAATGTCGTAATTGATCGAAAATCTATCTGTTAATGCTCAATTTAATCGAGAATCAATTCTAGTATGTTCGATTTGAATCAATTTGGAGATCTCTTTTTAAGTAAATCGACATGCCTAAGTGAGAGCACAGGTGAGAGACTTACAAGTTACTATTTAGTGACATCAAAAATAGAAGTGCCTAATACGATACGATTTATCAATATTTCCTAAGATTTACTATAGCCATACGTTACAAACAGTATTACATAAATCATCTTTTGTCATACGATAATATTAATACCATAACAAGTATGACAATGTAGGATATTGTCATACTTGTACTTATAATAATACGTACGTCTCTACTTCTTCTATACTTGTATTAATATTAATAATAATATCTTTATTTAGTCTAAGTATTTTTGTTATATTAATTATCATAAATTCGTAAGTTATCGTTTAGTAAGAAGAAAACGATCATTACAAAATCCTGAATAACTATATTTATGAATATCTTTCTTCAGCATTATTCCAACTACGTATTTAAAATCGAGTATAACGTCATTCATTGGGTATAGTAGGTTTTTAAATTATACTTTTAGGCAATAATATAAAAGAATATAAAGAAATAATAATTGAATGATTTTATTGTAACTTCTGTTTGCCACTTTATTCGAAATAAATTCAAAATGTGATTCAGATTAAAACATATGCAGCAGTTCATTAAAAATTCCAAAAATCGATTACAATCGATTGGGCATCCCTAGTCATTTTTAACACCACATGATGTTTGGCGAAGATGGCGGCAATTAATGTTATTAGTCGAGTAGAATACTTTTTAATGTTTATTTCGGCATGCAGCTATAGTATGTGCCATATCGATTGAGAAAAACGGACAATGACCTCAGATATGAGCCGAGTGTCAAAAGGCGTAACTTACAAAATCTCAATTTAGATGTGATAACAATATTTAAATATTGATATTATTCCCACTTCTAGGTCAGCACATATGTTTTGTTTTTTTGTTTCTTAAATAATATTGTCTGTGGTTCCTATAAACATAGTAAAATCTTACGGTACATCGCGAAAAATGTGTTATATTTTATATTTCAATTTATGGTAAGTAACGCAGCAATTCATTTAATAACAGTTTCATATTAAAAAAATATTTGAAGCAATATAATCACCATATTGAGCTTTTGCAAATTCATCCCTTTAAAATAAACAAAACGCGCGTTACGTCAGTTCGTTCTAAAAGAAACGTGACAATGGCAGCCAGAGATGCGTCACCTTTTTTGGGCCGGTCCGCCATTTTGTTTTCATTCGTGTTCGGATAGCGCTTGCGTGTGTACGTCTCGGGTAATTCATAGCATTCATTGCATTGTTTTAGTTGAGTTTTTACTGTTAAATTTGTTATATCGTTAAGTTTTTGTTTTTTGAATCTGTTATATTAGTTTTACTGTGACGGTCGTTACTAAATCGACATGAGTTCAGGAGAATTTGGTGAAGGACCCGGTCCTTCAACATCAAGTGGAAAGAGACGTCGCCGACCCATAATAAACGTAGCAGGTACGTACAAATAGGTACAAATGCGACGACGTAGCCTTTCTATTTCTTAAAGCGCTCTTTTTATGTGACCATGTGGTATTTATTTTCTAAAACAATATGTATTTATGTGATGTAGTACTATGGTAGTATATTTTTGTCATTTATTTACAGGCCCATCTTCTGGAGCACCTTTAACGTCACCAGTAAAAAAGAGAAAACCTACCACTTTGTCGGTCGGGGAACAAGAGATTATCATTAATGTATACAAATATGTCAAAAACACCTGGCCCGAAGACGTGTATCCTTCAAACGTTAATATGGTAGAAAAGGTTTCGGAGATCTCAGGAGTCAGCAAGAGCACTATATATCGCGTATTAAGCGTGTATAGAGATTCCCATAAAATACCAGAAAAGGGAATAATTAATAAAAGAAAAAAGTCTGTAATTGACAAGTTGGACGATTTTGATAAATCGGCTATAAGAGCGAAAGTGCATCAGTTCTTTCTTGCAGGAGAATTACCGACTTTAGACAAAATTTTGCTCAGTATAAATCAAGATGACCAGTTGCCAAACTTGAGCAAAACTTCCCTGCGACGTGTGTTGCGCCATTTAAAATTCAAATATATAAAGAGAAACAGAAAAAGTGGTCTAATGGATCGCCCAGAGATAGTTCTGTGGCGTACCAGATATTTGAGAGAAATACAAATATTAAGAAACGAGGGACGTAACATTTTTTACCTTGACGAAACATGGATTAACGCAGGTCATACTATGGGAAAGGTATGGGAAGACACCACAATTGAATCTTCTCGTCAATCACGGTTAGAAGGCTACTCTACTGGCGCGAAAGCCCCTTCGGGTAAAGGAAAGCGATTAATAGTTGTACACGTTGGCAATGAAAATGGCTTTTTGGAGGGATGTGATTGGGTATTTGAATCATCATCTACTGGTGACTACCATGAGAGTATGGACGCTCTCCATTTCGAGGACTGGTTTAGAAAAGTAATAGAAAAACTGCAAAGCGGCGATGTCATAGTTATGGATAACGCTAGTTACCACTCCAGACGTTTAGAAAAAACCCCAACAATGTCTTGGCGGAAACAAAATATGCAGGAATGGCTAGAATCTAAACAGATCGCATACGTGCCCTCGGACACAAAGACCCACTTAATGGAAAAAATAAAGGCAGTTAAAGATAACTATCGAAGTTACGTCACCGACGAGATGGCAAAAGAAAAAAGCATCACAGTGGTAAGGTTACCTCCTTATCACTGTGAGCTTAACCCCATTGAACTTGTGTGGGCAGATGTGAAAGGGTACGTTGCACGAAAAAATACAACTTTCAAGTTAAAAGATGTTAAAAATTTACTTAAAGATGGTTTAACTCAAATCACGCCAGATAAATGGAAAAACTGTGTTCAGCATGTCCTTAAGGTTGAACAAAAAATGCGTGGCATGGATGATAGAATTGACCAAACTGCAGATCGCTTTATAATTAATGTTACAGATAGTTCATCAAGTGAAGATACGAGTGATGATTGCACCGAATAAAAATAAAGTTCTTATATAATATTAAAAATAAAGTTTTATCTTTTGCATAAGTACGTACTTATTCGGTGTCGTTATCACTCGAATCTTTATATGTGTTATAAATTAATGTTTTTTGTTGTTAAATGAATAAAGTACTTTATAACAATAGATGATTTTTCTTCTACAGCGATCTTTCACATAACTTTTTAATAATAGTTAATAAATATATATTATATCAATCATTATAAAAAAATCATTATAAATAAAGAAAGTACTACATATAAAATGTGCCTATATATTGAAGGTTTGTAACCCCTGGTTAAACGACCGAAAGGTCATTGTCCGTTTTTCTCAATCGATTTGGCACATACTATAGTCCGTGTTATAAAAGTATTTGTAACTAATATAACAAAATAGACAATTAATTATCGTGTATGTCCGATGTTTTTATTGCACAGGGCGATTTTGGACATTGTCCTTTATTAATAGTTTTAAAATCTTCGTATACGTAAAGTTACCAGATATTTATCTATGAATTCATGAATAAATAATTTTATTTGCTTTGAATAGGTTACTATAAAGATGGACATATTATTTAATAAAGAAAAACGCCTGGTAAAAGCAAAAATAGTGCCCTTTAAAATATCATGCAGATGCAGGTGTTTACACTTATTTACAATTACATTTTATTTTATTAAATTAAACTTATAATAACCAACTTATTAATACTATTTTAACTATTATTTAAATTCTAACATTTCTTTAGTGCTATAAAACTTGTTGTGTTGAAGAAGCTGACTGTAAAGTGTTTTTAAAGTTATCGTATAACGATCTCATTATTTAGCTATTTTCAACTCGAAGGTAATATTGATTAGACACATTATTCAATATGTGGGAGAATTATACCCAAAAAAGTTCTATTTGATACACTTGATATACAAAATACACATTTCCGCGCAGCTTGTCTGATATTTAAAAGGTTTTCTATTTCTTATTATAAAAAGGGTCGTCTTCCGAGTACGCTTCCTAAATGTAATAAAATTAAATCTCATTTGTTTCCTCGTTGAGCTGTGGTTTAAAATACTAATGAAGTTGAAACAATGAAGGCGTGTTTTTGTCAATGCAAGCAACGTAACAATATGTCAGAATGGAACATATAGTCTGTAAAGGCCATTCGTTTTTTATCACAATTTTTGTGTATTGTAAATAATAAACTGAGCTTTAAATGTATAATACAAGGTAATTCAACTAACCTCTTTGTAGCTTATGACGTTTGTTTCAACATTATCTATAACAGTACATAACGTAAAGTTGTTATTACCAGGTTTTAAAGCCTCGTGAATATTTTATATGTTAATCAATATTTTTATTGTTAGAATTTTAAATATCTTTTTCTCTGTCTTCTGTTTAATTTCATTTACATTAATAAACATGTAACAATTACATATGTAGGTGCTTAGTTCTGTATAAACGAGTTAATGTAGAGTTCTACGACGTTTCAAGTAAACGATTTCTATCAAGTAAACGACTTCGCTAACGACTTAGTTCTGAGAACCAACGCGTTATTCTATCGACATCATCACAATAACGGCGTGCAGACATTCGAATGTACAATAAGCACGTTAGACCGACCACCTGTCAAATTCAAGGACGCCATTTTGAAAGCTTCATGTCAAACGCCATTTTGCTTCTTAAACGCGTAGGTGAAGGATAATTTTTGTTTGTGAGATGTGACCTTAAGACGTCGTGTACGATGATTCAGAGCGTGAAAAGCTCTGCGACCTTGGGTGTGCATCCGCCAGTCGAGTCGGCTAGTAGTGGCCGCCGCAGGTGCGGCCGAGGGCCGCGCCACTGCCGGGTCGTCGACCGCTCCGGATACGAATCATTGATTCTGTTGCAAATCCTATCAGACTGCTAAGTAAAATATCCCAAAAACTACAAAATTAGACTCTAGTATATATATAATAAATATGTCACACTACAAATAAACTACAATAATTCAGAATTTCTGCCCTGAAAATAGAAAAACTCATTTTACACTACAGCAGCCCATTTCTAAGTCTTTGTCTTGAAATTTATCATAAAACTTACTACGAATCACATTGCATTGCTTCGTCACTTTCATTCACCAAGTTAATGCTTTACTCTACTTTGTCTCTCTTTTAATCTTCTTGTCATTATTAAAGAGATGTGAAAGTAATAGGACTATATAAGGTTATAAGTGGAACCGCGTGAATAAATCTGGTAAGAGAATCCATTATCCCATATCATTCCGTGGGTGTCGTAATAGGTGATAGAGTAAACTGAAACAGGAGATGGGCAGCAATTCAAAATAAAAAAAATAAAACTGCAGTTGCCGCCTGCCAAGCATAGCAACTATGGCAGATATCGCACCTATGAGGTAATCTTAGGGAGGGATATGTTCAGCAGAACACTGATAGGCTGTAATGATGATGATGAAGAAGGCTAAAATCATTATTCAATTGATTGCACTTGTTTTTTAATTTACTAAAATATTTCTCGGAATAAATCTACAGTAAAGATAGTTGTTACACCAACATTTTTACTATCACAAAAAGGTCGTAGTAGAAAGGAATGACGCACAGACGTCATAATTAAATCGTGTACAGTTAAACTTCATTATTAAAGTAGTTTATGGTGCATATAACTATAAAGCGAAGATACGGCGCTACCTCATTACGCGGAGAATGTCTGGGTTGCTAGTTTTTTGTTTTGTCTCCGAACAGCGTGGAAGTTGCTCTACTGCATTCAATTATCTCAAAGCAACACGACAAACCGGCTAAGAATTTTGTATGGTTTAACTACGTGGTTCGTTTGAAAACACGTTAGCGCTTAAAAAAAATAAGGTTAAGAGCGTGTATTTGTCATACACGCTGAACGCCCGCCCCGCCGAACGCTTCCATATGCCCTTTACAGGTTAGCGCTTATATTATGTTATGGAATCCAACAAACGGGAAGGTTCTATATTCGACGTGTATGTTCACTGATTTCTCAGAAACAGCTGAACCAATTTTAATGATTCTTCTATTATTAGTACTTCAGGGCAAGTCCCATGTAAATGTAAAGAAAAAAAAATCACGTCTAACAATGTAAAAATAGAGAATGAAGTAATTAAACATAACAATTTCGACTGCATTCTAGTTGTAACCTTAATTTTTTTTTAAAAGAAGTATAATACTAAGTCGGTTGTTACTTTGTTTTTTAAAAGTTTATTTTATCTTTTTTACAAAAACTACATCTTTGTTTTAATGACCGCTTGCGATTTCATTGGCGTGACTACATATATGGAAACAGTTTGTTAAATCCTTCACATGATAAGATCGTATTCCGCTGTTTAGTCAATGTAAAATAATATTAAACAAAGTAGTTTTCTACAAATATTTACTTATAAACGTGTCTGTACATATTATGGACATGTTTTGTATATCTATATTTATATAATACTTTTATAGAAATTGGTTACAGATCTTCTTGACAAATATGATCGTCTTCTTAATAACTGCGTTCGATTCATTTTTAATCTTCGTAAGTATGACCATGTGCCTATTTATCGTTCCCAACTTAAGTGACTTACATCATGTTGTATGAAGTTTAAATAAATAAATAAATAACTGAGCGCACACGCACACAGTTCACTTATGGCGTGGTCCGTAGACACCTACACCTTCATCTATCCTCGACTAAGAATGAAATTGCATAATATATGTTGTCACGCTTGAGAACTGAGACAGATTGCATCGATACCAGTAAAACTAGTTTTCACAGGGGTACCATCAATTGTAGGTAACTGAAATAACCGTGTAATGTAGTGTGCCGGTGTTAGAATATCCACTACCCCATTTCGACCAGTGTGTATCGTAAGAGGCGACAGGAGGACACAAACCACGAGATGGGCAGCAGCGTTTTTCTAAACAACAAGAAAAGAAAACTGCGGTTGCCAACCCGCTTGCCAAACCTGGCAACTATGGTAAAAATCCCCCTTATGAGGTAATCTATAAGGAGGTATATGTTCAGCAATGGACTTTGATGGCCTGTAATGTGGATGGATGGGATTGAAAAGAGATTAAGTGCAACAATTTACTTACATGCTTATCAAAGTAATGACGTGTATTCACCTTGTCTTATCTTACATAATTAATATCCTTTTCCGCAAACGTGCTATGAGGTAGTTGGCAACTCGTTTTATTTAGACTTTTATTTTTTTAAACTTCGTAATTGTGCATTTTTTTAACCTCATTTCATTACAATCTTAATTCATTTATTTGATCGGTTTATGAATGTGGGAAATAACAGTTTTATCTTTTAATCGACATAATTTTTTTAAATCAAATGTTAGCTTATTTCGATGATTGTTTTTTTTTATTTGAAAGCTGGTGCTTCTCATGTGGTCCCATATAAATTTGATCAAAGTCTGACTGAAGTCGGTTGCACAAAATTTTTAATTTTAAATTGTTACAAATCTACACAAAAGCGGTTACCAACCATAATCAGTTTAATTAGATTATGAGCTTATAATACATATTAAAATAATAATAAAATGCCAATAATGATGTACGCAAACGACCTTTACCATGATGTGACACATTTAGTAAAACTATTTATGCACATCGTCATAAAAATATATTTTCACTTTTAATCTCTGCAAGATAATGTTCCTTAGTACTGCAACTTCATTATGACTGCCGTCTGAATGGGTTGGATATATCGGTGATGAACCATGCTCAGAATGGTGAGCGACGAGAAGCGGGGACCGGGGACACTTTGTAATGTACGTTACAATGTAATGACTGTATATTACATCTGAAACCTCGGGGGTCTCGCGCATCTCCATTTTGATACAACTTAATCAAGTACAGATATAAATATGTTTATGGGCCACAGTATCCACTTGCAGCTAGTTGGCATGTAAGCTTGCTTGTTTTTACTTGTATAAAATAACACTCGTCCATATAATCTACGTAAGATATGTTTTTAGTAACAATAATCTAATGTGTATACAAAAGTCAAATGCGGCAACTTTTCACGATGTGAGATCATTACAAGATTTCTTGAGAGAGAAATTACTAAGTAAATTTCAGATAGTTAGGCAACTTTGAAAAGTTTCGCATCGTCTGATACGAAAGTTCATTTTTCTTTTTTTCTTTTCTTAAAATTCTATCTGACGTTTGTTTTGTACCTACGTATATGATGGACCCTTGACTATAATACAAGCAATTTAGCTTATACTAAGCTTCAGGTTTTGGGATTCATTTCCAGTCACAAAGAAAAGGTCGTAGTTTGTCTTTACATCTTAGTTGTATTAACGAAAAACCTTTCTAAGCCTCTCATATTGTTATCAAATTATACTCGCATGGACAAGTAAGGAGCATGAGGGGCACTTCTGGATCATTAGTGGTTTAAATTTTTTTTTATTTTTCGAAAATACCCTCCTAATGCTTAGGTATATAAGTATTACAAGTTATCTTTATGTATATTATATACACATATATGCACCTTATTATATCACATCATAGATAACCATTCGTACATCTAGTCGTCTCATATTAAGATCGTTCTACTGCTGGGAAACACCATTCATCCAATTGTGAGAGGAACAATTAGACTACCAAGCTCCAGAGCGCGTTGGCAGACTTCACATTTCTTGGAAAAATTAATAAAAAAAAACCTTTATGTATAAAAACTGTTTCGTTAAACAAAGCTGTTTTATGTGATGGCGGTGTAAGAGCATTCATTACCCCATTTCGTTCCGTGGGTGTCATAAGTAACTGTGGGAAATGCCAGAAAGACCTAATGGCTGCCGATAGGTGGCTGTGTGACCACCTCGTATAGGTCAGTCTCGTTAGTCAAAGTAATCAGCATCAAAAGTGCGAGACGTCTTGTACTACGGTCGGCAATCCGCCTGCCAAGCTTGAAGACTATGGCAAACTCTTCCTCCAAAGTTTGTCCAATAGTGGACTTTTGAAGGCGGATAAAGAAAAGAGTACAAAAACTAGTTATTGTTGCTCATGGCTCATGGCCTTCAGGCCACTTTATAGAGGAAAGTTTGGTAGTATTAGATTATTAATTCAACATCGTTACAATTGTAAAGCTATCCTAAAAATTGGAAATCCAGTTTCACCGTAGTAAAACATTAACGCCGCAGCCATTACCGATTAATTTACGCCGCAATATTGATAAAATCCGAAACGAGTGCCTCGACTATATACTAAGTCACGTCGGTAAAACGTTCAGCGATTTATTATAAGTTGCACTAGAACATTTTGGCACGTATATCACAATTATAATTATTAACGATTAATAAAGTCAAGTATACGGTGTACATAGTCGTTCATACGAAGACATTTAGTATTATCACTGATACAAGTAGATATGTTAGAAGTTGAACTATGAGGTACAATTTTACCATTTTTATAAATACTTTGATGCGGAAATGTGATATGTTTAAATGTAAGTGCATTATCAAGCAAAATTGTCTGTAATTATTCGAAATGATTTCCTACATTTCAATACCAAGCGTATGTATGTCGTAGAGTGGAAACGGCGACTATCTTGTGATCTCTCAAGGTTCGCTTTATAATAATTCCTTTCCAATCTACACGTCTACGATCACGTTCATACGGAGAAAAGGAAATGTGAGATAAGACTGGATTAATACACGGTGCGGCGACGGTACAATTTTAATGTAATGATATTATCAAAGCAAATAACTAATAGAACTGTACTTATTAAATATTGTATTATTTTTACTTTTATTTAGATATTTTAATTTTTTTAAAAAAATATTTACCGCCATCAATTACTGGAGCCACGCGGCGGACTAACTATTCCATAACCTTCCTAAAATAGTTCAGTGGCTGTTTATACACCGTTTTTAAAAACGTACAGTTAGTTGGAAAGGTTAAGTCACAACGCCTGCACAAAGGCTCGTTGGGGCCTGCAAAGGCGTAAGCGAGTGCACATGACCGACGACCTCGAACCTGTGGCCCTGCGCACAATGCAAACAATTGTAATGTAAATGAGATTTTAAGTCGCCGTACAAGCCGCAATATGGTACCGTTCATTATTATAGCTAGAAATCAACATAACACTGTAAAGACTCAGGCATAGAAGGAAAGAATAAAATATGTATATTTGTATTATGTTATACAAATATCGTATATCTACGAGTATCGAGTACTATATCATGACCTACCGATCTTGAATAACATGGAAAGTGCCCTATTTTGTATATGTATTGATTTCTCGTGAGGATTTATATTAGAAATAGAAAAAGATTGACATCTGGAGTCAATAGTACGTAGTAGGTACTATTTTATGATATTGTCAATAGTGCGAACATAAGGAGCATTCGTCTTGAAAGGGAGTCAAAATTGAACTCCTAAAACTCTAACCACCATCGTTTTCAATCTACCGTTTTTATGGCGCTTATTATTACTAAATACTTTTTGTTTAAGAAATATTAACTCGGTGAATGGTGGCAGAGTAGACGCCACTCTAAGATGTTTTTAAAAGTACGTCTTTGACACTACTACTGAATATTTACATTTCATATAAACAATGGATATCAAAAAAGTAGCTAAAAATAAACAAATCACAGTAAGATAATAAATATGAAAAGTAATTCATGCTATGAATTTAGATCTCAAACAAATAAACGCAATGAAATAAATGGCCAGAGAGATATTTAACCGCTCTTCATGAAAGGCAAGAAAGCGCGACCGCCTGCATTTTTAGTGCCTCAAGATCTTTATCGTCCATTCTACGAATAACGCGAGTTTCTTTTAAGTAATATAAAATAACATATTCTTTTTATTGTATTTTAGAATTGTAGTATTAACCTGTTCATAAGTAAAATATGTCAGTCGTCCATTAATCGGTTCAAAATACTGCTTTTAAATCGGAAAACAGATACAATATTCGTATTACATCATAACGTAAATTATTTAAAATTACTTATCAAGTTACGAAACTTCGCACTTACATAAACTCTTAAAGGGTTTTTCAGTTCGACGTTCTCTCTAACAAAATGAGTCATATAGGTAGGTATGTTATTACGGACATTCTAAAGTTTCGCTTCACTGAGTCACTGTTTTGAACTGGTTAAGTGCTAACGCAACGTAACGTGGACTTGTAATGTAATGTTAATTCACTGTTAAGGAAATGTGTAATTGATGGCTCGTAAGGCCTATTCTATGTTCGCCTATGAAATAAACGATAATAGCAACGAGATAAGCAAAAAGTCTAAGTATTTGTTCGCTGTTTTGTTATTGTTCTAATTCTTGGTGAAGAATGCGGACTTTAATAAAACTTAAGGTGATCCAGGTGTGACTAAGTATCTATACACGAACATTATCGGTAGAGGTTTATGGGTTAGCAAATGTTACAAACGATTTCCTAGTTTATCATGGACAGCGCTTTAAGCGTATTGTGGAATCACATTCTTGGCAGGTATTCAACTGCTTCTATATTACGAACTGCATCGATATAGATCATTTTTGACATACTTTTTTTAAAGCCTGTATTTACTTACAAATTTGCTTATTACTGAAGGATATTAAACAGCTTTACTGACTTTTTTCTCCCTACATGCATAACCATTTATTTTCCATTCTCCATTTTCCATCCATTCTATCCATTTCTGCCTGTAAAAGTCCACTGCTGAACATAGGCCTCCCCTATTGATTGCCTTTTTTTATAGAATAAGGGTGACAAATGAGCAAATAGTCCACCTGATGGTAAGTGGATGATATGGCCCATAGACATTTACACTTATCCTCAATTAAGAACAAAGATACGTTGTCACCCCTGAGGACTAAGATGGAGCGCCTCGTTCCCAGTAAAAATCTCCGGTTCTTTATACTGACCATACGGAACACAGCAGCATTTAGCTGCTATTTTACGCTAGTATTCTGTGAGCGTAGACCTATCTCAGTCAAGCCGACCCATTCGTACTACAACCATAATATAAATGCAGCGTGGCTCTACCATATATAAATATTGTGCCATAGTTGCTACGCTTGGCATTCGGGTTTACTTACCAACGTAGGTTTTTATAATTTCGGCTTGTTATCAGGAAGACAGTGCTGCCCATCTCCTGTTTCAAAGACACTGTGTCTGTGTGAAGACACCCGCAAGATGATATGGGGTAGTGGATATTTTTACATAGCCACTACACGGTTAAATACGAGGGTGGATTGAAAAGTACTCGGCCTAACCAAGAAAATAAACACATACTAAATCAGTTATATTTTTATTTTTCTACATAATCACCATCAAGTTCAATACACTTTTGCCACATCAAAAATGATTCTTCCTTAGAGTCAAAATATGCGTCTACAGCTGCTTTGACCTCGTCGTTAGTCGAAAATCTTTGACCTCCCAAGTGCTTTTTTAGGTTAGGGAACAGAAAGAAGTCTGATGGTGCCAGATCAGGTGAATACGGCGGATGCGGTAACAGTTCAAAGCCACAGTTGTGAATTTCAGCCATTGACTGTACTGACGTGTGAACACGGGCGTTATCTTGATGAAACAGGACTTTTCTTCTGAGCATTCCTCGACGTTTTTCTTTTATTTCCTCTCGTAAACGACGTAGTAAGGTGCAGTAGTAATCAGAGTTTATAGTCTGACCCCTTTCAAGATAATCAATCATAATCACTCCTTTCGAGTCCCAGAATACTGAAGCCATCACCTTATTTGCCGACAAAATCGACTTAGCCTATTTAGGGGGTGGTGAACCAGGTCTTCTCCACTGTTTTGATTGTTGTTTTGTTTCCGGTGTACAGTAATGAACCCATGTTTCGTCTATAGTAACAAAACGATTCAAAAAATCATCTGCATCGGCTTCAAATAACTCCAAACAGTCGCGTGAAATAGTCAATCGCGTCCTTTTTTGTTCAACTGAAAGCAGTCGCAGAACCCACCTCGCAGACACCTTGTGGAAACCCAACTCGTTGACAATGATGTTTTGAGTTCGTTCATAAGAGATGCCTATAATCTCGGCTATCTCTCTAATTTTTAATCTGCGGTCTCCCATTATTAAATCAAGTACTTTTTTAATATTTTCGTCAGTAGTTGACGTTGAAGGCCTTCCAGAGCGGGGTTCATCTTTCACACTCTCTCTACCACGCTTAAATTCTGCTATCCATTTTTTTACGGATGAATATGACAGAGCACAATCGCCTAATGTACTGACCATGTCATCATGGATGGCTTTTGATGATAGCCCCTTCTTATGGCGGTACTTAATGACGGCACGCTGCTCGATTTGCTCCATTCGCGGAAATTATGTCCGATTACTTTGTTAATAAATTTATAAAATCACAACTAATTATCGCACACGTTTCGAACTTCACACAATGAACTAGTCTGAACTGAACTAAATAATGTGGGTAGATTTGATTTTTAGAATTGAATGGATCTGTGTTAGGCCGAGTACTTTTCAATCCACCCTCGTATATATATATATATATATATATATATATATATATATATATATATATATATATATATATTCTTGTTTAATAAGTACTTTAAAATAAAGTATATTTAAATAAAATAAAATAAATACTTACGGTATTAAAATCACACTTGTGACTACTTCCTGGATATTTCAAGATAACGCTTTGTTTGCGACCAACAAGAACATCCTTTTAATTTAGCACAATTTGTTTTGAATCGGTGTCCTGAACTCTGTAAACGATATCGGTCATTGTTATTAGTTCATGCGATACAAGCCTGGAGCTTAGTACAGAAACCGCTTTATTGTTTTATAATTTAATTATTTGATGTGTTTTGGTATTTTTATATACCATTTTTTTGCCGTGGCCCATAGACATCGACACCTATCCTCGTTTGCGAATCAAAATGCAGATATGTTGTCAGCCGTGAGGACTAAGATACGACACTTTTTTCATTTCACATTTTGTTTTGTTCCTTTTATTAGTTAAACTAGCTAATTCTCCAAATGGTTGTAGCGAATTTTTTAATAGAAACGCTTACTATGTATAATTTGATTGGACTTAGTTGGCATCATCTAATTGGGATCAGTATTACTCATGCACGAGTCGATTCATCCGGTCAGCAATTAATAATGAATGCTGTTTTCATGGCTATTGATCAAGTGTAGCTTCGTATCTAGTGAGCACTGAACACTTAGCGATTACTCGATTACGAAAACCGTCCGTCCTACACTTTAACCTTTCAAATGTATATTGCCTCGTTAGGCGGACTTGTACAATGACGGTTATGCAATTTGGGTCTGTAATAAACGCGGCAGCCATTTTCGTAGACGTAACTTGGCCGTACTTATGGGACTTTTATTCTAAACAAGCTGTACCCGGCCACGCGTTAATGTGGTTCAAAAACTTTTTCAAAGGTATGTAAAAAGTTGTGTCGAATATTTATTTTTAAGCAATGGGTGTAGAACTTTCTGAGATTTAAGATTTTGAACATTTTGATTGATGTAGATAGTATTTCTGTACTAATTAGTAAATTAATAATTACATTCTCATCCGTACTGTTATTTATTTTTTATCTGGATAATGTTTAAATATTTGCCTGGTAATGAAGCATGGCTAAAAAAACGTCGGCTGCTCTGTATAATCAGCGTTTTGTGGCATCAATCCTCTCCCCCCTTCCTCTTTATCTAACAAAAAATTCACGATAAATAAACTATATTCGTAACAATAAACGCAATTCCCACGATTTTGTTAATCTACATCATCATTACAGGCCCTCAAAGTCCACTGCTTATAGTCTTTCACCATAGATTGCCTCATAGAAGTGATAATATATGTCGTAGTTTCCACGCTTAGCAGGCGGGTAAGCAACCTAAGTTTATTATTTTCAGTTGTTCTTAAAAAAATGGTGCTGCCAATCTTTTGTTTCATTTACCTCTGACGCCTCTTACGACACCCACGGGAATACATGAGGTAGTGAATTCTCTTACGCTGCTAAGCTATAATCAATATCTTGTTACCTAATTCAAGACTTTGTTTAATTTTGCTCCACGATTCTTTTTGAGACACAGTGCAAACAGTAGTTTAAAAGCGTTTATTCCGAAATCCAAATTAAACTTAACTTCGTACATATGAATGTTTGATTTTTTTAATTTGAACTATGCGAAATTTTTGTGATCACTCTTGGAGAAGAACTTCTGTAGTAGAACAGACAGACTGTATTTTAACAGTGGTAGAGCCATGCGGCAGCTTTTGCTCGAACCGGGGTGGTACCACGACCTCACAGAAAACCAGCGTGAAGTAGAGGTTTACCTCTGCGTTTCGATCGGTGAGTGCAGGTGGCCGGAGGCCCTTTTTACTGGAAATGAGGCATTCCATCTTAGTCCTCACGGGTGACAACGCATCTATACTTTGATTAGTAATAGAGGGTAGATGTAGATGTCTATGGGCCGCAGCAACCACTTACCTGGTGGACTGTGTGCTCGTTTGTCACCCTTATCCTATAAAAAAAAGACAGATAGATAGATGTTGAGAAGGTTCATGTGTTCGTGTTTGCTGAATGTTTTGGTTGATAATCGTGAGTCATACTGGTTATACATAAACAACTTTTAAATAATTCTTTTTCTTTTAACTACCTACTAGTAATGGTCGCGATTTCATACACGCAAATATGTATCATTTACGCATCCTAATAATATATACAAATGAAATTTTTTATCTCGGGGTAGCCGTGGCTGAACAATGTGACATTGGGACGTCAAATACCTCCGTCCCTCCCGTGACCATAGGTGCTGTAAAGGTGTGAAGTGCTCGAAACGTCGGGAATATAAAATAAGTCAATATACGCAATAAAATCCGTAAAAAATATTTTTATTTAAATTAATCGGGACTATAGGCAGACCCAGTCAGGCCTTTATCGTGAGTAATACATATAAAGCCACGAAACCCGTTTATATACACCATTTATTATAATATTTGTATTATAATTATTTAAGTATACTTTTCTTTACTAATTCGATTTCATTTCTTTGTCTCTTGTCTAATCGCAATTAATTTCAGAGTTTCTTCACGATCCAGTCAATAAAGATTGTTAGTTAAATAGAATATAAATGCACTAGTTTTAGTTTGTTTGTATTAGAGCAATCGTTGTGGGTGGAATGGCACGCGGCCGCAGCGCCTGCGCAGCGCGACTTCGTCGCAAGGTCGACGAACGACTTTCGCACGCTCGGCCCGAGGCACTAACCCTTCGGAGACCCGGTTTTGTTACACTACTCCACTGGTACTCTAATATATGTGTAATAGCGAAGGAATAGAGCATATTTTGGCAAATATAAATATTTAATGTGTTACTTTATACTTATACCTGCATATTGTTAATCGTTTCGTTTTCTACAGTTAAAAGTTCTCCGGGCATTTATTTTTTCTTTTCGTTTCATAGTACATATCTAGTCTATTTATAAATATTTCTTCCTTGTAAAACTTTTTATAAACTGTCGATCACAATGAAATTGATTTGATTTGA
This sequence comes from Parnassius glacialis, assembly GCA_033319125.1. Classification (NCBI taxonomy): domain Eukaryota; kingdom Metazoa; phylum Arthropoda; class Insecta; order Lepidoptera; family Papilionidae; genus Parnassius; species Parnassius glacialis. Next base: position 34,140,670 of record JAVANC010000018.1, read on the forward strand.
TTTGAACCAGCCTGTTTGTTGAAAGCAAAGTAGCGTCAGCGTAATATTGATGTCACTAGAACAAAGTACTTAGCGATATTTTTGGCACAATGTTTGATAACATTTGAGCGGACTGAGAAAATGATATTCTAATTTCAATTGTAAACAAAATATAGTGTATTCACATTGGTCAGCTGCTCGCATCGCGTTACAATCACATTATGTAGATTTAATTTTTTGCGTTGTTTAGATAAGATAAAAACGAGCTTTTATTAAAATCGTGTAGTCGTTACAAAAATGATAACCAATTTTAAACCAAGAGTTAAGACATCGGAAAATATATATGTAGGCGTTAAACTCGTTGAAGCATGAAGCACCCACGTTCCTATTTAATACAATCTGTTTTAGATGCTTTAAGCATTTACGACTTAAACGCCATATGAATATTGTTTTAATGTCAATAATGATTTCTATATAAGCGTGAATATATTCATCCCGTACTTGTTATTTTTAGAATATCAGTTGTAGTATATGATAGTATATAATGACACAGCGTGCCTGAAATAGTGTCGCTATATCATTTGTGTGTTTGTAAATTTTATAATCGTCCACTATACCGACATGTGTCGTGTCGTTTCCCCGGGTGGCAGGCGACAGATACGTGGGAGGCGAAAATGAGTTCAGCGGACAATCTTGGTATGCGGAACCGTCATATCTGAGACCCATCCACTACCCAATTTATAGTTACTGCCTTGTTTGATTGAACCCTTTATTCGAATTTCAGTAGCTTTGCGAGGAATTCTCTTCGCGTTATTGCTTTGGTACGTCTTTGTGAGCTGCTTTTATAGGCTCGGCTTGTGGAGACACGCGATTGACGACGTCTTAAGTATTTCTATAACGATTCTCTGGTCTCAAAGCTCAAAGAAGTTGAGTTTCGTCTGTCAAGTTTTGATATTGTCGTTTGTGGTTGACATAAATATTCTGCTTAGACCCCAAAAGTACAATAGTGAATTTTTGTTGATGGTTAGTAACAGTTGTGATAGGTATTTCGAATTGAAACTTAAGGTTGTTATATCAAACGTTAGGCAAGAATGTCTTGCGAGGTTAAACAAAACGAACTACATTCAATTTGAAAATGATTTAAAACATTCCTTTTTATAATAATATCTCTTTGTAAAACGTAATGTAAATGTATCTCTATGTAAAAGTTTGTGTGTGTTTTTTTTACAACAGCCATAGATATACCTAATTATATTTTTAGCCCGCCACACATCCACTGCACTGCTCATCTGCGCACCGTTCCACAGCCTCGCTACGCATCCTCGCACCGCTTACCTACCTCCCACATCTCTGGTAGAAACGCTGCCTAACACTGGTTATTCGCAAGCTATTAAGACGTGTCAATATTAAGATTTTCAATTATTTTAACCTAGAGTTCGAAAAGAAAACGCTGGATTGATTTGACAATTTAAAATTATCACTTTTACGTTTTGCAAGGATCTAGCAAATAAATTTTGCAGTTAGGGTAAAATGAAATTTGTACGTCAAGTTGATATAAATATTCGTCAGGTTCATATTTAGAGAATTGACTGAAGAGAAACTTTTAGTATTAAAAGTAAAGTAGGTAACATGGCTCCTATTTAAATGAAATGAATTATTAGAATTTATTCTAGAATATCAAAAATTACACTTAATTCGTTAAATTTTCATTATCAATTATTGTTTTGCAGCACATTTTAGTTAGTTTTTGATGTTTATAATATATTGAATTAGAAATCCTATTGCTTTAAAAAGACAGTAGGATTACTAGTTGATAGGGCTCTTTTTCTGCCTCTTTTTTGGATTTGATTTTGTACACTTTGTTGTTTAGTTATTAGTTGAGGGGTAAGGGAGCTGGTATTATAACAGCTTGTGAGGTATTAACCTCAGGGATGTAAACGACCCTGTGTATTTATTTTTTAAGTTAGTTGTAGTTATCCATGCTCAAGTAGCTACTTACTAAACTATTTAGTAATCTGTGCTTACGGTCTATCTGGTTTATTGTTAGTTCGTTTGTCACACAATCTTATTAAAAATACCGCCTAATTTTCCAGTGCAACGAACTGAAAAGGCAAGACTGACTTTAGCTTGCTTATTACTGTGTCAATATTTTGAACTGTAGTTCCATTTATCTTCAAAGCAACTTATTAATTTGTGCCTAAAATTGGTGTAAGGTTTGAGTTGCTAGATAATAAGAATTACCGTTTTAGAAGTGGGCAAGCGTTGATAATATTCTCAACAAATACTTATGATCAAGGTAAACTTTAAACCAACACGACACATCTGTCATAAGTTCATAAGGTACGTTACAGGAACTGCGACCGGCTCCGGCGCTCAGGATGTTGCGGAAAATTACGAGTGCTCAAACCGCTGGATGTTTATGAATCGTAAATTTGTGTATAACCGACCTTAACAGAACCGTTCTGAGGGTTTAACGTCATAAATAATGGATAACGGCATTAAATTGCCAGTATAACGTTGCTCTCGAGGTCTAAAGATAAGAGGAAGTATGCTTTGGGAATACGTCCCATATATTTTTCGGGATGTAGGTGCGTGTACCTGGAACATTAAATATTTGTGTAACGCTATAATTTTAATAGGTATAGCATTAAAATGTTATAATATGTAGTCATGCTATTCCGCTTGTACTTTTTTGTGTCTTTTTTTATTGATAGTTAACTTCCTTAAATATATACGTGGTAGAGTCATACTGCAGCTATTTAATTGAAAGACGTATGAGTCGGAGCTACCGGGGAAAGACGACGCTCTCACACAGTATACAAGCTTAAAATAGCAGCTTAATGCTTCTGTGTTTCGTATGGTGTGTGTAAATCCTTTTTACTGGAAACGAGAATGCATTATGATTCTTAATCGATGATAGACGTAGATGAGCCACAGTCACCACTTACCATCAGGTGGACTGTGTGCTCGTTTGTCACCCTTATTCTATAAAAAAAATTTGAAGTCTGTAGTTTGTACGACATTTTGTTTTCTTAAAGCCGCTCTAGAATTGTTAAATAATAATTTAAATTATTGACTAAACTGATTTTATCTGTCTGATTTTGAACAGAGTGACAACTTTTGAATATTTCTGCCTTCAGAAGGTAACAGCTGACGTTATTTTTAATATTTCCATTTATTACTCTGTCTAAGTACAACATGACCGGAAACTTACGTGCGTAGACGTAGCGAACATTGTTCCTGTCGCTTGCCAGATAAGATAGTGTCGACAACGGCATGTTTGCATACGGTGGCCATGTTAGCATATGCCCTAACGTTGACTGACGTATTGTAATAGAGGCGCCAAATTTAGATTGTTGCCATATAATATTCGTCCTTATTCATTGACGTTATGATGTATCACAGTGTTTGCACGCAGTTCAGCAGCCATCCGTTTCTGGGACAAATGTAGGTCGCAATTCTTCACAATTAATCACGATAATATTGTAATGACGGATATTGCTAAATTGTTGTCAACCATAACGCATTGGTTTCATTCTCAAAATAATTGACTTTTCTCATTTGCGTTGTAGAAAAACAGCTCAGACAGACAGCAACCGTCACTGCTTATTTAATGTTACTCATTTCACAAGACAATTTTCTCTCAATACTCTTATTTCATCCATCTATCATATAAAAACTGTATATATCCTAAAAAAATATACCCTATAAAAACCGCTGCTGAACATAGGCTTCTCATAAATTAAAAATAAAATGATGTGTCTTATCTAGTTGGGAGGTGCTTTTCAAAGTAGGTAAGACACGTCATTTTAATTTATCGAGCGGATGTATGCCAGGTAATTTTTACCAACTTTAATATAATGGACTTCCGCAAAGTAACGCCTTATTCTATTAATACCCATAAATTGCCACGCTTGGTATGGTTGGCAACCGCCGTTTTAATAATTTTGAGTTGTTATCAGGAAGATGCTGCTTCTCATGTCCTGTTTCAGTTTCACTCTCTCGCCTCTTACGTGTGAGTACGAGCCGATATGGAGGTTGTGGATATTCTTACACCGCCACTACACGGTTAACCTTTTTTTCTGCCGACTTCCAAAAAGGAGACGGTATTCAATTCGACTGTATGTTTTTTTTTGTGTGTTACCTCAGAACTTTTTATTGGGTGAACCGATTTCGATGATTCTTTTTTTATTTGAAAGCTGGTACTTCTCGTGTGGTCCCATATGAATCCTATATATGATCAAGGTCAGACCAATAGTTTTTGAATTATTCTTAATAACTTATATTGAAGTCGGCTGTACAAAATTTTTAATTTTAAATTATTTTAGATAAACTTAAAATTCACTTTAGTTTAATGTTCTGTACGCCGATTTTATAAAAATTGTCGGTTTCAATTAACTGCTACGTGAAAATAATCTCCAAAGAGGTATTCGCTTTCTAGGCCAGTGCAGTCAGATTCAATGCAGTTTGTCTGAGATAAACCGGCTGAACGGCTTTGGATTGCGGTTCAGACTCGTATTGGGCTTAAAGCCAAGCGACTCGGAAACCAAAACCAGTCGAATAATCAAGCTTCATGTTTTTTTTTACTTTTTAATCGTTTATTTACTTTTTGTGACTCTATAGACACCTTCAATTTTATTGAGGTAATATTTTAGACATTGGTTGTGCCTGCTTTCTCCTATTTATTGAATGGAATGTTTAAATATTTTAAAGCACGTTATATATTTATGTTTGCATATTTATATATATATATATATGTATATGTACATATAAATAAAATTCAAATGTCTGTTTATAATATCGAAATAACTGACTTTATTTTAGCTAAGGAGGTTATTGGCATGCCATTAACAAATGAATAACCTTTTTAAAAGTTTTGATCTGTGCCTGTCTGTTTAGGCTGATTATGGGAACAGGTGAACGTTTGTAATGTAACTTCACGAACAGAGGAGAGAACTTGAGTAAAACTTTCTTGGTTTGCAATTTTACACAAAAAAGCTCCTCACACTTTATCCTTTTTAAATTTTTTTATCATGTTTTGTTTCTTTAACATTTCACAATAAATTTAAAGTTTAATTTGAAACAATCTACATAGTTTTCGAGATAATTGCTAAAAAACTGAGTTTAAAATGGTTTTTGATAATTGAAAATATTTGCGATTGAAAATAGTTCCGTAAAGACCACTATTATAGATCTGTCCCCCCACTAGATGCAGTGACGACCTAGTAAGACATGCAGGAAGTCGATGGATGCAGGTGGCTCAGAACCGTGCGTGCATTATAGCATTCCTTGGGGGAGGCCTATCTTCAGCAGTGGACTTGTGAAGGGCTGTAATGATGATGATGATGATGATAGAATTGTAGGTTTATTTTTTGTTTAAATTCTACGTGGAAGAAGTCGCTGGTAAAAGTTAGTCTGTAATATAAAAAAAGTTACCTTTGTTATTCTATAAAAGCACAAAGTCCACGTGGTGAAAATAAAAATGACATATAGTGGAAAGTGGTCGAAATGTAAAAATAATGTGTGGGTGAAAGTCGTTGAGTTTCATCCATAGCGCTCAGATAAAAGAATATAAAATTAAAGATCGTTGAAGATGCGGTAGGCGCCATGGCGGCGCCACCGACGCTTTTGGCAACGTGCTCACTACCGACCGTCCGATCAGTTATCGCTGGGGAGTACGGCTGTTGGATATCTTCGTGTTGGCGCTTGGCACACTACGGAAACTTTTGTACTACGCTATTAAAGATAACCGAAACTTATCTAAAAGTTTGAGATATTGTGTATGTTGGAGAGGAAACATTTTATAACTTTTCGTATTTGTGTTCGGTTAACTTTGCACAGTTTTTTTATAGATAAGAGACAAACGAGCACACATCCCATCTGATAGCAAGTGGTTGCTGTGGTCCAGAGGCATTTACATCTTTCCTCGATTAAGAATCAAAATATAGACGCATTGTCTCTCCTGGGGTTTCGGTTCTCCACACTTTCATTCGACACAGCAGCATAATAGCTGTCATTTCACGCTGGTATTTTGTGATAGCTTGGACCTTTCTCGGTTGACCCGACCCATACGTACTACAACTGTAATATTATAGCTGCAGCGTGGCTCTACCACGTATATATTAATTTAAAATTAAAAATTTTGTACAGCCGACTTCAATATAACTTATATTGAAGTTGGCTGTACAAAATTTTTACCTCATAACTTTGTACTGGGTTAACCGATTTCGATGATTCTTTTTTTATATGAAAGCTGATATTTCTCGTGTGATCCCATATGAATTTGATAAAGGTTAGACCAATAGTTTTTGAGTTATTCTTAAATAATTTATATTGAAGTCGGCTGTACAAAATTTTTAATTTTAAATTATGTGTGTGGCGGTTTTACTTATTTCTTAATACTCCTTGTTAAATGAGAGATGTTAACACATTTATTTCTGTACTATGTTTCACAATACCATATTTTATTACCTTAGTATCAATTTAAAATGTATATTTTAGTACAATAACATAATTACAAAACATTTTGCGGAATTGGTAATCGTATATTTGTACAAATGGAATCCTAACTTTGCCTTAATTTAAATGCGTCCGAAGTGTTTGTTTGGGTTTCAATTGATGCAGCTGTGCGTTGAACACGTTCATGTCTCGTGTAAACAATGTCTCATCTAGCAACATCGCGTATTGTGTGATGTGTACATATGAAGTTATTCATAGCTATGATATCTATACGCCAAAGTAAAAGACACCAATGAAACTGTTGATTGCAATTTCAAGTGTTTATTTATCACGTGCTCCGTGGGTATAGGAAAACATCACGCGGAAAACTGCCTTTCTGAGAAATAAAATGTTTCACTGAAGATCGCTTTCACTTACTGGAGCAGCGAGGTAGACTGATTGCTCCATAACCCTTGCAGATAATAGAGGGCCAGTGTCCAGCCATGGGACGTATATAGGATGTAATTTTAATTTTTCGCTTTTTAAACCTAAAGGCTTAAGTAAAATAGAAGGCCTGTTCCCAGCCATGGGACGTATATAGCATGTAATTTTAATTTTTCGCTTTTTAAACCTAAAGGCTTAAGTAAAATAGAAGGCCTGTTCCCAGCCATGGGACGTATATAGCATGTAATTTTAATTTTTACTTTATCTAAAGGCTTAAGTAAAATAGAAGGCCTGTGTACTGCCGTGGGACGTATATAGGATGTAATTTTAATTATTTAGTTTATATACCCAAAGGCTTAAGTAAAATGGAGGCCCTGTGCCCAGCCATGGGACGTATATAGGGTGTAATTTTAATTTTTAACTTTATATATCTAAAGGCTTATACATGTTGGGCCAATCGCCGCCGTCTGAAAGTAGCGTTAGCCTTATCGCACTCTATCGCAAATCTAATCAGCTGACCGAACTAGGTACCTGCCAGCTTTTGGGTCATCAAAGCGATTATTGTTTTGAGCAAACCTAAAATTTGATAATAGGTGTGAAAGTACGCACAAAATGATGATCCCTGATATATAAGCAGTTCTTTTATTTAGGTAAAATATTGATTTAAGTTCGAGTTCCTTTTGTGCTATCGTTAAGATGTTAGCAATTTGAAATAAAATAAAATAATTACGGTATATCACTTAGTAGGTGTCGGTAAGAGGTGCCGGTGGGAAATGAAACAGGAGATGGGAAGCAGCAGCATCGTCCCGATACTAACTCATAATAGTTAATACTGCGGGTACCATCACGCCTGCCTAGCGTGCCAACTATGATAAATATCCCCCATGTGAGGCAATTTATGGGGAAGACCTATGCGTCAGTAGACTTTTGAATTGAATTTTTAAACTTTTGAATTGTAATTAATAATGAATGAATATCAAATTAAATACAATATTCATCTAGTGAGCCGCATGCTCGTTTACGCTAATTTTATAAAGAAATCATAAAATTACATTTCATTTAAATATTATAGTTTAAATAATGACATTATCATCCCGTAACATACTCATAATTTGTCCTGACTTACGAAAAGTAAAGTTTTAGTCTTCTACACAGGCCCCTTAATTCTTAGTGTTTTGGGACAAGGGTGACCGACCGCTGCCCTAATGCGTGTTCGTGGTTCACATCATGACCTAAAAATACTTTTTATTTCTCGCATATTACGATTTCTAAGATATAGTCTAGCCTACGATGTTTTCCTTCACCGCAATTTTACCGACCTATAATTTGACATAACATGTAATTTTCCAAATTCTATGTAGAAAAGTAACTAATTTGTCAGTTCAGAAAGGACATCCTTCTTCCTTCTTGTGTAATAATTTAAGAGAGTAAATAGGTACATACGTTTTCAACTTCAGCCTCCACAGTATGAATTACGAATAAGTTCGTTTGAACGTGAATCTCTCGTGAGCACGCAAACGTCCATAAAAGCAAGTTATTGTCTATTAGATGGTTATTTAAGGTGAGGTGTTAGCATGACTAGCGGTTGTAAATCGCGTTATTAATTGCGGATTATGTGATCCGTACTTTATAAATCCATTTTCTTCAGTACATAATTATGTGCGTGTGAGGTAACGAGCTATTGACATTAATGGTTTTATTACGTACACGCACACAAACGTACTCATATATGAGGGATAATCACAAGGTTAAATTTGATTAACATCGACTCATTTCTATATGAAATCACTAGATAAAGTTGAAGGTAAAATTTATGAACGGTTTTCTGAGTCCCGTTGTACATTTAAAAGGTCGTGGTGGTGGTGGTACATTTAATCCCGTAAATGTCGGCAGATACGACTATGGGAAAAGCCAGAAAGACCTCATGACCTTCAATAGTAGTGTACCGTCTCGTAAATGCTGGATGTAAAATAGAACAGCCGGTGACAGATTAAGTCAAAATTTTTCCATAATGGGTGCATGGGTCGCATGCTCGGCAGTAGACTGATAAAGAAATAGAAGACTTCTAAAGCAAGATTGCATCGGTTTCTGTATCTTTTATCTAGTCTTTATAAACGTGAGTGTCTGCATTGTTTAGGTTTTTTTAGCCTTTGTATATAACGTTTTTTTAAGAATCCTTTTTTTTTGTTCGCAGGCGTGACAATGAGAGAAAAACGGGGAGGTGCTATGAGCAAAATGCAAAAGCTTAGAAAGCGCCTGTCCCTTAGCTTCGGTAGATTATGTGAGTATTTTTGCTCTGACTATGGATGTGAAAAATATTTTTTTAGCGCGGTTGTCAATTAATATCTTGCCTGCATTGTATTAGTTTTGGTTAAGAAGACATATCTGTTTTTGATATAGATATCATTAAATTGCATTTTGCCTTTACTAACAATTGCGTTACAAAATAAAAATATAAATAAATAGCATTTCTTTAAAGTTTTCTCCATATTTACTAAGTAGAAAAGGCGAGGCTAGTTATAGTTGCACGTTCACACACTATGCAATTAGTTATAACTTTATTTTTAATATAGATAAAACAAAGCGTCATTTAATTTAGTTTAGTCAAGAAGTGTTTTAATTACCACTTCAGAAATAATATGCAATTATAACCTGTATTTAAAGCATTTGTTTGTTTGTGTTGTTAGCTCCTTACCGAAATAGCAATATAAACAAATGCATGAATCACAAATAAACGTGATATTTTCGTACCATACCCGAAATAGCACGTGAAATGGCCGTTGTAATTAAATATACAACGCATGTGACATGGTGTAAGCAAGCTAACGTTCTTAATTTGTTTGTATTACGTGCATGATTGTATTATAGCAGTCGCGTCGAGTACACAGTCCACCTGATGCACCTGACACGTGAGTAAATTATTGCCAATAGCAAGCCGCCAATAATGTTGCCAATTAATTACGTTACGCTCAATCATTTGCAATTAATATGAAAAAGTTTTCGTTAAACACAATTTTTTTAACGTAACAAAAGAGTACACAGTGCACTTAATGGTAAGTACTAAGTAAGTGCTGTTGCCCATAGATACCTTCACACAGTGTCACGCCTGTAATCCCAGAGGGGGCAGGCAGTGTCTAAACAGCGAACTCGGGCCACGGTTAGCCAAAAAACACGGGTTTAGATGGAAAAAGTGAAAGAAGTTATAGGTGGCGCATCCATCACCGTCTAGCTTCCAAAAGTTACAGAATGCCTACGCTCAATAATAAGATGTATGTAGGCTGTATTTAATATTTTACTTAATAAAGTGAAACTTTTTTGTGCTTTGTGAGTAATAAGTTTCGCTGCGTCTACTTTTGAGCAGTGTTGCAAGGGAATGCCAATATTTTGATCTTGAACGCTGAGGGTTTTTAAAGATAATATTAATCTCTAAATATAAAAATCAATCACTGTCCGTCAGTCTCGCCTAAAACTCGCGGCTAAAACTCGAGTCCCTGGATCGTTTAGATTCATAATTGGACGCGGTAGGTGGCGTTGTTGTCGAGATCCAGAAATAACTCGTGGAAGCCGGGGCGGATTGCTAGTATGTTATATTTTATTGCTCTCGTTAAATACAATCTTGATTTTAATAGACTATTGTTTCATTAAGACCTCCATATTGTTAAGAGGCGTATTACAAAAAAACGCGAAATTACAAGGTTTCCTCGTTGAAATTTTATGTTTATCGTTCATTTCTTGAAATAACAATAACTTGGTAAAAATAGTTCGTTTTCTCTCCTCAAATAAGCTCGGAATGGATTTTAGATAACTTATTTATTTAATCAGTAATAATCATTCTCCCGATGCATGTTTAGGCAAAAACTCTCGAAGACATGATTTGGGAGCTCTAATTTGTAGATTCTATTGAATATCGACCATCAAAAAAAAATATTTTTATCTCCCAAATATCCTACACTTTAATAATAATGGAATACATTTGTTATATGCTTTTCACACTAGGAAAAAAAAATTCGACATAATTCAAAAAACGACCAAAAAAGCTTCGATGCAAGCCTTTATATTTCCGAAGTTCTACATCACTTGGACGTAAAATTTATACCAAAATAATCATCAACATTTGCTTAAACTATGCTATTCTTTTTACTTTTAAAATCGTTACTATTATATTATAATTAATTAAATAAAAGTACTATATATTTAACTGCGCCGGCCATATGAGATCATTAACGCGCGAGCGCTTGCCGAGGGTGGACCTGCGTCAGTTTATTTCGGGCGCTGCATGGTTTCGATACTACTGTAGTGTGCGTCGATTGCTATCGTAGTGTGCGTCGATTGCCTGCATACTAGAACATTGTCAACTACGACCGCAATTTTTGATCGATCAAAAATTGCGGTCGTAGTTGACAATGTTGAAGGTTTAAAACTATTTTATATAGTTATAATTTAGATCACGTCTCTTCCATTAAACATGGTAGGGACAACGAGTCTGCAGCATGTGCACAATTGAGCAAACAAAAAAATATTATTATAGAAAAATGTGGTCTATTCATTGACCTAGATCATTGTTATTTGAGGGCTTCACCTAATGGTTTATACAGCAACGGTCTTATTGAAGTTAAATATCCTATTTCAGCTTTCGGAATAGATTTTGATACGGCCTTTCGACAAAAAAAAGTTAAAGGTTGTAAATTCAGTGATTCAAGTGTAACATTAAATCAAAATAATGACTGGTTTTACCAAATCCAAGGCCAGCTTCATTTAGCAAATAAAAATGTCTGAATACTTGCCATAATATGTTTTGGCCCAGATTAATGCTGTAAAAGTACTAAAAATTTACAAATACGAACAATTTTAGATTTTCAATATGTTACCCAAGTTACAAGCTTTTTATGAAAAGTGTGTACTGCCTGAAATTATCGAATCGAGAAAAGTTCGGTCAATGCCGTCGCAGCAAATATTTTTCTTATAAAAAATATAGTAATTGACTGTAAGTACCGATTAAAAAAATATTAGTTACATTTGGTTGTTATATTTATTAAAACAGGTTGCAACCGTTTATTTATTTATACCACTATTCTACCGGTAGTAGACATAATCGATTATTAACATTCGATTATAGCGTAACAATTAAAATATTTATGTGTACTTATTTTGACACTAAATTTTATAAATAATGAATAATATATCAAAATGGTATATAATAATAAATAATAAATTATATAATAATATAATAATAAATTAATAAGATAACATTAAAATGACACACCAAAAAATATTCCATCCACTGAAGTCCATCCTAAGAAAACTTTGTATTATGGAAGATCAAGATCGTTTAATCGCCATACTCACAGTATTATAGTGCGAGCGAGTGAATAGATATGAATGAAAGTATCGGTCGCGTAGCTTGCCGTCCGCTCGCTGCGTAAAATACCTAAATTTGCGAAACGCCGAAATGTAAGAGGGCTCTTAAGTAAGAGTACGAGATCAAGATTTGTAGTCTTGTTGTTAGCCTCGAAGAGACAGTTCTAGATGTTTAACGCTTGCCACGAAGTGTTTCCTGATGAGATTACCGCGAGAAGCTTTGCGATAAAATCGTCACCTTGATCACTCCGGAGCAAAATCTATCCGTGCGGTAAGTCTTTTTCACTGTTACCCCCACTGTACACCAGGACCACACTGTGTTGAGGATAAATTACAGTATGGCCTGAGAATATCTGTTCTTATTTGGGTGTTTGTTTTTGTGCAGTTTATGAATGTAAAATACACGATACAACAGAAAATTTAGATAAAGTATTCATTAAAAGATTCTAGACATGATAACAACTCTTGGGTCACTTAAAATGTAAAAGTTATAATTTATAATTATGTTTTGTTTACAGAGGCAATTAAAATGTAACGCTTTCAATTCCTAATCAGTACTGCTCTAATGACTTTAAAATATTCCTTTTTTGGATAAACTTTCTAATGATTCGAACCGTTGCTAGGCATTATTCAAAATCTTGGCTATGTTTTATTCACGTTCTTTTCCTCAATCGATGAAGCAATTTTCCTTAAAGGGCCATTTACCTCTCACGACGACAAGTTTTTTTTTGTAGCACTTAAGCTAACTTTTCCAAAGAGGTTATTGTTTTGATTTTTTGCTATTGTTTGAATTCTCTTTGAGGGACTAGAGGGTGGTTCCTGCCTAAAGTCTGTCTGACGGACTTGAATGAAATTAAATATCTCATTACTATTATATTATATATGATTAAACTTAATCTTTTAAAGTAATAAAAAACTGAATTGTGATATACATATTTATTATTCTAAAACGGAGTGTTCAAAGGTAAGAATATATTTGGCTGGTCTATTAATATTTGGTAGGTCTGCTTCCACAACTACCTAACTAGTCGTCGGGTTATCACAATAAATATTTCAATCAAAAATGGAATCATGTTATACTATATAGTTCTATGTGTATTTTACATTTATACCGCCAAATAGCAGTGATTGTACTGCTGTTCCGGTCTGGAACGTATAGAGCCAGTATAAATAGTAAATACAGGCTATAAGGCACTCCGCTTAGCATAGCGAAACATAGTAAGTAGCATAGCGAAGCAACGTAGATTCTTTGTTTGAAGTTGGCTGTAATCACTTACCACCAAGTGAACAGTAAGTTCGTTTGTCATTACAGTTTTATAAAAACGTTTTGTCAGTATAAATTAAGCTGGCAAGAACTGTCATAAAAATGCGATCTAGATAATGTATCGGATATAAACGGCATTGTAATCATTATATTAACAGGTCTATTACTAGCACATGTAATGTGTGGGGCTGACTAGAAAAAAGGATACAAAGGGCGCACTTAATGCCCAAAGGCATTCTCTACCAGTCAACCAGTCAGTATTGCGATCATTAAGCCAAGTAGTCGTCACAACGTAATATATAATGGTTTGAGTATGGTGGCATTTGCACAGGGGCAGAAGACGGGTTTAACATACTGTGTTTGTTAGCGACTGAAGTTTGTGTGTTAGCGACTGAAGACAGCGTCGCAGTCACGCTGTTTGTGCCACCGTGTAAAAGTTCCTATGTAGTGCCAATACAGTGCTGGTAGACATCATTGAATTGAATTATACGCTTTTTTCTGGAACGACAATTCGCGCGAGGTGGCTGGTAGGAATTGGATGCGTGAAGCCGAAGGCTGGATTAAGTTGCGGAGAGGCCTATGTCCAGCTGTGAATTGCCACAGGCTGATGGTTGTATATTATGCCGAATAAATTTTTATATTTATTCATACTAGTGTTCACCTAGTGATCGAAAATCGACCGCAATTCATTTAATTTTTAGGCTTATATATTAATCAAGCTGTATTTCATTTCAACTGCACATTTATATATTATAAAATATAGATTATGTATACTTGTTATACTAAATATAAAATAAATGTTTTTTTTTGCCTTGACATACACTCCACACACACAACTTTTGAAATCACACAAAATTCACAGCTTGTTCAATCTGTTATAATTAATTATTGGTAACATTTTAAAATTCTTTAGCGACGGCAATCTCTAATTTTTGCGACTGTTTGACCACAGACTATTAAGTGTTTGACATTGGTCTTAGAGTTCATTCATTCATTACAAGTCCACTGCTGAACATAGGCCTTAACCAAGGAATAATGATGACCTTAGAGTAATTATATAGGTACATTATATTCTTGTACTTACCCTGAAACATTGGCAGTATGAATGTCAACAAACGACTTAATTTGTATGTTTTTAACATTGTGACATTATGAACGTAAACAACGTATGTTTTATTTGATTTAATATAATGTATTTGTAACACATATTCTATATAAATTTTAACTTCCTGAACTCCTTCTGCATATTATAAACCTTTTTTTTAGATAAAATACTAGTATTGCTATTAAACACTACTAATATTCCCTTTAACCACTTCTGGTAAGCTTAAAATGCTTGTGTTAGAAGTGGTTCACGACAGTAGTCGAATGGACGATTCGAACCCACGACCTTTCGAGTTCGCGGTCCGCGCCCTGCCATTAGGCTACTGAGGCTTATTATTTAAGTATGCCATATCTCACACTCCTCCGTGCACGCAGTAGTATGCTTAAAAAGGGTACAAAATTTTCACTTCGCTTATTAATTTATATATATTTTATTGTATATTCTTAAAAAGTATTCCCTTCTAATGCGGTGACAAAAGATAGAAGGTATAGAGAATAAATAAAACATGTAAATAATAATATATAAATAACAATATAATAATATATATGTAATATAATGCCTAATATCAGACATACTACTGTGATCAGGCTAATTACTCTATGTCTCACAGCTCGGCACTGACCTCGTACTATAATGATGATGAGCAATCTTATATTGTATGTAAATTATAGGTCATTGCCGGGTTCTTTCTTTACTGATAATTTACTTGTTAATATTTTAGAACCAACTACTACTATCCGGCTGGAATTTTTCACCTAGGAATCTCAATAAAATATTTAGATACTCTGACTTGTCATGTAATGTGTAGTTTAGTGGTACTAGAAACTCCTTATCAGCCGAGAAGTCCGTCTGCGTAAGTACCCTCTTATCTATTTCTGCCGCTAAGTAGTAGTGCGTGCACTTCTGATCCGGTGTGAAAGTAGCCTTATAACCTCAGCCTGTATAACCTCAGCCTGTCTAACATACTGTGAGGCATACCATCTTAGTCCTTAGCGAAGTCAACAAATCTGTAGCCTCCTGTGTTTGCAGTTAGTATCCAGGAGCTGCAGTAGCCAGTACAATTAGGTGAACTATAAGTTCAATTTAACATAAAAAATTATTGTTGAGAGTGGAAGGTTTATAGTTAATATTGATACCTACGTTACGTTCAGACCCATATACTCGGAGCAAGAATTTTATGAAGCAGTGAAAGAAAAATAAGAAGCCAAAAAAAATTTGCACATGTTTCGCGTTTCGCGGAAAGATAAATGAGTTTGAAATTCTGATTTATTGTACTGTTATATCTTTCACAAGTCAGTGCTAACCATAAAAAAATACCGCTTTCGTAATTCCACATAAGGTACATCGTGTAACACTTTATAAAGCACAGTTATTTTCGTACTGCAGTCGCTCTTTAATTATTGAAGTAATTATTTTGGGATGTACGGCAGATGTATTTTAGAGCCGCGATAGTTCAAGCTAAGCAATTGAAATTTACTGTAAGCGAAGAACCCGGGTGGATGTTTGCCATAATTTCCACGCTTGGTGAGTAGGTTGGCAACCGCTGTTTTTTAGGCTATGCTCGGGGTTTATCTGCGTGATAAACTTAGAAATGAGGATATCATAATAGAACCAGAGTAACCGACATAGCCCAACGGATTAGTAGGCTGAAGTGGCAATGGGCCGGCCATATAGTTCGAAGAAATGACAACCTATGGGGAAGAAAGGTCTCGAGTGGCAGCCTCGTACCGGCAGGCGAGGTGTACACAGTAACACACGCAGGAAGTCGATGGATGCAGGTGGCTCAGGACCGTGCTTTGTGGCATTCCTTGGGGGAGGGCTATGTTCAGCAGTGGACTTGTGAAGGGCTGTAATGATGATGATAATGAGCAACCCGGAATCTATTCTGCATCATTAAAATTGTTAAGTATAATTTTAAGAGCTGATTTACCACGCGCTCGACGGTGAAGAGGAACATAGTGGAGAAACCTTCAAAAGGGCTATAGATGTTGTCATCTGTGGACTAAGATGGAATATTTGTAGTAATGGTAATAAATATACGTAATACATTTTTTCAAACTCTTTCAACTGGAACAGTGAAATGCATTTCTCTTTAGTGATAGAAAAATAGTCCTATTCTCCTGGGCAATAAATAGTATATTATATAAAACCTAAAAAAATGTTTCATTGGCAAGTAAAAATCAATATGCTGTATCTAATGTAACCGCAATTACATAATTTAACGTATTTTTTATCTTATCTGGTTAGTATTTGTATATCCGAGTTCGATATATATCGTTATCGATTTTGATTCACGATGCAATACTCGCTCTTACCGATTAACTCTTATCAGTCACTCACTCTGTTACAGTAATTTTCAACCAAAAATTCATGTCAGTTGAAGCAATATTATATTGAATAAAATAGTCATTTGAGCTTTGTAATAAAGTTTAATTTGGCCTATAGGCTAGCTATACGTAACGCAAACAGCAATGATGTCTAATATGAATTTATCTATACATTCTTCCTGTAAATATCGTCTACTGTTACTTCTTAATCAATTTTATTAAATATGTTGTAATGTTCTGCATTACTCGATGAGTGTACAATCTGTTCAAATTATTCTTTGTGCTATTTTTTGTTAGATCATTGAACCCGTTTGCGTTGGTTCTTTTATTAGCTCTTCTACTTAATGCTCATTTATTTATTAGAACTCTATGTATTAATTATGATATTTTTATTTATGTTTTAATATAATCTGGCAGATTAATATTATGTTAATATATGCCGTTAATGAATAACTGTTTTTAAAAAGATCTATTTATTTCCTTTACACGTGGTAGAGTCACGCTTCAGTTATATTATGGTTACAGCACGAATGGGTTGGCGCGACCGGGGAAGACCATGCTCTTAATGCTGTGTGGTTAATGTAGAGAAATGTAAACACTTTTTATTGTAAACGACACATTCCATCTTAGTCATCATGGGTAACAACGCATCTGTATTTTGATTCTTAATCGAAGACAGTTATAGATGTCAATGGGCCCACAGCATCTACTTACCATCAAGTGAACTGTGTGCGCGCGCGTTTTTAACCTTTATATTATGAGTAAAATAAAATAAGTTAATAAAAGATCTTACTTACTCAATAATGTGTACTTATTATAATGGGAGTTTTTTGAACATACAGATGAGATTTAACCTATTTTTACAGTTAAAAAATGTTTACCACTAATTCGAACTTGAAGATACTTTAATCATATTTACATTTTTAAGTTTATACAGTTAATTATAAAAATAGGTAGTGCTCTCTTTAATAGCAGCAAAGAAGTCGAAACTTTTACTAAAGAAAAATAAACAAGTTTAATATAGCGGACGATGTCCGTCTGTCTCATTTACGGCCGCACTCAGAAAGGTTCATTAAATGAGTCTTAATTAGTACTTAACTAATTAGCATTAACTCCGTTAATGAACGGATCATCCCAGAGACATATTTTAAGGGTTCATTAGTTAATGACAACTTTAAGTATTCGTAAGGCGGGGCAACGTCAAATGACTCTATCGAATCCATATCGATAAAGTGTTGGTGTAGCCACATTTAAAAAGTGATGATATTAAATAATAAAAAAATACTTTAAAAACATCTTAAACTATTATTCATGAAAATACAAATGATAATTATTTCTTTTACTTTCAGTTTTTTCTAAAAGACAAAGCGAAATAGCTATTTTCTTTCAAATGAAATATATTATTTGTGCCATTTTTTCAATAGCATCACTTACTGCTAAGTGTCAATATCAAATCACATCAAGGTTCAAGGTTATGTTTCGGACTTTGTTATAAATAGTTTAAAACTTTTGTGTTGTGAATTGTAATTTAATTTTCATCTATAAATTAATATAATTATATCATGGTAATTTGGTAAGTATCACTATAGATTCAGTGAATACATGATAACATTTAATGACAATGAGAAGACTTCTAATTACATTTCTGTTTCAATAATTTAGGATCTACAACCAAAAACACCACGGAAGATTAGCTAATTTCACCGGCGATGCAAAGGCTCTATTGGCACAATTAATTAAAAGGAGACCAATCGTTGAATCTAAATTAACAGATGGCAAGTCGATTGCAAAGATCAATAATTTAGGATCTACAACCAAAAACACCACGGAAGATTAGCTAATTTCACCGGCGATGCAAAGGCTCTATTGGCACAATTAATTAAAAGGAGACCAATCGTTGAATCTAAATTAACAGATGGCAAGTCGATTGCAAAGAAACAAGCAGCATGGGATTTAATAACCCAAGAGTTTAATTGCAGCGCCAACGTACACAAGGTAAAGATTGTCCTCTGTTAAATATAAAAATTCATTTACTCGTAAAGCTCGTGCAACTGAAAGAGGAAATTTATTTAGGACTGGGGGTGGACCCCATGCACCACCTCTGGAGCCTTTATTTTCATGGTCGAAGACGTGAGTATCATGATATCCTCTGTATTGTTATTTTATTTATCAGGCTGCACCTGTGATGATATGTGAAATAAAGAACTCAATTGATAGTGATGATAACATTTTAAAGGCCATAGATTACAGTCAAGAACTTTATTGACTATAGAGGGTTTGATCTACTAGTATGACCCTCATAGGTACAAATCAAATGCACAAAATTAAATTAAATTATTTAAATAATGATACATTTACATAAACAATAATAAAAGGTTATCTGTTAATACCTAACAATACTAGTTTCATCTCATCACATTATAGTATGAATAGTATCTTCCACAACTCCACATTTGACACAATTTGGTGTATTCACTTTTCCCATCATAAATGCAAATTTCTTTATTGAAGTATGTCCGGAATGAAGCCTTGTTGATGTAATAATTTCTTGCCTTCCCATATTGCAGATTTCAAACCAAAGGAAGTGAGAATGATGTAGTTGTATCAAAAATGATGAATGAATGAATGAGTAGGACAAAAGTACTACAAAAGCTGAGTAGTACAAAAGTACTACTCATTTCCCTCTAAACCATTATGGGAAGGCACCCTTTGATTTTAATGTTAAAATATTACTCAATATATTGTAAGCAATATATAGTATGTGGAAAACCACATTAATTGGTTGCAAAATTGACTTACATGTACTTATGTTTTTCTTTATTACAGTTAGAAGTTGAGGAAATAAGTTAAATATACTGCGTTACTGGAGGAAGAAAGAAATAAAATTTTATTACAAAAAGCTAAAATAGAATTAGAGGAACTGAAGAAATCAATACACAAGAAACTTTATAATTTGTCTTATTATAATTTGTTACATGTATATAATTTGTATAATGATGATTTAAAATATAAGTATTATTTGATTAATGGATTTTTATTTATTCAGAGGTATACATTATAATAATTTACTAGCTACCTTTAAACCAGTTTTAAAATTTTTGGAAACATTGCTAGCATACAGCAAACTAACATCAAGTTATTATTTTAGTTTGTTAGTTTTATTTTAGGTTATCTTCTTTTTTAGCAGATATATTCATAGTTTTAATTTATATTTTTTTCTGGTAATAAATAAATAATTAACTTTAAATGTATAACAATAGCTCCATCAAATAAATGATAGCATATTACTATCCTGCATCATATTACCCTGCAGCAAAATTACAGTTGCAGCATAAATGGGTCAGCTTGACCGGGGTAGGACAACACTCTCATAGAATACCAGCGTAAAATAGCAGCTTAATATTGCTGTGTTTCGTATGGTGAGTGTAAAGAAGCGGAGACCCTTTTCACTGTAAACAAGGCATTCCATCTTAGTCCTCAGGAGTGACAACGCATCTGCATTTTGATATTAATGAAGATAAATGTAAATGTTTATAAATTACAGGCAAAAAAAAATTCTTTTGGAAAAAGCTACGTTAGAATTGAAGATTTTAAAAAACAGTTTACAAAATAAAACAAGTGATTAGTTAAATTATGTTCTATTTTAACCTTGTTTCAATTTTTTGTTATTATTGAGAAAAAAAAATCTATTGACAACAGATTGTCTGACCAAGAAACCATTACAGTTAATGAATATATTGTCATCAGTGTCATCAGTAGAAGGTATCATGACATCATCTAACATTGTTGATATATTGTGCAGTGTGGCACATGCACATATCACTGCCACAACGGTTTCCTTTTTGATCCCCATTCCCATCTGGGGACAAGTAAACCTCCGTTTCCAAATTCCAAAGGTCCTCTCATCAGTATTCTGTATTTTAACATGACTATTATTATACAGTTCTTGTCCAATGTTGTTAGGTGACAAAAATGGTGTTAGCAACACACTGCTGACTGCATATCCAGTCTCCAAGTAGCATACCCTGTCCTTGTAAATTTTCAATGCTTAACCTTTGTTTGACAGAACTTCCACCAGGACTTCTTATTTTAATATGTGGGTAAAGCGATATCGCGAGTAAAATTCTTGAATAGTATATTTCTGAAATGGATCCCAATAATCACGCAAATAACGTTTTGGTCCTGGTTCTCTAAATCTTCTTGCGTAATCCACAAAATCACTAAACTCTTCATAATCTGACTTTTTCTCAAAATATCACAATTTGATGACAATAAACAAATCCTTGAAAATAACTACGCAATGGCACACATAACCTTACAAATTGTCCTGTTTAAATCATTCATTACGAAGTTAAGTAAGGGTAGATCGTTACTTAAATTTAACGGTTCCTTAGGCCTACTAATGAACCATTAACTCACTCTGAGAGTCAACTTTTTTAAATCTTTACTTAGTGACGCCTTAAGTAATCATTAAACGTCTCTGAGTGCGGCAGTTAGAGTTATTTAGTGCCGGGTGGGCGGATAATTAGTAAATTCGTCGACTCCGCAGTGATTAACACCACAAAACCTCTAAGACTCCGCTAAACAATTTGCTTTAATAAATATTATGGAGTATTATTATCTTACTTTATACAGTGAAAGTACACAATATTTTTGTTTTATATGTTTTTTACATATTTATTTTTACCACCTGATGATAAGTGGATGATATGGCCTATAAATATCTACATTTATCCTCGATTAAGATATACGTTGTCACCCCTGAGGACTAAGATGAAATGTCACGTTGCCAGTAAAAAGAGTCACCGGTTTTCTACACTCACCATACGAACCACAGCAGCATTAAGCTGCTATTTTTAGCTGGTATTTTGTGAGAGCGTGACCATATATATTTGCAGCTTATTTTTTATTACTGCTACCACGTATTTTTTTTAAAGATGACACAAGTTGTTTTATGATATAGTGTAAACTGTTCCAATGCTGACAACTGTTCGTGTCTTTTAGCCAAATTTTTCATGTTACGCAACCAGCTCCTGCCTGTCTACAGCCTGCAGTCTTGAAGAGTTTGTTGTTCCAGCTGGCCAAAGATGCCTGCAGTATTGGAAGTTCAACAGTATATTTCCACTTTAGTTTGTTAATACGAAAAGCTTTATCGATGTCTCTAGTTTTTCAGCGGATTCCTTTATCATATTGTTGATCATCAATCTTCAAAATGCTCTCTGAGCGACTTTTAGTTAGGGAGTAGTCGCACTGCATCTTACGGCTACATTCAAGAAATACGCATTGCTTACTATACCATCATCAGCTCCAGACGTCTATTGAACAAATGCTTCCCCCTAAGACTCCTCCACTCACAATCTTGAGCTCCTGAGCCACCTGCATCTGTCTGTTTCTAGTATTTCTTACCAGGTCATTATTCTACCTAATAGAGGGATACTTTACAATGCACCCACGAGACTGCCAGTAATCATCAAAAGATTTTGGCTATAGGTTGTATGTGGCTGACCCATTACCATTTCAGTTTGCTTTATTTTATGTGTGTTTGTATCATAGAATGTATCTAGTATAATCTATACAAATATAATTAAGCGGAAGAGTTTTTTGTTTTTTTGTTTGTTTAGAGATTTGTTAGACAGATTCATGGTAAATAGTATGATTCATGAGGTATAGTCTAGCATTAGCCTATAACTCTCAGCTAGCCTTAAATATTGATTTTTGTTAAGCAAGTCGGAAGAAAAGGCGCTCTCTAACTGCTTTATCCGCGTGCGCTGGCGTAACGTATAGTATTACATAAATACAATGTTCTACAATAATATTGGTCTTTGCTCCACCTAAAAAAGTCCGTGCTACTATATGCCTATTTCTTATACATAAGCCACAATAAGGTATTTTGCGACAATTTTTTTTGAAAATTGAAAAGTAATTTATGAGCGTTATTATTAGGCATGGCATATTAATCCTTACGAACGAAAGTTACTTCATCATCAACACAATTTTATGAAGATAAAATTTGCTCTTCATTGCATGTTATTTGGACGCATAATTTAAGAGATAATGAAAAATTAATATAATAAACACTGCTCTGAGCGCGAACGATCGCATAAACCCTAGCCGCCCGATGAGATCCGTAAGATACCAGCAGTGAACGCAGATATAAGCGAGCTGTCATTTCGCGCGTCTTAGATGCATGAACGGCCCTTTTTGTACAGTTTGTTTGGACAGTGCAATAATACGCGGGTGAAACCGCGGGGCACCGCTAGTCTCTATATATAAAAATCAATTGCTGTCCGTTAGTCTCGCAAAACTCGAAAGTGGCTGCACTGATTTTGATGAATTTTTTCGGTGTGTTTGAGTGGGTCCTTGGATGATCTAAAGTCTAAACGTTCACAATTAGACCCGGTAGGTTGCGCTATTGTCGAAATCCAGAAATCACCCGTACGAAGCCGGGGCGGATCGTAGGGCATATATTATAAAGATGATACGTCGTAAATAAATATACACATGTTATCACATTAAATCGCTTTTTATATATATATATATATATATATATATATATATATATATATATTCGGCGCTAAAACCATACATTTATTTTGTATTTTCGGGTCTATTAAGGTAATGACCTTAATAGACCCGAAAATACAAAATAAATGTAGAGCAATGGGTCTAAGAAACATTCTTGGATTTTGTGTGATTGAGCTGTTTGCGACACCAAATAATTATTTAAAAGATCTGTCTGCATCATTTGTTTATAGGCAAGGGAAAGTACATCATTAAAAAAACCTAGCAATGCTATTAACATTAGGTATTAATATTTAACCACTCCTAGTAAGCTCAAATGCTTCTCTTAGGAGTGGTACGACCTTTGAGTTCGCGGTCCACACCCTATCGTTAGGCTACTGTCTGTGATACATACCGACAGACGAATAGAACGAAACTATAAGGGTTCCGTGCATGGTTGAATGTAAAACTCGTTTTTATTAAACGAAAAATACACATAATGTATTCCGAAAATAAGCGGTTTCCAATTAGATACCAAAAATATCACAGGCTTGATTTGCTTATTTTTTAAAATAATGATCTTCAAATTCGAAAAAAAATTAAATTTTATTCAAAGTAAATTTCGTCTTCAAGTTGGTGCCAATATGTATTGTATCGAAGAATAAAAACCCCGATTTTAGAAGCTATTATGTAGAAATTATTTGTTTAATTCGTCTGATTTTACTTTTTAATAAAAGTTTATTTGAGTGGAAAAAGATAAAAAACTTCTAAAAAATAATAAAAAATTTAACGATAAAGGAAATTACGAAGTGAAAAGACAAATAATAAAATAACCGGCGAAGTGCGAGTCGGACTCGCGCACGAAGAGTTCCGTACCATCATTATACACGTTTCTAATAGGGAAGCCCCTTTTAATTTTTAATTAATTTTTATTTTTATTTATTATAGCGGCAACAGAATTACACCTTCCGTGGAAATTTCAACTGTCTACCTATTACGGATCATGAGATACAGCCCGCTGACAGACAGACGGACGGACAGCGGAGGCTTAGTAATAAGATCCCGTTGGATACCCTTTGGGTATGGAAGTCAAAAAAACATTCGCATCTTATATGATTACAACCTACTCGATTTTTGAACTGGTTAAAATCGAGCGTATTGAACATTTCTTGTATATTTATGCAGGACCGTCTAATAATGGATTGACGTTATTTCAATCATCATGAAGCTTAATTCTCTTTCACGTCACGCACGACTGCCTTAAATACAAAATGTATAACTGCTTGTAATGCAGAAACAATTCATACCACTTTATAATGCGATGGCCTATTCAATAATTGCGTGACGTTAACTACCAACGCGTTTCATTTAATTACATTTTGTTATAAGTACACATTCGCATTACAATCGCTGTATAAAGTTGCGCGCAACATTTTGGAAAAATAGGAAGCAGCCGTTACACTAATCGACGTGTCAGTAATCAGTAATTATGTAGGAAGCACTAGTGACCTTCGTGGTGTGAATCATGTGTGGTACTATAGAGCCGTTTCCATTTAAGGAAACCCCACTCGACTTCTCACCGTCTGCTGCCATTGAATAATGTGACGATTAAATTACGGCGATACGTGAGTGACGTTTGTTTTTCATCGAAGAAGCCTTTGTTTACTTATTACTTAGTATTCAATTTATACCCCGTTTTTTGGAACGAAGTTCGTTCAAACTCTTTAAACCGGAACACAGCAATGGATTCACGACAAACTAAGCGACAGAAATCTATAAGAGGATGATAGTTTTCTTCTTTGCACAACTTTCTTGTGGAATCGACTACCACCAGAAATTTTTCCGGATCGATACGATTTAGGGACCTTCAAGAAATTAGCCTACTCTTTTTTAAAGAGCCGGCATGAAAAACTGCAGCTGCAGTTGTTCATGGCCGGCGGTAGTCACCTTCCATCAGGTGAGCCGCATGCTCCTTTGCTGTAGCTTGTTTTTATAGGAGAGGTCTCCTATAGGAAAGAATTTCCTTTATAAAACAAGCTACACGGATGGACTAATGGAAAGGAGATTTCTGCTACTTGTTAAAATTGTGTCAACTCTCTTGATTGATTTTTTTTTCTATAGGAGAGGGGGCAAACGAGCATGCGCCTCACTTGATGGTAAGTGACTACTGCCGCCCATGAACAACTGCATCACCAGGGAGGAAATGGCAGATGCGTTGCCGGCCTTTCAAAAAGGAGTAGGCTCTTTTCTTGAAGGTCCCTAAGTCGTATCGGTCCGGAAAAATCGCTGATGGTAATCGATTCCACAAAGAAGTTGTGCGAGGAAGAAAACATCTTCTAAATCGCACAGTGGTGGACCGCCAATCATCCAGATAGTATCGGGAGTTCTGCCGCGATGTGCGTTCGTGAAATTTGGCGGCTGGGATTAATCCGAACAATTCCTCAGAGCACTCCCCGTGGTAGATGCGAAAGAAAATGCAAAGGGATGCAACATGTCTTCGCAGTGCCAATGAATCGAGCCGATCGGAAAGGGCTCAGTCGTCGACGATTCGAGCCGCTCTGCGCTGGATGCGGTCAAGTGGAAGGAGGTGGCACTGGGGAGCCCCTGCCCAGAGATGGCAACAGTATTCCATGTGAGGCCGAACCTGCGCCTTGAAAAGTTGCAGGTGGTTTGCCGGAATGAAATACTGTTCCGCTCTGCTGAGCACGCCAAGCTTTTTAGAGGCCAATTTGGCCTTCTCTTCCAACAACTTCTCGACCACGAAACTGCACGTCACTCGATATGTCGACTCCGAGGATTCCGGTACTGGCTGAGGCAAGAAGGGGAGTGCCTTGAAACTGAGGAGATACGACAAAGGGTTTCTTTTTAGCGGTAAACGCGCAAACTTGTCTCTTCTGAGGATTAAACTGGACTAGATTTAGTCGTCCCTAATCCGAGACTTTGTTCAGCAAAGACTCGACTTCAGACACAAGATTGTTCCGGTACTCGGCGACGTTTTCCCGAGAAATATTGATAGTAGTATAAGCGTTTTAGACGACACTTATCGATTTGATAAAAATGGTTTTTTGGTTTACTTTTTTCGATATGAAACCATAGCATACTCAAGGGTTGGACACAGTTTTTGTCATTTACATTTTTATTTACTTGGGGGCTTATAAGAGTAAGATGAAATCTAAAAATACATGATCCAAACTCCCGGAAACACTGTGCTAAGTACTTCCACGATTATCTTTAGCAATAAATTTACATAATTTGGTTCATGTTTTCGTAGAATCAAGTTTCCTCGATGTTTCTAAGTCAGATAAAGCAGCTAAACTAATTTGCATTAGTAGCACGTCTGGCTTTATGCCAATCGGTAACGTAACTTCGTAATAATATATTGTTTCGTCACTCAATAGCGCTAACATCATATTCTGTTAAATAATCTGCTCAAATCGCCACCTTCCGGCACGTGTCATGGGGATTCTGAGGGAGCTTTGATTATCTAGCCGGTGATTGATAGCAGACTTCCGTAGAGCCCATCATACTTGCCCTAGTTGCCCATAGCATCGCGTGCCCAATGCTTTCGGGGGTTACATACATACACTTGAGAGTGTTTGATTTCACTGTAAGAGTATCCGATTAGAGCTATTTCCGGTTCTTGTTACACAACATGTTTCTGTTTATTTAATAGTCAACATCGTGAAATTTAAGGATGTTATTTTTGTTGTAACGTTGCTACATTGCGCTTTATAATGGTATCAGTTCTATGGCGTGTTTTCTGTTAAATCGTAAGTTATTTGAGTGTCGTAAAACATATTAGATAAAGCCGCTTTCAAGAAAGACGCCTCCTTAGTCAGATACTTCGGTTTCAATGTTTTAAAACACAGTATGCGGGTGAGTTGTGGCGCTCGGCCGCACAAGAACGTTGAATTGTTCCCCAGCATGAAAACCATGTTGCCTGGACGAACGGCCTTTTGTCTACCCGCCCTATTGTCTACCATCTATACAAATATACTTTTGTTATAAAGGTGTCGACAATTTTATACAATTTCTTTTGAAATTACTTTACGCTTCAGCTGTTATTATTTTCTTACACTAACAATATTCCTAATTTTCATAAGGTTCTAAAGTACTCGCCATAATAATGTGTTACACCTCTAATGGCATTTTGATAACGACACAAGTTGCTTGGGAGTATTTTGGTCCTTATTACCTCTATTGCTTAACGCTACTTAAGTTACGTAACATCTCAGAATGTTAAGTCTACTCCACCAATGTATGAAACTTTAAAACTTGATACTTGTGTTCGTTATACTTAATGTTTCCAACAAGTTGATTTCTATCTTGACAACGCGAACCATAAACATATAATACGAACTCTGTTTTCATTGGGATATTTAATAGGTTTACGGTAAAGTTAAAATACAATACCCCTTTGTGGTATTTGATGTAAATACAAATTACGACTTGAAACTGGAGTCGTTTTGTTTATAGAGATGTAACTGTTAACGATAATTTTGGTAACAAGCCCTGATTTTTATAATAGATTTTTTTTCGACCATCGTTCAAGAATCTAAGGCTGGGTTCACGTTTGATCATTTTGGTATAACGAATTTCCGGTGAGTATCATGATCACTAATTTGGACACAAAATAATACGCGATCATGTGATACTGATACGCCGTTGGAATACCGTAATTGATATGTCCCGTTCTGCACAGAACCTCATATCTGATACACTTCATATCGAATACACGTATCGTTGTCGGCAGTATGGCTTTTAATACTATACGCCGCGTCCCATCTCTGTATATTGCTGCGGATACTACACACCGGCACGGGTATTATTAGATAATTTGTGACACGGTTTTGTCAAGTTTAGACGTAAATGCACTTGATTACTCTTCCACCATATTGGTTTCTGATTCTAAACACGTCTAGATTTCCAGATCTATTTTATTTAATTCTAGATTAAATGACTTTACGAATTATACGATATGGTTGAAATGGGCGTTACAGTACGCCTGATCAAGATACGTTAAGATGGTCAAACGTGGACTCTGCTTTAATTTATGTTATCAAAAACTTATTTAATAACCACGCCCAAGAGTAGAAAGGGTCTCATAGTTTCCGACAACTAAGGCAAATTTACATGGTATATAATACATATAGATAGTTTATCACCCTATCCTATAAAAAAAGCAGGTACCATTTGCCTTAACATTACAAAGCTTGCCGAGTTTGTAATGTTAAGTCTTTACAAATAGAGAAAAACTAATTATTAAAAAGTGACATGTTTTGTGTGATCATAAGTTTATTATGAAAATCGATCTGCATTATTCGATTCGATCGTGATTATTTTTTTATTCAAAGAAGCAAAATAACGTTTTTTTTCAAACATTTCTTATTTTTCATCTTTTAAAAATTTTTACCTCCACACTAGGATTTTCTCTAGTATCGTGGGGGCCGTTTACATCCATAAATTCCGCAAGAACGAACATCCAGACCCGGAACAATTATTTTTAGACCATACTTGTTCGGTGCGGGATACGAACCTGCGGCCCTTAGCACTGCAACTCATTGCTAACCCACCCGCCACGGAGCCGTCATATTTTTTTTTATAGAATAAGGGTGACAAACGACCACACAGTCCACCTGATGGTAAGTGGCTGCTGTGGCCCATAGACATCTACATCTACATATCTTCTAATTAAAATGCAGATGCGTTGTCAGCCGTGAGGACTAAGATAGAATGCCTCTTTTCCAGTAAAAAGGGTCTCCGGTTCTCTACACTCACCATACGAAACACAGCAGCATTAAGCTGCTATTTTACGCTGGTATTCTGTGAGAGCGTGGTCCTTCCCCGGTTGAGCCGACCCATTCGTGCTACAACTATACTATTAATATAGCTGCAGCATGGCTCTACCACGTATATTGCATGTTATATGTGACAAACTCGATAATTTGTTTGTGTAATGACGCGATTATACTGCAACATCAGACTATTCTTAAATACAATGCCGTCTGATATAAAGTTATCGACAATTTATTTGCTCCGTAAGTTATTATGTTAACGATCGTTATTCTTGAAGTAGGATATTATTTATGAGCAAATTTTCAATAGTGTTCTGCGCTATTTGGTCGTTGAACTTTCATTGTTTTAAATTTTATCAGCATTCAATCTGTAACGCTTGGCAGATCATCAAAGTATGCATTCGAATTTAGAATCAATCAGAATTACGTATATTTTATTCGCTCTTACGTTTTTCGATATCCTCATATTTGAACTTTTTATTACTCTTATTTTCTTTCATTTAGTTGGTTAAAGAGTATTGTGAATATCATGTCAGTTATGGCAGTGATAACTATCGAAATCCATTCTATGATCTATTTTCTGTTTAGAATTACTATTGATTATGAAGGACTGCTGCCCATCTCCTGTTTTTCTACGACACCCGCGTTTTCCTTACAATAACTATAAAATGATTTCTTATATTTACGCGAAGACTACACATTAAATGAAACATTTTTACGGATTTTATCGCGTTTAATTTAACTATTTTATTTCCGAAGTTTCGGGTGCTTTACAGCACCCATGGTTACGGGGGGGAGAGGGGACTGAGGTGTTTGACGCATAGTTAGCCCGGCTACCTTCAGTTATTGAATATTAATTTTTGGTTTACGCAGAATGAGCTTATAGTATCTTAAAGTCTTGCAGTGGTATGCTTAGGTATCAGGGTTGGCTGATTTAAATGAGACTGATTTAAATTATGATTTATATCACGATTTAAATCGCTTGATTTTTATTTAAAAAATCATTGATGTAAATCAACATGTATGAATTAATGTAATGAGCAGAAAATGAAATAAAACTGGCTTAAAATTAGGTAAAACCTTCCACACGTAAAATACGCGCATAGACGTGGAGTTGCGGAAAACAGCCCGTCGTAAACTAAGGTAAAACCTTTTATTATTTTATGTTATTCTTATTATTCTACTACAATAGTCTCATAAACTTTGGAAAATCAACAAAGACGTAGCGATGAAACTTAGTAAAATCAACCAAATTTTTTTTTTACAAATTCACCCTTAACATATGAACTGTAAATTAATACAGTATTAATTATTTTACTCTTAATCAGTCTCATACAAATGTATTCATAAACTCTAATCCTACTACCTATGTCAAAAAGTGTTACCAACTCGTGAATTTCCAAATATACTAAAAAAATCAAAAAATTAAAAAAAATCATGATTTTTTTAATTAAAAAATCATGATTTTTCCATCCCTGTTGGGTATGGATTTAATTTTATTAGTTATAGGATCTCAAGCAGATGGCAGCATCTATCCATCTTCGCTATTGAGATTAGGATGTTTTTTAATTTTAATAGCCTCGCGAATCATCCTTGGTAGGAATCTGTATTCTATTGCGAGGATTTGTGGTCTATCAAATCTAATGTAATGGTGGGGACGATCTTGAACCTGTTCACACACTGCAGATTTCCCGGAACGTCGGTGCTTCATATAGACGACTATTGAATTGTAAGACATGCAGAGTATCGATGGATGCAGATGCAACAATCCACAGAATCAAAATTACCAATTGAGCCATGTGCTAATTTTCATTGTGTGGATTGGTCCTCGCAAAACTCTATGCCTATTGTGAAATTCAATTTCTCAATTCATTTTCTCTGTGATTGATACGTAGGTACTAAAGTATATTATATAAATGTATAATTTGTGTATCTATTTGCAATATAATATAAGTTTGTTGATTTACATAACATTCAAATTTATTATGTTTTTTTTTTTAATATTCTAATTTGTAAATGTTGCATGACATTTTGGTGAAATAGGTCTGAGAACTTTAAATTGTATTTTTCCCCAAATCTGTTAATTACCATTTTTCATGCTAATAGATCATTATGTTTATAAATATTATCAAGCTCGTGTTTTGTGACATTTCTTTGGGTAGGCCTATTTGGACCTGTTAAGGGCTGTATAGATATTATGTATGATGTCTGTTGAATACGGCAAAGTAGAAGTATAAAATGTTAAATTTAGTGTTAGAAAAATCTCGCCACAGTTGACATTGACTAGTGATTTTTGCCTAAATAACCATTAAAGCTACACTTGCTGGTATATTTTGAGTCTTATGAAATTAGGGATGAAGGCATTTGTTCATGTTAAATTCTCATAATGAAGAAATATTTAACTTTTACCACATTCTCGTAGGTCGGGAATAACGGTGCTACTTTAATATAATTAATAAAATAAATGTCAGTAGCAGAAAAAAATGACGTTGGTTAAAGTAATCAAGACATTGTATAATTTGACTGTAGCTGTCGCGAAAACGAAATTTGTAAATATTTGACAACTTTTAAGCAAACTATGTTAGGCGCGTATGATTTTGGTATTTTTTTTTTTCGATTCGACCATAGCGACAACTTTCATTTCTTCTTTATAATATATAATTACTATTATTGTTCGGTTTGGATGTTTCTTTTTTTATCTATCAGCCCATAAAATACTGCCGGGGATGTACTTATACCATTGTAGGGAGAATGTATAATCAAAATTGTTACAGAAGCAGTATACCCGTATATCATAGTTTACTAGACAATCTTGTAGTACTCAGACGATGTAGTTAGTATACCGTGAATTTTAGGCGGTTATGTAGACGAATTTCCTCACATTTCTGTATTGACATTTGAAATTACGAAGGAAAAGGTGAATTAGCTTGCTTAAATCATAACTCTCCTTTTAGCTTTACCGTAATCGTGTAAAAGCTCCTCAATACAAAAATATTGACACAATTACCAAATGAGTCACATGACTGCTTCGAAGGCATCACCGCCGCCTTGTTTAAATTGTCTTAAACGCCGCTGATCACTTGCCCTGAATTATTTAACTGTGGGGTTAATTGCTGTTTCTGAGTTAGCTTCTCGTGAAACACTCCCGGGAAAGGTTGTTAGCACCATTATTCTTGACTCTTTATTGTCAGACGTTTTCTGTCTGATTTACTCTGTGAGCTTATATAGTTTCCGTTGCAAGTAGGCTCGGATTATTGTTTGTAATTAGGGAGTTTTAAATAACATTTAATTAGATTATTGACTAGTTTAATTGAAATGTTTTGATGATGATAATTTTAAGCCGAGTTACAGGAGGTTCTATATTCGACGAGTATGTTTTTATGTATCTTAATCGATTTCGAGGTATATGGCGTAATTTTTACTTTTTTTTTATAGGATAAGGGTGACAAACGAGCACACAGTCCACCTGATGGTAAGTGGTTGCTGCGGCTCATAGACATCTACATCTATCCTCTATTACAAATCAAAATGTAGATGCGTTGTCATCCGTGAGGACTAAGATGGAATGCCTCATTTCCAGTAAAAAGGGCCTCCGGCCACCTGCACTCACCAAGCGAAACGCAGAGGTAAACCTCTACTTCACGCTGGTATTCTGTAACGTAGTGGTACCACCCCGATACGAGCCGGCCCATCCGTGCCACAGCAAAAGCTGCCGCGTGGCTCTACCACTGTTACATTACATTACTTACATTTTATTGGACACCGGCGTGGTGAAGGATTTCATTCTTTGATACACTATGTCTTAATACCGACTTCAGAAGCTATTTTTAGTTTTTGAAAGCGGTTTTTACTTTTTATTAATAGTTTTATTTTAGTAATAAGTTTTAAATTATTACCATTTTATCGTATGTCGCTTTATAAGCTTATAATTACTGTGAACAAAATTCAGTATGAAAATTGAGCCTGATATATCTCTGACTTACAAAAAACTGTTTCATCGATAGTAAAATAGATAATAATTTCTTATATTTACGCGAACACTACACATTTAAATAAAACTA
The DNA here is from genome assembly GCA_033319125.1 of Parnassius glacialis. Lineage (NCBI taxonomy): Eukaryota > Metazoa > Arthropoda > Insecta > Lepidoptera > Papilionidae > Parnassius > Parnassius glacialis. The sequence continues at coordinate 34,173,942 of JAVANC010000018.1, forward strand.
ATTTTACGGATTTTATCGCGTATATTAACTTATTTTATATTCCCGACGTTTCGAGCACTATACAGCACCCATGGTCACGGGGGGGACTGAGGTGTATGACGTCCCAATGTCATAGTTAACCACGGCTACCTCCAGATTAAAATTATTAATTTTTGTTCCGATCCACGCAGTATGAACTTACAGTATCATGAAGTCTTGCAGTTGTATGCTTGGGTTGGGATTTAATTTTATTAATTATGGGATCCCAAGCAGATGGTAGCACCCAGCCATCTTCTCTATTGAAATTAGGATGTTTCTTGATTTCAATAGCCTCGCGAATCATCCTTGGAAGGAATCGGTGTTCTTTAGCGAGGATTTGTGGTCTATCAAATCTAATGTAGTGACGGGGGCGATCTTGTACGTGTTCACAGACTGCAGACTTCCCGGAGCGTCTATTCTTCACATCAGCTATGTGTTCTTTAACACGGGTTTTTATAGATCTTTTAGTTTGTCCTATATAAGAGAGACCACATTCACAATCAAGCTTGTACACTCCTGCATCTTGCAGAGGAATATTACACTTGACTGATGGTAAAAACTGACTAATCTTCTTCGGCGGCTTGAAATATGTTTTAATGGAAGCCCGCTTCAAGATGTAGCCAATCTTGTCAGTGACACCTCTGACATATGGCAGTACAGCAGGCACTCGCTCGACTGTGGCCGGCTTCACTCGTTCACTGTGACGTAGGCGCGGGACCCGAAGCTTATTGTCGTGCAAAACTTGCTTGACGTGTTGGAGCTCGGCGGCCAGGTGTTTACTGTCACAGATCCCTCGTGCTCTCTGAAACAAAGATTTACCCACGGTAGCTAACTGTGAAGGATGGTGGTGAGAATCACCGTTTAAATATCTATCTGTATGGGTCTTTTTTCTATACACAGTGTGGCTCAAGGTGTTATCAGGATTCCGAATTACTAACACATCTAGAAAAGCTAAAGAATTGTTTGCCTCTAACTCCATTGTGAACTGAATTTTAGAATTTAAGGAGTTAAGATGGTCTAGAAATGCAGTTACTTTATCTAAAGGGAGAATTGTGAAAGTGTCGTCTACGTACCGCTTGTAGAATCTTGGGTTTACGGGAGAAGTACGCAGGGCTTTCTCCTCAAAGTCCTCCATGAATATATCGGCAACAATGGGAGATACAGGTGAGCCCATCGCCACTCCATCTACTTGCTTGTAGAACTCCTCCTTCCACAATAGGTAGCCAGATGTAAGGCAGTGTCTAAGTAATACTGCATATTCTACGGGCATGTTGTTTTGCTCTAGCCTTCTAGTAACAATCGAGATGCAGTCTTCAACAGGTAAGCATGTGAACAGAGACTGAGAAAGGCCTTAATTTTGCTTTAACACCTAAAAAATTACCGTACGAAGAAATTATTTGCAGCGTCGAGGACTGTTTATATAAAAACAATATGCGAAAGGAAGATTTGGAAGCGATACGTCAAGACATTTCGTCTATGTTACGTCGAAGCTCAGCACCAAAACCGAATCTACCTAAAGACGAATTTAAAGCGTTGAATAACCTACGCAATAAACGAGAACTCACGATTCTCCGCGCAGATAAAGGAAACGCCACGGTAGTCATGGATACGTCGGATTATAATTCTAAAATACAAGAACTTTTGTCGGATGCAAGTACTTATAAAAAGGTTAAAAATGACCCAACAAATAACACACTCAAAACAACTAGTGATCTTATAAAGAAACACTCCGAAAGATTAAATCTAGACGTAAAATCGATAATACCTACGTGTGCCAAACCACCGAAATTGTATGGGTTACCAAAAATACACAAGCCCAATGCTCCACTACGTCCTATAGTGAGCCAAATCGATTCACCAACTTACAAATTGGCTCAACACTTAGCGAATATACTCTCACCGCTCAGGGGACATACAAGAGCACACACAAAGGATTCCTACCATTTTGTCAGCGAGATTAAAGACCTACATATGGTAGACAATGAAACTATGGTCAGTTTTGATGTGCAGTCTCTGTTCACATGCTTACCTGTTGAAGACTGCATCTCGATTGTTACTAGAAGGCTAGAGCAAAACAACATGCCCGTAGAATATGCAGTATTACTTAGACACTGCCTTACATCTGGCTACCTATTGTGGAAGGAGGAGTTCTATAAGCAAGTAGATGGAGTGGCGATGGGCTCACCTGTATCTCCCATTGTTGCCGATATATTCATGGAGGACTTTGAGGAGAAAGCCCTGCGTACTTCTCCCGTAAACCCAAGATTCTACAAGCGGTACGTAGACGACACTTTCACAATTCTCCCTTTAGATAAAGTAACTGCATTTCTAGACCATCTTAACTCCTTAAATTCTAAAATTTAGTTCACAATGGAGTTAGAGGCAAACAATTCTTTAGCTTTTCTAGATGTGTTAGTAATTCGGAATCCTGATAACACCTTGAGCCACACTGTGTATAGAAAAAAGACCCATACAGATAGATATTTAAACGGTGATTCTCACCACCATCCTTCACAGTTAGCTACCGTGGGTAAATCTTTGTTTCAGAGAGCACGAGGGATCTGTGACAGTAAACACCTGGCCGCCGAGCTCCAACACGTCAAGCAAGTTTTGCACGACAATAAGCTTCGGGTCCCGCGCCTACGTCATAGTGAACGAGTGAAGCCGGCCACAGTCGAGCGAGTGCCTGCTGTACTGCCATATGTCAGAGGTGTCACTGACAAGATTGGCTACATCTTGAAGCGGGCTTCCATTAAAACATATTTCAAGCCGCCGAAGAAGATTAGTCAGTTTTTACCATCAGTCAAGTGTAATATTCCTCTGCAAGATGCAGGAGTGTACAAGCTTGATTGTGAATGTGGTCTCTCTTATATAGGACAAACTAAAAGATCTATAAAAACCCGTGTTAAAGAACACATAGCTGATGTGAAGAATAGACGCTCCGGGAAGTCTGCAGTCTGTGAACACGTACAAGATCGCCCCCGTCACTACATTAGATTTGATAGACCACAAATCCTCGCTAAAGAACACCGATTCCTTCCAAGGATGATTCGCGAGGCTATTGAAATCAAGAAACATCCTAATTTCAATAGAGAAGATGGCTGGGTGCTACCATCTGCTTGGGATCCCATAATTAATAAAATTAAATCCCAACCCAAGCATACAACTGCAAGACTTCATGATACTGTAAGTTCATACTGCGTGGATCGGAACAAAAATTAATAATTTTAATCTGGAGGTAGCCGTGGTTAACTATGACATTGGGACGTCATACACCTCAGTCCCCCCCGTGACCATGGGTGCTGTAAAGTGCTCGAAACGTCGGGAATATAAAATAAGTTAATATACGCGATAAAATCCGTAAAATTAGTTTTAGTAAAATAGATATTCGTGCTTATTGCGATTTACTCTGTAACATCGTATTCCATAGCATTGCCTGTATTGTTTCGATCAAGGAGACGAGTTTCCGGACCAGTGGAGCGCGTTCTGTGTAATAATGTTAAACGATAAGGTTGGTATGGTTCGTATCCACGAACGCTACCGTATCCTGAGTCGTAGCCTAACTTGACCTTTAGGAGGCGTACATTTATTTAAGGTTTATATTAAATACGTTTCAAACTATAATATGTTTTAACAGTCTTCAAAAGTGTAGGGAATTATCAATTCCCATCTGTGCGTTCTTTAGTATTCGTTCTATCTTATAAAAAATTTAGGAGCTAGCTCTTTCAATATAATGTCCTCTACACCAAGTTTCGTTCACGGCGACTAGTCCCTACTGGAAACTAGCTATTTGCACAGGATAGGATTATAGTGCCTAAGTGAATGCGCAAGCACAGGTGCATCACTATTCCCGCACTCTTATAGTCCGATGTGACGGTAATCCGATACCACGACCGGAGAGATATCAGGCGCAGGACCAACGCGGCTTTACATGCGTTCTGGAGTGAAACACCGCCAGTTTAGTGACAGAAAATCGTCTTAATTGATTTTGGCCCGACCCGTGAATCGCACCCGGTAAAACTTGGTCACCAATCGCGTTTACGACCAGTAGACCAACAGACAGTTTAGGTCTGTATTTAAAGTTAATTATTATATTATATTTCTTTTATAGGATAAGGGTGACAAACGAGCACACAGTCCACCTCATGGAAAGTTGTCGCTGCGGCCCATAGACATCTATCTTCCATCACAAATCAAAATGCAGATGCGTTGTCACCCATGAGGACTATTATGGAATGCCTCATTTCCAGTAAAAAGGGCCTCCGGCCACATGAACTCACCAAGCGAAACGCAGAGGTAAACCTCTACTTCACGGTGGTATTCTGTGAGGTCGTGGTACCACCCCGGTTCGAGCCGGCCCATCCGTGCGACAGCAAAAGCTGCCGCGTGGCTCTACCACTGTTATCTTTAAACAGAGATATAAGAGAAAATATTACAAATATTTATTCGTAATAAAATTGCACCGATCACCAGTAGGCAGTAGGAGTCCTTTTCTGCTTATGAATCCGTCTGGGTACTGGTACCACCCTGAGTCAGCTCATTTCTCTTACCTACATCCGCCACCAAATGCTTGCACTGCTGTGTTCCGGTCTGAAAGGTATAGAGAGCCAGTAAAATACAGGCTCAGATTTCCATCTTAGTTCTCAGAGGTGACAGTGATCTGTAGACTTTTGGTTAAATAGACAATTACGGGGCGAGATGGGGAGATAGACTTTCTTACGCCGCCGTCACACCGTATTTTTCGATGCGCATTCAATTTACAAATTCTCTGTATTATTCTTGTTTGAAAAAAAATCACATATAACTTGGTTTTCCCCTGAAGTAATATTGTTATCCTCTGAAAGGAAAAAAAAAACAACTTTATGGCCCACTGTAGCGAAGTTTGCGTGAAGTTTAACCTTTTCGCTTATGATTTGGGGTGCTATCCGGCCTTTCTTAGAAAAGTAGGTCGGTGACGTCACATTGGGTTATGACGGCACAGCGCCACAAGCTCAAGGATAACGTTTCTAATTTTCGGTCGACAAATATTTAGGCAATATGAAAAATGACCTTTGATCGCCATTTTGCTGGATATCTCCTTTTTATAAAAGTTACTATTATGTATTTTGTTTTAACACAAGTAGTACACATAATTTTTCAATTTCGCCATAGATAAGGTGTTACATTATATCGTAGAATTAGTGATAGAAATAAATTATTGTAATTTATTATTAATGTCGCTCGTGGGAATTACTTCAAGTTTTTGTGACGTTCTATATTATATTTTTTATAGAATGTATTAAAAACGGACACTCAATATTACTGCAAGAGGATTGCGGCCCCTAAATCTATTCTTGACTAAGAATCTAAATGAAATGAAATAATTTAGATTCGTTACTTCAGTTTTATAAAACAAACCTCACAATTTCTTTTTCTTCCAAACTGACTTTCCAGGTTAAGCATTGATTTGTTGTTCATTCAATTTCTGTGGCAATCGAGTGTTTTTTGCCATTTATTTCGGATTTGAAGAAAAGCCGCAATCTTGTTAAACACCAGTTTTAAAAGGATTCTTTAGGATTGCTTGTGATTGGGTGCATTTGCATAATATGGAAGCGAAATATAAAAATAATAGAGCGAAATGAATGTTTCCGGTGATTGAATACGTCTATTTAATTTAATGTAACAATAATATATTCTGGTTCATTTTTGTATAAGATTTTGTTAATAAACAAAATATTCTCAAACAATAAACCTGTGATGTTTAATATATTATTTTGATTTCGGTTAATAATTCATTATTACATCTTCTTTGTAGTTTTTGTTTATATCAGTAAAATAATTATAATTAACATTAACATAATACTGTTTGTAATTATTAAAAGTAAAAATACGAGCAGTAAATATTATTAATATACATTTTAACCACTCCAAGTAAGATTAAAATGCGTGTGTTAGAAGTGGTTCACGACAGTAGTCGAATGACAGATTCGAACCCTTTTGAGTCCGCGCCCTGTCATTAGGCTACTGACGCTTTTTAAATATATACATCAAATATTTTTTAGTTTAAATAATTTTATAAAACTAATCATATTAGATGGTATCGAAACACATAGTCGCGCATAAGTACGCCATGGGATTTGCGTGTGCATTTCAAATAGAATTATTACTTTAAACGTAAAAGCTTTTCTATAAATTATTACATTATTAGTAAAACATTATAGCCTTTGTAATTTACTAATGGTACACTCTTTTTACAACCTTTTAACTTGCTTTCTACGTACGTTTTCCGGTTCAAAATCTGTAAAAATTTTGGAAGCACTTGTTTACTTGACATTCTTATATTTGCTACCATAGAGCTGATCTGATGTTTGACCTGGATGCTGGCTCTAGCAACACCCATAATAGCATGGTTTTTAAAAGATATTATCAAGACTGTTCAAACTAACGCAATTTTTTAAGATTTACCCACACTTCATGCTACGCATACCTTGCGTGAAAAGTGTGGGTTACTACGAGTAAACTGAATCTTTGTGAGTAATCCACTGGACTCACCAACCCATCTGGGTTAGTGAGAAGTGAGCTCAGTGTTATGCCTTAGTACTTATAATGCTATATGCCGGACATAACGCAACCAGTTCGTTGTCGCAACCCAATAGTTTCATTACCACCCCTTTTAGACGAATGTCAATAACACATATAACGCCGTCCTCGACGAACAAAATCGTAATAGAAAAATGTCAATTTTACAGGAGCAAATAAAAACTGAATATCATAAGAACTATCAAACCTAGAAAGAACATTCTTTTACCAAAAATAGGAAATAAAATTTTGGCACTACAATTGTACAAAATTTTTCTAAATAGTTTTCTTTATTAATAAGAAAATCATGAAAATATCCATTACTGAAATAAATTATGGAGGATGTTACCGCGAACTAACTTTACGATAGTGTTTGACGGAAATCACAAAATGATGTGGCTATAGCAATCGTGCATTACGATATTGTTCCATGGTAAATATGCATGTACTTTCTGTTCGTATAATGTCATTGCAATTTTATTCGATGATGTAACTGACCTCAATTTTACGGTAAACATACATTACATGTTTTTTTGATTATCGTTTTTAGGAGTTAAGATTTAATTTAATACCGTCATAATCTTTTATCTATTACTATAATAAATTAGTGGAACCAGGTTTGTCTGTACACTAAGGATAATGGACTAAAATGACAGGGAACGACAAAATAAAGGTAATATAAGAGAAAATTGCGCTTTTTTTTTTCGTGTCTGTCTGTTTGTTCTAAGACATCTCTGAAACTACTGAACGGATTTTAATGCGGTTTTCACAGCTGTTTCACAGCTGATAGATAGATGTTAGTCAAACTAAAAAACATAGGCTACTTTTTATCCGCCCACACGGACGAAGTCGCGGGCAGCCGCTAGTTTCAGAATGAAATATTGTGTAAATATGTATAAAGAAAGGTTTTTATTACTACCATAATAATTGTCATTACTTATTTTGGATTTTGTTGGATGTACCTATTGATTTTATACGGTTATAATTTGGAACACTGTAAATTGTACCTAAATTGTCAGTTTTTAATTAAATCTAGCGAGTTTGGAAGTGGTTAAGGCGAATGACATTAATCTAACGGTACAAGGTAGGTACAAGTTACAGTTACAAATTGTAATCTTTTAAATTTGAATTGAATTTATTTTGTTTTATTAAAACAGTAAATAGGTAACAGTTTTAGTTGTTAGCGTCCTCTAGTGATAGTTTTTTTTCTTCGTCTGCTTGGTCATAAAGGGTACATGTTGGGCACTGATCCTTTTTTGGACGAAAGAAAGAGTAATTGAATTCTATATTGAACACAGACTCATACTGTCGCTTTGTAGCTTTCTGATCTTCTGGCAAATTTTGGTTTGGAAACCACAGTTCATATAATCGGTTAATTTTTGAAATAATCAGTTGCTCTGACAAATATTGCCGTTTTGAGCATTTTCTGACGTAGTGAGACTCTACTCCTAGAAAAAAAATAACCTGGTCAATTATGCTTTGTTTCGTCAAGTTACTCATCGTTTTAGGCCTGTTCGCGTGACTCCTCCTCTGATCAATCATACCTTCATTATTTTTTGTTTTTTACAATGCTGTATAAACAAACTGTTCTGATATTTTTAAAGTATTTAAAAAATAAACCTTGCAAACAGTAATTTCTGATTCGTCTAATGGAAAGCTATAATTGGTAGTTTGGGTCCTGTTTTTTTTTCTGTCTTTAGTCATTTTCTTTATTGGTTTTGCTATAGTGTGTCTATTAATAAATTGCCATTGTAATTCGTGATCAGCCATTTTATAAAAAGTTTCAAATATAGTTTTCCTCTTCTGTTCAGAGAACTTTTCTTGCATTTTTTTTTACAAGAACATACAGGTCCCATGGTTTTAGCTGGATATACTTTTTTGTACGTTTGTTTGTGTAGCTTTTTCCAGAATCCTTAATTTTTTTGTTTTTATTGTCTTTTCACTCACTCTCGTTTCTACGGCGTTTTCTACTGAGTTTCTTTTAGTAATTCCGTCCTCCGTTTCACCTCTATAATCTTGATTATTCGATAAATATGAAGAATGTGTGATCATCCGAACGATATTGGGTTGACGCTTACCGGGAACGGCTTTGTCATTTTTCACTCGAATAATAGGGTATTAATGCTTACTCTAAAATTTTTACTCATAAGATTTGGTAATAAGTTTTTGCGTTATTAATCGACTCGATTGTTCTATGATGTTATCCGTTGAACAGCAACATAAAGATCATTATTGAATGGATAAATCGAAAAGTATTCGTCGCCCGGCCATAAAAAAATTCTTAGTGATGTATTACGGTGTGTAAATAACGAATCTTCAATAAACCCGACTCTATGGTAATAGCGATAACGATAGTGTTCGTCGGAGACGGCGATAACATTTTTAAACCGTTACGAATAGGTAAACTGAAGTGGCAATGGCCGGCTACATATATCGAAGAAACTACAACTGATGGGGATGAAAGATTCTCGAAAAGTCTTGTGCCTACCGGTAAGGAAAGTGTAGGGCGGACCTCACTAGATGGAATGACGACCGCGTAAGAAATGCAGGATGTCGATGGATGCAGTGGCTCGGGACTGTACTTTGTGGCATTCCCAGGGTAGAGGTTTATGTTTAGCACTGTTTATTTGTTATAGTTGCCACACTTGACAGGCTTGGCAACTGTAGTTTTTTTATTAATAGTTATCAGGAAGATGCGGCTGCACATCTCCAGTTTCATTTCCCTTTGTTGCCTCTTACAATAGACACGGGACCATAATATGAAGTAGTGTATTCTCTTACGCCGCGCCTGCACAGTAATAATTTCTTACAAAATTTAAAATAAAACAAAGAAAACAGTACAGCGCTAATTGAATCATATTCCTGGTGCGCGATATTATTGATAAACTAGCTTTAACTCGCGACTTCGTCCACGTAGAACTTAAACAAAAAAAAACCTTCAGTTCTATAATAGCGGCCAAAATGCAAGTATTAGTATTCTGTTATTAAAAAACCACTTTACACTTAGTTTTGTTTTATATTGTCTGGACAACTCTGGCGATATGATAAAAGTTTAAAACAGAAATTGAAGATCTATTACTTACCACCCTTGCCTTATCCTTTAAAATACATAGTTTTGTTGTAAAATTTAAATTTAAAAGTTTACAAATAGCGAATTAGATATTATATATTCGCCCCATAGCCCCTAGTAAGGTAAGTGAGCCGACGAGCCGAGTCTGGATTTGGCCTGACCTAAATAGCTGTCGGTTGGGAAAGTGTCACGCAAATGCCCCCCCCCCCCCCCCCCGTGATATCTGTGATTTCACAGCTAATAATCTTTTATTGTTGGCCTTTTGAGAGCCGTCAGGCTTACAGTAAGCATAATGAAGTTGGGAAAAATCAAATATTATTGCGAGTTCTTTATGCATTCTGAAGGTCGATTAAATAAAGAAAATATGATTTTATTTTTATAGGATAAGGGTGACAAACGAGCACACAGTCCAGCACAGTACAGATGGTAAGTGGTTGCTGTGGCCCATAGACATCTACATCTATCCTCGCTTACGAATCAAAATACAGTTACGTTGTTACCCGTGAGTACTAAGATAGAATGCCTCTTTTCCAGTAAAAAGGGTCTCCGGTTCTCTACACTCACCATACAAAACACAGCAGCATTAAGCCGCTATTTTACACTGGTATTCTGTGAGAACGTGGTCCTTCCCCGGTCGAGCCGACCCATTCATGTTATAACTATACCACTAATATAGCTGCAGCATGACTCTGCCACGTAACAAAGTTAATTAAAATATGTTACTTCCATTTGAAGTTATCTATTACGATGCAATCTCATTAAAGTAGTAAGTGATTAAGAAGTTTTTAATTTAATTTATCGATAAAAAAATTACGACGCCATTCATCGAAGTTTTATACTCTCATTTACACTTACTTGAACTGGTATTCATTTGAAAGTCTATGTACCTAAGCGCGTTTAATACCGCTCTGTAGGTAGATTTGCAAGATTGCAGCTCACAGCTTTGTGAGTAATCCGGACAGAGATGTATCGATAAGCCGTAGCTTGACTTCGTCGAGAACAGTTATGACCGCAAGCCGCCGATCGAACCCTCGTCAACTTTGATATGGCATTAGAACTCTGAAACTGAGCAATACCTCTCACTCGTTTCGTTCATATTATCATCCAAGTGGTGTCGGCATAAGTGCTTCTTATTACTTCATCTCTGCATGTATCTTTCAAGTAGTTTTGTACGTGGTAGTGCCATGCTGCAGCTATATTAATTGTATAGTTGTAGCACGAATGGGTCGGCTTGACCGGGGAAGGACCACGCTCTCATAGAAAACCAGCGTAAAATAGCGGCTTAATGCTGCTGTGTTTCGTATGGTGAGTGTAGAGAACCGGAGACCCGTTTACTGAAAATGAGGCATTTCATCTTAGTACTCACAGCTGACAACGCATCTGCATTTTGGTTCGCAAACGAGGATAGATGTAGATGTCATGGTCTCTAAAGGCTAGCGACTTGACTCTATACATATACATATAACTAAAACCTCCAAACTATGACCAACAGTGAATCGCTTATGATCTGGTACAGTTAAAATAATAAATTCGTTAGAGAATACAAGAATTAGTGTATTTCTACTTAGGTAATTGGTGAATTTCTAAAGTAAAACCTTCATATAATGTGTGATAAGCCGATAAGTAATGCTTTTATTATTTTAATAATGCCAGTTCATGATTATAAAGCAATTAGCTAATTATGCTATGGTTTATTAGCGTCACGTCGTGTGACAAACCCTTGTCTCATACAATAATTGCGTCATGGCATGAATATTAAATTCTGCCTTCTCACATCTGAGCCTGCTTTAATACTATTTGAGGTTTTTTCATTTTGTTGACATTCCAGGGCTTCGTGTCACAAATTTTCATATTATGTAATGTGTATATCTGTTATGACATGTTATGTAATTGCTCACCTCGAACTCGAATGAAAAAAGTCGTAGGCTTCCTGAAATACGATTGTGTAACTCATTGGGAATTTTATAGGCATGTTTTGACATTTTGACGTTTTTTTTGTATTGCGTGAATGTATTAGTTTTGCATAATATGAGCTATGCCTAAACTAAAAAAATTATTATTATAAATAAATAATAATAAAAATAAAATAAATAAGCCTTTTAAATTTTATACTACTGGCGGTGTCTCACCTCCGTGCTTCGGAAAGCACGTAAAGCCGTTGGTCCTGCGCATGATCTCTCTCCGTGTTTTACCGTCGCATCGGACTATGAGAGTGAGTTAAGTATTTATAAAAAAATATTGTTACAATGAAAATGAAATGTTTTTTAAAATATATAAATGAAAAAAAAATTGAATTATTAATGATTTTAATCACTATAAATTAAGTTAGCAGCTTAATCATAATATATTTCAAATTTAATTGGAATATATTATTCAATTATATCATTAACAATGATATATACCTCCATTTGGTTTCAATTAATATAAATAAGGAATTAAATAACTCATTCTTTTAAGTCGATTTTTTTTTATAGGATAAGGGTGACAAACGAGCACAGTCCACCTGATGGTAAGTGGTTGCTGCGGCCCATAGACATCTACATCTATCCTCTATTACAATTCAAAATATAGATGCGTTGTCACCCGTGAGGACTAAGATGGAATGTCTCATTTCCAGTAAAAAGGGCCTCCGGCCACCTGCACTCACCAACCAAGCGAGGTGAACCTCTACTTCACGCTGGTTTTCTGTGAGGTCGTAGTACCACCCCGGTTCGAGCCGGCCCATCCGTGCGACAGCAGAAGCTGCTGCGTGGCTCTACAACTGTTAAAATTAATGCTAATTTATTGCTTCCTATTTAAGAGAAATTGATAGATCAATGTTTTTTAAATGAAAATCAAATGTTTTATAGTAAACGATAATCCTGTGCACCTGTGCACTTTGCTTCTGCATACATTTGGGCACTATAATCCTGTCTTGCGCTAATGGCTAGTCTCCCTTGAAGCTGGTCACCGTGATAAAAATTCAGTTTGGAGGACATTATTATTATAATATAGTATGTATCGGTTATAATATCTTTTGTATATTAATATTTAAGTTAAAAAGTATTATTATAACGATAAAATATGGCGTAGTTTCGAAGTAATTTCCACCGGTATCGTTTCCACTAGAGTTACATAATCTCACTGCTGCTTACACCATTTTATGGTAGAAAATGTGCCCAAAAAAAGAAACATAATTTCACTGCGTTACCGAACTGACGGGCCATATCTGACGGAAAGGATAACAATGTATTTACGAATATAACTTTAAATAACTTTATGCATTAAAATAAATTAATGATCTAATGGTACCGTATTTCCATACTGCGCTATATTTCAGACATTCCCGTCACTTTGGGATGTTATGCAGGAGTATTTACAATGAAAATGATATGTATGTACTAAAGTTATATGTACTTATAATATGTAACGGTCTAAGTTATTAAAAATTTTCATAGAGATTAAACTCGTGCAATCATCTACCTATATGTGCGCATGTGTGTTCGTTCGCCCGTCCGACGCGTGTGTGGGTATGTGTGTACGCACGAGTGTAACTGTTCATGTCGACTGTGTTCTTATTGTTGTTCTCATAATCTTCCAGTTATCGCAAAATATACTTCTCAGATATTACGTAGAATACTATGATCATGCCTTATACTGCGAGTAACAGCTACTTCATTGTGGATTCGTTAAAGGAATGAAAGGAGCTAAAGTAAATAATTGAATCAGAAAATACGGTCAGAAATTCTTAACAACCAAGCTAAGTTTCCAACTTATTGCTTTTCTTCGGAAATGTTCGTTAATAAGCTGCACAACTTTAATTTACTTTTAAAATGTTATTTCTTATGAAATGTTGAAACATATTGGTTATGACTGCATAGTTTATTCATTGTTGCTTACTATACAGTAATAAAATGTTTATTTATTTGATTGTATATTAAATAATAATAATAATAATTTATTTGATACAGTCAACAATGACCCATTTCATTTTTTACTCAAGAGGAGTAGAGTTAAGAGAGTTTTGAAAGAAATAGAGCCATGTTGCAGCTATATTAAGGTTGTTGTAGCACGAATGGGTCGACTTGACCTGGGAAGGACCACGCTCTCACAGAATATGAGCGTAAAATAGCAGTTTAATGCTGCTGTGTTTCGTATGGTGAGTGTACAGAATCAAAGACTATTACACATTAGAAGAAGTGCATTACATATTAGTCCTTAGGGGTGACAACGCATCTGCATTTTGATTTTAAATTGAGTATAGACATACATGTCTATGGACAACAGCATCCACTTACCATCAGGTGGGCTGTGTGCTTGTTTGTCATTCTTATTCTATAAACAAGGAGGAAAAAAGTTGCAGGTTCTAGCTTACTAGCTGTAAGCTATCGTGCATATTTTCAAAAAACACGAAATAGAAACTCTCGCACATTAGTAACAACTCAATACCAATATGAATTAAGTTAAAGAAATTAAATGTGAGCTTAATGTCGTGCCGTATCGCATTTTTATACATTTAAGAAAGGTTACTACACTTTCATGTATAATATTAGAAATCTTTATCATCGCCTGCCTTACTTTAAGTAGATTTGGTGTTGATGTTGAGTCAGCTAAGAGAATATCAAAACATTGACTTATATCGCTTGTATATATTTCAATGTCTTTGACTTACTGTTTCCGTGATATCATAAATGTTAGAGCATATTTGTCAACATTCTATGTTTTAATTTTTTTTTCTCTTTATTTGGTCTACAAAACCGAACACAATTACAACATGCTGCAAAAGAAGTCGCTTGGGGCTAGCTTGTGATTAAGGCGGATGGTCAAGCAGTTGAAATCGTAATTCGTGGATTTTCGCGATGACATACGCTGAGGTGTGAGTCGGCCCGTTGTCATGGTGAAACAGGGTTTTCTTTTCTGCAAGTGTGGCCGTTTTTCCGTAATTTCTCCCTACTATTTGTCAACTAATGATGCTTACTATGTTCCTGTAATGGTTTTTCCTTTTTGAAGATAATCGAGTAAAATAAAATCATGACTATGCGAAAAAACAGTCGCCATCACTTTCCCAGCCGAAAAACAGTTTTTGCTGGTTTGGCGCTGGTTTCCCCTTTGCAGTCCACTGTTTTGACTGTATTTTTGTTTCGGGCGTATAGGTGTATCCAAGTTTCATCTACAGTAATTAATCGGCGCCAAAACTCGGATTTATTGCGCATAAGCTGCGCCAACAGAGCGTTCATTCGAACACTTTTTGGTTTAACGTGAGCAAACGCGGCACCCAACGCGCTGACAGCTTTTTTTTATGCCGAAATCTTGATTTAATACGTGACAAACACGTTTTTTGGACATTTTCATAGCCTCTGCTATCTCTCTCACTTTAATTCGGCGGGCGTCTAGCACCATTTGGTGAACTTTAGCGACGTTATCGTCAGTTGTTGCAGTATTTGGGCGTCCCGAACGTTCATCCTTTCCCAAGCTCTCACGGTCACGTTTAAATTCAGCTGCCCAAGATTTCACTGTGGTAAATAATGGTGCAAAGTGCCCATACAGAGAGTTCTACTCATCTTTGATTTGCTTAGGCGTATTGCCTTTCAAAAACAAAGTTTAATGATAGCTCGACACAATTTTTTTCCATTTTTACAAAAACACACATCGACTCACTCAAACGACTATCAAATAACAACTAAGCATAGAAAATGGTTGAAATTTTGGTAGGTAACTTTGGTAGTCAAAATATGCACAACTACATTCACTAGCTTTTATTGACGAGTGTTGCCATTTTCACGTTGAGGTCGGAAACTTTTCAGACCACCTTAGTATATGTAGACACAGTTTGCATAAAATTAATCTATAATAATTAACAATAAAGTTAGATACTTAAACTTATATTATATTAATGCTAAACTGAATACCCAAATTAAATTAAATTACGTATTTGGAATAAAGATACTGATATAATTTGTATCATTCATTAATTTACTTCATAGTCGCAATTTATCATACTAGGCGTGTCTTTATAGAATATTATATTAGGTAGGACTACCTTTCTGTCTGGCTAGGAGTCAGTCTGGATAGGTGAAACACCTTTACCTATTTCTGTCACCAAATAGTAGTGCCTGCACAGCTGAATTTTGGTCAGAAGAGTAAAAAGAGTCAGTATTAAGGCGCGTCTCCACCAAAAATGTTGAGAACATTTATGTTTCCGACATGTTGACAAATCAACAAAAGTCGGCGACATTTTTGTTTCAAAATGTTGCAAGAAGCGTCTCCACCGAGGGAACAAATGTCGGCAACAAGCGTATTCCTTTGATTTGCAACATTTTGAAACAAATTTTGTTGATTTGTCAACATGTCGGAAACATAAATGTTGTCGACATTTTTGGTGGACACGCGCCTGACAGAAACATTTGTCGGCAACACGTGTTGACAAATGTTGAAAACTTTGGCGGAGACGCGCCATTAGGCTATCGGCATTCCATGTTAAGAGCCCTCTTACATTTCGGCGTTTCGCAAATTTAGGTATTTTACGCACCGAGCGGGCGGTAAGCTACGCGACCGATACTTTCTTTCATATCTATTCACTCGCTCGCACTATAATACTGTGAGTATGGCGATTAAACGATCTTGATCTTCCATAATACAAAGTTTTCTTAGGATGGACTTCAATGGATGGAATATTTTTTGGTGTGTCATTTTAATGTTATCTTATTAATTTATTATTATTTTATTATATAATTTATTATTATATACCATTTTGATATATTATTCATTATTTATGAAATTTAGTGTCAAAATAAGTACACATAAATATTTTAATTGTTACGCTGTAATCGAATGTTAATAATCGATTATGTCTACTACCGGTAGAATAGTGGTATAAATAAATAAACGGTTGCAACCTGTTTTAATAAATATAACAACCAAATGTAACTAATATTTTTTTAATCGGTACTTACAATCAATTACTATATTTTTTGTAAGAAAAATATTTGCTGCGACGGCATGGACCGAACTTTTCTCGATTCGATAATTTCAGGCAGTACACACTTTTCATAAAAAGCTTGTAACTTGGGTAACATATTGAATATCTAAAATTGGTCGTATTTGTAAATTTTTAGTACTTTTACTGCATTAATCTGGGCCAATACATATTATGGCAAGTATTCAGACATTTTTATTTGCTAAATGAAGCTGGCCTTGGATTTGGTAAAACCAGTAATTATTTTGATTTAATGTTACACTTGAATCACTGAATTTATAACCTTTAACTTTTTTTTGTCGAAAGGCCGTATAAAATCTATTCCGAAAGCTGAAATAGGATATTTAACTTCAATAAGACCGTTGCTGTATAAACTATTAGGTGAAGCCCTCAAATAACAATGATCTAGGTCAATGAATAGACCACATTTTTCTATAATAATATTTTTTTGTTTGTTCAATTGTGCACATGCTGCAGACTCGTTGTTCCTACCATGTTTAATGGAAGAGACGTGATCTAAATTATAACTATATAAAATAGTTTTAAACCGATCGATCAAAAATTGCGGTCGTAGTTGACAATGTTCTAGTATGCAGGCAATCGACGCACACTACGATAGCAATCGACGCACACTACGATAGCAATCGACGCACACTACGATAGCAATCGACGCACACTACGATAGCAATCGACGCACACTACGATAGCAATCGACGCACACTACGATAGCAATCGACGCACACTACGATAGCAATCGACGCACACTACGATAGCAATCGACGCACACTACGATAGCAATCGACGCACACTACGATAGCAATCGACGCACACTACGATAGCAATCGACGCACACTACGATAGCAATCGACGCACACTACGATAGCAATCGACGCACACTACGATAGCAATCGACGCACACTACGATAGCAATCGACGCACACTACAGTAGTATCGAAACCATGCAGCGCCCGAAATAAACTGACGCAGGTCCACCCTCGGCAAGCGCTCGCGCGTTAATGATCTCAGATGGCCGGCGCAGTTTAATATATAGTACTTTTATTTAATTAATTATAATATAATAGTAACGATTTTAAAAGTAAAAATAATAGCATAGTTTAAGCAAATGTTGATGATTATTTTGGTATAAATTTTACGTCTAAGTGATGTAGAACTTCGGAAATATAGAGGCTTGCATCGAAGCTTTTTTGGTCGTTTTTTGAATTATGTCGAATTTTTTTTCCTAGTGTGAAAAGCATATAACGAAAATGTATTCCATTATTATTAAAGTGTAGGATATTTGGGAGATAAAAATATTTTTTTTGATGGTCGATATTCAATAGAATCTACGAATTAGAGCTCCCAAATCATGTCTTCGAGAGTTTTTGCCTAAACATGCATCGGGAGAATGATTATTACTGATTAAATAAATAAGTTATCTAAAATCCATTCCAAGCTTATTTGAGGAGAGAAAACGAACTATTTTTACAAAGTAATTGTTATTTCAAGAAATGAACGATAAACATAAAATTTCAACGAGGAAACCTTGTAATTTCGCGTTTTTTTGTAATACGCCTCTTAATGTTTAGAACTATAGAACGTTTCTTAAGCCTTCTTTATTTGCCTGAAGGTGTCCAAGGACTGTAGTAACCACTTACCATCAACTTAGAGTCCAAATTCGCGTATCACTTCAGTTTTATATTAAAAAAATATTTTTGGTGTACATACAATAAATCTTTCAGAAATCGAAAATGTATTTAGAACATATTTAGATAGAATAAATCTTTCCGATATCTAAAAGAAATTTGGTAAAGCTTTCTTAAAACGTTAAGGTGTAACCTCTTTAGTGGGAGTCAGTTACTAATGAGTCTCGTTAAAAAAATTAACTTCTTTTACATACCTTTCTACAAGATTTTAAGAAATCAACACTACACGGTTACTTAATTGCTTTACTTAATGAATGTATGTAAGTAAATTAAACAAAATAGTGACTTTCAATAAGTATTATTTATAATCTATATTGAATAAAAACGTTTCTCTTTCTGTTTTTGTTTTTATGTAGGTATATATTTTATGCATGTATATATCTTACAAATTGCAATCGTCTAAAAATAGAATAATAGTGCAAAATTGTACGAAACACAAGTGTTGTTTTCAATTGTAATTATTGTTAAATCGAAGTTATATTTTCATTTTGTTTAAAACCTTTAAATCCCTTTTTATATCGTCTTGAATAAAACGAATGTTTCGTATTTCACGGAGTAAACGGTACGCTAATAGCAAAAATGTTACCTTTAAAAAAACACGTGTTCTAGACTTCCGAAAATATTTTTTTATATTTTTGCCAGTATATTTTTTAATATTAATTTTATTACTATTCAAATTTCATAAGAAATTATTTCTATTTTAATTTATTAATGTCGAAAATCACACATTTTGTAAGTAAATAAGCACTGTATTAATATTATAGTGACTGCAACGATTTAATCATTAACGCGCTATAATATTCCTATAAATTGACAGGCATTGTGGATGATTAGGTAGGTATTAAACCGCAACCGCTAAAAGGTCACGTTTCTCATGACGACACGCTTCCGTAACCGAACACTCGCTGAGGACAAGTGCAATAATACTGCATGAGATGCACTCAATATGTCCATTTACTCAATATGTACACTTAAGATTTAGCGACTATAAGAAATATAAACCCGTCCTATGGAAACTGCTGGCAATTTTTAATCAGTTTTCATCTCTAAAGCGTTGTCTTTATAATGAATAAATTTCACGGGACAACTTATACAACGTGTAACAAAAACCATGTGGTCCCCTTTAAGGGCGTTATCAGAGACAGTATTCAAACGTAAAAAAATTAAACATTAAAAAATTTAATTTTAATTAAAAATATTAATTTGCAAATTGTATGTGGTTTTGTTACCTCTAACTGAGACGAGCATCGGTGAAGGGGGGTCTTTTACAATCCTCTTATTCTCCGGATAATGCAACTGCTATTTCTGTCTATCTATTAGAACGTTGCTTGCTTCATTTTTGTTTCATATTAATAAAATATCATAGTTGTTCGTTGTACCTTAAGGTCGAACAGTACTGACAGTACAGACTTCAATTCGTAATTTTGTAGCGTGAGTGTTTAATAATGAGCCGACGAACGAGCTACTAGTGTTTAATATTATGCTTTGGCAGTTAGGATTTATATTAAAACAGATTTTATACAATTTCAGTATTTATTGCTTGTTGTTTAAGTAACATTTTCATTGTTTTTAAGATTGGGCATTGGCATTGGATCTGGCTCAACTGAAACACTTGACGGTATACGCGATTGTTAGTGCAATAATGATTGAGGAGCACTAAATGCAGTTAGTATGCGGTGCAAGGCAGCTTGTGAAGACCGTAACCCGCAGAGACGCCTGGGTCAATTCCATTGTTTGCAATAATGTCGGTCCTCAGCTGAAACTGATTTTTAGTACTTTAAGACTAGTCAGTTTTTTACCTGCAAACCTCTATACTAATAGGTAGAAGTGGATCTACAATTTATAAATCTTATAGGCTTTTGATTTGGTATTTTGGATATTATATAAAATATAAAAACACATTTTTATGTAGATTTTTTATTGAATTTAAACATCCATTGTTAAAAATAACTTGTAGAAATACGAACAGAGATGTAAAAATGTGCCTCTATGTGGGTGGCATCTAGGAGAAAAACAAACAATACGCTTCGTAACTATCGCTGTTGTCGGAGTAAAAGTATCAATTATCGCTTGTTAGTCTAAGGTCTCAATGGAGATAGTAAGGCAGGGCGTTTGGCATAAGGGCGCGATCAGTATATATTTTGAGTTGACTTCATACAATCGTATCGCTAATAAAAACTATAAAAAATGAATGAAAACGAGGATCAGTCACGTGACTCTCAAGTGACTTATCGTTGATATATTATTATAATGTCATTTCGATTTAAACATTCTTATAGTTTTTTATCAGCGATAATAGAAGAGAGTGTGTTTGGTATTTGTCATACATGTAGAACCCTTGCCCTCCAACGCTCAGCTTCGCCCCGCCAAACGCCGAATTTGAATTTCGATAATGTCTTTGAATACCGGCCTTATTGCTCTGTATGTAGAAGAAACGCTGTTGTTTGAAAAGCTGTAACGAGAAAATCAGCAACTTGGAAAGGCGGGAACAATGCGAATTTGTTTGATTGCATCTAAATGAGAAACCAAGCTTATTGGCACGACAACTTGTGCAATGTTTTTGCTACCACCTTCATAACAGTGTTATCGCATTTGCTCACCGCACGTGCTGGCAGGCAATTCCGTGTTAATCCTGCTAATCCGACCCGGAAAAACCTAATAACCATTGTTTTCGAACGTTGTTTGCAGTGAGCTTAACGCATATTTGCACGAATTATCGTTCATATATACACATGGTGTTACCATTTTAATAACGTAATCAGATTTACGCGCCTCATTCTGCTCGGAGCATTCCGCTCGGACTCATCTCTTTCGAGTGCCCGTAATGTACCTAATGGACTATACGTAGCCTATAAAAGTCGGTGAAACGAACTAATTCATTTAAAGGATACGAAATTGGGGTTCACATCGGACTGACATCCATTATATTCCACGCCTCGGGGTGCCGGTTGTCGCGTCACTTGCTCTACACGAAACAAGCTTTAGAAAATCGTCCTCACAGCTGCCGACGACTGGTGAGTGTTCGAAACAAAACCTAAGCCGAGCAATTTGCTCGGGCCTTGTTCCGAGTTGGGAACAGGGGCGACTTGAATTACGTCGCATTCCCTATTCACTTCCTTCACTGTGGATTTTAAACCGTAAATTATTTGCTTGCTTTGACACAACTCTCCAGCTCCGATATCATCTGAATGGAGTCGCTTACAAAGTTTTAAAAAAAGAAACAAAAGTTGCTACTGAACATTGTTTGTTCTCAACAAAGCAGATTTTGAATGGGAAAGGCTTTTTTGGAGGCCGTTTAACGCTCTATATCGTAAGTAAAATTGAATAAACTTATAAAACATCGTACTCAAACGTGTATTTTTGTTCGTCGAAAGGCTTTTTTGGAGATGCACGAAACTGTTGGGCGTGCACGGTTAAGTAACATACTTATTACTCCTTTACTTTTACCAATTTCGAAGTAGGTACTCATTTATACATCCATTAAAGAAATATGGATTCTAAATATGGATACAAGTAAAAATATATACGGAATTCATGCGGCCTTTATTACAGTAACCTATACCACTATTTTAAGAACATATAATGAGCAGACAATTACTGAGTGAATATAATTGGTAAGGAAGTTGCTTAGGGATGTATTTAGTAATATATATATATATATATATATATATATATATATATATATATATATATATATAAACTTTACTTTAAACGAATATCTGTCGATACACACTTTTTTATGATTACTTAGATTAGAACACTGACATTGTCAGTTAATATTATAGTCTTAAAAAAACACAACATTTTTTAGCATAAAAATAATTATTTGCTTACACAGTCGGCCCACACAGGTTACATTATCCTTTGTCCAGTCCAATGACGCAATATAATAAACCTAGCAAGCTAACAGCATAGCAAAGTGGCGAAGCAATCAGCTTTGTAGCGGTTTTTAACGGTTGCCGTTGAGAAATCAGTTTCAAAATAGGAGGTTCAGATGCCTGGGTGATCAGTAATCGATTGCTGAAAACAGAATTTGAAAATTCGAAACCGTTCTCGAGATAATCGTAGGACAGACGGACGGACAGACGGACAGACGGACAGACATCGTGAAATCAATAAGTGACTTCGCAAGCTTCGCCACTTAATAAGAGGATAAAGTGACAAAGGCACAAAATACCTCTACAGTTAACTATCAAGATCTGAATGACTGAAATATTGGGTAGCGCAAAGTATAATATACTTTTTCTCTAAACAGGTATATATATATATATATCATTATACAGTATTTTTAAATAGGTACATATTTTATGCTGTTCTAATATGGTACGTTGTCTGATGATGATTCATTCTATTCTGTTTGCGATTCTTCTGCAAGCTTGGATTCTTTTGATGAACCTGAAACTGCGTAATTTGCTATAACTCTTTTCTTAACTTTAACTCATCGTTCAACGTCTGCCATATTAATGCACAGAGTATTCCTTCACATTATGCTGATCTTTTAGAGACATTCTCCTCTTCTTCTTCAACTGTGCAGGCCATTCTTATTTCGGAAAGTTGGCTTAAGCCTTCACTTTCAACTTTTTCCGTCAGCTTACCCGGGTTTGTCTTAATCAGGAATGACAGAATTGGCAAGGGTGGAGGTGGCGTCGCCACTTACCTTCGTTCTAACCTTTCTTTTTCGATTATTGCTTCGTCACCTTCACAATATTTTGCCTCTGCCGAATATTTATTCCTGGAAATTCAGGTGGGACGTTCCAAGCTCGTTCTGGGTGTCGTTTACTGTCCCCCTTCTGTAGGATATTTCTCTTGCTTAGAAAACGTCATGGAATCTCTCAGTGCGGACTACCTACATCACATTATCATGGGCGACTTTAATACTGACCTCTCAAAACTTCTACCCAAAGGACTAAGCTCCTTAATATCCTGTCCTCAGTTAACCTATCCATTCTTCCTTGCTCTCTCTCCGACACACCACAATCCTGATTCTCCAGACACTTGGCTTGATTTAATCATAACCTCCTCTCCCCAACTAGTAGTTAACTATGGCCAGTTGTCTGCTTCCGGATTTTCGCACCATGATTTACTTTACCTTGCATATAAACTAAAATCACCTAAATCTAAACCGGACACCATCTTGATACGAAATTTTGCCAGAATGGACCCTGCTAATTTAGAAAATGATGCGTCGAATATAGATTTTTCTCCAGTGTATGGTGCGTCTTCAGTAGACGACAAAGTTTAAATTTTCACTGATTTAACTCTGAAACTGTTTGATGTCCATGCACCGGTGCGAGCTAAGCGACCTCCAGCTCCGTGGATAACGAGGGGAATTCGCATGGCAATGACTCGAGGTGATAAGGCTTTAAGAAAATTCAAGCGTGACAGGTGTGATGACAACTGGCGTTTGTATAAAGTGGCTCGCAATCGCAGTAACCACATGGTAAGGGCAGCGAAGCGTTGCTATTTCCATGAAAATATTTCCAACTCTTCTTCGGCCGATGTATGGAAGTTCCTCAAATCTCTTGGTATTGGTAAGCACTCTGAAAAAAGTCATAGTATTTCTTTTCCTCTTAATGACCTTAATTCTCATTTTTCATCTGGTTCTACATTATCTCCTATCATTAAGTCCACTATAATTTCAGAAATTACTTCTTTGGCCATATCTCAACATGAACCATTTTCATTCTCGTGTGTCTCTGTATATGTGTATGCATATCTCTTTGTAACCGCCTTCGTTGCATGTCGTATGGTATTTTGCTATGGGGACACGCAGCTGACAATGAAATTATATTTGTTTTACAGAAGAGGGCCATAAGAGCAATTTATGATTTAAAGCCTAAAGAGTCGCTGCGACAAAAATTTAAGGAAATTAATATATTAACTTTGGCCTCTCAATACATTTATGAAAATGTAATGTACGTACACAAAAATAAAAGTAGTTTTACAAAAATAAGTGATATTCATTCTGTAAATACTAGGAACAGACACAAGCTAGTAGTACCGGTTACTCGACTCCATCGAGTCAGTAATTCATTCTTGGGGCGATGTATACGCTTTTACAACAAAATTCCAGAAAATATACAAAATTTGACCTGCTCAAAGTTCAAAAACTTTATTAAACTAAGTTTGTATAAAAAGGGTTATTATAGTATTAAAGAATTTATAGATGATAATAACCCCTGGAAATGAGGTGATCGCTACCAAGCTATTTCTAATTTGTTGTGTTGTTAATTTGTGTAACATACATGATTGTAAGCTGTTATTTTAAAAAAAAAAGTCCCGCTGGGTTTCTTGCTGGTTCTTCCCAGGACAGAGGTTTTTTTTCGAACCAGTGGTAATTATACAAAGGAGTGACTTTCAATAAGCATTATTTATAATCTATATTGAATAAAAAAGTTTCTGTTTCTGTTTCTGTTTCTGTTTCGTAGTTATATCACTGCCTCAAGGTTGACTGGCAGAGAATGCTTTTAGCATTAAGTCCGCCTTTTGTTCCTTTACTTAATGTATAAAGGTTCAATAAAGTTTAAATAAATAAATTAATTTTATCATGGAAGCCGTAGCAGCTCAGGATCTAAGTGCTCGGCGGTGCAAGGCGGATGCCGAGTTAATTGTCAATTTTTCATTGCAACACGTAATTTAAGTTGGAAAAAGAAAGGTTTTATGGTTGGTCGATTGCTGCGATTGACCGCTTAAGACCGACCATAAGAAGAACGTAAAATAAAAAAACTAGAGGAAAAGAGAATAAATAGTACAAGCAAGTAGAAATAGAGCTCCATTCCATTCTATTAAAGCATAATATAAAAGTCCACTGCTGAACATATGCCTGAACAGGCGGATTAGGACCCGTAGTTCTTTATAATTTTGAGTTATTATCAGGATATCGTTGCAGCCCACCTCCGTCTCGTCGTCTCGTAGTGGATATTCTTACATCGCACTATACAATTAATTGTCACAAATTACAGTCAAATTCAAAAGCCTAAATTTACGAGCACTGTTATTTGACGACAAAAATAGGTGATACCTACCTAGGAGCCTAAAAGTAGTGCTAGTGTCCAAATACTCAAATGCTGCTCAATTTTAAGATGCCATTAACTCTCGTGAACTCGTGATGTCTCTATATCTTTAAGTAAAAGTGGCTGTGACACCACGAGACTTAACGACATCTTAAATCTGAGTAGCGTTTGAGTATTTGGCTATAGGACAGCTGGTTATGACCACGCTTTATTCTATTCTTATCTTTTAAATGATCATCTTATTTTATTTATAAGAGAAAGTAAATGTTGTGCCATGCAGTGATTACTCCATCGACAAAAGTGCAGCCCTGATATTTTAAGAAGACCAAGCCATATATATGTTCGTACTTCATAGTCACATGCATTCCAAAAGTAAACACATCAACGCGATATCACGTACTTTCACGAAGACTTAACCATTTAAAAGATGAAATGAGAGCTGGCAATTCCTGCTCAGGAGTGAACGAATTCAATTGTCCACGAGTTTCATAGTATAACCCTATTACAAACATTTAATGTAAGACTGGATAAAATACACAATTATTAAATATGCTCAGGCTTTGTTAGATTATCTAGATTTTTTTTTATCGCAGTTGAGTATGTACACTCCACGATACTCAGTAAATAAAGGCGTCGTTTCAATGTGAAAACAGCATTTATTATTTAAACGTAATCTACCTAAGCTCGTATTCGGGCTACGGCCAGGGGTTTTACACATTTTATTGCGGCTCATTCCTGTTGAATTTTTGATTGTTGGATGACGTGTTTAAACACTATATTATCGGGGAAGTAATAACATTTTTACTAAGCTATCAAGACTATACATCGTATTAAGACTTTTAATACCATAATAATAAAAAAACGTCAAATGCAAGCTTGTGTTTGTACGTTCAATGTTAATATGACTTTTTAAGCTAACTTTAACTAACTATCCTCTGGATGATAAAGTAATGAGCTTACTTTATCATCCAGAGGATAGTTAGTTAATGTTGAGACATTTTAAGCGTTTTTCTGGGTTTAATTTTTAAATAAAATTGAAATTACACATTTTCTGAGGTTGTGCCCCGAAGACCTTTCAATTATTGACACTTCGTACGAGGATCAAACTAAATCATACCTGAAATCCGTGGTAGCTCTAGAGCAACCCGGGTTCGATCCCGCCAGCACCAATAAAATTGAAAATAGTAATTCTTACCTCGGATTTACCACGTGTTCGGCGCTGAAGGAAAGTATCGTGATGAAACCTATAAAATATGTTGAGTATGTGTAATGTCCACCAAGACGCATTGGAGCAGCGCGTCAAACTTAACATTGCTCTATAAACCCTTTCAGAAATAAGAGGATACCTATTCTTTGCAATGGGACGAATATAGGTTGTCACTTTATTAGCTTTTCGATAGTGTAAGATTTTTTGATACTTAAAAACAAACGTGCAATCTCAAGTTTACATTTTTTATTATAGAGTCTAAAATAGCTGCGTGATTAACGTTTTTTTTTTTTACAATAATTGGGTGCAGCTAGACTAACATCGAGTCTACGATGCATGGTTGCTGAAATGAAAACTACATCCCTTCATCAATCAACAAAACAATGTCAACGAAACCAAATGGAACATTGGTTTCATATATATATATATATATATATATATATATATATATATATATATATATATATATATATATATTACTAAATACATCCCTATATATTATATGGTATGGTTTGGAACATGGTTTCATATATATATATATATATATATATATATATATATATATATATATATTACTAAATACATCCCTAAGCAACTTCCTTACCAATTATATTCACTCAGTAATTGTCTATATATATATATATAAATTATATATATATATATATATACTGTTATATATATATTGTTATATATATATATATATATATATATATATATATGAAACCAATGTTCCATTTGGTTTCGTTGACATTGTTTTGTTGATTGATGAAGGGATGTAGTTTTCATTTCAGCAACCATGCATCGTAGACTCGATGTTAGTCTAGCTGCACCCAATTATTGTAAAAAAAAAAAAACGTTAATCACGCAGCTATTTTAGACTCTATAATAAAAAATGTAAACTTGAGATTGCACGTTTGTTTTTAAGTATCAAAAAATCTTACACTATCGAAAAGCTAATAAAGTGACAACCTATATTCGTCCCATTGCAAAGAATAGGTATCCTCTTATTTCTGAAAGGGTTTATAGAGCAATGTTAAGTTTGACGCGCTGCTCCAATGCGTCTTGGTGGACATTACACATACTCAACATATTTTATAGGTTTCATCACGATACTTTCCTTCAGCGCCGAACACGTGGTAAATCCGAGGTAAGAATTACTATTTTCAATTTTATTGGTGCTGGCGGGATCGAACCCGGGTTGCTCTAGAGCTACCACGGATTTCAGGTATGATTTAGTTTGATCCTCGTACGAAGTGTCAATAATTGAAAGGTCTTCGGGGCACAACCTCAGAAAATGTGTAATTTCAATTTTATTTAAAAATTAAACCCAGAAAAACGCTTAAAATGTCTCAACATTAACTAACTATCCTCTGGATGATAAAGTAAGCTCATTACTTTATCATCCAGAGGATAGTTAGTTAAAGTTAGCTTAAAAAGTCATATTAACATTGAACGTACAAACACAAGCTTGCATTTGACGTTTTTTTATTATTATGGTATTAAAAGTCTTAATACGATGTATAGTCTTGATAGCTTAGTAAAAATGTTATTACTTCCCCGATAATATAGTGTTTAAACACGTCATCCAACAATCAAAAATTCAACAGGAATGAGCCGCAATAAAATGTGTAAAACCCCTGGCCGTAGCCCGAATACGAGCTTAGGTAGATTACGTTTAAATAATAAATGCTGTTTTCACATTGAAACGACGCCTTTATTTACTGAGTATCGTGGAGTGTACATACTCAACTGCGATAAAAAAAAATCTAGATAATCTAACAAAGCCTGAGCATATTTAATAATTGTGTATTTTATCCAGTCTTACATTAAATGTTTGTAATAGGGTTATACTATGAAACTCGTGGACAATTGAATTCGTTCACTCTTGAGCAGGAATTGCCAGCTCTCATTTCATCTTTTAAATGGTTAAGTCTTCGTGAAAGTACGTGATATCGCGTTGATGTGTTTACTTTTGGAATGCATGTGACTATGAAGTACGAACATATATATGGCTTGGTCTTCTTAAAATATCAGGGCTGCACTTTTGTCGATGGAGTAATCACTGCATGGCACAACATTTACTTTCTCTTATAAATAAAATAAGATGATCATTTAAAAGATAAGAATAGAATAAAGCGTGGTCATAACCAGCTGTCCTATAGCCAAATACTCAAACGCTACTCAGATTTAAGATGTCGTTAAGTCTCGTGGTGTCACAGCCACTTTTACTTAAAGATATAGAGACATCACGAGTTCACGAGAGTTAATGGCATCTTAAAATTGAGCAGCATTTGAGTATTTGGACACTAGCACTACTTTTAGGCTCCTAGGTAGGTATCACCTATTTTTGTCGTCAAATAACAGTGTTCGTAAATTTAGGCTTTTGAATTTGACTGTAATTTGTGACAATTAATTGTATAGTGCGATGTAAGAATATCCACTACGAGACGACGAGAAGGAGGTGGGCTGCAACGATATCCTGATAATAACTCAAAATTATAAAGAACTACGGGTCCTAATCCGCCTGTTCAGGCATATGTTCAGCAGTGGACTTTTATATTATGCTTTAATAGAATGGAATGGAGCTCTATTTCTACTTGCTTGTACTATTTATTCTCTTTTCCTCTAGTTTTTTTATTTTACGTTCTTCTTATGGTCGGTCTTAAGCGGTCAATCGCAGCAATCGACCAACCATAAAACCTTTCTTTTTCCAACTTAAATTACGTGTTGCAATGAAAAATTGACAATTAACTCGGCATCCGCCTTGCACCGCCGAGCACTTAGATCCTGAGCTGCTACGGCTTCCATGATAAAATTAATTTATTTATTTAAACTTTATTGAACCTTTATACATTAAGTAAAGGAACAAAAGGCGGACTTAATGCTAAAAGCATTCTCTGCCAGTCAACCTTGAGGCAGTGATATAACTACGAAACAGAAACAGAAACAGAAACAGAAACTTTTTTATTCAATATAGATTATAAATAATGCTTATTGAAAGTCACTCCTTTGTATAATTACCACTGGTTCGAAAAAAAAACCTCTGTCCTGGGAAGAACCAGCAAGAAACCCAGCGGGACTTTTTTTTTTAAAATAACAGCTTACAATCATGTATGTTACACAAATTAACAACACAACAAATTAGAAATAGCTTGGTAGCGATCACCTCATTTCCAGGGGTTATTATCATCTATAAATTCTTTAATACTATAATAACCCTTTTTATACAAACTTAGTTTAATAAAGTTTTTGAACTTTGAGCAGGTCAAATTTTGTATATTTTCTGGAATTTTGTTGTAAAAGCGTATACATCGCCCCAAGAATGAATTACTGACTCGATGGAGTCGAGTAACCGGTACTACTAGCTTGTGTCTGTTCCTAGTATTTACAGAATGAATATCACTTATTTTTGTAAAACTACTTTTATTTTTGTGTACGTACATTACATTTTCATAAATGTATTGAGAGGCCAAAGTTAATATATTAATTTCCTTAAATTTTTGTCGCAGCGACTCTTTAGGCTTTAAATCATAAATTGCTCTTATGGCCCTCTTCTGTAAAACAAATATAATTTCATTGTCAGCTGCGTGTCCCCATAGCAAAATACCATACGACATGCAACGAAGGCGGTTACAAAGAGATATGCATACACATATACAGAGACACACGAGAATGAAAATGGTTCATGTTGAGATATGGCCAAAGAAGTAATTTCTGAAATTATAGTGGACTTAATGATAGGAGATAATGTAGAACCAGATGAAAAATGAGAATTAAGGTCATTAAGAGGAAAAGAAATACTATGACTTTTTTCAGAGTGCTTACCAATACCAAGAGATTTGAGGAACTTCCATACATCGGCCGAAGAAGAGTTGGAAATATTTTCATGGAAATAGCAACGCTTCGCTGCCCTTACCATGTGGTTACTGCGATTGCGAGCCACTTTATACAAACGCCAGTTGTCATCACACCTGTCACGCTTGAATTTTCTTAAAGCCTTATCACCTCGAGTCATTGCCATGCGAATTCCCCTCGTTATCCACGGAGCTGGAGGTCGCTTAGCTCGCACCGGTGCATGGACATCAAACAGTTTCAGAGTTAAATCAGTGAAAATTTAAACTTTGTCGTCTACTGAAGACGCACCATACACTGGAGAAAAATCTATATTCGACGCATCATTTTCTAAATTAGCAGGGTCCATTCTGGCAAAATTTCGTATCAAGATGGTGTCCGGTTTAGATTTAGGTGATTTTAGTTTATATGCAAGGTAAAGTAAATCATGGTGCGAAAATCCGGAAGCAGACAACTGGCCATAGTTAACTACTAGTTGGGGAGAGGAGGTTATGATTAAATCAAGCCAAGTGTCTGGAGAATCAGGATTGTGGTGTGTCGGAGAGAGAGCAAGGAAGAATGGATAGGTTAACTGAGGACAGGATATTAAGGAGCTTAGTCCTTTGGGTAGAAGTTTTGAGAGGTCAGTATTAAAGTCGCCCATGATAATGTGATGTAGGTAGTCCGCACTGAGAGATTCCATGACGTTTTCTAAGCAAGAGAAATATCCTACAGAAGGGGGACAGTAAACGACACCCAGAACGAGCTTGGAACGTCCCACCTGAATTTCCAGGAATAAATATTCGGCAGAGGCAAAATATTGTGAAGGTGACGAAGCAATAATCGAAAAAGAAAGGTTAGAACGAAGGTAAGTGGCGACGCCACCTCCACCCTTGCCAATTCTGTCATTCCTGATTAAGACAAACCCGGGTAAGCTGACGGAAAAAGTTGAAAGTGAAGGCTTAAGCCAACTTTCCGAAATAAGAATGGCCTGCACAGTTGAAGAAGAAGAGGAGAATGTCTCTAAAAGATCAGCATAATGTGAAGGAATACTCTGTGCATTAATATGGCAGACGTTGAACGATGAGTTAAAGTTAAGAAAAGAGTTATAGCAAATTACGCAGTTTCAGGTTCATCAAAAGAATCCAAGCTTGCAGAAGAATCGCAAACAGAATAGAATGAATCATCATCAGACAACGTACCATATTAGAACAGCATAAAATATGTACCTATTTAAAAATACTGTATAATGATATATATATATATATATATACCTGTTTAGAGAAAAAGTATATTATACTTTGCGCTACCCAATATTTCAGTCATTCAGATCTTGATAGTTAACTGTAGAGGTATTTTGTGCCTTTGTCACTTTATCCTCTTATTAAGTGGCGAAGCTTGCGAAGTCACTTATTGATTTCACGATGTCTGTCCGTCTGTCCGTCCGTCTGTCCTACGATTATCTCGAGAACGGTTTCGAATTTTCAAATTCTGTTTTCAGTAATCGATTACTGATCACCCAGGCATCTGAACCTCCTATTTTGAAACTGATTTCTCAACGGCAACCGTTAAAAACCGCTACAAAGCTGATTGCTTCGCCACTTTGCTATGCTGTTAGCTTGCTAGGTTTATTATATTGCGTCATTGGACTGGACAAAGGATAATGTAACCTGTGTGGGCGACTGTGTAAGCAAATAATTATTTTTATGCTAAAAAATGTTGTGTTTTTTTAAGACTATAATATTAACTGACAATGTCAGTGTTCTAATCTAAGTAATCATAAAAAAGTGTGTATCGACAGATATTCGTTTAAAGTAAAGTTTGCATGCACAGGTGTTGTATTTTTTCATAAAGCATATATATGCACAGGAATTCTATAAACTCGCAAAATGAAAACTAGGCCGCACTCGTCGATTCAACTGAATTATAAGGTATTTTTCATATCGCATTCCGTGATTCATTCATTTCGCGCTATTTAATTGCCTACTTAGAAATAACGCTCAAATGTAGGTTCATAGCAAAGCATGACGTCAGTATAATGATATAACATATATCGTAGTTGGTGCATAGTCATAGGCCAGTTATCGCGGTACTATTGAATGACTTGATTGATTGAGGTTATATTGACTATATTTGATTCGTCGAGAAGACAGTTCAGCGCTGTGCTAGGATCTGATAGTTGGCACTGTAATCAAGCTATTACGGAATAAACCGGAAAACAGTAGTTGTGTAATGGTACTCTGCGGTAAAAATAGGTACGAAAAAAGGTACCCAGTTCAATTTCTAGCCAGAAAAGCGTCTTTTAGTGATCGTGTAACTTCGGAAGGACATCATAGAATAAATATTAGTGTCGGCACTGTTAGTCATGTTATTAAGAAATTCTATGTTTATGGATCAAAATGATTCATATTCATAATAGGTGTTGGATAAGTGCCAAAAAAGAATATAAATAAATTTTATATTTAAAATGTCTGGACACAGTTCGGAGAATATCTCATCGCGCCACCTTATGGAAAGAGCAGAACAACGTTAGCTAGCAACTAGTCATATAATAAAAAATTAAGAATGCTTTCTGCACCCAATTTCCTTTACAAACATTTTCTAACCTATGACTTGCAACAATTTATTGCAATGGTAATAGTTCGGTATATTCAATGGTTCATATACTATTGTTTGTGGAACGGATTTTGAGTAGTGCCACTGAAATCAGTAGATACATCAATTAAATTTACATATTATATGTAATAAATGTAAAACGATAACTAAAAAGAACTTACACTTGTAGCTCGTAATATTAAAAAAATATATTATTAAAGTTTTTAAATTTAATATAATTTAATATATATTATTTATTTATTTAAAAGTAATAAATTATTTATCTTTTTTACCCTAATACTACTGTAAAATGGGGTGAATAGAAATCGCGGGGTGAATAGACACAAGTCTGGTTATTTGATACAGTTGTCTCTAGGTTTGTCTACAGCTCGGGAACGTCTGTTTATTACTACTGTTTATTATTTGCCAATATTTTCCCTTTATTTTGGTAACCTTTAAATTAATGTCAATTTTGATAACAGTAAAGAAAAGGGCGGTTATTATAAACGCGT
This sequence comes from Parnassius glacialis, assembly GCA_033319125.1. NCBI lineage: Eukaryota > Metazoa > Arthropoda > Insecta > Lepidoptera > Papilionidae > Parnassius > Parnassius glacialis. The sequence goes on from JAVANC010000018.1 coordinate 34,207,404, forward strand.
GAGTACAAGTGGTTTTTTTGCTGTGTAAAGCTTTTAGTTAAACATCAAGTTCTTCAGTGTTTCCTTGTTGCAATTTTTTTGTAGGTAGATGAGTTTCTCATCTATTTTTAATACAAATATGAATATCGATATTGAACGATTTTATTCTTTTAAATATTAAAATCAGGATACTGGTATTTTTGCTCGAATTCGAGGTGAATAGATACGACTGATGGGTGAATAACACGCCTTTGGGGTAAATGGAAACGAAGAAAGGGGTGAATAGATACGAATTAGGGGTTATTAGAAACGTAAAAGGGGTTAATAGAAACATGATTTTTAGGGTTGTCAAAAACTATTTGCACCATTACTTACTACATAAATTAATTTAAGTAGCTAATTGAAACTAAAATTAAAAAAAAAAAGTTTACCATATTAAAGGTATTTAAAGATCTTCTATTATAAATGTCAAATTTTGATATTTGTTATACATTAAAATTCCAAATACTGGAGGTTTTAACATTACACCAGATAGAAGTTCCTGCAGTAAATATACTTAGTGTGCTTATATAATTTATTCTATCTAGTAGATAAATATGTCATTCCTGTGTCAGGCCTGTTGGTCTAGTGGTTAGTGACCCTGACTGCTATGCCGGAGGTCGTGGGTTCGATTCCCACCCAGGGCAAATGTTTGTGTGATGAGCACGATCATTTGTTCTGTGTCTGGGTGTAATTTATCTATAATATTTATGTATTTAGAAATATATAAGTATGTTTATCAGTTGTCTAGTACCCATAACACAAGCTCTGCTTAGCTTGGGACTAGATGGCGTTGTGTGATAGTTGTGGAATATTATTATTATTATTTTATTATCACATATATTGTCACAAAATTATAATATTATAAATATAAATACAATCTATATAAATAATATTATTATTTCGGCTATTATCCACCGCGGCGAGGAATCCTAAGCCATCGGTGAAGTTAGGCATCCAAAGATAGGAACCTTCTTACTATACGCGCCGTATTTAATAAGGCCGATTTTTGTATTAATCCCTTCAGCCATTTGCCCAAACCTAACTTGGACAGATAATCGTCCATATTTTTACCAATAAGCCCATTAACTGATACAACTATTGGTACAATAATAGTAGAATCAACGTCCCACATAGCGACAATCTCATGAGCCAAGTCGATATATTTTATTTTTTTATCATTCTCTGCTTTCACGAGATTCTCGTCATGAGGGACACTGATATCCACTATTATTGCCTTGCGTGTAGTTCGGTCTATCACCACAATGTCAGGTTTATTTGCCACTATAAACCTGTCTGTGATAATTGACCGATCCCAGTACAGCGTGACACTTCTATTTTCAAGGACTGGCTTTGGTTCATACTTATAATATGGAACGTCTTGTTGAGTAAAACCAAATTTAATGGCAAGCTGCTGGTGTATTATTCTAGCTACTTGGTTATGTCTGTGCAAATACTCGCCATTTGATAGTTGTGAACAACCGGAAATAACATGTCTGAGGGACTCTCCAGGGTGGTGACATGCGCGACATACGTCAACTGTGCCGTCCCTCAAAATGTACTTCCGGTAGTTGTTCGTTTTAATTACTTCATCTTGTATTGCACAGATAAAACCTTCAGTTTCTGCAAAAAGATCACCAAATTGTAACCAGTGTACTGATGCAACCATGTCTACATAAGGATTAGTTAATGTTTTAAAAAATCGACCATGCAGTTGTTTGTCATTCCAAATCTTTTTGCGTTCATCTATAGTCATAGTATGAGGCCTCTGCCAGTCCTTTGCCGACATATTAAGCGGGGTTAATGATTTGTCATTAATCACTACGTCACTATGAATGCGTGATGTGTCTTTTTTTTTAATAAAATATTCTCTGAGGTTGTATACTTCATGGTTGTGTAGGTTTTTAATGTCTAATAAGCCCCGTCCACCATCTTTTCTTGGAAGATACAACCTCATGACAGATGATCGCGGGTGGTGCATTCTGTGCGTAGTCATTAATGTACGGACTCGTCTATCTAAGTCATCCAATTCCGTTTGAGACCATCTTGTAACACCAAAAGTATATAAAAGGCTAGGTATTACCCAGGAGTTATATGCTCTAATTTTGTTTCCGCCGGATAAATGACTTTTGATAACTTTTTTTAATCTTGACATAAATTTTATTTTTGAATTTTCTTTAATATTTTTGTCATTAATTCCTAGTGCTTCTGCCATGCCCAAGTATTTATAGGTTTCTGTTTCAGAAAGAGAACTGAAATGTAAGTCATTTGTAATTGCAAAATTATTACAATCTTTAATTTTGCCCCTATTTACGTTGATGACAGCACATTTATCAATTCCAAATTCCATTCTAATATCATTGCTGAAACTATGTGTTAATTTCAACAATAATAGTAGATCACTCTCTTTTGATGTGAATAGCTTGAGATCATCCATGTAAAGTAGATGTGAGATGGGTGAGTTTTCTTTTCGAAACCGAAACCCTAATCCGGATTCCTCAATAGTAGTGCTTAAGGGATTCAGGGCTAAACAAAACCAAGTTGGGCTCAAGCTATCACCTTGGAATATACCCCGCTTAATATTTATAGAGTCTATCGAACTACTTTGCCACTCACCTGGTAGATTTAGGACAGTGTTCCACTGACCCATTAATTTACTTAAAAACTTACAAATTTTGTCATCTATTTTATATATTTCTAAAACTCTCTTTAGCCATGAATGTGGAACAGAGTCATATGCCTTTTTGTAATCCACCCAAGCAGCGGACATATTTTTGCGATTACGAAAGACTTGTCGGCAAATAGCTGTGTCAATGAGAAGAAGTTCTTTACAACCACGTGACCCTTTCCGACATCCGTTCTGTGCAGTTGAAAGAATGTTATTATTTTCCAAGTGTTTATAGATCTTGTTATTTAAAATTGCAGTTATTAATTTGTATATAGTTGAAAGGCACGTTATAGGTCGGTAATTTTTAGGTTCCGTGGTGTTTCCATTTTTATATAGTAAGTGGGTAATACCAGTTGTAAGAAGTCTCGGGAGCTCACAGCACTCTATGGCTTCTTGAATCTGTGCAGCCAAACGTACGTGGCTACTTGTTATCCATTTCAGCCAAAAGTTGTGTATACCATCTGGGCCAGGTGATTTCCAATTATGTAATCTACGAGTAATTGAGTATACGTCTTCAGCAGTAATTGAGATAGAACTCATGTTAGGCAAATTAGAAAACTTACGTTCGGTTGCACGAATCCATTCGCCTTCATTATGAGAAACTTCGTTAGACCATATACTTTTCCAAAAATTTAGACATTCAATTAAGCTTGGGCTGCCTTGAGTACAACTATTAGTTGTAGTGTTCTCCCAAGACCGATACACCCACTTTTGGTTACTTTCGAATGTGCGATTCTGGAAGTACCGTTTAGATCTTTCTGAATATCGTCTAATACGGTTGGCCCATGCTTTTAACTTTTGTTTTTGCGTATCAATGTACTCAGTAATTTTATCCGGAAAATGGGGATCTAATTGGCTAATATCATTTTCAATAGCGATTTGATTTACTAAAGTAATTATTTTTTTACGCCTGTTACCTGTTTGGTAGCTTATTAATTTTCCTATAATTTTGCGAGTGTTGTCAATTCGTTTTTGAATTCTTTGTTTCCATTTAGGTTCTGTATTATTTTTCTTAAAATTTTGTACTGAAATGACAGGAATTTTCATTATCATACATACAGCATGGGCACAACAGTATAGAAGAGACATAGTTTCCAAAATAGAATTACTTTGTTCAAAATAATCTTTACATAGAATATTAATTGATGCTACTGTAAAAATAGTTTTTTTGTTGTTAGGAAGTTTAGGTAGTTTCGGTCTATTTTTATTATTATTATTATTATTATTATTCATTATATTTGTATTTTATTGTTTAACAGAGACGCTTGGTATACGAGTTAAAAAAGTATCTAAGCGGTGCGGAATAGGTATGACGCGAGTTATCAGCTTCAAGTCCCGATATTATATGTCAATTTACATTTATTTTTAGTGCTTACATCATTTTATAAATAAGTAATAGTTAATTTTTCATCAATTTTTAATCTCCTCTTGTTACCTACAACTTAAAATAACCAAAGGTTATTAATCAATACACGTAGTATTATAATTAGTGTTATATAGTTTAACAAACTTTGAAACATTTATTTTTATTTTTATTTTCATTACTTAAAAAAATATGTTCAAAACTATGTAAGCAGTGGCTTATTTATCTAATGGCTTTATGTTGGCAATGCTTGCGCTGAAAAGCAGTTAAATTACATTACTCTGATATTTTTAATTTATATAATATGGAATTGTATAAATATCAGATTTATTAACTAATTATTTTTTATAATGATAATTTTAATATAGTTATGTTTTCTTTCATTTGACTCACAACCTACATACTACAACAAAAGATAATTTGACAACCCTAGCATTTTTTCTCTATTCACCCCTATGTCGTATTTATTAACCCCGGATTCCCGGTATATAGCAACTGACTACTTTTTTCTAAAATACAACGAATTTGCATGTTTTTACTCGCTTGAAGCATTAGTATTCGATAAACTACAACAAGACACAACGTTAAAGTGTTTTGTTATCAGCTTATATACAATATATGTAAGAATATCAGTGTAGAAGTTGAAAGTTGTGTCTATTCACCCCATTTTACGGTATTAATGGTAGAGCAACGTTAGCGTTTCTCCTTTTTGCCATAACTTAATTATTTCAATACTCTAGACTTAATATCATATGTAGTTATTTATAGTTTGCTTTTGTGTGGTAATATTGGAAAAGTTTTCTTTCAGATTAAAATTGATCCAATATTATTTTAAAATTATTAAAACGTAATATTTTAAAAACTCGAGAAAGTTCGACCGTATTTATCGGAATTTCTACTGACTCCACGCTCAGCGTGAGAGTGGCACAGCACGCTCCATTGGCATTCATATATTGAAAAACTAGCTTCAAACTTAAGTTGTACAATCTTTGCTATTTAGAAGGATTAAGAAGGTTACTGATGAAGCAGCAGCTTAATTAGTCTACTTTGCTTACTTTCATATCATGTCGTACGGTGCATTATAGTGGGGATCTGCAGCTGGATTGGAAACATTATTATTTTGGATAATCAAGCGATAAGGACAATCTATTACTTGAGGAGGGGAGGTCTTGTGAGTAGGACTCGCATCCATTCCAAGGAAACTGGTATTTTTAGCACTTTATATTTTTGGGAACTGATATTAATTTGTTTAAACTACTTATTTTTATGAACTGATGTAGATTTTGATGTTCGTGAAAATATTTAAACTAGGGTAAATTGAATAAGAAGTTCTGACATAGACTTTGACTTGTTTAAAAAGATACCTACCTAAACTTAATTATATTGGGCCATGTTAGCGTCAAATCTGATTTTCATTCATAATTCCAAAGACGTAGGTATTCTGTGTTTTACGACCACTTTGTCCGTTATTGTGTTTAATGGCCACTTATCTTCTCTTTATGCTGAGCAATTAATTTCATCTGTTTTGATTTTATGAGTGGAGAATGTCTATAGGAATTTCCCCCCTCAATAAATGTGCTTTCGAAATCGTAATCATACAGGAAATTGCTCTATTCCTTGTAAGTCTACCCTCACGTATAGTATACGTGAGATATCATCACAATAGCCAAGTTTCTAATGAGTTATGTATCTGTCGTCGTTATTCTTTTATAAGGGTCGATGTTGAAAGAGAAGAAAATATTATTTCGACATTTTTGTTCATACGTATAGTGTAAAGTACAACACACATTAAAAAATTGCGTTTGAGTTATTTTAAGGCAAAAGTAATCTTTTATTTGTATCATTTTATTATAAATATGAATAGAAATGTAATTTTGCTGATTTTGGTAACGCCGATGCGACTTCATCATCATTATCATTTTTATGACGTGGTAGAGCCACGCTGTAGCTATATTATTATGGTTGTAGCACGAATGGGTCGGCTCGACGGGGGAAGGACCACGCTCTCACAGAATACCAGAGTAAAATAGCAGCTTAATACTGCTGTGTTTCATATGTTGAGTGTAGAGAACCGGAGACCCGCGTATCTGCATTTTGATTCTTAATCGAGGATAAATGTAGATATGGGCCACAGCATCCACTTACCATCAGGTGGACTGTGTGCTCGTTTGTCTCCCTTATTCTAAAAAATATTTTAATAATCGTTTAGGTAGTCTGCGCACGACACATTAGAGTGGGAGCTTTTACATGTAAGTGTAACCTTCGGAATTCGATATTGAATAATACATTTCAATCGTGCTCCAATTCAAAGCGCAACGAAGATACATTGACTTATTTTCGCATTTGTAACAGATTGGCTTTGAGCGTCTTACATGCTCTTGATACGTACTGATCGATAGTTTTTCCGCTTATGGTTTGAAGTATCAATACTTTATTACTTAGTCATGCTTAATAAATTTTAGTTATAAATTTATTATAATCAAAATTTTTATTTAATTATTTTTTTTTACTAAAAGCCAAAAATATCACTCGGTCTCCGATAAATACATAAATTTCGAATATGCTAGAAGAAGAATTCTCTCACATTTCTGGTGCTACTATCCGGTAGTATAGAGTATGTTTGCCGACCTTGGAAATTACGGTAAATCTTTTCTGCACTGCAAGAGGTCCATGAACAGCTGTGGATTGCTATGTGCATATGGAAGAAAAAACATTGTAATTAATTCAGCGTTTGTGGTATTGTTACAGCAACAAAAGACGAGTCGGACGGCGACGGAGGCGAATGCCGTGGGCGCCAGCAAAACGGCGGCGGGCGTGGCAAGCTACCCTACAACGGCTATTCAGAGGAGTGCCTGGACAGGCTCGAGCCCAACGGGAACATACCGCACGACAAGGACTCACACTATGGTGAGCTGATACTTTGCAAATTTCAAGACTATGGCTGCTCCGCTGAGACAGTAAAAACAGTACATACATTATAACGAAGAAGTTAAGTTGAATTTGTACATTTTTTAAATATGTTTACGTGGTCATTTGGGATAGACCAAAGCCAATAATACAACAATTAAAAAATTGTTGCACGAAAATGGCAGGTACAATTTGAATAAAATTGTCTCTATGGTATAACTCTTATAATTTCATTTCAAAACTTGCCAGTATTTATTTCAATTGATTTAGTAGATCTCAGCGTACAACTTGAACTCTACCTGTTATGTAGTGATTGGCTGGTTATACGTGGTAGAGCCACGCTGCAGCTTATATGGTTGTAGCACGAATGGGTCTGTTCGACCGGGGAAGGACAACGCTTTCACAGAATTGTTTTTTTTTCGTATGCTGAGCCTAGAGAACCGGAGACTATTTTTAATGGAAACGAGGCATTCCATCTTAGATCCTTAGGGACTATGCATCTGCATTTTGTTTCTTATATTCTTGTTAGTCTTATCGAGGGTAAATGTCTGTGGACCACATCATCTATCTTATCTACCATAAGATGGTGGCTCGTTTGTCACTCTTATTCTGTTTAAAGAAATAACGAAAATGATAATAACACGAGCAAGTATATTATTTTCAAGTAAAACACCGACTGGAACCTGTTCTATATAGTTACTATTAAATTTTTATTTGTAAACGTTTCTCTAAAAACCTATAAAAATATCTTTCTAACTGTAACTCTTGTAGATTTAACCTATATGGATCAGTAAGTTCATTTTCGAGCACTACGTCTTTTCATTCCCTTAAGCGTTCGAAATCATGGAGCACTCTTTAAACTCGGTAACCGTTCACCGCTCTTGAATTTACCGTTATTGCTTTTCTTAGTCTCGTTGGTTTCTATACCTAAATGTAGTTCTTCATATGATTTACAATAAATTCAGCTTGAACTATAATTTAGTTGGTTTCAATTATTGATTTGATGTAAAATCATATAAATTACAGTGATTTTATAGTAAAGTACGTGAGGGTAATATGGTCATCTTAAGCTTTGCCGCCTTATAAAACCAAAACTAGGAGGAGGATAGAAACAAATACACAATGTCGTATACTATAACTAATATAGAAAAAAATAACAAACCAGCCTTGTCAATAATTAGCAACACTTCGAAAAATCAACTTAAAAGAAACTAGCTATAGTAGGTGAGGGTAATATGGTCATCCGGTTATTATGGTCACATTCTTATAACTCAAAAACTACAGCGTCGTTTGCATAGAACGCTTTGTGATACGATAGCTCTTGATGAGTCTATCAAATAATAAAGGATCAAAAAGGCGCTCCTTTATCGACGCCGTTTTGACAGTTGATATTATTGTAAATATTTTAGTAGATTTTTGTATTCTGTAGTGTAGTGAGTTTTTTTTAAGTAGATTTTTCTAAGTGTTCTTAATTATTTCCAAAGCTTGTTTGCTATTTTTTTCTTAATATATTGGTTGTAGTATACGACTTTGTATTTTTGTCTCTGTTCTCCTTCTAATTTGGGTTTTATAGGACGATAAAGCTTAAGGTGACCATATTACCCTCACGTACTTACTATAATATCAACTGTCAAAATGGCGTCGATAAACCGGCGGCCTTTTGACACTTTATTATTTGAACGACTGATGAAGAGCTATCGTATCACAAAGCCACCTATGCAAATTAGGCTGTAGTTTTTGAGTTATAAGAAAGTGACCATATTAACCGGATGACCATATTAACCTTACGTACTCTAATGCTCGATAATACCAAATAAGTTACTTTTTTACTTTAGAGATTTATATTCTTATTATTGTAATACCGCAACTATATTTTAGTAAATAAATTAATCACATTTCCATCCCACTGTTTTTAATTTAAATCATTTGATCTTTGCTTGAGCTACGCAACTTCTATTGTGTATTGTTTTATTTTATTCTCTTATTATATATAGAGATAAAAAGTATGACTTTTTATCTAAAATTTATTATAGATAAAAATTATATATAAATAATTTATATATGAAAACCAATTGCTGTCCGTTAGCCTTACTAAAACTCGAAAATAGCTCGAACGATTTTGATGAAATTTTTTGTGTGCGTTTCAGTGGGGCCCTGGATGGTTTAGATTCACACTTCGACTCGATAAGTGGCGCTGTTGTCGAGATCCATAATTTACTAATTTAGCTAGTTCGGATCGCTATTTTTTTTTAATAAAAGTAATACTTTTTATTACCTGTTAGACACAGTTTTGGCCGTATATTTGGAATTCAGGTACGATTAATAATATCTCAAACATAAATTATCAAAGAGACACTAGGCTAATGATTAAGGGTGCCTAGACACTGCGAAACTTAGAAATGTGATTTTTTTTTATATAGGAAAAGGGTGACAAACGAGCACACAGTCCACCTGATGGTAAGTGGTTGCTGCGGCCCATAGACATCTACATCTATCCTCTATTACAAATCAAAATGTAGATGCGTTGTCACCCGTGAGGACTAAGATGGAATGCCTCATTTCCAGTAAAAAGGGCCTCCGGCCACCTGCACTCACCAAGCGAAACGCAGAGGTAAATCTCTACTTCACGCTGGTTTTCTCTGAGTTCGTGGTACCACCCCGGTTCGAGCCGGCCCATCCGTGCGACAGCAAAAGCTGCCGCGTGGCTCTACCACTGTTAGAAATGATTTCAAATATACCGTTATAAAACTAACAAGTATTATAAGTTTACTTAGAACTCGGGATCTATTAGGCATCTAACATTAAAAACATTTCGATTAACATTTTTATTAAAAAATTTCAATTACAGTACTGAAATGACGTGAGTTCATTGGGATTGATGCGTTTGGTGTAAACGATTAGAATCATTAATAAATCACCAATAAGAGCTGCTTTAATTTTTTAAACTTCAATTTTAGTTCGCTCCTTGAAATTTTTGACTATAAATTATGGTCCCAGGGTATAATATAGGTCAAATACACGATTGGGTAATTCGTCATTGGTTTTATATGGGAAATGTAAAATTACTGCATTTTGCTACAGTGAAATTGCTTTTGCTGAATATGTTTATTCTTTAAATTTAAGAGTTATAAACGAGAATACAATCATGATGTACCCAGTTGTGTTGTCAATTCTGAAGACGGAAGATGCCTTCTTAAGGGTCGGGTACCGATTACACGAAACACCAGCTATTCCAATCCATTAGTGCACAGTTATAACATACCTCTTTTATCGTGGACAAATCCTCATAGATACCTTCTGCTGTGGGGGCAACAGAAAGGTTATGCCGGACTCCTACCGGCCAAAACCCCACGGTGGTCACCATCAGCGTATATGAGAGGACCCGGGATCTCCGTTCGGAACGCAACCGGTGCCCCTTTCTCGCTTTGCTCTATTAAAGCTCGCCCCGAGGGCAGTCCTTACTGCTCCCAGCACCCTCGCAATGCTATTATGGTGCTCAAGACCACCTTCGAGTCACCGTCCTTCTCAGGTGCTACATCACTAGGCGCTTGGGGCCCTCGCTCCGAGAGCCCGTAACCCTCGTGACCCCGTTTTCGGTAAGGGAACACCATCATCAAAGGGATGGCCGTGAAGAACGCCTTTGTGACGTCGTCTCCAAGCGGGATCTGTCCTCCCCGACACCGCTCAGCAGCCTCCTTCTGGACCATAACGGATTCTCACAGAAGGCGGCTATGGCACTCCACGCGGAGTCCCTGCTTAGCATCGCTGATACGACTGCTGGTAGGAAGAGGTTCTGACCGATCTGATTTACCAGGGCCGTCCGCTCTCGTTCGCTGGGCATGTTGCCAGCGTATGGAATGCGGAGTCCTGTTCCTGCCCATCGCAATGGAAACAATTCGCCGTCGCTTCGCGTCCGATCTTACACAAATAATCACCGAAGCACCCGTGCCCGGTCATTATCTGTGTAAGTCTGTAGGTAAGTCTTCCTGTTCTTCGTTGCATTCAGACTTAAAAGTGCGGCAGGATTGCTTCAAAAACGCGTTTCACCACTATTTTCGGAGGTGGAAATCGAGCCAGGACTGTCGCCGCCTCAAAGGATATGGTGCGGTATCCTCGCACGATCCGTATGGCCATCCTCCGCTGCACCCTGTAGATTTTAGTTCTACAGCATCGGACGGCCAGCCTTTTCGCCCAAATTGGGCAATAGTCTATGCATAGCACCCGCTACCTTTTCAATCCGGGGGACTAGACGCTCGAAGTGTCCTTCGAAGCCCCTTCGACTGTCCAAGTGGAGGCCTAGTTACTTCATGTACCTCCCTACTCGGACTTCGGACGCGGACGCACGAGTCTAGTGGTTCCCTGCCGCGTCGTAATTTATGGAATCATAAGGCCTCGGTGTTGTGAGGCGCTATTTCTAATCTCAACACGTGGATTTTGGCGACGACGACTTTCGCCCCATGCTCGGCGAGCTCTTTGATCCTCTCGAAGGTGACCTCGTTGGCAACTACCAACGTGTCGTCAGCATAGCAAACGATATCTACGCCAGTGGGAAGTTCAACTCGCAGAACCGCATCATAGCCGAGGTTCCACAGTAGCGGCTCCAGCATCGAACCTTGTGGAACCCCACGTCTGATCTCTTTCCAGATCTCTCCACCATTTTGCCCCATGTATAGGATGAACCTGTCGCGCAAGTAGTCTCCGATAACACCTTGCAGGTGAAAGGTGAAAGGTGAAAAAAAAAGGATATATGTGTATAAGTAATAAAAAAAAACGATAGTAACAAATGGTGCTGCATGTATAGCAGCAGTAACAGAGTATAACAATAAAAAAAACACCTTGCAGGTAGGAGGGCACCTGATTGTGCCCCAGGGTAGAGAATTAAAGGCGTTGACGATATCGAGACTTATCGCCAACGCCACACCACCCTGGGGTATTGCTTGTTCAGACAGGGGCGAACGTGTATGACGGCATCTACTGTAGAATGCTCCCGTCAGAATCAAAATTGGCTATCAGCCAAATCGAGAACAACGCGCGACAGATGTCTGCAGCATGGTTGCTATATTAAGGCTGGAATTACAGCTCTACCAAGTTTGATATTGAAGATTTTGCTTGTGATGATGGGGGAGTGTTTATTTGTACACATTCAATTTTAAGCTATCAAATATTTATTAATTTTAATTAAAATATTAATTAATCTTAATAAAATTAATTAAAAAATATAACTTTTTACGACAATGTAATACGCACAACATAAGTAATTTGCAAGTCTTTGTGTGTAGTTCTATAATGATCCTTAATTACGAAAGACTGGCTGACCTTTTACACTTTCAAAATTAAAATATCGATCGTTTTATATAAAAATAACTGACCACATTTCTCACGTCTAGACTAGAGAGACTAATGTGTGTATACTGCTATATGTACATACATTACTTGTTGACATTATAAAGGTTACCTGTATTTGTGAAATACAGAGCTGGCCAACATTTATTTAATTTTTTCTACTACAGCCAATGGACGCACACAACCACGTGGTAGAGCCACGCTACAGCTATGTTATGGTTGAAGCATGAATGGGTAGGCTCAACCGGGGTAAGAATAGAATGATTTTTTATTCAATATTGATTATTACATAATACTGATTGAAAGTAATTTCTTATTTACCACTGGTTCGGTAAATACCTCTGTCCTGGGAAGAACCAGCAAGAAACCCAGCGGGACTTTTTTTTTTCAAACATATTTCACTTAACAATAATTTTGTTTATACAATACCAACTACGCTCTCACATAATACCAGTGTAAATTAGCAGCTTATTGCTGCTGTGTTTCATTATGGTGAGTGTAGAGAACCGGAGGCCCCTTTACTGAAAACGAGGCATTTCATCTTAGTCCTCAGTGGTGACAACGCGTCTGCATTTTGATTCTTAATCGAGGATAAATGTAGATTTGTAAGGGCCACACCATTCATTTACCATCTAGTGGACTGTGTGCTCGCTTGTCAGCCTTATTCTATAAAAAAAAAACGAATTTCCTGTTATATTTTCCCTCTGTCGCTTCTTACGAAGCCTTGAGGAAGACATGGGGTAGTGACTATTCTTACACCAAGGATAATTTCAACAGGCTCGTTATAATTTCGACAAGTGAAAGCGTGCAATGTACAACTGAGCATTTGTCATAAGTGTTATATACTTATTCTTCTCAATTTTATCAACTGATCACTTTGCTGCCAGAAAGTGAGAGGTGCTGTATACGATTTGCATTGTCGATTGTATATTTCCGAAATTATTGTTTCATTTAGTCAATCAAATAAAAGAACAAGGAAAGAAATGTTATAGACATCTAAGAAGCATCGTTGGCTTTAATAAAAGGACATCTATATATTCTACGATTCGTTTAATAATTAAAAAAAAACAATATTTGAAGGCGCGGGAAAATTTCAGCATTGCGGCTTAATTCCTTATCTTCACGCCCAGAGTAGGGTATGCGTACATTCTACAAGCTTTGAAGTGTTATTTTAACCTATTCACACGAGTACGTATCTCAATTCTCAACGCAAAATGTCGTCGCATTGCGGTGTGCAAGTACATAATTGAGTTAAAATCTCTGCGCTATGCCACATACATACATACATACAAACCAACATTGTTTTTCACGTACGTGTTTCTTGATTGTAATTAGTTGTATGCATGAATACCTCGAATAATTGATGTGGCGTGTGCTAAGTTATATCAGCCGTCGAATCGAGTTATATATTACCTCAATTATTCTTGTTATATACTTACAGCGGTCGACAATTAGGTTTTCAAATCGCATGTCATTAGCAATACAGTGTGCAGTGTAGTTATTTGCTAGTTTCGTGAAGGGGTTTTACTGTCTGCATATTGCTTATTTCTTCTAAATCTCAGTAGAAAAGTAACTTTTTTTATTATGCCTTATATTTCACTGGTGTGTTTTTAAAATATGACAGAAAAATAATAGCAAAAGCTTCCTCTCGTTTATTGAAAGGGCCGTGGAGCGTATCCGGTCGCGTTGTGGATTTTGGTGGTGGTGTTATTCATTAATGTAAGTTTTTTTACGTGTAATAATCTGTTTTAATATGTTTTGTATGTTTTAGTCCGTGTGAACATTAAAAAAAATATTTTTGTCGGCGTATTATAAATTATAATTGATAACATATTCTGCAAAAGCTTCACTTATATGATACAAAAATTAAATCTAAATGAATATCCATTGCTCTGAAATATGATAGTTATCGCGAACAGTATATGGGTAATAAGTAATAACGACAGTATCTACCATGAGGACTTGAGGTTATTGTGTGTGTGTGTATATATATATATATATATATATATATATATATATATATATATATATATGCAATGCAATTGCAATGCATATATATAAGCAATTTTAAGTTCTGATTCACGACCACGTGCTTAGCGGTGATAAAAATAAGCATATTCTATATAGGCTACTACTTTAAACAACCAAAGTATTAATTTTCTTCAGAGATATGACGGCTATATACTTAACTTTGACGGCTCCGTGGCGCAGTGGCTTAGCAATGAGTTGCAGCGCTGGGGCCGCGGGTTCGAATTCTGCACGGAACAAGATATTTGTATGGCCTACAAAACATATAATTGTTCCGGGTCTGGATGTTTGTCCTCGTGCAATTTATGTTTGTAAACTGTCTCCACGATACAGGAAAAATTCCTATTGTGGGGGTAACGTTTTAAAAAAAAGAACTATTATATTGGCGACAAATTTTAAAAAACGAAGCATAGATGCATATTATGCTGCTATTTAATGCGTGTATTCTGTTAGAGCATAGTCCTTTCCCGATCAAGCCGAACTATCCGCACAGCAGCCATTTTTTACTAAACAGAAATGCTAAACGAACCTTTTTTCTAAAACTGAAGCGTGTCGCTATATCGCGCACTCGAACCGAGCTGTTTGCTCCGTCTTTTGGTAATGCTTACAACAAAGGAGCGGTGTAATTTGCTGGCGTCTTTATTTTCGTCCGATTACGACCTAGGCGTCTTCAAGGTAAGAGTAAACAGGCTTTTGATACTCTTAGACACCGATTTACCTTCTAGGGCTTCATCAATTGTCACGCTTGGCAGGCGGATGGCCGCAAGTCATGTACGTTTGACGATACTCTTTATCCACGGTGTTGGTATTTTACATATAATGTATTCGAGATGGTATATCGCCATCTTCGGAGGGTAGATCTTCATCGCAATGTAAACTTCTTATTCATATCCTAAGTACATAGAGTAGAGGAAATATAAACAGAGCGCGCTTTTTATCTCTTAAAAAAATATACGCACTACGTTTAATAAATGCATTCCCCGTCCAAACAGCATGGCCAGTTAGCGAGGCCTGCCATACTGCACCGACATATGATAACTTCCCGTTTGACATGTGTAAATACACACAGATAAATATTTATGAATCAATCAGAGAGTGTGCGCGCCCAATTTCAGCTGTTCGTTTGTTGTTTTTTTTTATCCCGTATATAAAGTCATGAACGTATTTCACGTTGACACTTTTAGTCGATGACCTCTGAAAGTAAAGCCAAAGTTCCACATATAAACGATGTTTTTATTTTTGTTTAAAATGTTTACATAATTTACAATGCGTCATCACTATAAGAATATATCTGTTAAACTGACATTTTGCTTTTTATTGCGCACGAACTTTATGCGTTGTGTAGGCTGTGCATTAATCAAACAAAGAAATTCATTAGTTAAATCCTTCTACTCACCAGCCCGTAAGGAGTCCATTGGTAGCCATTTATGTACCTCACTGTCTCATTTACAGTAAAAAGGGCCTCCGGCCACCTGCACTCACCAAGCGAAACGCAGATGTAAACCTCTACTTCACGCTGGTATTCTGTGAGGTCGTGGTACCACCCCGGTTCGAGCCGGCCCATCCGTGCGACACTGTTAGTTTCTTTTAGGGTATTTATTGCTTTAGATTTCATTTGTTTAAAAGCCGAAATAAACAAGTATATGTTTTGTCTGACCATTTTTACTTTATTCCCTCGAAATTTCTTGTTTGTAAAAAGGTAAACAAGAGTTGTTTCACTACCGAGGGGAATCGTTTTTAAGCAATCTGAATAAATAAACAAGTAATATTGGGCCGTATTTATCTTTAGTCAGATATCGTTTTCCATTACAACCTTGGGGAATACTCCTGTCGTAGGTTACGGTTACGGTTTAATATTACTCACCTTTATATTTGAAGTAATATGAAGTATCAGGACTTGTTTGATCTTTATTAATTTTAAATTAAACTAAATTTGCGGTTTTAATCGCGTTTAATTTTAACTTTTTAATTCCCTTCGTCATAATATTTGTTAGTCTATAATCTCTTTATTACTTTAAACACCCAATCTTTCATCACTCTTTTGAAATAAAATAATAAAGGGAATAAGTTATTTCTCTGATGCTCACTACGTTTTTTTTTTCTGACGACTTCGACGCGCCGTTCTTCCTACCCTCCGCGGCTGAAACTTGGCTGGTGGCGGAGCCACAGACCTGATCTGCCGTTGGATCAGGAAGCTGATGCTTCCAAGTGCTCCTTTTTTCCTGACCCCATTGCCTCCGCGTTTCGGCCACCTGAGTTCCATTGCGCAGGTGGTAAAGGTGGTAAAGGCCGCGGAGGAAAGCGCGCCTTGTGTTCCTGGTGCGCCTTATCTGAAAAGGAGAGGAGAAGGCTTCTTCCGAGGGAGGGCTGCCATTGGGTGGCCGGCGCTGTTGGGGCCATGTGTGCGAAAGCGTCCCCGTGACCCTGACAGTATGCGGCGAAGGTGGAACATCATGGGGTTTTAGACAGTGCAAGTCCGACATAACCCGTCCTTTCTCCCGCGGAAAGGATATCGTGGGCATTTCCCCATGTAAAAAAAAACCAGTGCGTTCGTTCAACAATATTCTGAACAGTTACCACTGCAAGACAACAGATTCTTACAATTACGGCGATAAGACAGTTACCTAATGTTACCACTAAGAAATTGGTTTTGAAGTTGTAGTCGATTGGTACGTCAGGTAGGGGAACGATAGAAATGTCAAAAGACCTCACGAACTCAATTTTTATGCTCTTAGACCACTTCGGATTTCAGCACTATTAATAGCATTACCATTTTTGTTATTATAATACAACAACAAGATTTTTATTAATTTCCTGTTAAATAAAAAAAAATCCCAGATTGTGTTGATGTTTATTTAGGGTCCATCAATTTTGGGTGATTTTCCGCAATCAATTTGTCGCTGCAGCATCGCTGACAATCAGCAAGATGCATCACGTACGTTAAAGTTGGCTATTTGGCATATTATCCTCCTTTACACTTACACTTACTTGTTATAAGTAAAAAAAACAAGCTGTGACTTTTTAAATCATGATGTAATAATGCTCTTATTGTAATAGGCTTACAGCTCGTACGAACGAGCGGTCAGTCTTCCGTGATTATTGTCGTATTGTGTACTTGTTGACTTTAAATGTTTTCGTGTTTTACGATGTTAGCTTTATATTGCAATTATATAATAAAGTTGTTATTTATTTATTATTCTACATAATATATTCTGCTAATCCTAGCCAGGCTGAATTATATTTTGAGGTATGTAGCATAATTACGATATAAGAGCATAATAAGCTATTATTATGCTCTTATATCGTAATTATATATACTATATTTAATTATATATATTATATTATATACACTGTTAAAATATAATAATATTTTAACAGTGGTAGAACCACGCGGCAGCTTTTACTGTCGCACCTCATAGAAAACCAGCGTGAAGTAGAGGTTTACCTCTGCGTTTCGCTTGGTGAGTGCAGGTGGCCGGAGGCCCTTTTTACTGGAAACGAGGCATTCCATCTTAGTCCTCACGGGTGACAACGCATCTACATTTTGATTTGGAATAGAGGATAGATGTAGATGTCTATGGGCCTCAGCAACCACTTACCATTAGGTGGACTGTGTGCTCGTTTGTCACCCTTATCCTATAAAAAAACATAAATGTCCACTGTTACTAGAAAAGGAAAGTAGTTCGTTGCACACTTCCCACTTCTTGGCATTAATTCATTCATTAATTTCAGCCTATTTAAGTTTGCTGCTGAACATAGGCCTCCACATAGATTGCCTTATAAGGAGGATATTTGCCATAGTTGCCACGCTTGTCAGGCCGCTCGGCAACCGTAGTTATCTAATTGTTATTAGGAAGATGCTGCCCATCTCCTATCTTCTATCTGTCGCCTTTCGCGACAGTCACTACATACTACACACCTACACAGTCAACTTCTACAGGGAATGGAGCAGAGAAGGTAGATCCTTCTTTGCTCCATGCCCTCCTCAAAACGCTGCCTTAATGCATATTCGCAAAATTTAAATTTTTTCGAAATACTCAGGCATGCAGGTCACGATGTTTTCTTTTAACATCAAGCATAAAACAAGAGAAAAATCAGCAAATTGAATTCTAATTTACAATTTGTTTATAGAATAATCATGATTAACGATCACACTGTTCACCTGATAGTAAATTAGTGCTGTGACCTATAGACATCTACATAGTATTTACCGTGCTGTTTTCCTTACTAGGTAAAACTTATTTCTAATTATTGAGTACAATTTCAGCCGATGGTAAGTGTTGATGTTCTAGATGGTACATCAGATGGAAAGATAGATGCTGGCAAATTGTTTTTTAATATAATGTAAAAAAACTTCTTTGCTGTAAGAATTGCGAAAAACTCATTACCCTCTCTTTGAAAACAAAATGTACACATGCGAAGGGTATTAACAAAAATAATAAAGTCTTAAGTAAATCTCAACAACGGCGCCAAAAATATTTAAACGTGTTGTAACCCGCTATAATCCGCTAAAAACCACTAAAAGCCGAATGACAAACGGCTTCTGTCCATTTTAATTATCGAAATGCTGCGGTGTGGGAAAGAGGGCGAGGCGGGGCGGCCACTAGCGGAGGCTTTAGTGCTCAATAAACATTTTTATGTCGCCTTATGAAAAATGACGTGTAGAGGGATATCGATATTACTTACATCTAGTACGGAATATTTTAAACGTTTATGTGATTATAAGATGCCTTACGATTTTTATGGCAAGTAAAGCTATCTGTAGTAGCATTTTATGTATTTTTTGCATTAGCTCTAGAAAATGCTTTTGTTTTACTTAGGAAAAGCCAACACACTGGATCCATTGAGTATTGATAACGCCGCAAAGAGGACAAACATTTTTTTTAGTTTATAAAAGCTCCACAGAAGTATTTTTTAAGTAATGTCTTATTATATCCCAATGTTTGCTGGCTGCATGCATGGTGTATGATAATTGATATTTAACAGCAGCACTTTTTTAAAGATGAATTAGGAATAAGTTGGCAAATTGTTTGTATATTAATACTGCGGGTGCCCTGGGAAAGTTGTAATCTCGGAGTAAAATTATTTTAAGACAGATTTTTCTATATATTATAGTAAGTTATGACCTTGGCCCTATCTAATAAACGTTACAATCTGATAAATTTGTAAATAACCGGCAAAGTGCGAGTCGGACTCGCGCATGAACGTTTCCGTACCTTTTAATGTTTAATTTATTTTAATTTTTATTATTTGTTGTTACGGCAGCAATAGAAATATACATTCTGTGAAAATTTCAACTTCCTACCTATTACGGATCATGAGATATAGCCCGCTGACAGAGAGACGGATGGACAGTCAGCAGGGGCTTAGTAATAGGGTCCCGTTGGTTAACCTTTGGGTACGGAACCCCAAAAAAGACATAATTGTCGAATTGTACAGTAAAATCGTACTCTTTGATAAAGCTACCTACAAAATTTATACTGTAAAAGTAATACTGCTAAATATATTGTAAATAAAAGTTTTAAAATTTTCTGTCGCTTGAAAATCGTCTGTAATTTTCGATGACAATTGTATTTTACGAACATGCCGTGAGAATAAAAGTACCGCCAAATATTCCTCGTCACTGCTCTCACTGCTATGACTACGTGAGCACCGTATCAGCCGATAATGGCTATTTTTAGCAATAATAATTAATGTCGCCAATTTTCCTGTTAGAATTGTACTACAATTCTATGTAATACATGCATATTAAGACAGAGAACATACATAAATCCATATTAATTGTACCGTTGCCTTTATAAAGTGTTCGCGTACCAACATTTTCATAAGCTTTTCTAAACTCGTCGGGCAAAGAGTGTCAGAGAAGTGTAGCCTGAATAATGATAGATTTACCAATAAAAGACCTCTCTTCTATCTTTATCTTTAAAGAAAACCCTGTCAGCAAATTATTGAAAAGCATTGGATTTAAAAAGGCTCATTATGATAACGATTACGTTAATTAGCGTCAACTCTAAAGCATTCACGGAACTAATGCGATAACATTAGATAAAGATGATGAAATTATCAAACGTCATTCTATTTTCGACGAAATAAATAAAAAAAAATCGTTGGTAAAACGTCCTTTTTATACCAGAGAAATGAAGATTTGAAGATCAGAAAAGATTGGATAATAGGTTAATTACATCCAAAAACTGAAATGTGCGTCTAACTCGCACCTAGATACTAGGCGGTAGAACTCATTTTATGCCTAGGAATCCCTCTGGGTAGGAACCAACCACCCTTTAATCTATTTGTCCTGCCAAACAGCAGTGTTTGCACTGCTGTGGTCTGACCTGAAGAGTAAAGAACCAGTGTAACTACAGGCTATAATTTGAATGCGCATTCCATTTTAGTCCTCAAACGTGACAATCCATGATCTGCAGTCGGATCTTATCATCAATCAGGCAGTCTGTCAGCTCTGTAAAGTCTCAGTCTCGGTATAGTCTGTAAGCTCTTGTTACTGCAGTTTTATTATAAAAATTTCACCGCTTCCCTTCGATGGTCTGGATCATTCTCTGGATTAATTATTGATCTGGAGTCTGGATTTATTCCGCCGTTTAACTGAAAAAAAAAATCTCTCAGGCATTCCTTAAGTCGTCTCTTACGACACCCATATAGTTTGAGGTTTGCGATATTTTGTATGTTGTGTGAATATTAGCTGTAGAATTGGAATAAAGAAACTACTTACGACTCAAAAGATGTTTGTGTTCTAACATTACCTACAATAATGGAAGAAATTTAATTTTAAATTTCCAGATCGTTTGAAGGAAATTTGATCAATAATTGCTTAACTCTCGAATGTATCGATGAAGTAAATTTATGGACAGCAGTTGTAATCGATTACAATTGTTTTTGGCACAATTGTTGGTATTTACCGGACCGAAGTTGTCTATAATATTTTACACGTAATTAATTTTAAACATATAAAATTCTTTAGAATTTAATATATTAGTTTGATAGCAGACCGTCAAATTATAATAGTTGTTTTGTATGTTTATTACAAGTGCTTTACTTATAAAAAAATACTTTCTTTTATTACACATTATGTAATGCGAATGGACCAAGAATGACTGCTTAAAACAGTTGGTAGTAGGGCCTTTTTTATATAATAATACTCGAGCAACCGGAGATATATTCCTGGTACTAGAGTCGCTTAAATTGCAAATTGTTGTTTTAACTGTTTACTTACAACAAAATCAACAGCCAAAAATCGTTGTGGGAAAATCTATAGGCCAGAAAAGTAATAAATACTTCACAACTGCTGAAAGTGCTCATCCGCGCCAGTGTCCTATCTCACAGCTACCACTTCAAACCTATTTGAACCTATTTATTTTCTTAGAATTTTGGTTTGTGACCTTGTCCTTGTCTTGAAATTGAAAAATACCTACTGTCTTTTTGGGTTTTGGTTACTTTCAATTGCGTAAAATATACTGTAAAATAATCGTGAGTACGAATAAGTGTGAGTGATCAATACTCGTTTAGATATAATTGGTAACTCGATAGATTTCATTCCTAAGAGGTAATAAAGAGGAAGGTTGAGATAAAATAGTCAAAGATCGGTTATATACCTCAACAAAGTGCAGATTGTTTTCGTTTGATAATGTGCCTGTTTAGGGCCATAGGAGTTCTACTAGGTGACGCACGCTATATTATTTATCTCTAGAACAAAAATTCCGAGATTTGTTTTACGCAATTTAATAAAATGAGACATGATAACTGACTGTATATAAAAATAAATAAACATGCACCTGTGCAAAAATTACTGTGAATATAAAGAGACACCGTTTGTCTATGCAAGCTTAAAGTTCGAATTATTTTAGCTGGCGTCAGGAAAAGTACAGCGAGCGGCAAACTAGATCATTCTATAAAGCAGCGAAATTTAACATGACACTTGTCGTTGAATTCGCTTGGGTTTGAGATCGCTTAACGAGCTGTACGAGACATGCTGATTTTGCTAATGAGGAAGGCCTCCACACGGTCTGTTTCACTCTGCCTGCATAGGACAAGCGGGAAAGATTTATATAGACCTCTAATGGTTTTGTTGATAGATTAACATAGTCTCGACATTGCTACGATCAGTATTACAAGTAACATATACACGAGTATATCCTATTGTCAATACAGCTCTTTACAATCCACTGCTGGACGTAGGCCTCAAAGAATGAAACTAAATATACCCCTTCCCCCATGAAGAAATGTAATATGCTAGCATTTTACTTTGATGAGTTTTGTTGCTATGATTTTTGTTTTTGTACATACTTTATACTACGCTTTCCTATTCGAACAGAACGTATTAGCTAGTTACATTGTAAATCTAATGTAATATTTGTCTATCTGTCTGTGATGGTCTCCAAGTTTTAATGTAAGAATTATGTTTATTAAAGCTGCATTATTTTAATGTACTATATATTATGAATTATTAATTAATACTTTGTTAGATACTATTCAAATTCAAATAACCCCTTTGTTGGTGAACAAGTGCTCGTAAATGAAGTCGTGGGTGTAGTTTCGTAAAGTAGTGCAGCCTGTACAGCCTCATATACTCTTTTTTTATAGAATAGGGGGCAAACGAGCATGCGGCTCACCTGATGGTAAGTGACTACCGCCGCCCATGTACAACCGCAACACCAAGGGAATCGCAGATGCGTTGCCGGCCTTTTAGAAAGGTGTAAGCTCTTTTCTTGAAGGTTCCTAAGTCGTATCGGTCCGGAAAATTCGCTGGTGGTAATTGATTCCACAAGGAAGTCGTGCGAGGAAGAAAACATCTTCTAAATTGCACAGTGGTGGACCGCCAATCATTCAGATGGTATGGATGGTAACGCGAGTTTTGTCGCGATGTGCGATGGTGAAATTGAGCGGCTGGAATCAGTCCGAACAATTCCTCAGAGCACTCCCCGTGATAGATGCGATAAAATACGCAAAGAGATGCAACATCTCTACGCAGTGCCAGTGTATCGAGCCGATCCGAAAGAACTCGGTCGTCGACGATCCGAACCGCTCTGCGCTGGATCCGGTCAAGTGGAAAGTGCTGGCCCAGGGTGCCCCGGCCCAGAGATGAGAACAGTATTCCATGTGGGGCCGAACTTGCGCTTTGTAAAGTTGCAAGCGATGTGCCGGCATGAAATACTGTCTCGCTCTGCTGAGCACGCCAAGCTTTTTAGAGGCCAATTTGGCCTTCCCTTCCAAGTGACCACGAAACTGCACACTATTCGATATGTCGACGCCAAGGATTCCGATACTGGCTGAGGCAGCAAGGGGAGTGCCTTGAAACTTCCCACGACTGAACACATGCCAACACACAACATCCTCTAATTTAAAAATTACTAAAAAAAATTGTAAAGTAAATTTGAAGAGGGGTGTTTCAAAAGCAGAGAAATTCGCCGCGTTGCTAGACTTCAGATGTCCTCGATTTTTTTTAATTTCCTTGACACAGTTTTGCCGTATAAAATTACAATTAAAAGTTTCATTGTTGCCGGCGGGAACTGTACTCAGTTTGCCTTCGGACTATGAAATTTAAGACGGGTGCTTATTAAGGCTCGACAGAGTTGTACCAATTTAGATTCTTTATAAAATAAGTATCATAGACAAAATAATTAAGCTAATATAATGCCGTAATTTGCAATAATCGCATGACTTATCAAAATAAATAATTTTTTAATTTTTAAAACCATATTTATACATCTGTGTGTTTATATTATTACAATTTCCGCATTAAGGCGCGCAACCGGGGTGGACCACGCCCGGTCTAACCCCCGTGACCTACTTGCAATTGGGAATAGATGCCTGCACGCCACGCGAATTTATTGCGCTTTAAAATTTATTTCCGTTTAATATATGACAGATGAAATGGCATGTTTTTGGGATTATCAATAACTGAATACATTTTGTTTTATTAGGAGTAAACAATGCTATTGAATAGCCAGTCGTCGACATCACACAACTTTATTGCAATTATTTTATTGATGTACATTTTTCTTTTTTTTTGTCATATAAGTCAATTTTTATTTACAGGGTAATAATAATAATAAACAAATCAAAGTTATAAAAACGCCGTAATATTTTAAGTTTTAACCATAAATAATATGGTTAAGTCACTATACCTGATAATTGAGTACTATTTTAAAAACATTCGGCAGAAGCATACAATTCGATTCACACTTCCTGTTTTAAGAAAGAAGTTAATGCAAATGCATTATTATTAATATTTATTTTAATATTAATTTAGCAGGACATTAAATTATATTTTTTTTATTTTTTAATTTTATTACTTATTGTAAGTTGGACGACTATTCGAGTGCTTTGCAGCATCCATGATTACGGGGAATAGAGGATTAAAAATTCAAGAATCCTACTAATATTATAAATGTGCAAGTTTGTGAGGATGTATGGATGTTTTTTACCCTTTCACGCAAAAACTACTGAATGGATTTTAATGAAATTTTACAATAATATAGCTCAGAAAAACATTGTGTAAATTGGCCAAAATATAACGATAAATGTTAAGTAAGTTTGAAATAAACTGTCATCTGCACGCATTACGCAAAAACTGGTGAACTGATTTGGATGGGACTTTTACTGGCAGATAGCTGATGTTATAAGGAGAAAGGCTACTTTTATTTTAGGGTTCCGCGCAAAAATTTCCACGCAGGCGAAGTCGCGGGGAACAGCTAGTTTAAAATAAATGCGAATATATCTGAAAAAAGAAAATGTTTAATTTATTGTAATCGTGTTAGTATAAAAATAATAATAAAATTAAAGCTGAACTTAGGCCTCCCTACGGGGAGCCTCATACAAATGTTTACCATAGTTGCTATCCTCGGCAAGCGAGTAGACAACCACAGTACTAATTTTTATTCAGCCGCTATCAGGAAGATGCTGCTGCCCATCTCCTGGTTCAGTTTCCCTCTGTCGCCTCTCACGACACCCACGGGATGGTATGGGGTAGTGGATATTTTACGCCGTCACTAAACGTTTAAAGATGCTAGTATTTATGATTATTTGGTGTAACTGTTCTTTAAAATATATATCATAAAGCAGCAACTGCTGCGTTTCAACCCAGCAGTACTGATAGCTCAGGGGCTAAGCACTCGTCGTAAATTATACATTACGCAATGAAATTATTAATTGAAATTTTAAATCCTGAACACCCACGTGCTCCGTAGTGAAGGAAAACATCGTGAGGAAACCTGAAAGTCTGCCAACTCGCATTTGAGCAGCGCAGCGGACAAGTGATTTCACATGTACTGCGTCTACGCAAATGAAATTGAATGGAACGGGAATTAAATAATTTTTAATTTACCGTCATAATTTTCATTTATTCATTTAATTTTAAGTTAAAATGTGGCAAACATTTTCTAAATTTTAAATATTTCTTTTATTGTTGCAGAGTGGAGTGGTGGCGGCGGTAACGGCGAGTATCGTGTCCGAAGACAGTTGTCGGTTTCATCAGATTCCAAACTCCTAGACGAGGGCGCACGGGAGGACGCGCGGGTGGTAATGAGGCCCAAGCGGCCGCCGAGGCCTAAATCCGAAGCCTATCTCGGCCCTCACGAACACAATAATCGACGTACGAAGCGGTTTAGTGCCTTTGGGGTAAGTGTGAAAATGTAAATCCGCTTAGATTTTATGATGATCCATGTTTTTGGTTGGTAGTTATTTATTATCGTACAACATATCTTAGGTTGCCCGTTTTTGTATGATATGATGATGTCTTTTCGAGGAATCAGAAGTAATCAATTAATAGGTGATACTATGGTACTCCCTTTTCTTTTACCTATCTCTACTTGTATATCCGTAACTTAAACCGTAAAAAGAAATGTTGGATTCCGACTGGGTTTTAAACACAGGATCCATGGCCAGCATACTCTGACGTGCGCCTGTCACACAGCGTTGCCACATTTTGTTTAGACAAAGCAGGATTTTAAAATCTTTTATGTAAAAAAGCGCAGTGTCGATAAATGCGGGGCGTAAGATAAATACTCAATATATTTTTTATAGAATAACCAGCACACAGTCCACTTGGTGGTAAGTGAATGCTGTGGCCCATAGACATCTACATTTATCCTCGATTAAGAATCAAAATGCAGATGCGTTGTTACCACTGAGACCTAATATGGAGTGCCTCGTTTCCAGTAAAAAGGGTCTCCGGTTTTCTACACTCACCATACGAAACACAGCAGCATTAAGCTGCTATTTTACGCTGGTATTCTTTGAGAGCGTCGACATTTCCCGGTTGAGCCAACCCATTCGTGCTACAACTATAATATAGCTGCAGCATGGCTCTACCATGTAAATATAAATAATGAACGAGAAAACGTAATAAAATCGGAAATACTTTATATTCTTTTATTATCGTAATTAAGACAATTACGACACTCAGTGATAAAAATATATTACAAATACACTATTAGGCAGACTAGAAGACGGCCGGCCAGTTTACACGCCTGCGCCGCCGCCGCCACACCCGCGAGAAAACCCAAATTTAATTCCCTTTTTTTCCTGCCAAAAGCGGGACGTTTCCAACGTTAATGAGATGAGATAATAAAAACACAGGTGGTATAAAAATTCAGTATAATTTTTTCGTATAAGTACCCATCTGTAATATTGAAATAACTGCCTTTTATTTAGCTCAGACGGTCATTAAGACACGAACAACTATTTGTTAAAATTTTGTCAGTGTGTCTGTCTTCGTGTCTGTTCGGGCTAATCTTCAAAATGGAACCAATTGTGATGAAATTTACGACCAAATAGCCAGTATACCAAAAGTGTAGCTTTTTCAGATAAAATATCTCTCTTAGCTATATTTTATCTGCACAATTAGATTTTATTAATGAAATGGAGAAACCTAAATGATGTAACATTAATAGATCCTAGAATATCCGGTGCGGGTCGGTAGTGTATTATAAAGTCTAAAGCTACAATCAAACACACAATGCAATAAAATAATTTATACGTTGAGTTCTGAAAAAGTTAGGAGATGATAAATATATTAATTTAGTTTTTGGGTTCTGGAATTGGATAAACTGCAGTTTTCACACATGAAGTTGAAATGGAACGTTGTGCTTTAATATTGCTCCGGCCCGTTGTATTTTAGATTAGTTACAACGAATCGAAGTTAATTCAACTATGTTGATGTGTAACACAATAAAATAAAACGTTTTTTACAATACTATTACTAACTATTTTTTTATTTTTAGTCATTATTAGGAAGACGCTGCTGCCCATCCATCTCCTTCATTACCTTATAATATATAATACCTTAATAATGCATTTTTATTAATTGGTAATTAAGGAAAAACTTTAAGAAATCTTCAATGTTAAAATTGTAAACGGTAGGTAACCAAAGTTATCGAGACCTAATAACCTCTGTTATTGTTTTTGTCTAACGAATGAGTCATGTGCTATTTTCGGTACTACCTTCGAATCAATTTGAAATAGCGCGTCTCTCGTGTAGGGAAATGCATCGCTGCTTTTTATTTACGTGATGCACGCATCTTTAAAAAATCGAGCATTTATGTAAGCATCAGTTCTTAATGTCTTACTTCACTTTTTAGTTCCTAAACACGAACACGGAAGTCATACAGACTAAAATAAATAACATCATGCTCTAAGAACAGAGGGCTCTTGTTCAAACAACGTATATCCGTAGCGACTTTCACTGTTGCAGACAGATGGGAGATTATCGTACGTTATGTATGACGGCAATAGAAACAGTTTGTACGGCACAGTGTGACGTTGACAGTAATTTATCACGAGTTCCGCGTTATGTGTTAGTGTTCCACAATCTGTTGTTTGTCGGAGCAAAAGATCGAAGGAAAGTGACATTTTTGTTCATGATCTCTCATATAGACACCTGGGAACTTTGTAAATCATATGGATTGTTGTTATTTGCAGTTACACGACATAACTCCTGAATCATCTCTTTATACGTAAATGGTGAAATAGTATATCTGTGGGAGTGAGTTTATTTTGCTTAATATTATCTGCATTGGTTTTGTTCGGCAGTTGCGTAAGAAGTAAAGGTCTCGGCCCACTAATATGACTCACATACTATGAACGTGATACGAACGTGCAATGAACGTATTTGGCACAAAAACACGTCAGTCACTTCTACGCCCACTGAAACGTATCAATGGCATATCAATAACCGTATACAACGCGTTCAGTTTCCGTATCATCCCTGTTCAATATATGTATGACTATGTCCGTTCTATTGATTGTAGTTGATTCTTTCAGAAGGATCTTTTTATAGAATACGGGTGACAACCGAACACTTAGTCCACCTGATGGTAAGTGAATGCTGAGGCCCATAGATATCTACATTTATCCTCGATTAAGATTGAAAACACAGATGCGTTATCACCCCTGAGAACTAGGATGGAATGCTTCGTATCCAGTAAAAATGTTGTGTGTAAACAACCATCTCCAGTTCTTACGAAATATGAAACAGCAGCATTAAGCTGTTATTTTACGCTGGTATTTTGTGAGGGCGTGGTCCTGCTCCGGTCGAACCATTCGTGCTACAACCACAAAATAGCTGCAGCGTGGCTCTAACACGTATAATTACCTCGTATAAAGGTTAATACTAGCCAGGAGGAAAGGAGAGTGTTGTAAAAAATGATTTTATTTATATAAATAAATGCGGAGGCTATTAGCTAATTATTATCTGTTAGAGAACTAGCAACGATTTCTATTAATATGGCCAACGGTGACCATACGCAGTACGCATATACAACGCGTTCAGTGGTCTGTACCGAGCGTATCGGTTCCTGCCAAAATGTTAAATAATGATAAAGTACTGCGGTTGCCTGCCTGCCAAGCGGGGCAACTATGGCAAATTAAACAAGTGGTAAAATTAAACATTTCGTACAACCGACTTCAATATAAATAAACCTAGCAAGCTAACAGCATAGCAAAGTGGCGAAGCAATCAGCTTTGTAGCGGTTTCTAACGGAAAAAAATTTTTCAAAATAGGAGGTTCAGATGCCTGGGTGATCAGTAATCGATTGCTGAAAACAGAATTTGAAAATTCGAAACCGTTCTCGAGATAATCGTGGGACAGACGGACGGACGGACGGACGGACGGACAGACGGACAGACGGACAGACATCGTGAAATCAATAAGTGACTTCGCAAGCTTCGCCACTTAATAAAATGAGAACATCAACTTAATAGAACCGGATACCCTTTTTACTGGAAAAGAGGCATTCCATCTTAGACCTCACGGGTGACAACGCATCTGCATTTTGATTCGCAAACGAGGATAGATGTAGATGTCTATGGGTCACATCAACCACTTACCATCACGTGGACTGTGTGCTCGTTTGTCACCTTGTCCTATAATAAAAATCATCAATGTAGTTCAAATCAATTAAATAAGTATTGTTAAGGATAACCTAAACTACTGTTCAGATCTTGATCAAATTATATGGGACCACATGAAAAGCACCAGCTTTCAATAATAAAAGAATCATCAAAATCGGGTCACCTATAAAAATGTTATGAGGTAACACACTAATAAATAAAAAAAAATAATATTGAGATTTTGGCAAACACATTGTCTTAAAATTTTGGATCTCCTTAACCTTTAACAATAGATCAATACGTCGTTTAATATTTTTGTTGAAAATTATATAGGTCTTGTGTCTATTAAGTCGCATAAAATATTTAAATACGAAATTAACATGAAATTGAAAAGTACTCGTATTCAGCGTGAAAACGGATGTACCTAGCTCATTTCAATAAACTATTTCTACATTGGACCGTGCTCTCCGACTGTCCAAATAATTAATCACCTGTGGAAATGCAGTAGAAATCCTGACGTCCGCCTGTGAACGTCCGTTGCGTCTGCATAGAGCGAAGCAGCATTAGACAAGTCAAATATTTACGCAGACGCGAGTGCGGGCGACGAAAGCGAAACGGTGTATACTTCACTCGAGTAATCGTTATAAACAACCGCACCGGGCCGGGCTGTTTTAGTTTTTTATTTTGTAACAATGTACGAGTTCCTTTGTTTAATGTTTTTGTTATTGAAACTATCATTATTGCATACCTTAAGCGAAAGCGCAAGATAATGTTCTACTATCGCCTAAAAATTAAAATTCCAACATTTTATCGAATAAAATCGTATCTAGCAATCATATTATACATATAAATGATATAAAAAGCACATTTTTAGAAAGATAAATGATTGTTGAACTTATTAATAATTTTTTTAAATCGATTAATTGCTATTTTTAAATAAAAAAAAGGGTTTTAGTGGCTTTTGGTGTGGATTTATCATGTCCCTGTGGCTTGTAAACACTATAACTTTTGAAAATATCAATTGTTTAACTTCATCTATTTTTTAATCTCTTCATCTATCATGTGGGAAGCCACTGAATGTAAATGGCAGTGTAATTTTGTTTTGTTTAGCTATAATTAATTTTTTTCGGCTCAAAAATGGCGAAATTTTCGTTGGTTTGCTTGCCTCGTATATAAATTGTTTCTGTAAATGGGGATCTACAGCCACAGAGTAGTTTAGTTCACAGAGTACCTTTTTATTAAGTTTAGTTCGGCTTCAGTCGCCGTCGTGAGCATAGATAATATACTATATAGGGTAGTCATGAGTGGACATTGTTTCGGTTGTTTTCAGCGGCTCAAAAAGATCGCTGTACAAATACACAATATTCGAATAAACAAATTTCTTAAATACTTGATTATAATAATAATAACAGATTTTTTTATTACAATATTTAAAAGCACAGAATAAATAATAGTAGTACGTACTAAAAGTAAGTAGTATAATTTTTTTTGTCATGGGTGACATTTTCATGCTTTTCGAGGGTGTCGAAACTGATATGTAAATGTAGGTCGAAATGTAAATCCAAGATGGCGGCCGCAATAGGTATCAATTTTTTCATCATGGGTGTCATTTTCATGGTTTTCGAGGGTGCTGAAGCCGATAGTGCTGTCACAATGTAAATCCAAGATGGCGGCTGCAAAATATGTGAACTTTTTCATCTTGGGTGTCATTTTCATGGTTTTCGAGGGTATTGAAACCGATAGTGCTGTCGAAATGTAAATCCAAGATGGCGGCTGCAATAGGTATCAATTTTTTCATCATGGGTGTCATTTTCATGGTTTTCGAGAGAGTTGAAGCCGATAGGGTTGTCGAAATGTAAATCCAAGGTGGCGGCTGCAATGGATATCAATTTTTTCATCATGGGTGTCATTTTCATGGGTTTCGAGGGTGTTGAAGCCGATAGTGCTGTCGAAATGTAAATCCAAGATGGCGGCTGAAGTAGGTACCAATTTTTTCATCATGGGTGTCATTTTCATGGTTTTCGAGGGTGTTGAAGCCGATAGTGCTATCGAAATGTAAATCCAAGATGGCGGCTGCAAAAGGTATCAATTTTTTCATCATGGGTGTCATTTTCATGGTTTTCGAGGGTGTTGAAGCCGATAGTGCTGTCGAAATGTATTTAAACTACTTTAATAATTCCGTATAATCATGTTATACGTAATTTTTTTAATGCGCTTAAGGTATGCCCAATTGGATTTGCCAATATTTGATATTACTTACTATTTTCTCAACGATAATGAACTCATTAACCTTGACCAAATTTAGATATTTATCTTAATAGGGTTATAATTAACCGCTCGGTTTGCTAGATTTCACGTAATTGCCTTAAGGCGAGGTGTATAGACGACTTTTGTGAATTTGAGGGGGTGAAGCAGACGAGTAAGGGACGAGTAGTCCCGCCCACTGCGGGGTGCACCGCGTGAATCTCGCGGACGCTCGACGTAAAATGTACAATTGGTACAGCGCGCCGCCGTCCGCCTTCGCACCGCGTTTCCGCGATGTCAGGTGGTTCGAATCCCATCGGATATATATTTTTTGTTCGTATTTTTAAAATGTTTCTACGTTTATTTTCGTATCTAAAATATGTACATATAACATATATTTTCGTGTTGTTATTTTTAAAATATGTACATATTCTATTTTTTTAATTTTAAAATAATCAATAATTGTTATTTTCTAGAAAAGGTTATCGAGAACTTTTGTAACAGATTCATTAAATGAATAATAAATTAATGCTTAAATAAAATGGCTTCGGACCAAAATGGTCAATCATAGAAATGGCCTATTCTCGAAACGGCAAATTGTCAAAATTGTGAATTTATAACAACAATAATTTTTATTCCTATAGACATTTTTCTTCAGAATCAAGAGTAAAGTAAACTATTATAAGCAAATTTTACAATAGCGCTAGCCCTAAAATCGAAACAAAACAGCAGTTTCATAATTTTTTTCCTGAGTGAAACCTTTTCGCATAAAATTTTTTGGATTTGTGGGTTGTTTGAAGAATACATAAAAATTAAACATGCTAATTATTTTAATTTAATTTTATTATTTTGATGTATTTACGCATACGGAGGGAAATCTAATTATATAAATTGTGGAAAGAAAAATAATTCAGTCAGCATTTTTCTGTGCACCACGGCATATTTTGTGTCTTTGGTTACAGCTCTCAACTTATTGCAAATAATGCGCAACACGTGGTTTCGGCATTCAACTTTTTGAACGGTATGATTCAATGACAATGCCTTATAATTATTTCCGTAGGATCGCAATGACCAACAGCCGTCAGCATTTATGTCTATTAGAGGTATGCCATCTTTGCTCAATGTTCCTTCAGGTATCACTGCATCACGCTTACGCATAGCTGCTGCCGCCGTCACCAAAGTACACATTCAGGTCTCTGCATCAAGTCCGGAGGTAAGGTCTTATCATAACTAACAAAACGAGTCCAAGCTCGGCATACTTAGTTCTACTCGTCCTGGAGATCCAGTAGCAGTCACCGAAGTACACCATCAGGTCTTTCCATCAAGTCCGGAGTTAAGGTCTCATGATAACTAACAAAACGAGCACAAACTCGGCACACTTAGTTCTACTCGTTCAGGAGTCCCAGTAGCAGTCACTGAAGTACACCATCTGGTCTCTCCATTAAGTCCGAAGGTAAGGTCTCATCATAACTAGCAAATCGAGCCCAAACCCGGCACATCTAGTTCTACTCGTCGAGGAGTTACAGAGTAGCAGGCACTGAAGTACACCATCAGGTCTCTCTATCAAGTCCGGAGGTAAGGTCTCATCATAACTAACAAATCAAGCCCAAACTCGGCACACCTATTTCTACTCGTCAAGGAGTTCCAGTAGCAAGTCACTGAAGTACATCATCGGGTCTCTCTATCAAGTCCGGAGGTAAGATCTTGTCATAACTAGCAAATCGAGCCCAAACCCGGCACATCTAGTTCTACTCGTCGAGGAGTTACAGAGTAGCAGGCACTGAAGTACACCATCAGGTCTCTCTATCAAGTCCGGAGGTAAGGTCTCATCACAACTAACAAATCAAGCCCAAACTCGGCACACCTATTTCTACTCGTCAAGAAGTTCCAGTAGCAAGTCACTGAAGTACACCATCAGGTGTCTCCATCAATCCCGGATGTAATGTCTTATCATAACTAACAAATCGAGCCCAAACTCGGCACATCTAGTTCTACTCGTCGAGGAGTTCCAGTAGCAGTCACCGATGTACACCTTCAGGTTACTTCATCAAGTCCGGAGGTAAGGTCTCATCATAACTAACAAAACGAGCCTAAACTCGATACACCTTATTCTACTCGTCCAGGAGTTCAGAGTTTCAGCAACAGTCACCGAAGTACGCTTTCAGGTCACACAGGTAGATATTCGAATTTCGTATCTAAGTATATTTTTGTAGTTGTAAAAAAATCAATCTTTCAAAGTAACAAAATGTGTTACTTGATTACGATTCCCGCAGCTAACCGTGCGTACACTTGTGTGTGTGACCCATGTCAATGTAATAGTTCGATTCTATACCTATTAATTTTGCAAATGCGTCCTTAAGAACAAACAAATACGTAAATGATTTTTGAATGGCGAGCGAAACAAATTGGTACAGATCCGTCTAGCAGCGTGCCTCAACGATCACTGTCGCTCCGTGTAGAAATGAAAGAGAAGCGAAAAGACGCCACGATGGCGCGATGGGAAACATCGATTCGTTCGAGTTATTTTTCATTAAATATATTAATACTTACAAATATTTCATTTCAATCGATATATAAAAACAACAGTTCCCCTTATTATTATATATTACATCACTATTATTAATTTTATTAAGATTTGCTTATAAATAATACAGTTAAAATTGCTGGAAATTCAATTTCAATGGCTATTTTATGATTTTTTTCTATCGAGAAAATTTATCGAAAACGTGTTTTGAAAACAATGGTCCACCCATAAATGTGATCAAGATTAACACATATTTTTTTATCCGCTCTAAAATGTATATATTTTGTTAAAAAACTGTTTTGTGAAGCCTAGTTTGACTAGGTACCGCGCCTTAACTGAACAAAATGGGTAGTTATAATGCGCGTTTCTTTGTTACGATAATAGTTATTATATGCTATAAACATTTATGGGAATAATAATAGTGTCGATTCAGAAAGGGTATGCAGGGTTGGGGTATTAAAGAAAACAGAATTTTCTGTGGCATAATTATAGATGTAGTTGAATTTTCGGTAATAATTGGAATTTGTCAATTGCTGCAGAATGTAGTTATGGTTGCCGAGGGTACTCTGTAACTACACTTCAAAAAATTCGTCGTTTGATCATTTCTACTTCAAAATACTATTCAATATTTTATGTCCAAAAGGATCGCTAACTCTAAATATAAACTTTGTAGATGTATAATGCCGTAGGTGTTTGCAAAATAGAAAGGCACTTATAATTAAACTTGTCGTATGCTATGGAACAACTTTACTCGTGCGATGATGAAACAGACTTGATAATTTAAAATAATTATTTTATGTAGTCTTTGCTATTGGTTCCGAATGATTTTGGATAACCCTATTTACTAAGCAGCTAGTAAGTAGGTAAGACTGAACAATAAACAAATAAGAGTGACAAGCGAGTGCACAGTCCATTTTTTGTGGATGCTGCAGCCTTTTTTATTGAATAAGGGTGACAAACGCGCACTCGGTCCACCTGATGCTACCTGGATGCTTGTGGTCAATAGACTAATTAAAAATCAAAATGCAGATGCGTTGTCACCCATGAGGACTGAGATGGAATGGTGCCCGACAATAGATACTAACTTACCTCTTAACTTACGACGTAAGAGTTAAATCGGGCACTGACGGTTCTATGGCAGGCACTATAATATTATGATTGTTGTCACAAGTTGTTGCCGTGGCCAGAAGAACATCATTTTAGTATAATAGTCATTATAATCACCTTCAGCTTAAATCTGATATTTGATATTTTGTACTTCTTCATCGACCGATAAGACTACTGTGGTATTTGAGCCTATCTCGTTGCAGAACGGATTTGCCTCAGTAGTGCCTTTCTACGCAGTACCAAACTTTTGCACATAATATGACACTGCTTTCCGTCGCTTGTCTAGGTATTTTGTGCCTGGCATAAGCGAGATCACTATACTGCTATCTATCAGAATCCATATGGTCTGACATATCCCCTATTCGTTCCTCACAACTTCGGATGGGACGAAATGGGGTGAAGTCTTTTACGCCGCCACTACATGGCAGTGGACTCATCGAATACTAGATATAGACCAATTTAAAGTTCACACTATCATGATCATCGGCATCATCATTAAGGTCTTAAACAAGTCCACTGCTGAACATAGGCCTTCCCCAAGGAAAAGAAAGCACGGTCGTGAACCACTTGCATCCATCGACCCCCTGCATGTCCAAAACAGGTCGTCACTCCGACTAATGTGGACCTGCACTTCGTCTTCTGGTACGAGGCTGCCACTCGAGAATCTTTTAATCAAGAAATAAAAAGTGAGAGCGTGAGAGCGTGGTCTTAACCCGGTCGAGCCTACCCATTCGTGCTACAACTAATGTAGTTGCAGCGTGGCTCTACCACGTATAATAAGTTAAAGTAAAAGATTTAGGAAAAGTCTTTGGTTAATAGATGCTATGTATATAGTCTAATTGAAATAATAATAATTATTAATGTATGATAATCTTATGAGTTGATTAATTATTTTGAAAACTTTAAGCTCGATTCCTGCACTGTTTTAAAACTATTGTTTAGCTTATTTGAATGAATTTCAGCCTCAAACGACGAGGTCGATCGATGTGAGGGAAGTTCGTAAAGTAAATAAATAAATCAATAAAACCAATCATGCCAAAGCGACTCTAGTAGTCTCTAAGTGCTAGCGTTTGCATCATAAATTAAGATTAGTGAAGCGTAGCGCGTTACATCTCGTACGGTGATAAATGGATGCTGTTCTCTTTGTCAACAGGGTGATTCTCCGTTCGGGAAATCAGAAGCGTATATGAAACTGGAGCAACTGGGCGAGGGATCTTACGCAACGGTCTACAAGGGTTATAGCAAGTATGTATGCATTTATGATATATACTTTTAAATTTTTTTTTATAAGACCTTTATATATATATATAATAACATTATTAAATCATAATACTTCTCAAAAAGCTAAATTTTAATGACTATGTTTCGGACTAAATCCCTACCATTCCAGTGCTTTAGGTACATCACCCAAAGTTACGGCGAAATGAGATATACAACGTCCTAATGTCACAGTTAGCCCTGGCTACCTTCAGCCTTTTAATGCTGTTTAAAATTATATTATACTAGCTGACCAGGCAGACGTTGTTCTGCTCCGACGACCCTTTGTCTATTAAAAGAAAACCTTAAATTCGCAAAAAAAATATTGATGGTCACTTATCAGGATAAAAACTATCCTATCTCTTAAGTTGGACCAAACTGCACAGTGTACAAAAATTCATTGAAATCAGTTCAGTAGTTCATCGCGGACAAACAACGTGACACATAATTTTTATATATAAAGATAATAATATACATAATATTAAAATACAATAATTGTACATAGAATCAGGCGTTACATTTACGAAAATCCATTTTATTAAAGCTGTTAAAAATTAATTAGCTAAGATCTGCATAATAAAATAAAATGATGTTCACACCTAGTTTGAAAAACACCTCCCGCCCTCCATCAATTGCGTGCATTATCCTCGTCACCACTAATCCCAACTCTACTACACTAGGAAAGACATCACCGTTGATAATAACGTCACGTGTTTGGCCTCTAAACGAGGGTTTCTCAGGTGAAATAGACTGCGGGGAATCTTAGCGGTCAGCCACACATTACGCGGATCTTAGCTAATTAATTTTTAATATCTTTAAAAAATAATAATGCGTTATAATCCGTAAAATTAGTTTTACCTTAATAACTAGGGTAACAAAGGGCAGACTTAATTCCTAACGGCGTTCTCTGCCAGTCACCCGTGGATTGATGAGATTTTGTGGCAGGTGCAAACACACACACACACGCACGCACGCACACACGCACGCTCGCACACACGCACGCACGCACGCACGCACTCAAACGCACGCACGCACGCATACACTCACACGCACGCACGCACTCACATGCACGCACGCATGCACGCACGAATGCACGCACTTACGCACGAATTCACGCGCGCATACACACACACACACACACACACACACACACACACACACACACACACATACAGCGCGCGCGCGCGAGCGCGCACTCACGCACGCACTCACGCACGCACGCACTCGCGAATGCACTCACACACACATATGTATATACTACGTAACATATGATAATAAAATACATCATTCTTAACGTCCAACATCGCTTGGATTAAATAAAATAGTCAAAAAACTCAAAGCTATCTTTCATTTTTCTGCATGAGGTAAGGATATTTCTGTTAATTTAGTGTGTACTTTGTTTGTGTAGCAATCTTAATTATTATATATAATTTAGATTGCTATTATATAGGCACCGTCACGTATTGTATTTGTGACAATATCCTAACCACTATTTCAGACCAGGATTTCCCATTTCATATGGATTTTACAGTAGTTAAATGAAGCGGCGGATGATAATACCGTAATAAAATTATTCCATTTTGGTGATTTAATGGAGCGTGTCACAATGTGATTGTTTTCGTATAATCTTTTGAGCAGAATTTGTGCAAACTGTGGACAGGGCTTATTTATCCACGGCTTTTGCTTTTATATAACAAGTTTGTACTGAAATTTCTATAGCTTATCTTGATTGGTTACTGCTTAGGTAATATGGCGTACTTTAATTTAGGTCTTTCATTAGGCAGGACGTAATCGTCACGCTTGTTAGATGGTTTGGTGAGTACCAGACCAGTACCAGACATATGTAACGTCTTCTTCTTATTATTTTTAGCCCGTAAGAGCTAGTTTTTATTGGCCTATTTCGAAAACTATATTATGTCGTCACCGACACCGGTACATATTATCTAGAGGCGTTTGCATTTAACGACACGGTACCGATATCGTCGTTATAATACAGAACTTTTACAACATATTTGTTTTTAATCAATATGGCAGACAACAATTTATATTTATTATATTATCTGCTTCACATATGTCGTAAAAAAAAGAAAATTTTGATTAAATAGTTTTGGTGACATCCAGTACATAAAGTGAGACGCGTTGAAGGTGCTTATTATACATTAATGGAGGAGGAGGTCCTATCTTATTTTATTTTTTTTCGACAATATCGTATTAATAAATATAAAGAATAGCATAGATTACAATAATTCCTTTAAATTCATCGTTATTTACTTAGTGTCTGGTCCTTCTCGTGGTTCATTCTTATAGTAGAAGTTTCCACTACGAAAACGATTAAAGCAAAAACGCTTAGTGAGTTCGTTAGTCGTATACTCTCCAAACGCAGCATTAGTATTGCGAGCTGTCTCTGTTGCGTTATAAGCAATTTGTAACTCATATTCGTAAATTACTCTAATTTTTGAGGTTTTCATGTAAAACTCAAGTATTGAACGTAAAAGCAATTCAAAGTCAAACAATAGAATGTATTAAATTTTTAATAAAATTACTTTTACTGATTTTATCGCGTTTAATTAACTTATTTTATATTCCCGACGTTTCGGTTGCTTTCCAGGAACCATGGTCACGGGGGACTGATAACACCTTGATCCCCCGTGACCATGGTTGCTGGAAAGCAACCGAAACGTCGGGAATATAAAATAAGTTAATTAAACGCGATAAAATCAGTAAAAATAGTTTTATTCAATGTGTACACTACATGCGTAATCGTAATCGTAATCGTCGCGTAAATATAACAAATCGTCATAATTTAAATTGTGTAAATAGTTTTGTGTATAACTCACGAATATTGGACTATGGTTTATTTTTAATTTCTTAAGTTTATATACATATATAAATCAAAATTCATGGAGTTATTTGCATCCTATTAGGACATAAATAACCATTTTCAGAATATTTGTCTGTCTGTCTGTTTGTCCAGGTTAATCTTCGGAATAGCTGAACCGGTTGTGATGAAACTTTACGAACATATAGAGAGCAATGCCAGGACTCTTAAAGGTTTTGCTTGTTAAAACGAAAAATTGTTAAAATAAATGGTTTTTGGGTATCTTAAATCTAAATGAAGCCACATTAATAAATCGTATGGCGGCAAAGCCCGGGCGGCTTTTAATTTAAAATAACTGGCCACTCAATTATAACGGAACTTCATACTTTATTTCCTATTATAAACAAATGGCACTTGTTCACTTCGGTGGAAATTATTGTCACAAATTCTTGATTTTATCGGGGTGACAATATGGGAATCGGAGGTGATACTGACATATATACGACGTGCGGCGACGATATATTGGTATCGTATTGGTCAGTAAAAAAGAATCATAGGTCACTCCATAGGGTAAACACTACTAATGTTGGCACTCCTACAATGATTGGCACTTTGCTGTTTTAATCTGAATATTAAGAATGTTTTCCTTTTTCTATATCACAGCTACACATATATTGCTAAAATATAAATTACTTATACTAACAATACACATTTATATTTAAAGCGTCAACTATTTTCCTATAAGGGCTGTTTTAAAAATGTGTGCGGACAAATCCGTTAAAATATAACAAAAAGTTAAGCTTTTGTGGCTACATTTAGAGACAAAGATGTGATTTTTAGGTAAGTTTATATGCAAGTTTCTGTCTATTTTAATCAATTAACGTCATTAAAGCATATTAAACGTTATTTTATTGTTGTGAAATAGAAGGATCGTTTTTTTTTAATTGTGCCAATGACTATACTTTACCTTGTTTGACTACATAATCATTGGCATATATGTCAATTATACTTTTTTCTTTTGTCCAAAATCTATTCTTAACATTGCCAGTGACTATATCCTTTGAGTAGTGCCAATGATTATGACTGAACTTTTTCATATTTTGAATTGATGAAGAATACTGCTATTAAGAGAGGACGCTTTAGAAAAATAACTGCCGCACTAACATTTAACATTCCACGCGCGAATTTACAGTTACCACTAAAT
Organism: Parnassius glacialis; assembly: GCA_033319125.1. Classification (NCBI taxonomy): domain Eukaryota; kingdom Metazoa; phylum Arthropoda; class Insecta; order Lepidoptera; family Papilionidae; genus Parnassius; species Parnassius glacialis. Next base: position 34,248,227 of record JAVANC010000018.1, read on the forward strand.
AAGTAAAGTCAAAAAAATTAACAAGCTGAAAAGCCGACCTGGTACTGGCACAGTTTTCGATGTTATAAAAATGTCAAAGATGTGAGGTTTTTGAATAAATACCCCATACATGCCTAATCGAAGTCTTGCACCACTGTTCTTTGGAGTAGACGATAAAACCTATTATTTTCCCCCTATAGAAAATGTGATCAGACGTTTAAAAGTTACTGCCTAGAGAGAGGGTTATTTACTATCTTAAATACGGCGCAACTTTGCCCAAGTCTAGCCATAATACTTATAGTCCTTAACGTGAATGCAACGCGACTATTGCAATCAGCTGATATCACTGCGTTTCGACCCACCAAAGATATATGGCGTAAACCTGTCTTCGAATGACGGACAAACAATTTGACAAAAAGGTTACTAAAACAGATGCTTACAGACCTATATTAGCAAGACTTTTACCGTATTGAAATAAATCTACATTATGAAATGGTTTTGAGACATCTGGGTTGTGCCCATTTAGTCCATACAAAGTGGATTAAACAAAGTGTCTGGTGCCCTCGAAATCACAGAAAGCCATTTTAGATGATCACCGTTCCTTGCCATTACGCCTAATTACCTAATATTTTAAGAACGACTGAATCAGAAATAACTTTATCAAATTTGCCTTGTATCCTTTCACTTAATAATGGTTTATCAGTACCAGAGCGTATGCAACCTGCAGAGATTGTTGTTGAGTATCAGAAAGAAAACTAACCCTTGTGTTTTTCATCAACTAGGCAGCAAATTTAGAATTTGTTGGAGGTGAATGGGTGATTGTGGATTTCGAAATAAACTAAAATCTTTTAAAAAGCCCTAAAAATTTTTATACAATTTTTTCCATTGCCAAATACGTATCAAAAAGCAAAAAGCAGGTAAACAACGCCGTTATTTTGTGCTATATAACAAGTGAAGATTCGGAAGCAGCGAAACTAATAAAATAATGGAAAAATTGGGCACAAATGGAAAATTCAGAATTGAATTAGTCAGTCAAATATAGAAACAAACTGACAAATAAACAAGAAGAACGAAGCCAAAAATTCTGACATTATAATACTCTCTAAATGTTTAATCTAAAAAACCGAAATAATGTTCTATTTCTACAAAATATCGAGAGAATACGAAAGGTTTTACTTAAAAAAGTCACATCAAAGATGTATACGAAGAAAGAAAAAACATGGTAAACAAAGGAAACCCCTTTCATATGAAGATCTAAGGATAATTTTTGAAGAAGATTTGTTCAAAATAAGTGTTATAACAATAAGATGGAGCTGAGAGAGTTCTGAGTATAACTTTTTAAGACTTCTAATGGTGCCAATGATTATACTTAATTTACAGTGCCATTCACTATGCTAAAGTGCCGATGATTTTAACATTCCCTAGAAAAAAGTTAAATTAGATTTTTAACTTAATTAAACATTTCTTTTTAAACGTAATGCGTTATTTTATTTATGGTTATCTAAACTAAAATCCAACAAAACTATAAAAAATATAACAAATTTGTTTATTTACGAGAATTAATCACTTACAAGTAGAAATCCGCTTAAAGTGCCAATCATTATACTGCTTACCCTACATTTCAGTGCTCCGATATCGGTGAGCGTGTATGGCGACGATAATATATCGTTACCGTGTCGGTCAATAAAAAAAACGCTGTAAAAGCTCCACTGCCGGATATGTTCCATCAGGTTGCATAAATATTTTTAAATTATTTTTCCTTTTGTTACTAGAGTATTGTTGTGTAAAACAAATTATAGTCTGTCTTAATCAATACATTACTTTTTTTTATAGGATAGGGTGACAAACGAGCACACAGTCCATCTGATGGTAAGTGTTTGCTGTGACACATAGACATCTACATTTATCCTCAATAAGAATCAAAATTCAGATACGTCGTCACCCTTGAGGACTAAGATGGAATGCCTCTTTTCCAGTAAAATGGGTCTCCGGTTTAACGATGTTCTTTTATTTTCATTGCACATAATTAAAAGCAATTAGGTGTTAAAATAGGTTTTAATTAAATACTCTGTACAATATACAATGTTAGTATTATATTTAAGCTAGTTTCTGTCTCACATTACCTCACATTATAAACAACCTGCAACGTAATATTCTATGGAAATAACAGTACTTGTCTCCCACACAATCCCTACATAATTATGCAGTTGTTTAGCGAATTTGTACTGATGTTCTTGGTATTTTTAGCTGCATCTCGTCAAAATGTTCTGATTTTTATAAGTAATTTTTTTTATCCTTTTGAGTAGATAATCGAATATCACTAGCTTAAAGTAACTTCTAGAATGCCGTATAAATAGTTGTATTAACAACTTGTATCACCTATTTTCCACCGTTAGGGATGAAATTTTGCACCTGATTTAAATGGACCACTCTGAAGTTTAACCTATTCAGTATCATTAAAACCGGTTCAAATTCTGTATGTTACTTTTATAAGATGTCATTTTTATATTTTCCCAATTTACCAATTTTATTTTGTTTTGTTTAAATAAACAGTAGTTAATTTTTAATAACTTCTCAATCTAAACTAAGGATGACATCATAGAATGGACTGAATAGATCGGCTATTAATTAACTTTTGGCATTTAACATAGATGATATGTAATTTTTTTAACATTTGCAATAACTAACAAATATTGTTTTTTCAAATCGTTGCTATGATTTGATGATGAATTCGATCAAATCAAACAACTATGTAAGAGAAGAACGATTGATTTAAAATAGTTATTGTGGCGTTAATAACTTTGTATCAATTTGGTATTAATTTTTTTTTATAGGATAAGGGTGACAAACGAGCACACAGTCCACCTGATGGTAAGTGGTTGCTGTGACACATAGACATCTACATCTATCCTCCATTAATAATAAAAGTGTAGATGCGTTGCCACCCATGAGGAATAAGATGGAATGCCTCATTTCCAGTAAAAAGGGTCTCCGGCCACCTGCACTCACCAAGCGAAACGCAGAGGTAAACATCTACTTCACGCTGGTTTTCTGTGAGGTCGTGGTACCACCCCGGTTCGAGCCGGCCCATCCGTGCGACAGCAAAAGCTGCCGCGTGTCTCTACCACTGTTACAATTACTGTTACTGTTACAATTGACGGAATAACTTCGCACAAACTGTTTGATAATAGAAGCGTTTTACCTGAAATAAAACGCATATTAAAATACTTACCTCACTGGAAGCTTTATTTTGAGATAGCATTTCCGGTTCCGTCGTTTTCATCAGTTTTCTTATAGTTTGTCTATGTGATATCCGGTCCAGTGGCGTCACCTGGTGATCGGGGTCGACATTTTTAGTTCATAAAATGTGTAGCACCGATTTTTACTCATTGGCTCAATTTTCACCAGGCAGAAATCAAATCAAAGCTTCCAGTGAGGTAAGTATTTTAATATGTGTTTTATTTCAGGTAAAACGCTTCTATTAAATCACTTGACAGTCACTGGAAGCTTTATATTGAGACCTGTTTGTTGTCGCCTGGTGACGCCATTTGTTTAAAAACGCCAATGTGATAATATTACATATTAATAATTACACAATGTATTATTAATCACAATAATTTATTAGATTTAAGATATTTGAATTAACTTTTACATAGCGTACTAATAACATTAATTGTACAATATAATTATAATTATATTATAATCAATTTAAGGGAGTAAAACAATTTGAAACATTTGTCGGATCACTACAGTTAATCACTTCTCTTCTGTAATATTTTTTAAAAGTATTGGCTGATTGCCAATTACCATGGGCCAAAATTTCGTCCAGTGGATGATTGTCGTACCAACTTTTTGAAGCTACTGCAGATCGGATGCTTCCTGGTGTTGCAGAAATGCCAGATTCCTTGAAAATAGTTTTTACCCAGCCCGCAATGACTATACGTGAAGCGGGCTTAGCTGCACCTCTAAGCGTAATAAACATGTGAGAAGATCGTGCAGAACTTCGTCTTTCATTTAATAATGTTATAGTTTGTTCTATCCAGAATAGAGGATTTAGGTTGCAATGATTATTATTTGCAACAAATTTCCACCCAGATTGTCTATAATCACTTCGATCAGTTTTTGAGCCAAAAGGCCAAAATATTATACTATCTTCAGACTTTATGCAGTAATTAGGATCTACTCTTAGTAATGTTAAATCATGTAAACGCCTACCCGAGTATATAAGTAATAAAATTGCAGTATGCCTAGATGTTTGTAAAATATTGTTGGAATCTACTTTGTAGGCGGTCAAAAATGAAATTAATTCACTAACATTCCAAATAGGTGGTTTAGACTCCTTCGGGTTTTTCAGAGAAATTGATTTAAGGACATGCTTAAGGAGAACATGTGAGCTTAGATGTGTTGAATTTTCAACGTTACACAGAGTATTGTATTGTATGTCAAGCCATGGATTAAATATAAATCTGATAAAAATTGCGCTAGTTGTGAACCCGTGGGATTTTTAGGGTCAACCTTTTTGTTACAAGACCATGAAACCCAGCGTTTCCAAGCGGCCTCATAAGTTCTCAAAGTAGACTTTCGCCATGAGTTTTTAAGTAACTCGAGTTGTTCAGTGTTCCATGTTTCTACCTCCTTGGACCACCCCCACATTTCCATACCTAGAGTATGATGTTCTCCACATTCGGTGGTGGGTGTCCCGTTGATGTATCGACTAGGTGATTCTGAAGGTTTTTCAATAACATCGGTGCTGCGAGTGCCCGAACTTTGAGGTCCGCGTGCCATAATACCTTTTCCCATCTGGGAACGACTAACAGAAATATTCCTGTCGATTGATTCAGGTGGGCTTAGACCTTGGGAACTAGAAAGGGTGGTGGGAATACCCCCACGCAAGCGGGTAGTTCCATGGAGTACTGAACGCGTCGTGAAATAGGGCTTGAGTATCTTTCATATCTCGTGATACATAGTTGTACACTACATGAGCCATTTTCGATGCAAATAGATCTATCACCGGGGTTCCCCATTTTGCGAACACCGTCTCCACACAAGATGGTAATAGGTGCCATTCTGGAGGATGGCGATGACGCGATAAGTGATTGGCATGGTTGTTGTATTTTCCGGGGATATAGTGTATGCTGAAATGTATTTGATGTCGATCCAGCTAATTCAAAATCTTGTAGGTTATTTCCATTAACGATTTTGATTTCGTACCCCCTTCTTTTCGAAGATGAGCGACTGCAGTCTTGTTGTCGCTCTGTATAAGGATTGAGCTGTGACGCAATAATTGGACTTGACTTTGAAGAGCATAAAGTATGGCCAACATTTCTTTTTGATTGCAATGAATACCTTGCTCTTCCTCTCTCCAAGTGCCCGAGAGAGCCATATTGTTCAATTGTGCTCCCCACGCTTGATACGATGCATCTGTAGCTAAGAAGTTTTTTGGTGGCGAGTAATGTAGGGGCGTTGACGACTGGCAATTGTGAATCCACCACTTCAACTCTTGGCAAGGCTTCTTCTGGTAAGGCGAGCATCTTCTGTGGGGGCTTTAATACAGTGTTCATAAACATTAGTAAGCTTCGATGATGGTGCCGGCCTCTTGGAACAACAAAACTGGCAAAATTCAAGACACCTACTACGCTCTGTAATTTCTTTAAACTTAGCTTTTTTCTTTCTAGGTCAAGACTTAATTTTTTGATTAACGTGACAGTTTTTACTCTCGGAAGAGCTTTTTGATTTTTCCAAGGATCCCAAAGTACTCCTAAATAGGTTGTAGACTTTTGCGGACAAATAATCGATTTCTCGAAGTTTATTCGCCATCCCAGTTTTTGCAAGGTTGTTACTGCAAGTTCTACATGTTCCTGTAGCGTGCAAACATTTTGATGTGCTATTAAGAAGTCGTCCAGATAAACTAGGATTCTTATATTGTACTTTTCCCTTAGCGATTGCGCTAACCAATTTGCGAGTATAGAAAATGTTCTCGGAGCTGAACTTAGGCCGAACGGAAGACAAGTCATTTCTAGTAATTCCTGGTTGTATATAATGCGAAGGAATCGTCTTTGTGACTCTTTTATTTGTAAATGAAAGTAGGCCTGAGACAAGTCCACTTTGCACATCCAGTCCTGGTGTTGAAGAAAATCTGGAATTCGATTTATGTTTATTAGGTGAAAAGGTTTTGCTATCACATACTCGTTGAGCGCCCTGAGGTTGAATATCGGCCGAAGTGAGCCGTCGGATTTTGGCACCAGAAATAGAGGAGAGAAAGCTAGGAGCATTTGGAGCAACTTTTAAAATGCCCATTTCTTCATATTTTGTACAATCCCCGACATAACCTCTGAGACAGGAGTTCGAAAAGGGTTTTTTATAACATTTGGTTAAACAAGCGGAGGTTTTTGAAAGAAGGGTATGCGATACCCTTGAATCAATTTTATTATAATTTCTGGTGCTCTCATCTTCTTCTACTGCGTCAGATAGAGAACTAGCTGACCTGCTCGAAAGGGAGTCGAATCATTGCTTAAACCTTTTTCCTTTGGACACTCTCGGAGCATTTGAGGGTCTTGAAACATCGGGTTGCAAGCGTCGGTTGTGAAATGAACCCCTTCCATTATTAATGTGGTTGTCGTGATACCTTGAGTACTGTCCTCTGGATTGATGTTTGAATTTATGATGCCCACCTCGCGAAGGTTGGCTGTTGTCGGTATGCACGCGCATTTGCATATCCACTTCATTAAAAGTTCCACGCGATGGAGCTGATGGTTTTCGTGTGCCTCGTCCCCGCGAGGGACGGTGGTTATATTGATTTGATTTAACTTGAGAAAAAGTATCAGTTTTTGGTGGCCAAAATGCTTTGCGTACCCTGCCAGATTTTTCCAACATTATGTGAAACGTTCAGGTTCAAATAAATAACAAGGTGTAGGAGGTATTCTGTTTAACGATGCTTTCAACAAAGGATCTCGAGCTTGGCTGGTTATCGTTTCACGGCGCATTTCAATAACTTCGGCACGATGGCCGCAAACTAACTGTAATAAGTCTGAAGAGATTTTATGAAACTCCCCTTTTTGAAATATCTCTTCCACCTTAAGACTTAAGTTATCGTTAGTAATTTCAGTGTTTTTAGCCCATGAAAGAAGATTACGGAAACCCTCTTGTAATGCTTCTTTTTGCTTTAATATGCCGTAAGTTATAGCTGCATATGCTTTATCGGCATAAGACAAATAACGTAAGGTGTCATACATTTTTACCTCTTCATTTGTTTCCAAGTCAATGAAACCTGGAGTATGGTTATATACCTTCTGTGTATCAGCGTACCTTACTTCTGACCATGAAGTACTGTTCAAGTCATTTAACATTTTTAAAAAGTTTTCTGGCGTTTTCATTCCTTCAATTTCCTTTCGATATTAAAAATGAAGTTATCGTTTGAATTTTCTTTGTGAACATCTGAATATTGTTCACCAGTACCCGTAAGATCACAATAAAGGTCTCCACTGACCCCAGAAAAATTAGATTCGTCGTCACGATACGTTTTATCATAGTTATTAGATGTGATAACATGTTTCCGAAGTTCGCCAATTTCTTTCAATAGTTTATCTATCGTATGACTAGAGTGTCGAACACGTTTATTTTTCTTACGCCGCCGATGACATCGCTTACCTCGTTTATTATTTGAAGAGGATGAACTAGAGGAACTGCTACTAGTCGAACTATTACTGCTACTTCGATACCTTTTACGAGCCTCTCCACTTGGACCAGCCACAGGCTCGGTAGCGATGGGAACCGAAGTATCAAAATTATCCATTACTGTAATGAAGTTACGTACCATAAATTTATAAAGTCAACTATTTTCGCATTAAAATATTTCATCAATTTGTTCAAACCAACAATAATTAATTGTAGGTAGTTTAACTTTTTATAATAGGATTATTAAACAATGCACAAATTAAAATATTTACATAAAAATATTTCATCAATTATTCAAACTAACAATAATTAGGTAAATGGAGGTACTTTCAAATTTTTATACTAGAATTTTTAGTAATGTACAAATTTAACTCTTACTTAAAGGTAAATATAGTTAATGATTCGAACGGAAAATTCCGTTTTAAAGAGAAAGTGAACGTGTTTAGTATCTTACCGGTGGTTAAGTCGTATTCACAATTTCTTGGGATTCAACACTTTTAACTATTAACACAATTAATTTAAATATATTTTACTTTGTGAACGTTGATCGTCGCAAGGACAGAGCCGCTTTGCGCACAAGTTACTTCGACGGAGAATGAAACGCCAATGAGTAAAAATCGGTGCTACACATTTTATGAACTAAAAATATCGACCCCGATCACCAGGTGACGCCACTGGACCGGATATCACATAGACAAAAGTAAGAAAACTGATAAAAACGACGGAACCGGAAATGCTATCTCAATATAAAGCTTCCAGTGACGGTCAAGTGATTTAATAATTAAAATAAATCCAAACTTTAGAGATACAGTTCTTCTTAGCATAGCAATGGCCAACGCAAGAGTTATAGTATTTCAATCAAATTACGTTTACTTTTGACAACTTGACAAGCAATGCAATATGACTTTTAAATAGATCATTATACGTATTTGCCTCACTTCATTTAGCCTACTTTATGACGTAATTTGGAGATGTTTAGACTATATGTATGAATTACTTTCATGCATGTTTGATAAAATAAATGCCATCTCTTATTTTTAAAACCCCTAAATAAAAAAAAAAACTAGGTTTTATAAATATATAATCGCGAAACGGTTTAAAATCATCACAGCTTTTAATTTCATCGAATCGATTTCATTTCATACTTAATCGACGAAAGTGTTGCGCTATTATTTATTCTGTTTTAATATGCATATAAAATTAAATAAAAACCTCCTTCTTATTTTGAAGTCAGATAAAAGTAACCAAAACGAATTAAAAACTGGTCACCAATTTAATACAACGTAAATTATATTGAATATCTGTACTTACGACATCCATAATTTTTGCAATAAAATGTATTACAAGAATTATAATGTTGTAGGTACATAAAAATCATTCTTTTTATGATTCATATACGGCAATATTAAGGTTACCAATGCGCTAAGCTGCGTTCAAGTCGTTGGGTTGCTTTTACTATCGTAAGCTCTCGACGTTTCTTGATGCATCGACTGCGTTGTGCACGATCGCTTTTAGTTTCCTTTTACAAAAACATTTTGCGGTGGTCCGCTATGTAAAACAACGCGCATTTACTCGTCCTTTTTCGCGATCTATGTTTACTTTGTGTTTAAGTAAAACTAATTTCACGCGTGCTCTCCGCTTAAAAGCCTTTCAAGTTATACTCTTCTTTACTTTACAGTCTTTGAAGGTGTTGTGTATTTAAATAAAAATAAAACCAAATTAGGCTTTTTATTTATCATAGAAATACTAGTTTAATGTAGAAGGTGGTTTTGATAAGAGATGTTAAATTATTATTCATTAATTACTAGCGTCAAAAAAAATGTTCATCTATTTTTTGTAATCTGAAGAAAAGGTTACCCATTCTGGGAAATTCGTTTGTGCCGTGGGGGCGAATTACATACCTACATAAAATGGTGAAACAGATAAGATCCAAAACAATTATTTTTAAGTCATACCAATCTTGATCCGTTGTGTTGTCGAGCCGTCTAAAACACGAGTAAATAAATTTTGAATTTATAATTCTATTTACCAAATCGTTTATCATGTATTATATAACCGTAGCAACGCGTTACGCCTTTCACGCGTATAGTACCTACTTGACACAACTTTGTAAGTGAAGCTCGGTGGAAGGGGCTAGATAATAGAATTTTGAGAATTCATAGCTTGCGAGTGTCGTGAATTGCCTCTAAGGTTGAGTGTTAATGAGCTGGTACTTCTAACCAAATTGTCGTATTCATGAGCCGGGGAAGTTTCGTGCGACTCTGTGCCGTCTGACAGCATGTTAAATTTGTTTCAATATCAATATCAAATATGGAAATAAGCGGTTAAATTAGCAATACCGCCCTTGTCAAATTTTGACTAAGTGAGTATAAGATGCGTATAGTTTTGTTTGTGACAGCCGTGGTTATACGAGTTGTAATTTGGTAACGTTATATGTGTAAAATGTAGTCAGTGTCTACGTTTACACTTAAATAAATGTTTATTTTTTAATTGAACTGATTTTTTACGAAATTGAAGCTTGCCATAATTATCGTAAATACTAAAATTGTCCCACATCTCCGGCAAATCTAGATTTGATTTTGAAAATAAAAAAATTGCCAGTTAAGAAACTGTTAAACATTTGAAAATAATTAGTCAAGATTCACGTGTAATATAAGGTTTATATAGATCAAAGATCACATCTCACCCCCACAAACCACAACCATATTGAGTCGGTGTGAATAAAAAACCCCTAATATGTAATATACAGTTAGCGCTTGCTGGTGTTTCATGTGTTTGAAAACACATTGCGAGCTGGTTAATAGTCATCTGCTAGTATGGCATATATTTCTACACCAGGATCATTTTAAACTTCGCAGCCTGATTAGGAATCGTAATATCTTGTATCGTGGTAGAACCACGCAGCAGCTATAAAACAGTTGTAGCACGAATGGGTCGCCTCAACCGTGCAAGGACCATGCTCTATCTAGCAGAATACCAGAGTGAGTGTAGAGAACCGGAGACACCTTTTTTACTGAAAACGAGGTATTCTAGCTTAGTGTTTAGGCGTACCAACGCATCTGTATTTTGATTTTTAATCGAGGATAGATGTAGATGTCTATGGGTCACAGTATCCATTTACCATCAAGTGGACTGTGTGCCTTCTTGCGCTGGTCTGCATACTGTACAAACATGATACTTAACGCCAACTATTGGAAGCAATAAGATCTAATCATTTCCCTGTCGCCTCTTATTACATCCACGGAATGTCTAGGATCGATTCATTCCCTAACGCCGCCCCTACATTGCTAATTATCAATATTTTTCCTGCTTGCAAAAAGGTAAGATATAACTTAATAATAATCGGACACAAATAGTTTTTAAGCAATACCAAATATACTTTCAAATGAGTGATTAGGTCAACTTTCTGGGGGCACGGCAGTGCCCCCGCCAAGTCGAGCAAAAAAGCGGCACGGCCGTACCATCCTTTTCTCGAAGCAGTTCAGGCCATTTCTGAAACGCTATAACTTCGTTATTGATAAAACTAGAAGCCTGAATTTTTACTAACCAAGTAGGCATTGTATAGACTCGGTATATGTAAAATTTCATTAAATTTGAACCAGTAGTTAGAGAATTATAACTAGTCAAAATTTCTTAATTTTGTCACTCCCTGACTGACCGATCATCAAAACCCTGAGGCACTTCTAGCAGATATAGAAACTTCAAATTTGGAATACAATTATTGTTTAGTATATAAATCAAGGAAAAATTAAAATATTTTACAATTTCGGTCCAGTTTTCGAGATACACCAACTGCATAAATAACTTTGTAATCCCATATAAACATATAGTATTACAAAGTTACATTTGCAGTGAATGAATCAGTGTACCTATATATGTATAATGGAATAATAGGTGTAAATAGCTACCTAGATATAACTATCTACAAAAATAAATGAGATGCCATCAAAAACATAACTTGTAAAAAAAGCCAAGTCTCTCAACTCAGTTCTTCTACCGTAAAAAGTTGTGAGATCCATGTAATACCAAGTCGGTTAATTTATTCAGTCCATAAATTGATACATAGATTGACTTGACAATCGCACTACACAATCTAATTTAATATAATATGTATTACTTGTGAGATATATTGTGTTTTCATGCGATTGCCAAGTCAATCTATGTATCAATTTATGGACTGAATAAATTAACCGACGTGGTATTACATGGATCTCACAACTTTTTACGGTAGAAGAACTGAGTTGCGAGACTTGGCTTTTTTTACAAGTTATGTTTTTGATGGCATACGTTTTATAAGGAAGGTTAGAGACTCGCTTATATAAGTGGGTGCCAATTACGAACTGTTATTATAATGTCGTCAGTCACTTCATTTTTATAAAAAAGTAAAAAAGCAAGTAATTTTTTTATAAATATGTTAAAAATCCTGATACAATTTGTCTCTTGTGTAGTATCGCAGTTTTATAGACTACTCACCAGAAGATCGTCGAGCATATTATGTAACGTTTCACAAAACGGCTTTTCTACTAAGCAGTACGTAATGTTTTCTTAAATTACTACTACTAAAATTTCGTTAACTATGACATCAGGACGTCACACACCTCAGTGAAACGGGGGGCGTAACCATGGGTACTGTAAAGCGCCCGAAACAACGGGAATTACGAAAATTAAAATTAAACGCGACAAAATCCGTAAAATTAACTTTATTCTAAGTAGATTAACGCTATTAATTGATTGTTCTTATTAATTCAACTTTGACATAAAAGGGTTTCATAACTTATATTTTTTAGTTATATTATTTGCACCGCTATTAGCACCGCTATCGATTTATGCAATGATGTACGCAGTTGTTTGCAAAACCCACACGAACCACCCACACAGGGTTCAATCTCAAACAAAAGAAATACATTATTATTTTCAAGTCGATTAATGCATTTTCATCAGTTTTCTTTAAAATTTATAACGAAAGTTTTTGTGTATATTAATTTTTCTCTGAGTTTAGGTTTTTTATACCGCCCCATCTCTACGCACAACACCGTTTATACAAATGGATATGTAGATTAACATAAAATGCATGTACCTTATCAGTAAAAATAAAGAGCTAGAATTTTTTAACCTTTTATTGAAATACAAATTAAGAAGGTAGCTACTTCCCTCTGTAACATTTCTGAAATTACCTAATATTTTTAAAATTTATCATAAGTTCGTTCCTTCGTTAATAAAGTAAAAAGCATTACTTTTCAATGTATAAATTTGTTTCCGCTATTCCGTTACGTAATAAAAGTAAAAAATAAATCTAGCAAAAACTTTTTTAAAATCTGTATTTTAAAAACTCTTCGTAGACCTTCGCTTTGTAGGGGTCGCATTTTTATTACTTCATTTGTAGTGATTTCTCCATTTGCTAATTAGCATTTGTTGGCATATTTTATAAAAACTGTTTGAGTAAATAAAATTTCAAAGTAAAAATATATGCGCAAAATGCATTGATAGAATTTGTACGTGAGTATAGAAATCTAGACTTTATGAAATCTAATGAAATCGAATACCATGATGTTATTTTTACATTTAAAACTTTTCAGTTCATTGTGTCTGTAAGAACATAATCCGGCATACGTATTATTTTAGTTTCAACCCCTGTGCTACAATAGATCTAATGTAATTATCCTGTAGATTATATAGCCACTAGTATTGAAAATTAACTCATCAAATCCGACGATAACAAGAGAAAATTTTGTAACAGTTTAACACAGCAAGTGGTCGCTTTGAAAGAAATCAGGCTGCAAGAGGACGAGGGCGCGCCGTTCACCGCCATACGGGAGGCGTCGCTTCTCAAGGAGCTGAAGCATGCGAATATTGTTACGTTGCATGACATTGTGCATACGAGAGAGACGCTAACGTTTGTGTTCGAGTTTGTGGTTAGTGATTTTTTTTTTACATGTAACATGTGTTGTTTCTGATCTGATTTCTGTTCTTTATATTGCAAAGCAAACGTGTTCACACCGTAAATATTTGTAAAAGGCTAAATTTAAAAAAGAGCTGCTTACTGAAACTGTTGTGACCGATTTGCAAATTGCTAAGAAAGCTGTAATGACTCCGATAGAATAGAATATAATAGAATTTTTTTAATTCAATATAGATTATTACATAATACTTATTCAAAGCCATTTTTTTATTTACCACTGGTTCGGTTCACAACAATTTTTACATAGCGTTATCAATGTTCAGCACCGTTTCACACCAGTGGTAGAAAAAATTGTAAAAGTTGTTGGTAATGCTAAAGATTTGCGTACGGCGCGTGGTGCGCGTACGGTGCTGAGAAATGTGCGTTCACCTTTAAACATAACGTACTTCAATTCCTATCTAAACATAATTGACAAGTGAAGCTGGCTGCCTGGATCGCTCGCTAAGACGAGACTAGGCCGAAACGCATATAATATCTTATTTGCTTTTAGTATTTGACTGATTTTAAAGATAACATGTGTGGAGTGGGCTAAGACCACGCTGGCCTTTTTATACTTGTAATTAATATTGCAATTCAGTCCTCCGATATCACAACATTAGGTGGGCGGAGTATTATCATATCACTCACATAATCTATCATAGTTGTGTAGGAACTCGTTGATAAAGCCGGGGTAGCTTATCCCATATGATTATAATCCAGTGATATCAAATTAGTAAATAGAGAACTAAATTGGCAAATATTGAGGCCACTTTATCTATATAAACTGAAATACGTTTAAAAAAAGTCCCGCTGGGTTTCTTGCTGAGTTCCCAGGACAGAGGTATATTCCGAACCAGTGGTAAATAAAAAATGACTTTCAATAAGTATTATGTAATAATCAATATTGAATAAAAATCATTCTATTCTAAAATATTTCTTATATTGTTCTTGAAAATAATTAAAATCGGTCTAGTTTTAACGAGGAAGCAAGAGTGAATGCGGGATGACGATTCTGTCAATTTTCCATAGGTTTAATCCACCTGAGGTGCAGGCTCTCTCGGTTGTCTAACTTGGTCTTTCGCGTACATCGCGACTGCAAAACCTATCCTTCAAATTTTTACATCCTCGATATTTTCTTAACGGTTCTGAATTCTGTATCGGTTTTTTTAATTTTATGTACTTTTTTATGCTAAACAAAAAATGTATGAAATTTATACCAACTAATAAATCGCCATTTGTTTCATAGGACACGGACTTATCACAGTACATGGAAAGGCATCCAGGCGGTCTCAATCACCACAACGTGCGGTTATTTATGTTTCAATTGCTACGCGGTCTCTCCTACTGCCATCGAAGACGAATATTACACAGGTATCATCAATATATTAATTTATTTCAAATAGTGTTATAGGGTTATGATTTTGGTAACAGTAGTGGTAGTACCTTAGTATTAACATTAATATAAGTCTTTAAGCAAAACAACTAAATTTATTGTAGTAATTCACAAATGTCGCGTTTATATTTGACTTATCTCTCTTAGGCCAAATCCAAAAATTATTACCTCGCTTCTGAATTAACTAAATATCAAATATTATTAATCTATACAAATAAATATAATTGAAGTGTCTGTTTGTAATGTCAAAATAACAGCTTTTTACTAAATGCATATGAAACTTAATACCGTACATATAACAAAAACACAATTTTTAAAAAAAAGTTCTGTCTGTCTCTTTGTTCCGGCTAATCTCCGAAACGGCTGGATCGATTTCTACGGGAATTTCACTAGCAGATAGCTGATGTTATAAGGAGTAACTTAGGCTACTTATAAATATAAGTAGCCTAAGTTAGCCCTTATGTTGCACGAAACCCTAATTCTTTTTCTAAAATTAGAAAAAAGAATTAAGATTCCGTGCAACATAATTAAAACCGAAAATTACACGCGGGCGAAGTCGCAGGGAACAGCTAGTTTAAAATAAAATGAGTTGACTGTAGTGGACTTTTTGCAGTCACTATTTGTAAATTTGAATTTGAATTTTATGTAAGGATTATTTTATAACAAAAAATATAAATTAAAATAGACTTATTCAAAGTGTTTTAAATAATATGTGAGCATAAAGTGGTATTTTTGTAACAGAGACGTCAAACCGCAAAATCTACTAATAAGCTCTCACGGCGAGCTGAAGTTGGCAGACTTCGGGCTAGCTCGAGCGAAATCTGTCCCAAGTCACACGTACTCACACGAAGTTGTTACGCTGTGGTACAGGCCGCCAGGTTTGTTATTTTTTATTATTTATATTGTTATAAGATGGGCCACATCTACTGCGTAATTTGTCTCACATCGTATTATGTTTAAATAGTTAATAATATTATTTTAATTAAATTTATATAGCTCATCATTCATCATCATTACAGCCCTTCACAAGTTCACTGCTGAACATAGGCCACAACCAAGGAATGCCACAAAACACGGTCCTGAGCCACTTGCATCCATCGACTTCCTGTATGTCTTACCAGGTCGTCACTCCATCTAGTGGGGAGTCGCCCTACTTTTTGCCTACCGGTACGAGGCCGCCACTCGAGAAACTTTTTTCCCAATCTGCTGTCAGTTCTTCGAGCTATATGGTCAGCCCATTGCCACTTTAGCTTACTAATCCGCTGGGCTACGTCGGTCACTCTGGTTCTACTGCAGATATCCTCATTTCTAAATTTAACACACAGAGAAACCCCGTATGTAGACATCTCCATAGCTCGCTAAGCGACCTTGAGCTTTCTTAGGCCGCGTTCCGACGATACGCACCCGCTACGCGTACGCCACGCACGTCAGAACCCGCGTCTAACTCGCTTTGAAATTTGTTGCGTATAATTTGAGTCTATGACAAATGAAAATAATTTAAAATTAAAAATTTTGTACAGCCGACTTCAATATAAGTTATTTAAGAATAATTCAAAAAATATTGGTCTGACCTTGATCAAATTCATATGGGATCACACGAGAACTATCAGCTTTCATATAAAAAAGAATCATCGAAATCGGTTCAACCAGTACAAAGTTATGAGCTAACACACATAAAAAAACATACAGTCGAATTGAGTACCGTCTCCTTTTTGGAAGTCGGCAGAAAAATGAAATTGTATAAAGAGCGCGGGCGTAGGGCGTAGCGGGGCGGATGCAGAGCGTGTGCGGTTGAACGTCGATAAATGCAATTTCAGATTTATTGATTTGCCATAAGACTCAAATTATATGCAACAAATTTCAAAGCGAGTTAGACGCGGGTGCTGACGCGCGTGGCGTGCGCGTAGCGGGTGCGTGTCGTTGGAACGCGGCCTTATACGGAGAGCACTGAAGGACCACGTCTCAGTTCCATAGGTGATCACTGGCAACACGCACTGGTTGTACAATTTTGTTTTCCATTTTTGAGGTATACCTGATGAGAAGGTGTGCCGCAATTTCCCGAACGCTGCCCAGCCGAGTTAAATCCGTCGATATTGACCTTTCGGTACAAGTTGGACTTACCTAGTCGGACTATTTGTCCCAGCACAACAACTTCAAGCTTAGTGTTTAGTGTTGGGTGCACTAAGCTCAAAGTTGAAACAACAAACAAAGATCATGTAAACGTGACAAGGACGTTATACATGATCTTTGTTTTGTCCATGTTCATCTTAAGGCCTATCCTGTAGACTCTGTGGACTCTCTCTCCTATATCTGTAGACTCTGTGGGCCTGTTCATACATGTTCGTTGATCGTTTGTATTTTTTAAATAAAGAAAAATAAATGGGGTTGTTATAAACTTATTTGCTTAATTCCGCGTAAAGAAAGAAATAAAATGATGTGTCTTGCCCAGTTTTAAGGGGACCTCCCATCCTCCCTCAAGACTCTGCGGAAGCCTGCCGCTCCGCAGAGTCTACTTCACCTGAGGATGCCTCGTGTGGAGGCGAAACACGTGTCGTATTTTCGATAGTGGTTTTTCGTGCCTAGTGTGGTGGTGCTGGGTATGGTAGTGCTGATATTGACGGCGACGGATATAGTGCGCGCGATTGAGGGAGGGTGGGAGGTCCCCTTAAAACTGGGCAGTACATATCATTTTCCTTCTTTCTTTACGCGGAATTAAGCAAATTAGTTTATAACAATCCCATTATAATGGATTTCCGCAACGTAACGCCTCATTCTATTAATTATATAAAGAAAATTGTCTGTTTAGATGTGCTGCTAGGTAGCACGGAGTATTCGACGTCTTTAGACATGTGGGGAGTTGGCTGTATATTTGTGGAGATGTTGTGCGGTGTACCCACCTTTCCTGGCGTCCGGGATACACACGATCAACTTGAAAAAATATTTAAGGTAAGTTTTGTGTTTTAATTTTTAACTCGTTTAAATGTCGATCAAGACTAATTGCTTGTATTACTTATACATTTCTAGAAAAAATCGATGATTTTGGAGAAAAAAATATATAAACGATAGCGCTAGCTGTCGTTTCAAAAGAATGTATTAACCTTTGGTGTAATGGGTGTGTTGTGATAATTTTAACAATAGAATGTATGAATATATAGTATGATCGAATGAAATAAAATTTTAAAGACAATTTTGATTAAATTTCGATTAAATTCATGATCAGTCTCTCAAAATGAAAAAATATTGTTTTTTTTATAGGAGAGTGGGCAAACGATCATGCGGCTCACCTGATGGTAAGTGACTACCGCCGCCCATGAACAACTGCAACACCAGGGAGGGAATTGCAGATGCGTTGCCGGCCTTTTAAAAAGGAGTACGCTCTTTTCTTGAAGGTCCCTAAGTCGTATCGGTACGGAAAAATCGCTGATGGTAATCGATTCCACAAGGAAGTCGTGCGAGGAAGAAAACATCTTCTAAATCGCACAGTGGTGGACCGCCAATCATCCAGATGGTGTGGATGGTATCGGGAGTTCTGCCGCGATGTGCGTTCGTGAAATTTGGCGGCTGGGATTAATCCGAACAATTCCTCAGAGCACTCCCCATGGTAGATGCGAAAGAAAATGCAAAGAGATGCAACATCTCTTCGCAGCGCCAATGAGTCGAGCCGATCGGAAAGGATTATTAGGTAGATAAATAAAATTTCAGCTCTTTGGCTTACTGCAACACGTTACGTATGTTACTGTCGTGTGGGTGGCGGTGCTTGAGAATTTGCCACCGCAATACGTCTCGCGCGTGTCGTAAAAGGATATGTAAGACATATTTACCGTGCCAGCTATTTGCGCGCGCCCCCGCCTGCATCACGCAGGTTTTGTTCTGAATTGCCGGTTTTAATAGTATACATAGAAGTGCTTAGGGAAAGTCTTTAGTCTAAACTTACTTCTTTCTATACGTGGTAGAGCCATGCTGCAGCTATATTAGTAGTATAGTTGTAGCAGGAATGGGTCGGCTCGACCGGGGAAGGACCACGCTCTCACAGAATACCAGCGTTAAATAGCAGCTTAACACTGATGTGTTTCGTATGGTGAGTGTAGAGAAACGGAGACTCTTTTTACTGGAAAAGAGGCATTCTATCTTAGTCCTCACGAGTGACAACGCATCTGTATTTTGATTCGCAAACGAGGATAAATGTAGATGTCTATGGGCCACAGCAACCACTTACCATCAGGTGGACTGTGTGCTCGTTTGTCACCCTACCCTTTAAAAAAACTAATAAATAATATTGTCGTGCACGCTTCAATACCTGAGACCACTTGAATAGCGTGCGAGGTGTGGTTTTTTTTATAGGATAAGGGTGACAAACGAGCACACAGTCTCGAGCACACTTACCTGATGGTAAGTGGTTGCTGCGGCCAATAGACATCTACATCTAACTCGATTACGAATTTAAATATAGATGCGTTGTCATCCGTGAGGACTAAGGCTCGTATTAATAAACATTACTTAGCTCAAGTACACGCACTTGAGTACAATCTTGAGGTTATCATTTTATTAATAAACATATTTTAAGATGCGGTTTAGGTTTACGATATCAGCTGAGTGCCACACTGATTAATAAACGAAACTCGATTCGCAAGTATGTGTACTTGACTGCAAGTCACAGAACAGTATTCCTAATTACAGCATTTTGAGATACTGTTTTTATGTGTTTATTAATTAGCAATGATCTTGAGACGCTGATATCGTAATGAGGGCGTATCAAATGATTATGCACTTGAGTTCGTCGTTGAGTTACTTTTATTAATACGGGTCTAAGATAGGTTGCCTTGTTTTCAATAAAAAGGGTCTCCGGTTCTCTACACTCACCATACGAAATACAGACGTTATGAAGCTATTTTACACTGGTATTCTGTGATAGCGTGGTCCTTCCTCGGTCGAGTGGATTCATTCGTGCTACAACTATAGTAGTAATATAGCTGCGGCATGGCTGTAGCCTGTAGTGCGTATAAAAGGCGTGGCGTGCGTGCGCAGGTGGTGGGCACGCCGACGGAGGAGAGCTGGCCGGGCGTGTCGCGGCTGGCGGCGCTGCGCGAGCACGTGGCGCGCTGGGGCGCGGCGCCGGCGCGCGCGCTGGGCGCCGCCTGGCCGCGCCTGCGCGACGCGGGCCGCGACGCCGAGCGCCTGGCCGCCGCGCTGCTGCAGCCCGAGCCCGCGCGCCGCCTGCCCGCCATGCGCGCCGCCAACCACCCCTACTTCGCGCCGCTGCCGCCGCGCTGCCGCGACCTGCCCGACGGTGAGCCACACACTACACACTGCACACACTGTACACATTGTACACACGCCCGCGCACCCCTGCATTCGTGCATTCGTGCGTGACTTGCCCCAAAGCGAGTCGCTCACCGGGCATGCGACTTTATCGAAACCACACGTCGCATGCTACCAACCGGCGCCCCTACTGTGTATATGCTCGACAGTGAGTCACACCTAGTGTCGCGTCGCACGTGTGTGAATATACACATGTACAGTCGCATTAATGCGGCTTACGCCCGAACACAACTGGCTACGTGCGCGATTTTCCTTACAGTGCGTCACCAAGTGCGTACAAGTGTACAGAATTCTGCGCGTCACCTGCTACTAAATATACAAAAAGTTACCCTTCTGCAACCCTTCTACAAGCGTGCAGGACCTGCCCAGCGGTGAGTCTCACCGAACGTGCAAGTTTACAGAACCCGTGCGTCATCTACTCCCACAACAAATCTATATTACGATGAAAAAGTTCATTCATTCATTCATTACAGCCTATTAGCTATTAGCCCTCCCCCAATAAATATTACCAATCACGCGCCTGATTTGTCCTATTTAATTTAGATTTATTTGTAGATACATTTATTGACATACCTTTAAATAAGAGATAAAAGATAGAAAAAAAATGTTAGAAAGAAATGTTAGTCTTTTTTAATCAAAATATTTTGTTGCAGAAGTGTCCATCTTCACAGTGGAGGGTATTTGCCTGCACCCGGAGACGCGACACGTCTCCATCAAGTGAACGCCACCGACGCGAACTGTTTAGTTGAATCTGTTACTCTTGTTCCTTTGTACGTACACGCACGCACCGCGTTCGTACGGACGTCAGACGCGGACCTTATTAGTTAGTACGTTTAATTCCTATAGTCTTAATGGGGGACAGTCGAAATCCGCTTGGAACGTTTCGGTGGACCAAAATTTCGTGATAGTACCATCGTCTAGTTTAAATCAACGGGCATCCAATGCCGGTTTCAGTCTTCAGTTGTTCGTCATTTGTTTTGTCCATCCGTCGACTGCTTTCGACTTTAATATTATATTAGCGCTTGTTAAGCTTCTAACGTAATATCCATCCATATAATTCAATTATTCTATGGTGACAAGGTAAACTGATAGGTATCGATTGTACGATTTATATGTAATAAATATATATATGAACAGAGCAGTGTGCCATGTATATCTATAATCGAAGAGATTGACGAGTTATTTTAAAAGATTTTTATGCTGGATATATGCTCATAATTTGGTAAAAATTTTGAAGATGTTTATTTATACTAAGCGTTAACAATACGAAGTGAACTCTGATACATTACGTGACGTGATCGTTTCTATGGTGATAACTTAACCTACATCTTAATAGGCCTGTCTGAATAGAAAGTAGAACTAGTCTGTTCGGCGAGAGTTGATAAATATTATGAAAATGTCTCGCAATAGCGACTGTCGCTTAAGTATTGCAATATGTGTGATGAGTGTCGCTAATAGCCGAAAGCACAGAGTTTTGTGGTACAAGGTTTGCAGCTGTGGTCAAGCGCGGGGCAGCAAAAATAATTAGCGGGCCTTAATTCTAATTTTTATCAACTTTCGCCGAACAGCTTTAGGTTACACATATAGTTCTTGTCTTTGAACTAAATCTTATGCACACATTCCTTCCACGGTGCTCAAACAGATTTTTTGTGGCGATTTTTATAAGCTCTGTCGTAACCATTTTGCACCGCTTGCACTGTATCAACAATATTGCAGCGCCTTTATTATTTATTTGTGAAGCGAGTGATGGATCGCTACCAGTGATAGGATGCGAATTGAACCGATACGTCTTAACGAACAGATCTCAAATTTATGAAGTGTGGGACCGTCCTGCTGTATATTATACGTGATAGGAAATTCGATGAATTTTAAGTAAACTACGATTAATCTAATCTGAATGTACGAAAGAAGGGTAGTGTAGAATCGAGTTAGACTTCGTCTAGCCCAAATACTAGTAAATTAACCAGTTAGTTAATTTTTAGTGGTCCCTCACGATAATAAGGTTAGGGGTGCAGTTTAAGTAGATGACCGGCGCATTGGCAACTTGAAATTGTCTTGTTAGGCCGCGTTCTCATATTGTGTAAAGTTTGCGACTGACTGCCTGTTTTCTGTGAAGTTGCAAACTGGTGTCAATATCGAACTCCACCGAGAAGCTTACTCAGACAAAATTGTCAGCCGCAAGCTAGACGCTAGATGAGACTGTGCCCTTATTACAGTTTTCGAAGCGATTTTCTTAAATCGTCTTGCGTTTGTGTGATTTTTTTATAAAAATAGACATTCATAATATTATAATTAGAAACGATAACACCAATTTGTGCCAATGAAATAGAAATATTCGAGAATATATTTTTTCGACCAAGACGATTTTGTAAACGCTTCTTCAGTCAATTTCTATTTTTACGATTGCCTAAAGAAATATTAATACAACAAAAAGGTCAAGTAGATTAGCTCGAGAACAATGTTTTTCATAAATATCAAGTTATTGCTAGCAGAACAATTACATAATTCAAGTAAATCCTTCATTAACAGATATGTTTTAGAAACACTTTTTAATCTCCTAAAATTTGAAACTGTATGCTTCAGTTTGAAGTATAAAATTGACTTTTAAAAAGCTTTAATGACCTTTTCTTTTCTAAGCCTACAGCCAATTGGAATATAAATATATTTATTTTGTAGCAGATTGAAGTTAACACAGTTATGAGTTAAAATAAAAGTAATTCGAAAAACAAAACTATCAAAGGATACTTAGCAGGGTTCGCTAAAATCTGATGTTTATAATAAATATCAAACGATCTATTCAATTGTATATAATATTATGATTTGCACCTAAACACTGATCAATAGCGAACCTTGATAAATACATCCCATAATTCTTTATAACTAATGATATTTTTTACTATATTTTATTTGAAAAAAGAAAACACGTATAAAAGGTTCGAAATTTACTGCCGATAATTCAGGTGATATCACCTGTTTTTTGTTATATACATAATAAAATAAACAGGTGCGTCGAGTTGACAGTGTGCCTGGAAGAAGTGTAGCGAGTGTAGTCCTCCTTAGCGTAGTATAAATATACAGAGCTTTAGAGACATTTACATGGAGTTGTGGGGACGTGACACGGGAAATGCTTAAAATTGTTATATTAGCAGGTTCTATTTTATAATATCTTGTAGTGTTATTTTTTTAGACGTAAATGGAATAAGTTATTTTTTTAATTTCTCTTGATTTTTGCTTAAGTGATGTCATGTATAAAGTATTAGTATTAAAATCACGTTACTCAATCTAATTCGCAATCTGTGTTTAATCAAATTATTTTTCAAAATAAAAAAAAGTCACAAAAACCGTGTCTGGCCCCCTTCCTCCTCTATTGTAGTTAAATTGTAATTCGGTTACGAACACCAAATTAGTAAGTATATGTAAATTGTGACGTTTTCGAAACGCAATACTTTAGTGTGTATGATTTGTTGATTATGTCGTAAGTATAACGAATGGAGAGAAAGAAAATAATTCACCCGTTGAGTGAGGCACTGAGCGCGGCAGCGCGATGTAACATACGTGTAAATTGCTAGGAGTTTATGTGGAGCATTTATGTAGGAGGAAATAACGTTGTAGAGGTACACGTTAATTTGCATTTCTTTTTGTAATACGAGAAACTGATATATTAACACATTTGTTGCGAATGTAAAAGTCGTGTAAATAGGTATGAATAGTTTCAATTTTGTTTGATAATCTTCAGTCGCATACAAGTTGCCATTGCTAATTTGTACGTTTTCCAAAGTGCTCACAGCAACACTTGTCACGCAGTGTCAAATGTCACAAGTCAAATCTGACAGTTGACGGCTGTCATTTTAATGCTGTACGCACGGAAGCTTACATGAGATTTTTTTAAGTTTATTAATGTAGTACGGTATCTTATGTTTTATTAACTTGACTATTTTTTATATCATGAAATTGTTCTGCCGCTGATTTAGTTATGAATCTTTTTATTATCGTGTAAACAATGTGCTTTTTAATCATTTAAAGAAATGTAAATACGATATTTGAACTGATAATAATAAAAAAATATTTCTTAATTTCATGTTGTGTTTATTTTTAATACCTAAACTATCCTAATATTGAAAACAATTTTTCATTGTTAACGAAAACGAAAGAAGTTTATTCCCTTTTCTAGTCACTCTGGGCATATTACGTGGTTGGGTATATTATATTATATGGCTTAATGGGTCTACTACGTCGAATGTTCATGGTAATTTTTTGTAAAATGAGGAAAATATTCGTTTTCAGATGAGCAGTTTGCACTTCGTGCGGTGGGAATCACTCTGCAACTGCCTTAGGTTTTTTATTTTGGAACCTAAAATAAGCTATTATTACAAAAACAAAATTGGCGTGTAATCATCTATTCTCACGGAGCAATTTGCTTCATGTCTATTCTGATTCATTTACACAGTACGGAAAAATCAAAGTAGTCTGTACGTACACGATTAATTAACTTATTTTTATATATTCGACGTTTCGGGTATTTCGTAACACCCATGGTGACGGAGGAACAGAGGTGTTCTGTCTCAACGTCACAGTTAACCACGACTGCTTTTCACCCAAACATTTAAAATCAACTTGAAAATTTGAAGTACATTTGCATGTTATTGACGAATTCTTCGTAAACACCATAAAGGGAGAAACAAGAAATAATCAGTTTTCCCCAGGCTTGCCTATCCAGGTTTACTACGGTCTCTCGTTATAACACTTTGTAATCAACATGAGTAAATGCGTAAATTGTTTGGAAAATCCAACAGTGCACACCTCATGAGCGTTTCATTTAATTTAATTAAAAAGAAAATTGTATTCCTGACTTTTAAAATATATTATTTGTTTGTTTAAAATTTAGAGCTCTAATATATTAACAGGTGGAGTGTCACCTACAGGGAAATAAATTAAAAACGTTTACCAAAATAAATCGATTACACAAAGTATAAAATCGATGTAGGCTGTATGGTGTATTTGTCCTTTTTCTATCCAGGGTCTAAAAAAATATGAAAGCGCCTTTAAATTTTTAATAGCAATAAAACTTATAAAAGTTGAAAACAAACGACGTTGCACTATTGATATGAAATAGGGAACCAGTTGATGTGGCAGAGCCGCAGATTCTCCCTCTGCGTACCGCCCCATATGCCTGCTGGACGAGATTGGCAAATTGTTCGAGAGGATAGTTGCTACTCGGCTCAGCGGGCATCTGTTGCGCGTCGGTCCCGATTTATCTGACAGCCAGTTTGGGTTCCGACGGGAGCGTTCCACAATAGATGCGATTATGCGCGTCCGCTCCCTGTCGGAACAAACAGTATCACAGGGTGGCGTGGCGTTGGCGATAAGTCTTGATATCGTCAACGCCTTTAACTCTCTACCCTGGGATGCAATCAGGAGGGCACTGGCACATCATCAAGTGCCCCCCTGCCTGCAAGGTATTATTGGGGACTACCTGCGCGACAGGTACATTATGTACATGGGGAAAGATGGTAGAAAGATTCGGAGGGAGATCAGCCGTGGGGTTCCACAGGGCTCGGTGCTGGGTCCATTACTGTGGAACCTCGCGTACGATGCGGTTCTGCGAGTCGACCTTCCCGCTGGCGTAAATATCGTGTGCTATGCCGACGACACCTTGGTGATCGCCAGCGGGATAACTTTCGAGAGGGCCAAGGAGCTCGCCGAACTTGGGGTGGAAGTCGCCGTCGCCAAAATCCACGAGTTGGGTTTAGAAATAGCGCCTCACAAGACCGAGGCTCTATGGTTCCATAAATTACCACGGGGCAGGGAACCACCCGACTCGTGCGTCCGCGTGGGTGGGTCCGAAGTCAGAGTGGGGAGGTACATGAAGTACCTAAGCCTCCTCCTTGACAGTCGCTGGGGCTTCGAAGAACATTTCGAGCGCCTAGTCCCCCGGATCGAAAGGGTGGCGGGTGCAATGCATAGACTGCTGCCCAATCTAGGGGGACCGACGGAGGAAGTACGTCGCCTCTATGCGGGAGTTATACGGTCCGTAGCTCTGTATGGAGCGCCTGTATGGGCAAAAAGGCTGGCCATCCGACGCTGTAGAACTAAAATTTACAGTGTCCAGCGGAGGATGGCCATACGGATCGTACGAGGATACCGCACTATATCCTTTGAGGCGGCGACAATCCTGGCTCGCTTTCCACCACTAGATATACTGGCGGAGATGGATGCGAGGGTGTATGACCGAATCCGTGCCCTCCGCCAGAGCGGTGGTAGTGAGCCAGAAGAGGCGCTCGGATCAATTAAACGGCAGGAACGACAAAACGCCCTGGCGACATGGCGCACTCGACTCGAGGAGCGCTATGAACACAAACGCGTCATTGGAGCAATCCTGCCGGTCTTCGAAGCCTGGATGCAGCGACGAGCAGGAAGACTCACCTACAGACTTACACAGATAATTACCGGGCATGGGTGCTTCGGTGATTATCTGTGTAAGATCGGACGCGAGGCGACGGCGAACTGCTTCCACTGTGGTGGACGGGACCAGGACTCCGCTTCCCATACGGTTGGAGTTTGCCCAGCGTGGGAACGGGAGTGGACAATTCTGGTGAATCGCATTGGACGGAACCTCTCCCTGCCAGCAATCGTGTCGGCGATGCTGAGCGGGGATTCGGCGTGGAGGGCCGTAGCCACCTTCTGTGAATCTGTTATGATTCAGAAGGAGGCTTCTGAGCGGGATCGGGAGAGGGCGGATCCCGCGCGGAGACGACGTCGCCAAGGCGTTCGTCACGGCCCTCCTCTTGAAAACGGTGTTCCCCTACCAGAAACGGGGCCTCCGGGGTTACAGACGCTCGGGGCGAGGGCCTCGAACGTCTAGTAATGTAACCCCCGAGGAGGACGATGACTCGGAAGTGGTCTCGAGACATCGTGATAGCACTGCGAGGGTGCTGGGGGCAGCAATTACTGTCCCCGGGACGTGCTATAAGCGTAGCAAAGCGATGGAGGGGCCCCGGTTGCGTTCCGAACGGAGATCCCGGGACCCCTCGTATACGCTGATGGTGACCACCGTGGGGTTTTAGCCGGTATGAGTCCGGCATAACCTTTTCGTTGCCCCCGCAGCGGAAGGTATCCATGAGGATTTCCCCACGTAAAAAAAAAAGGGAACCAGTTGATGTAATTATGAAGCTAATAAAAAACCCGGTCTCGATACGTCAATTTTTTCGAGTTATCGTGACCATACAAAATCAACATCCGGACGTCTACGTAAACATTTTTCAAAGTGGCTATATTAAATGATTTTTTAGAAAATATAACATGGATTAAAGAGCGTTTTACTCATATTATGGCAAAGTGCAAAATCATAGAGGCATTTTAAGAACACAAAATTGCTTGACCTTGACGTGTCGAGAGTAAAGTGCTACTCAAAATTAAAATCAAGTAAGTGACAAAATATTTTGTAATAAAAAGGAAAAGCCTACTTTACAGAACTAAAAAACAATAAAATAATTTCACATTCTGAAGTCCTTCCTAAGAAATACACAGGTTGTAGAAAAATTAAAGCCCGACTTCAAAAAGTGTAATTATTTTATTTTTACTGCTTTGAAATCGGCTTCTACTTTTTTATCGTTTTGAGTGGACTAAGGAATATCACAATCTCAATGCCGTCTAAATAGTTACATTAAAAAATTCATCTCCATTTTGCTCTTAAGTCTGAACCTACGACCATTAAAATTGGTTCGCAATTCTAACATACAAACAAAAAACATACAGTCGAATTGTAAACCTCCTTTTCTTAAAAGCTGGATAGCAAGAAAATTTTAAAAGATCACATTGATATGCTAACAATTAGCAATGCAGATTTTACCTCCTACCATTCAGGGAAGTGGGCCCGCTCGGTAGTGAGGCATGAATAAGTTATGAAAGTCAAGGTGGCCGTAACACGCTGAACTGTGAGCTTTTGACATAGTCTTCTAAGGCTCGGGTCGAATCGATAGAAATAAAGGTTGCTCGTGAAATATTTAAAACTAGGTCAGGTAGGTCATTTTCTTTTCCGTAATGCAACGAATTCCGTAACGCATATTAATTGTAGCATAAAGATAGTGCAAACCGGGTGCACCGGTTTATTTTAATATTATTATGGATATTTGCTACCTGTATATAAAGTATTATTTTGTATCTCCACTTTTGGTCTCGGCTCCGTTGAGGCCCGGTCATTTAATAGGCTTAGGTTTACATAGATATTTTTGTTATTGCATTGTGGTGTACCTACTACATTGTAAGCCTCTCTCCGCATACATAATAAAAATGTATCCGAAGAAGAGCCCGAGAACATACACAAACTATTGGAAAAAAAGGGGAAAACAAAAAATATTGGGTTTATTATTAATAATATTTTTTTTATAGGATAGGGTAACAAACGAGCACACAGTCCACCTGATGGTAAGTGGATGCTGTTGCCCATACATTTGTCCTCGATTAGGAATGAAAATGCAAAATGCGTTTTCACCCCTGAGGACTAAGATAGAATGCTTTGTTTCCAGTAAAAAGGGCCTCCGGTTCTCTACACTCACCATACGAAACAAAGCAGCATTAAGCTGCTATTTCACGCTACTATTCTGTGAGAGCGTGGTCCTTCCCCAGTCGTGCCGACCCATTCGTGCGACAACTATACTACTAATATAGCTGCAGCATGGCTCTACCACGTATACATTTTTCACCGATTCCCTGGGAACGGCTGAATTCTTATTTTATTATACGTAATAAAACATATCACACACAAGGATGGCTCAATATAGGTATGATATATTTAGACGTTCCAGTTGTTGGCTGGATCTTATCGTGAAGCGACAATTAAAAAAGAGAACCTAACCTAACAACAACGAAACAACAAAAATAGAACAAGAAAATAATATATTTAAAATTTAAAAAAGATATTTATAATTTTATATAAAAAAATGAAGTATGATGATGGTGATGGGTGATGTGAATTACAATTAAATAGAAAATAAAGATAGATGAATATTGAAGCGGAGCCTGAAGGTCAAAGTGGCACATTCTGCGCTTGGAGTAGGAGCACACGCTGAGCTTGGAGTCTCGCAGCGCCTGGAGCAAGCACGCACAGTGGCTAAAGATCGCACGGGCACTAGTAGGTGTAGGCGCAGGCGACGACTCCAGATGAAGGCAAAGGCTTGCAGGATCCCGGAGTAGTGCGGCCCTGCACTTGGAGTAGGCTAGGCGACGACTTCGGGTGAAGACAGAGGCTTGCAGGATCCCGGAGCAGTGCGGCCCCGTGCTTGGAGTAGGCTACGCCGACGACTTCAGGTGAAGACAGAGGCTTGCAGGATCCCGGAGCAGTGCGGCCCCGCGCTTGGAGTAGGCTACGCCAACGACTTCAGGTAAAGACAGAGGCTTGCAGGATCCCGGAGCAGTGCGGCCCCGCGCTTTGAGTAGACTAGGCGACGACTTCAGGTGAAGACCGAGGCTTGCAGGATCCCGGAGCAGTGTGGCCCCGCGCTTGGAGTAGACTAGGCGACGACTTCAGGTGAAGACCGAGGCTTGCAGGATCCCGGGGCAGTGCGGCCCCGCGCTTGGAGTAGACTAGGCGACGACTTCAGGTGAAGACCGAGGCTTGCAGGATCCCGGGGCAGTGCGGCCCCGGGATAAGGCCTTTAGGAGATGCTTCAAGTTTGGAAGCTGAAGCGAGACTTGCTGTATTGACCAATGATTCGGCTTTTATACATTTTTAGAGAGAACGGAAAATTATTTAAATTAAAAGCAAATTTTTGTAAATGGCCCAGAGCAAAAGAGTATTTATGTGGAAATATTGAAATAAAAACATCAGACCGGTAACGAATTTGAATAAAAATTGCCATGACAACCAAATAAATAACGATGTCAAAACATGTCAATTTTTGGTTTTAGGCTCGTACTTAAGAAACGGCAAGATTTAAGTAAGAAATGAGATATTATTGATATAGGAAAAAAGGTAGCGCAACAGCGCGCACGAAACCCGAAATTGCAGAGTTACGGAGAACTAAATAAAAGATCAAAAAAAGGTAGACTCTATTGACACCGATTTAAAAAGCGTGAAAGTACGAAGTGAAAATGACCTGTTATTGTGCTATTATGGTCCAAAAACGTTACAGGATCCTATGGAAATAAAGGTGATGCAAAAAGAAAATCAAAAACAGAATGGAAAAATAAATTTAAAATAGTGTAAAATGATATGTAAGTACCATAACACTACATTTTCCCCCCGACCCTGGAAAATTTTTGACTCATCAAAAATTTTGACATGTACATTCTAAAATAAACCATAAAAACACAGCTTTGCAGAAACAGACATCAACAGGCAAAATCAGATATACTATCTCTTACATTCATCATCTGCATTCAGGTAAGGGTGGAGTTCACATTCAATGACTACCACTCTAAAAGTGTGTTTTCGAAAGGACATTCAGGCTTATTTAAGGAGTTGTCATCCGCTCCTGCGTGGAGAAAAAAAATTAATTAAGGGAGTAGTCAGCCGCTCCCAAGTGAAGATAAAGATAAAGAAAATTAAGGGAGTAGTCAGCCGCTCCCAAGTGAAGATAAAGATAAAGAAAATTAAGCTTTAGTCGAAGAGACCGAAGACCATATCTTCATCGTCAGATTCTTCCTTCTAGGTCACTTTCTCTTCCTTCTTCTCCTCAGCTGCCGGCGCTGCAGCAGCGGCGACCGCGGCTACGGGCGCTGCTCCACCGACGGGCATGGTCGACAACTTCTCACGACCCTGCGCGATCAGCTCTTCAACACTCTTGTCATTGAGTTCCGAGATGACCTTCTTCAGTTTCTCGGAGTCTGCCTCAATACCCACAGAGCTGAGGATCCTCTCAACGTCAGCAGCGCCTGGCCTGCAGGATGCGCCTGGCCTGCAGGATCCCGGGGCAGTGCGGCCCCGGGATAAGGCCTTTAGGAGATGCTTCAAGTTTGGAAGCTGAAGCGAGACTGTCTGTATTGACCAATGATTCGGCTTTTATACCTTTTTAGAGAGAACGGAAAATTATTTAAATTAAAAGCAAATTTTTGTAAATGGCCCAGAGCAAAAGAGTATTTATGTGGAAATATTGAAATAAAAACATCAGACCGGTAACGAATTTGAATAAAAATTGCCATGACAACCAAATAAATAACGATGTCAAAACATGTCAATTTTTGGTTTTAGGCTTATACTTAAGAAACGGCAAGATTTAAGTAAGAAATGAGATATTATTGATATAGGAAAAAAGGTAGCGCAACAGCGCGCACGAAACCCGAAATTGCAGAGTTACGGAGAACTAAATAAAAGATCAAAAAAAGGTAGACTCTATTGACACCGATTTAAAAAGCGTGAAAGTACGAAGTGAAAATGACCTGTTATTGTGCTATTATGGTCCAAAAACGTTACAGGATCCTATGGAAATAAAGGTGATGCAAAAAGAAAATCAAAAACAGAATGGAAAAATAAATTTTATACAGTGGAAAATGATATGTACGTACCATAACACTACAATCTGTAAGTTTAAGATAATTGTGTTTAGTGATTATAATAAAAAACTTTTCAATAACGTCATTATTTCAGAAAAGTAAGTAAGCATTTTATTTGTTAATGCAACGGGTCCTATTCCCACTCGCACTACTATGTATTCTTTAAATTGGCCATGGTTAAGAATACGTTTTCTTATAGAATAGGGGGGGGGGGGGGGGGCAAATCAGCATGCAGCTCACAACGACAAAACCAAAGTAGTTGCAGGAGCTTTGTCGGTCTTTTAAAAGCAAGTAAACTTATTTTTGGAATATCCCTGAGACGTATCGGTGCGTGCCAAAAAGTGGAGATACATTATCTCCACTTTTTGGTCTCGGGTCTGCTGGGGCCCGATCATTTAATGTCCCCATGTACGACATAGGTCCAAAATGCAACAACATGGCTTTTCGAGAATTTTACTATACTTTAATTCCACATACATAATACGAAAGTATTCGAAGAAAAATCCTAGAATACACAAACTGGCAAATGGTAAAAAAGGGAAAGCATTAAAAATATTGGGCTATCAGGTAAGGATGCTCCATGGATGGGATACAGGTCTATTGAGGAGAGATTCAGGGCACCTGCTGTTATTGTGTTTCAATGGATGAAAGATGGTGACTTGCCACTATCTAAATAGGCACCTTTTACTGCAATCTTAATAATCTGCGAGGCACAATAGTTGTTTTCTACCAGGCGCTTGCATCTATCCCTTAGTAATAAAAGTTAACAATATTTTTTTTATAGGATAGGGTGACAAACGAGCACACAATCCACCTGATGATAAGTGGTTGCTGTGGCCCATAGCCATCTATATCTATCCTCGTTTGCGAATAAAATGCAGATGCGTTGTCAGCCGTGAGGACTAAAATGGAATGCCTCTGTTCCAGTAAAAAGGGTATCCGGTTCTCTACACTCACCAAAGGAAACACAGCAGCATTAAGCTGCTATTTTAGGCTGGTATTCTGTGAGAGCGTGGTCCTTCCCCGGTCGAGCCGACCCATTCGTACGTTACAACTATACTGTTAATACAGCTACAGCATGGCTCTACCATGTTTAAAATTGATAGTATGTGGTAGAGCTACAGCCACACGTCCAGTTATATTATGGTTGTAGCACGATTGGGTACGCGGTAAGCGTGAAATAGCAGCTTAATGCAATTAAAAAAAACAATTTAAACATAAATTATATAATATTACCTATATCAAAAACATTTAATATTATTTTATATAATTTACTTAAATTAGAAATACAATGTAGTCGAAATATTCTTTCTTTGTCATTATTTATCGCCAAAAATTCATTTAAAGTAAACATTTATTAATCAGGAATGTTTTAGGGTTTTCTTAGATTTTTTATATAATTCGGTAAATGGTTCTAAATCTTTATTGACATAACGTGGGGGCTTGTCGAAACTAAGTTTAATCTTGTGAAGGGCCTATATATCCAAGCTTAAATAATTTTCTATTATTTCTTTTAGTTATTGTAATAGATGAGTACAGTTTTGGGTGTTTCCTGACGAATTCACAAGACTCGAGGATTTTATGTTTAATGAAGTGAGGTTTATATGATTCCATTTGGTCTAAATTCGTTAATATTCGTAGACACTTATTTGTAATATAAATAATTTGTTTACATCACAAGAGTTTCCCCACAAGATGATACCATTGGAGAATACCGAATGAGCATGTTCCCACGGGAAGCCGCAAGGGCAATTTAAAAAGCTGTCACAAAACAAGTTGCAAGTTATTGGAGAGCGTAAATAAAAGAAGATTTTTTTATAACATTTTGTAAGTATGTTTCCAACTCAAATGTGTATCCAGGTCTATTCCTAATAAAGTAGCAGAGTTAACAGTTTCCATTTTTGTGTGTTTATAGCTATAAGATATTTGTCAAGCAGTTTTTTTGGTAGGGTTTAAATTGAATAATATTAGTTTTATCAAGTTTAAGTTAAAACTTAAGTAATTCTAGCCAGTTAGTAATTTTATCTAATGTATAGTTCAATTTTATAACTAAATCCGTGGAATTATCTGTAAAATTATTTATTTACGATTAACCCGCGAGCTACCGCGGCTCACTTGCCATATTGTCTTAATTGTAATTGTCTTCTAAAATCTTGAAACCACTCCGATTTAATGTAAAATAAAAAATTATATAAAACTTTTATATTTCTTTTATAAAAATTTTAATTTTATTACGAGATGTTGTGTTACCAAAGCGTTAAGGATTACACTTTTAGAAAGCTTTGATAATTCTTACATGTGCCGTATAAAACTTTTTAATCTTCCTGTTTCTTACGCGAGGATCCTCATTAAAAGACTCGGGAAGATAAATCTGGTTCAACATAAAAAGTTGCTTTGATATTGTAACTTAAAAAAGGCGCTTATTACACTTTGCAACATCTTCAATTTAAATTAAAAAGATACTCGTTTAGTATTGTGTAAAGTTATTTAATTGTTGTTGTGAAAAATGATCCCAAACATATTCAGTAAAAAAATTCAAATAAATTGATTTTTAACATATCAAATATCTATTATTATTTTAAGTGAATCTTTATGTAATTGTTTTTTTGGAAAGTGTTCTTATGATTTTAGATTTAAAATTCTATAGTAATTATAAGTATATTAAACTTTATTGTACACCATAAACAAAAATTCCCAAAAAAGGAATGATTGAATGATCTTAATGATTTGTACCATGGGCAACCTTATCGCTAAAAGCGACCTCTTCTAGGCAAAATTTCAATGGACAGAAACTTAAAACACGTGGAGACGCTGGTGTACCTGTGTGTAGATAATGTTTTACTTTTCAAGCTTAAACACTGAGATAATTTGTTTTCACAAACAATAATAATAATTTCTTATTCCTACGCCTTATTCAAACGCCCAGGCACACCGATTCAGGGAACATGTTCTTCTTATATATTTATATTTCAAGTTTTACGTTACGTTTTGAAGCAAAAATTGTTTAGTAAGGGTTATTATACTACTAAACAGTAAAACTTGCAGCCTATTTATGTCCCACTGCTGGGAACAGGCCTCCTCTCATTTCTGAGAGGGTTACTAAAGAGTACATGATTGATAATAACCTCTGGGAATGAGGTTACCATGCTGTTTCTAAATGTTTTCTTACTAATTATGCAAAATATTATATGGTAAAATAATTTTATTAAAAAAAATCCCGTTGGGTTTCTTGCAGTTTATTCCCAGGACAGTGGTTTTTTTCCGAACCAGTGTTAAAAGTAAAAATAACTCGAGAAGAATTATATGTAATCTATATTGAATAAATGTTATACTTTCTATCCTATTCTATTCTATTCTAGGTCTTAATACGAATGCGCTTATGAACATGACTTCTTCTTAATCGGCCGTCCATTGCTAGATAAGGGTCCGTCCCGTTCTAGAGATGTCATGCTTGGAAGGGTTGCTTTAATATTACTATTAATATTCAAAACCTTTTATTATATACAATATTAAAAACTATAATAAAAAAAAACTAAAACTAGTAACTTAATTATCATACAGTCCCATACCCCGCGGTTCGTGCCAAGAACGCTGGCTGTTTTTCCCCGCTGAATGGCTATACTTAGCCTTTGAGCGAGAAAAAAACCAGCTCTCTTATCACCAGCAGCAATGACCAGCCGGGGATAGAGTTCCCTTAGGAACTTCACCGCACGTGGACCCCACGGACTGATAGTCTCTATAGCAAATGGCACAAATATGTAGTGATCTCTCAGAGACTCATATTTGCGCTACTTACTCAGTTTAGCTGCCTCTGATGTCGCTCCGGCTCTAAACGAGGTACCCCTGAGATAAGAGGCCACGAAAGTGTTTACGCAAGTAGCATCCCACACTAGGGCTTTACCTCTTTCCCAAGGGACCAATGTCATACCGTCTGGGGTCTTGCCATCGTTTCTAAATATTCCACAAGGCTCGAAAACCGAGGGAACATTTATAGTGCCAAGAGCCCTTCGGATGACATCGTTCAAAGAACCGTGCCCTGAAAACCTTCCAACACTTTTCTTATATGAAAGTCCGTGGAGCCCAAACTTGTCGACGCTGCTACCACAGGGGCACTGATGGGGTTGACAAATCGCCGCTCCTAATGAAATGAATGAAATATACTTTATTGTACACCAAAAAATACATATGAGAGAAAAAAAAAACATAAATACAATTGGCGGCCTTATCGCTTAGGAGCGATCTCTACCAGGCAACCATTGCAGAGAATAAAATGACCTGTGCGAAAGGGTAAGTGTGTACGTAAGTAGGTTGTTGGAAAATACACTCGACATACATATAATTATATAATCAATAAATACATACCTACTATAATAAATAAATACATTTTAAATACAAAAATATAGACGTACATATACGAGATCAGAAAGGATTAAACAAGTAAGTGAAGTCAAAGCCTAAACGTAAGAAAAAATGAGTAAGTAGTAATTTTTAGAGGAATGACTATTTAAGGAGGAAAGAAGTGCGTTTTGACAAGTTTTTTAAACTTATTAATAGACTGCGCACTTCTAATGTGCAACGGTAGTGAGTTCCAGAGCCTAATAGCTCCAACAGAAAAGGATTTAGAATAGAAGGAAGTGTTATGAGATGGGATTTTTAGGGTGAGGTTTATATTAGAGCGAAGAGAGCGACAGTAAGTGTCACCAAGAATCTCAAACTGCTCTGGGAAGTGGGATTGAATAGTATACAGTATAAAAGAGAAAAAATGTGAGTATTCCTGCGAAGACGGATCGGAAGCCACTATCCTAGTCGGATTCCTACGGCGATGCGCAAGCTTTCCCCGTCAAGTAATATGCCGAGATTACTTGATGGTAAAGCGTGTAACCAGTAACTAGATTCCTTAGTCGAAACAGCTGTAAAGCGTGCCTTATCTTGGTCACTATGGAAATTATGAAACAAATCTTTCTGCACGTTCTGTACCAACGGAATATCCAACTGTTTTATTTTGTTGGTTAACTTCCAGTGGAACATTTTCGCCGGAACAGAGCGTTTGCCAAGTCTGCTCTGCCTCCGTAGCAAAGCACAGGTCTACTTTATTATTTAAAATTATGTTACATAAATCACTGACACTATGCACGGAAGCTTATACAAATAAAAGATCTAGTAAATGCTGTAATTATTAAAAAAATATAACGCTCTACATGTAAGTACATAATGTGTATAAAATCCTCAAGTTAGACGCTTGTAATGTCATTAAGGCAGCGAGTATTGTCGCAGCAAAATACCGTGCACTTTTATTAATGCCACGTCATTAATGTTCGCAAAGGGGCTTTACAATTTTTCATTGTTCCACCAAGACGCAAGTTGAATAATCGGGGATATTCCACTTTCTTTACATTTAACTTACATTACAGGGAAATAATAAAATTGTATATGAAATAAAGACTAGTTGCATTTTCATTCTCAAATCCTATAAAGAAAGATTTTTAAAACTGGACAGTCTTTTACATGAATCTGTTAGTAGTTAGCTTATTAAAAATGGTTTGTGGTAAAACATTTAAAATTAGATTAAAATACATAATGCAATAATTAATGTAATTTTTCAAAATAATTCATTTATTTTTGTTTTTAAATTATAAGCCTGTAAAATAGAAGTTTTACTATTCATGTTATTCTTCAAATTAGTACCAAGCTAATTTATAGAATAAGTAATACATTACATACTTAGAGGAAGAATAATTAATACTTTGAATCGTTAAAATAAAAATACAAGAATGAATCTTATCGTACATGATCTTTTCCTGTTTCCCGTTTGTTCAGCCCTTAAAAGTGTATAAAAAAGGACATGGGCATTTCCAACTGTATTCACCACGTTGATGTTGATGATTGCATTGCAGCACCAGGAGTCCCGCACCCGTGACGCTTCTCCCCGTCGACGGTTTGTTACGGTAGCCACGGGAAGAAATGGGATGATAAATTCTCTTAACACCACTACCAAACGACAAACGAAAAATAATGAATAAAAGTTGAATGAATTTTGTGGTAATGTGCGGACTGGAGGTTGAAAATAATGAATATAAAATTAGCCTACGTTAGACAAATTAATGAAATCTGTTAATATCTTACATTATAAAACACTTAGAAACGTTATTTATAAAACTTCCAACCTTAGGGAAGGGGAAAAATTAAATTGACGCAATCAGAGTAATTTTTACTACAATTTTTCCTCCTTGATAAAGTAAAATTACCACAGAGATTTAAATATATAGCTACTACTTAAATGTCTTTGAAAATTACAAATGTGAAAAAGTCGGCCTTCATTTAAAAAAAGTTACATCATAGTAAATAGACACACATATAGTACTGGTAAATGGTAATATTCTACATACCTTGAATGGTATGTAGAATACCATTCAAAGTATGTAGAATATATATAAATAGAATATATAGAAATGACGGCTCCGTGGCGCAGTGGCTTAGCAATCAGTTGTTGCGCTGGGGGCCACGGGTTCGAATCCCGCACGGAACAAATATTTGTATGGCCTACAAATAATTGTTCCAGGTCTGGATGTTTGTCCTTGTGCAATTTATGTTTGTAAACTGCCTCCACGACACAGGAGAAAATCCTAGAGTGGGGGTACCGTTTTTTAAAAAAAAGAAAAAAAAAGAAAACATACACTGTAAGTACAATGGTCCGCTGAAAGTTTTGCGTGGCATTTAAATAAAACAATTTATATGTAAACTCACATATTTACTACTTCTCAAAGTATTTTTTTTATTTCCATTACATTTTTAATACTTTTTCATTCGTTTAAACCATTTTTAAAAACAAGAATCATTTGTCTGAGAGAATATTTTTCACGTGGTGGTTGAAAGTTATCACAGCCTCTTCTGGGTCCGTAAATGTCCGACCTTTAATCAAATCGTTCGTTTTTAGAAAGACTAAGAAATCGCCAAAGTGCGAGGACAGGCCTGTTTGCGGCATTGGTCACGATCCAGTCAAAAATGACTGTGTTGCTCGTGGTGTGTGCTGAAGCGTAGTCATGGTGCAATAGGATGCGACTTCTTGGTCGTTTTTCCCTAACTTTTTCAGACAATGGGCAAATAAGTGGTTGTGTACCACTCGGCATTAACTATCTTTTCCTCATCAAGTGGAATGGTGCAGACAAGACTCGTCTTTAAAAAATAAAGGCAATCATTTTTTTGCGTATGCTTCATGACTGCCTCAATTTTGATTTTTGTTGTCGCCTTCGGACACCCATTCAGAAGACTGCTTGCTTTTTTCTGGAATGTAACATCCATGTTTTAAATTTCCTTTCACAATTTCATAAACATCATTTGAACGACCGTGATCGTACTTTAAGAATTTTTTTTTACTAATCATTTCGAGCTCGTTTTTGTTCTAGGGTGAGTACATAAAGAGTCCAGTGGCAACAAAGTTTTCCACCTTTTAAATGTTGATGTATATTTTTTTTCATTTGGCTCATCATACAAATACCCAAATGTTCTCGAATCGCTTCAGAGGTGACACGTTGTTCCATTATTTATGAGCGGCCAGCAGTGCAGAACTTTCATTGTGCGTTATGTAATTATTTTTAACGGTGTATAAAAAGCGATTTACTTATAACGCTCTTTCTAGCGAGTCGCATAGAAGAATACTTTTTGTTAAAGCACGCGTTGCCGACGTTGAGCGTTGAAAATAGTATTTGATTTTGAATTGATATTATTCTTCAAATTAGTAGATAGCTAAATCAGACAATAAGTAATAACGTATTTGTGGGTAATAAGGCGTAGCTAAGGGAAATTCGAAAATAAAATCAGAAATATCCAATTTTGTCTACAGATTTTAATAAAAATCATTATCTTAGTGCAGTTTGTATAAAGTATGAACGAATAATTGTAACATTTGCCATAAAGAAAAACAAAATTCAACATTTCTAAAAATCTTGCTAGTAGGCCTTATTTTACTATGGTAGGATAATAAGACCTACTGCTTTAACGAACGTAAATAATTAATTTATACGTAATATATTTAATATTTGTGATCAACAATCACACGAATGCAGCAATAAGACTTAAAATTACAAAAAAGGTATAAATCGTCTCGCATAACAGCACTTAAAGTCATAGTTATGAACGAGTTAATATAGTGATGAACAAAAGTACAAACAAACGCACACCTCGTGATTATCATCAGTGCTTCGGTTGTGTCTCGAGTTGAGTTGAGTGTTTGATTGAGTTGAGAATTGGGTTTATTGTTGGGTTGAGTGTCTCCCCAACTGAATTTCTGCCTCAGCAGCCAGTCTCAACGGAGAATAGCCCATCAGCATAGTACAGAATTATAGTGTCCGGAAGTATGCGTAAGCACAGGTGCACTCTCTATTCACTCACAATTATCAAATCACAATCCGACACGGTCCGAGAGAGCTTAGGCGCAGGACTAATAAATTAGTGTATAATAACCTCTAATGTCAAAGCCTTAATTCTTCGACACACTGCCTTTGCACTGTTTGGATAGCTGAAACCAGGCCGTTTTCTGACTACGACACTAATTTAATAATGAAAGCTTATGATTTATTTGCATTTATAACATTTTAAAAACGATATAAAATACATAATAAAAGTAAAAACTACACAAAAACAAGGATAATAATGCCTATGTTAAAATGTAGTAGGCCTTAATAACCGTCGACCAAGTATTTAAGAAAAACAAATAAAAAAAAATACTCAAATCTTCAAGATATTTATTAATTTTTATGTATTTCTTTAATTTTCTTCTACTGCAGGTGATCCTTGCTGCTGTTCAGTGACATAATCATCACCAGTCAAATCGATTGTTGTGGAGGGTTGCAATGCTTTAGAAGATTCATATTCTATAAGCTCATTGAACAGACTTATGTTCATTTAGATTACTACTCGTAGTAATGAATAGGAATAAGATAATGAGGATAAGATAACAACACATTTATTCATAATATAAAGAAAGATAATAAATATAAGAACGTCGGCGATAAACTAAGTAGTATAGGAGAACAATTTGGCCTCGTTAAGGAATTTATGATGTTCATAAGTAACCAATTCGACAATTTAAATACAGAAGTTAAGTCATGTTTTTCAGATATCGTGGTGCTTAAAAAAGAAAACGAAAGCCTGCGAACTGAAATTAATCTACTCTCTAGCCGCTTAAAGTATCTCGACCAAACTTCTCGTGAATCTAATATAGCAATTCAGTGCAACATGATTAAAAAACTTGGCAATATTGTTCATTTTCCAATTAATGAATGTGATGTTATATATTGTCCCCGCTTAGCAAAGTTAAATAATAATTCTACCCGACCAAGATCGATCCTAGTAAAATTTAATTCTCCACGAACTCGAGATGGTTTATTGGCTGCCTAATCGTGTTACAATAAAGAAAACTATCAAAATAAACATAACTCAGGTATCGGAGGCAAGAAGCAAGGCATTTACGTTATTGAAACATATCACCGGACAACAAGCTACTACACA
The DNA here is from genome assembly GCA_033319125.1 of Parnassius glacialis. NCBI lineage: Eukaryota > Metazoa > Arthropoda > Insecta > Lepidoptera > Papilionidae > Parnassius > Parnassius glacialis. The sequence continues at coordinate 34,289,527 of JAVANC010000018.1, forward strand.
CTACACTCTGCAGCCCGCCTTCGTGCTAAGGAACCCTCATATAAGTTTGTGTGGGTTCGTCATGATCGTATATACTTAGTCGGGTCATAAGTTCTGTCAAAACCTTGTTATTTAAAATTTTTGAATACTGGATAGATGAACTTCACCAATTTTAAAAATATAACGTTTGCGTTTGCCGAAAATAAAAAAGGACATTCATTTTCATTCATTTTTAAATATGGAGTGGTCGAAGAAAGAAGATTAGTAGCGGTTATCGCGTTGAACCGCTGTGGTTACGCGCCAAAAGAGATTTTCAATATTCTACAAAAATTGAAAATAACCCTACGATTTGTTTATTGCATTATCAAACGATTCACTGAAGATTCAAGCTTCGAAGATCGTAAGAGGATCAGCCGACCTCGTACAGTTAGGACATCCGCGATCATCAAAGCAGTGAAGGCGCGCATCCAACGAAATCCTATTCGTAAACAAAAAATCTTGGCTCTTCAGATGGGCCTAAGCAGAACCACGGTTAAAAGAGTGTTCAATGAAGACCTAGGACTACCAGCATATCGCAAGAAGACATTTTTTGAACGAGCCTTTGAAATAAACTAGGCCGGATTCATCCCGCGCTTTGTTACGGCAGTACGCGGAAAAAAATCCGCGAAATTTTGTTTTCGGATGAAAAAATTTTTAACGTTGAAGAAAGTTATAATAAACAAAATCATAAGGTGTATGCCCACAGCAGTGAAGAAGCCAGCACGTGTATTCCGAGGGTTCAACGAGGACATTATCCTTCGATACTCATGATTTGGCTTGGAGTCTAATATTTAGGCTTAACTGAGGTGTTTTTCTGTGAAAAAGGTGTAAAAACCAATGCCGAGGTGTACCAAAATACCGTCCTAACAAATATAGTGGAACCTCTTTCTTAAACAATGTTTAAAAACAGATATTGGATATTCCAACAGGACTCTGCACCAGCTCATAGGGCACGAAGCACGTAAAACTAGTTGACCGCCCGTGGAATTGACTTTATCGGACATGAAGACTGGCCCTCTTCTAGTCCAGATTTAAACCCACTGGATTACAAGATATGGCAACATTTGGAGGAGATAGTCTGCGCTAAACTTCATCAGAATTTGGAATCTATCCGAGCATCTTTGGCTAAAGCAGCGGCAGAAATAGATATGAATGTGGTGCGTGCTGCGATTGATGATTGGCCGCGTCGATTAAGGGCATGTATTCAAAATAGGGGAGGGCATTTTGACTAATGTAAATAAAATTGTATTCTAAATCAAATTACCTTTCATTTCATATATAATTTCCATATAATTATCAAAAAGTGTATCATTAATTTTATAAAAAGTTTTTGACAGAACTTATGACCTGACTAAGTATATGCGCAAAACGGAAACGTCTGACTCTATTTATAAAGATAAAGATTACGATTTTAGATAACTAAGTGTAATATTACAAAACATACATGCGATTTATTTGGACTGATTTTTATTATTGGTGCAGTGCGGTCGTATCTTATGATAGATAATGCAACTCTGGTGTCAAGACGCGGAATAGCGCGTCTCTGCAAACTTGTACAGACACGTTATCGTGCAATAGGAGGCGAGGGCGGTTATTATAAATACGATTTTTGTTACGTAGGCCTTATTAGCCCACAGGCCTAACCGCAGGCACCTTACATTACATACTTAGAGGTAGAATAATTAATGCTTTTAAATCGCCATTAAAATAAAAATGTGATTTCAAATTTTCAATAGTGTGTGGAGTTTAGGCAAAAAGCGTTTATTTTATATTTTGTATATTATTAGATCGTCTAACGACATTGAGACTCTCATAGGTATTTCTTGGTCCACTCAAAAGGGTAAAAATAACTTTAACAGGGCTTAATTTTTCTTTAAACTACGCCATAGCACCGACTATAGAATGTAAAATTGTTTTATTTGTTTTAGTTTTTGAAGCCGGCTTACTTTTTTATCATTCCGTAACAGTTACGCATGGGCCTATACTAGTTAGAAAGGATTTGCTATATACACCACAATCGGTGAGCGAATTGGCACCGCAGTACCAGATGTATTTTTTGACTCTGCTCTCCGTCACTATTTCGGTATTTTATCAGTCTGTTCTTGCCTATTTGTTGATTGATGTAGGCTGTTTATGCGCGGTTATTTAATTTCTACGTTCATGTTTTGAGTTAGCTCATTAAATATTCATTTTTAATTTTAAATAATTCTGTTTTAATTACTGTATAATTACATTGAATATTGATTAGTTATTCCATATTATGAAGATAAATATTGTAGGTAATAAAGACAGAAATATATTGCCGAATTGGCGTTTAGTTAGTCGTCGCCGTCTAGTCTGATTGTACTGACGTCTGCACAGGATATTAACGCTTCTAACATTATTAATGTGGGCGTTAGGGTCTTACATTTTATAGTTACTATTAAACGAAGCATGTAACTTGTTCGTATACTTGCGCCAGTGGCTTAATCGTGAAGGGTCGAACCGCAAACTTAAAAAACCGATATCCGCCATTCGACTACTCCATACAAAATAATGTTAAGCTTACTTGAAGTTAGAAGAAGTACATTTGCGAGAATATTGGGCTAATATTTTTTAATTAAAACGAAAACGACAAATTTCGTTGTTACATGTTAAGAAATTTAGAAATAATGGCTAAAAGGAAATTTAAAATAATAATTTAAAAACGCAATATACCTACGTTTCAAACGTCTTAGTCACGCTGCCGCTATTTTATTTAGTTGTACCTGTTGTTGAACGGGAAAGACTTCTGTGTTTCGTATGGTGAGTGTAGAGAATTGAAGACTCTTTTTATTAGGAACAAGGCATGCCATCTTGGTACTCATGGGTGACAACGTATCTGCATTTTATTTTTATTTTTGTAGAAAACCAATAGTTTAAATAACAATTATTAAACTAATCTAAAAGTATGGCTAATAACAGGTTTCCCTTATATTGCTTGATGGTAGGTATATTGTTGTTGGAAGAAATTGAAATAAGAACAATCTAATAGACAAATTATAAGCAATTCAATGTAATGAAGGTGGTCACAAGCTTACAGATATTTTGAATGAATTCTTTGGAGAGTCAAGTAGATTGATATTTAATGCACATATATACACATACACACGCACATACAACGTATTAGTATATATAAATATTATACAAATATTTAATTATTATACATATTATAAAAATAACTTAAGTACTCATATTAACAGCCTCAAAAATACATTATGGAAAAAATAGAAAAGAGAATATGTGATGTTAACTTCAACTACTCTATTTATTATATTTTGATTCTTAGTCAAGAGTAGATGTAGATGTCTATGGGCCTCAGCATCCACATAGCAGCAGATGGACTGTGTGTTCTTTTCTAATACTAATTCTAAAAAAACATAGTAATAGACCCTGACTTTTTATTACGAATACAAGTTTTTGGGCAATTAAAGAAATATTTAGCAAATACTTCCACATACTGGGCAACCATCATTTTATATTAACAACTAAAACTTCTCGTGAAGCCATGTAAAAGTAGGCTGCCTACTACGATATGTTCAGTCCAGGAACGTTGCCCGCTCCTGGTCCCGTCTCCTGCCAGCCAGTCCAACTTGTTTTCATCTCGACTCATCGCATATTTATAAAGCAGACTTTTGGCACTTGCCCATGCCCATCGTTATCAAGGGATAACTTGCAAGTGCGTATCATAGCTTACATTACACAGCGGCATATCGTTCGCACCGGTGTCATTTGCCCTTATGCATTCCCCAACGGCACTAAGGACGCACTGGCAATCGGACTGTACTATCGATCTCCTGTCTGAGTAGGGGCGTGATGTGGCAGCACTGTAATCGCACCACAAGCGAAACACACCAAAGCCTAAATCACGATATCAAAGTTCCGAAGTACTGCGATACTATAGAATAGCTCCAAATTATCACATGGAGCGGTGGCCGCTTCCCGGGCTGAACACCTTGCGCGGTGGGAAATCTTCCCTTTTCCTCTCACGACCAAACAATATTTATTATACAGTCCACTTCGGTCTTTCATTTATAAAATCATCAACATATGGTCCTTCTAGCCGGATCTGAATCAGCGACCTATGTTATATGCCAACAATATTTCGATCCTCTCTACTCATATTTGTTTGACAATGGCAAGATATGCATTATAGTAAAGGCTGGGTAAAATTAAAACTAAATATTCTGATTAATACTTATGAAAATGGGATATTTCAAATTTTTTCAAACATTGTTATTTGTAAACTGCTTTTTTCTATAGTATCTGGCCGGAAATCCCTGGCCACAATGTAGCTCGGTCGACGTGATTTTCACGCTATGATTTACTATAACTATAAAAGGCTTTAAAGCGGTAAAAATGTTTTGAACTTTTGGCATCTACTTTTGGTTTGAGTGTGCTTACTTAAGAACAGAAGTTTTTAATTGGTTTGCTGAATTCAAAATGACAAGGAAGCTTTGAAGATGAAGCGAAAACAGGTCGGCACTGAAGAAATTAATATGTTTAAATTAATTACGATCTGCGTGAAACATAAAATGATGTGTTTTACCCAGTTTAAAACAACCAACAAAGCCCCTGAAGCAAGCTTGAGACTGGCTGCTGAAGCAGAAATTCGATTAGGAGGACACTCAACCCAACAATAAACCCAATTCTTAACTCAATCGAACACCCAACTCAACTCAAGACACAACCGAAGCACTGAAGATAATCACGAGGTGTGCGTTTGTTTGTCAGTTTGTTCATCACTATACTAATGACTTAAAGTGCTGTTAGGCGAGACAATTTATACCTTTTTTTGTAATTTTAAGTCTTATCGCTGCATTTATGTGATTATTGATTTGATGAAAGGTTGGACATTTACGGATCCAGAAGAGGCTGTGATTTCTTTCAACCACCACGAGAAAAATATGTTCTCAGACAAATGATCCTTGTTTTTTAAAATGGTTTAAACAAATGAAATAGTGTTAAAAATATAATGGAAATAAAAAAAATATTTTGAGAAGTATTATGTGAGTTTACATATAAATTGTTTTATTTAAATGCTACGCAACACTTTCAGCCGACCTTTGTACTTACAGTATATGTACATTCAAGGTATATAGAATATTACCAGTACCATATGTGTGTATATTTACTATGATGTAACTTTTTTTAAATGAAGGCAGACTTTTTCACATTTGTAATTTTACTTTACGAAGGAGGAATAAATTTAGCGCCACGAAATTGCTCTGATTGCGTCAATTTAATTTTTCCCTAAGGTTGCAAGTTTTACAAATAACGTTTCTAAGTGTTTTATAATGTAAGATATTAACAGATTTCATTAATTTGTCTAACGTAGGCTAATTTTATATTTTTTATTTTCAACTTCCAGTCCTCACATTACCATAAAATTCATTCACCTTTTATTCATTATTTTTCGTTTGTCCTTTGGTAGTGGTATTAAGAGAATTTATCATCCCATTTCTTCCCGTGGCTACCGCAACAAACCGTCGACGGGGAGCAGCGTCACGGGTGCGAGACTTCTGGTGCTGCAACGCAATCATCAACCAGCCTGCTGAAATTGTTCATTGTGGTGAATACAGTCGGAAATGCCTATGTCCTTTTTTATACACTTTTAAGGACTAAACAAATGGGAAACGGGAAAAGATCATGTTGGAGTACGATAAGATTCATTCTTTTTTTATATTTTAATAGCGATTTAAAGGTATTAATTATTTTTCCTCTAAGTATGTAATGTATTACTTATTGTATAAATGTATGTTAATGTTTGTACGTGGTAGAGCCATGTTGCAGCTATATTAGTAGTATAGTTGTAGCACGAATGGGTTGGCTCGACCGGGGAAGGCCTACGCTCTCACAGAATACCAGCGTCAAATAGCAGCTTAACACTGCTGTGTTTCGTATGGTGAGTGTAGAGAACCGGAGACCCTTTTTACTGGAAAAGAGGCATTCCATCTTAGTCCTCACGGGTGACAACGCATCTGCATTTTGATTCGCAAACGAGTATAAATGTAGATGTCTATGGGCCACAGCATCCACTTACCATCAGGTGGACTGTGTGCTCGTTTGTCACCCTATCCTATAAAAAAAATGAGCTTGATACTAATTTGAAGAATAACATAAATGGTAAAATTTCTATTTTACAGGCTTATAATTTAAAAACATAAAATTATATCAATTTTGAAAAATTACATTAATTATTGCATTATGTATTTTAATCTAATTTTATATATTTTACCACAAACCATTTTTAATAAGCTAACTACTAACAGATTCATGTAAAAGACTGTCCATTCTTAAAAATCTTTCTTTATAGGATTTGAGAATGAAAATGCAACTAAAGTTTTAATTTCATAGACAATTTTATTATTTCCCTGTAATGTAAGTTAAATGAAAAGAAAGTGGAATATCCCCGATTATTCAACTTGCGTCTTGGTGGAACAATGAAAAATTGTAAAGCCCCTTCGCGAACATTAATGACGTGGCATTAATAAAAGTGCACGGTATTTTGCTGCGACAAGACTCGCTGCCTTAATGACATTACAAGCGTCTAACTTGAGGACTTTATACACATGAAGTACTTACGAGCTTAGAGCGTTATATTTTTTAATAATTACAGCATTTACTAGATCTTTTATTTGTGTAAGCTTCCGTGCATAGTGTCAGTGATTTATGTTACATAATTTTAAATAATAAAGTAGACCTGTGCTTTGCTACGGAGGCAGCGCAGACATGGCAAACGCTCTGTCCCGGCGAAAATGTTTGACTGGAAGTTAACCAACAAAACAAAAACAGTGGGATATTCCAGTGGTACAGAACGTGCTGAAAGATTTGTTTCATAATTTCCATAGTGACCAAGATAACGCACGCTTTATAACCCATATACCCTAAAAATCCCATCTCATAACACTTCCTTTTATTCTAAATCCTTTTCTGTTGAAGCTGTTAGGCTCTGGAACTCCCTACCGTTGCACATTAGAAGTGCGCAGTGTATTGATAAGTTTAAAAAACTTGTCAAAGCGCACTTCTTTCCTCCTTAATTAGTCATTCCCCTAAAAATTACTACCTATTCATTTTTTCTTACGTTTAGGCTTTGACTTCACTTACTTGTTTAATCCTTTCTGCTCTGGTATATGTATGTCTATATTTTAATATTTGAAATGTATTTATTTATTATAGTATGTATGTATTTATTGATTATATAATTATATGTATGTGGTGTGTATTTTCCAACAACCTACGTACACCCTTACCCTTTCTAACAGGTCATTTTATCCTCTGCAATGGTTGCCTGGTAGAGATCGCTCATAAGCGATAAGGCCGCCAATTGTACTCGTATTTATGTTTATTTTCTCTCATATGTATTTTTGGTGTACAATAAAGTATATTTCATTCATTTCATTAGGAGCGGCGATTTGTCAACCCCATCAGTGCCCCTGTGGTAGCAGCATCGACAAGTTTGGGCTCCACGGACTTTCATGTAAGAAAAGTGTTGGAAGGCTTTCACGGCACGATTCTTTGAACGATGTGATCCAAAGGGCTCTTCGCTCTATAAATGTTCCCTCGGTTTTAGAGCCTTGTGGAATATTTATCATCGTCCGATGGCAAGAGCCCCGATGGTATGACATTGGTCCCTTGGGAAAGACGTAAAGTCCTAGTGTGGGATGCTACTTCCGTAGACACTTTGGTGGCCTCTTATCTCAGAGGTACCTCGTTTAGATCCGGAGCGACATCAGAGGCAGCTGAACTGAGTAGGTAGCGCAAATATGAGTCTCTGAGAGATCACTACATATTTGTGCCATTTGCTGTAGAGACTATCGGTCTTTGGGGTCCACGTGTGGTGAAGATCCTAAAGGAACTCCATCCCCGGTTGGTCCTTGCTGCTGGTGATAAGAAGGCCGGTTATTTTCTCGCTCAAAGGCTAAGTATAGCCATTTAGCGGGTAAAAACAGCCAGCGTTCTTGGCACGAACCGCGGGGTGTGGGACTGTATGATAATTAAGTTACTAGTTATAGTTTTTAATATTGTATATAATAAAAGGTTTTGAATATTAATAGTAATATTAAAGCAACCCTTCCAAGCGTGACATCTCTACAAAGGGACGGACCCTTAGCTAGCAATGGACGGCCAATTATGAAGAAGTCATGTTCATAAGCGCATTCGTATTAAGACCTAGAATAGAATAGAATAGGATAGAAAGTATAACTCAACCTGGCAACGTACAACGCACGCACCCTGAAGACTGACGAGAAGATCGTGGAGTTGGAAGAAGATATAGACAAGATACTCTGGCATATTATAGGATTATCCGAAGTCCGAAGAGAGGGGGAGGACACGGTAATCCTCGAATCCGGCAACTTGCTCTATCACCGGGAGGGCGACCATCTGTCCCAAGGAGGTGTCGAATTTATCGTCCACAAGTCTCTCGTTAACAACGTTGTAAAGATCGAGAGTGTGTCGACGAGGGTTGCGTACCTTATACTCAGAATCACCAAACGGTATTCGCTGAACGTCATACAGGTTTACGCACCAACCTCGGCACACCCCGATGAGGAGGTGGAGGAAATGTTTGAGGATATCTCTAGAGCCATGCATTCCTCCAAAACCCAATATACGATGTTAATGGGAGACTTCAATGCAAAACTAAGCACGAGAGAACAGTGAGCTGAAAGTAGGGAAATTTGGAATGGGGCAACGGAACCGAAGGGGCCAGCAGCTGGCAGACTTCATGGAGAAAGAGGGACTCTTTATGATGAACTCTTTCTTCCAGAAACCGCTTCAGGAAGGAACCTACCAGAACCTATAGGGAGTGGACCTGGTCGGGCCCCGACGGTTCGACAAAAATGAGATTGACTTCATTATGACGACCAGACGACAACTGTTCAGTGATGTCTCCGTGATCGCGAGGGTGAAAACTGGTAGCGATCACGGAATGGTTAGAGGCACACTGAACCTAAAATTTAAGTTGGAGAGGTCTCGTCTAATGAAGTCAACGCACCGTCCCCCTCGTGCTCTGTTACAAAGTCCTGAAACCTTTCAGCTCGAGTTACAAAACCGTTTTCAGTGCCTAGAAGACTGCAATAAAGTGGACGATATGAATGACAAGCTCATGGAAACTGTCCATGCGGTCGGAGCTAAGTTCTAGAAGACCCGCCGCAGAAGAACACAAAAACTCTCCGATCACACTCTTAATCTCATGGCTGTTAGACGGGAGATTAAGCTATATTCTTCAACAGATTTAACAGCATACAGGCAACTGAACAGACAGATCTCCAAATGCATGCGGCGGGACTTACGCAACTTTAATACTGCTCGTATTAAAGAAGCGATCGAGCGGAACCAGGGCTCCAGTCTTTACTAGAGATCTGTCTGCCAGAAAGAGCCAACTGTCAAAGCTGAAGACCGAGTGTGGCAGCGTCGTTTCCGGGGCACCTGAGATTTTGAGTGAGATTGAGAGGTTCTATGGACAGCTGTACACGTCATCGTTGGAGCCACACGTAAGTGTGAGTAACGATCCAAGAGCGAGTCTTGTCTGACACTATTCCGATGATATCCTGGATTTCAGTCTAAGCGAGATTAGAATGGCTCTCCAGCCCCTCACAAACGGCAAGGCCCCAGGCAAGGATGGAATTACAGCGGAGCTTCTGAAAGCGGGTGGAAAACCGGTACTTGAAGTTCTTCAGAAGCTCTTTAATTCTGTCCTCCATGGTGGGACTACACCGGTGGCGTGGAGCAGAAGTGCGGTGGTCTTATTCTCCAAGAAAAGTGACAACGCTCTCTTGAAGAAATACAGAACGATTTCCCTTCTGAGCCGCGTCTACGTGCTGTTTTCGAGGGTCATTACGAATCGTCTCGCACGCAGACTTGACGACTTCCAGCCTCCCGAACAAGCCGGTTTCCGAAAGGGCTTTAGCACCATAGACCACATACATATCCTTCGGCAAGTTGTACAGAATTCCGAGGAGTACAATTTGCCACTATGCCTGGCGTATGTGGACTATGAGAAAGCCTTTGATTCCGTCGAAATTTGGGCGGTGCTGCAGTCCCTTCAGCGGTGCCAAGTTGACTGTCGGTATATCGAAGTGCTGCAGTGCCTACTGGTCCGAGGGTGCCACTCAAGAACCTTTCTTCCCCATCGGTTGTCGGTTCTTCGAGCTATATGGCCGGCCCACTGCCACTTCAGCTTACTAATCCGTTGGGCTATGTCGGTTACACTGGTTCTACTGCGGACATCCTCATTTCTAAGTTTATCACGCAGAGAAACTCCGAGCATAGCCCTCCCCATAGATCGCTGAGCGACCTTGAACTTTCTCATCCGGCCAGCAGTGAAGGACCACGTCTCAGTACCATAGGTCATCACTGGCAACACGCATTGGTTGTATAGTCTTGTTTTCAAGTTTTGAGGTATACCTGACGAGAAGATGTTGAGAAGATGTAGCTCGAGCTCAAAGGTTTCGGGACTTTGGATTAGAGCACGAGGGGAACGGATCGTAGACTTCATTAGACGCGAACTTTTTAACTTGACGTTTAGGTTCAGTGTGCCTCTCAACATTCGGTGATCTCTGCCGGTTTTCACCCTCGCGATCACAGAGACATCACTGAACAGTTGTCGTCTGGTCGCCATAATGAAGTCAATCTAATTTTTTGTCGAACCGTCGGGGCTCGATCAGGTCCACTTCCTGTGGGGCCGCTTCTGGAAGAAAGAGTTCATCATAGAGAGTCCCTCTTTCTCCATGAATTTGTCCAGCTGCTAGCCCCTTGGGTTCCGTTGCCCTATTCCGAAATTCCCTACTTTCAGCTCACCGTTCTCTCTTGTGCCTAGTTTTGCATTGAAGTCTCCCATTAACAACGTATAGTAGGTTTTGGAGGAATGGATGACTCTAGAGATATCCTCATACATTTCCTCCGCCTCCTCATCGGGGTGTGCCGAGGTTGGTGCGTAAACCTTATGACCTTCAGCGAATACCGTTTGGTGATTCTGAGTATAAGGTACGCAACCCTCGTCGACACACTCCCAATCTTTACAACGTTGTTAACGAGAGACTTGTGGACGATAAATCCGACACCTCCTTGGGACAGATGGTCGCCCTCCCGGTGATAGAACAAATTGCCGGATTCGAGGATTACCGCGTCCTCCCCTTCTCTCCGGATTTCGGATAATCCTATGACATTCTAGCGCAACTTGTCTATCTCTTCTTCCAGCTCCTGGATCTTCTCGTCAGTCCTCAGGGTGCGTGCGTTATAAGTTGCCAGGTCGAGTCGTCGTAGGTGGCAACTGAACCTCCACCGGAGATTCTTAGGACCCTCTGCCCCGCCGTTACCATGGTCGCCACCGTAGCCAGGAATAGCGGGGCCGCCGGGGACTGGGGGGCCGTCTCTTCGTTACTTTCATGGCATGAAACTATGGCAATATACCCCATATTGCCATAGTTGCCACGGTTGGCGTGCGGGTTGGCAACCGCAGTTTTTTATTGTTGTTTCGCTGTTATCAGAAAGATGCTGCTGCCCATCCTCTGCCTAACTTTCCCTCTGTCGCCTTTTACGACACCCACGGGAAGATATGGGGTAGTGAGTATTCTTACCCACCACTACACGGGGAATAATAGTGGATTATTTAGTGTATAATAGCTTCTAATGTCAAAGCCTTCATTCTTCGACACACTTTGTCTCAGCACTGTTTGGTTTGGATAGCTGAAACCAGGCCGTTTTCTGATTACGACATTAGTTTAATAATAAAAGCCTACGATTTATTTGCATTTATAACATTTTAAAAACGATATAAAATACATAATAAAACAAAAAACTACACAAGAACAAGGATAATAAGGCCTATGTTGAAATATAGTATTTAAGAAAAAACAAATTAAAAAAAAATTACTCAAATCTTCAAGATTAACAAAGCATTTATTCATAAAGATAAAGATTAAGATTTTAGATAGCTAAGTGTAATATTACAAAACATACCTGCGATTTATTTGGACTGATTTTTATTATTGGTGCAGTGCGGTCGTATCTTATGATAGATAATGCAACTCTGGTGTCAAGACGCGGAATAGCGCGTCTCTGCAAACTTGTACAGACACGTTATAGGAGGCGAGGGCGGTTATTATAAATACGATTTTGTTACGTAGGCCTTATTAGTCCACAGGCCTAACCGCAGGCACCTTACATTACATACTTAGAGGTAGAATAATTAATGCTTTTAAATCGCCATTAAAATAAAAATGTGATTTCAAATTTTATATATTGCCGAATTGGCGTGTAGTTAGTCGTCGCCGTCTAGTCTGATTGTACTGACGTCTGCACAGGAAATAATAACGCTTCTAACATTATTAATGTGGGCGTTAGGGTCTTATATTTTATAGGTACTATTAAACGAAGCATGTGACTTGTTCGTATACTTGCGACAGTGGCTTAATCGTGAAGGGTCGAACCGCAAACTTAAAAAACCGATATCCGCCATTCGACTACTCAATACAAAATAATGTTAAGCTTACTTGAAGTAATTTGTGAAAATATTGGGCTAATGTTTTTTAATTAAAACGAAAACGACAAATTTCGTTGTTAGATGTTAAGAAATTTAGAAATAATGGCTAAAAAGAAATTTAAAATAATAATTTAAAAACGCAATATACGTTTCAAACGTCTTAGTCACGCTATATTATTTATTTGTACCTGTTGTTGAACGGGAAAGACTTCTGTGTTTCGTATGGTGAGTGTAGAGAATTGGAGACTCTTTTTATTAGGAACAAGGCATGCCATCTTGGTACTCATGGGTGACAACGCATCTGCATTTTATTTTTATTTTTGTAGAAAACCAATAGTTTAAATAACAATTATTAAACTAATCTAAAAGTATGGCTAATAACAGGTTTCCCTTATATTGCTTGATAGTAGGTATATTCATTTTACATGAATCATCTATTTAATGTGTATTGCTAAACACACGCATATATTCATAGGTATTTGTATGTACTAATTATATATATTAAGTGTATTTAAATATGTATATTTTTATGTATATGCATGTATTTATATCTCCATTTGTATATATATATATATATATATATATATATATATATATATATATGTGTATGTGTATGTGTATATGTACGTAGATGTATATGTGTATGTATGTATCCATCATATGTGTATAGTTTATTCATTAGTAAAATGTATGTATTATGTAGTTAATTATAATTTTGTTTAGTGTTATTTTATTCTATATTGCCGCACCTACGTCAAATTCTCACCACTCCATGGGTTGACTGGTAGAGAATGCCTCAAGGCATTAAGTCCGCCCTTTGTATCCTTTTGTTTTAAGGAATGCAATAAAGAATAAATAAATAAATAAATAAATATATTGTTGTTGGAAGAAATTGAGATAAGAACAATCTAATAGACAAATTATAAGCAATTCAATGTAATGAAGGTGGTCACAAGCTTACAGATATTTTGAATGAATTCTTTGGAGAGTCAAGTAGATTGATATTTAATGCACATATATACACATACACACGCACATACAACGTATTAGTATATAGAAATATTATACAAATATTTAATTATTATACATATTATAAAAATAACTTAAGTACTCATATTAACAGCCTCAAAAATACATTATGGAAAAAATAGAAAAGAGAATATGTGATGTTAACTTCAACTACTCTATTTATTATATTTTGATTCTTAGTCAAGAGTAGATGTAGATGTCTATGGGCCTCAGCATCCACATAGCAGCAGATGGACTGTGTGTTCTTTTGTAATACTAATTCTAAAAAAACATAGTAATAGAACCTGACTTTTTATTACGAATACAAGTTTTTGGGCAATTAAAGAAATATTTAGCAAATACTTCCACATACTGGGCAACCATCATTTTATATTAACAACTAAAACTTCTCGTGAAGCCATGTAAAAGTAGGCTGCCTACTACGATATGTTCAGTCCAGGAACGTTGCCCGCTCCTGGTCCCGTCTCCTGCCAGCCAGTCCAACTTGTTTTCATCTCGACTCATCGCATATTTATAAAGCAGACTTTTGGCACTTGCCCATGCCCATCGTTATCAAGGGATAACTTGCAAGTGCGTATCATAGCTTACATTACACAGCGGCATATCGTTCGCACCGGTGTCACTTGCCCTTATGCATTCCCCAACGGCACTAAGGACGCACCGGCAATCTGACTGTACTATCGATCTCCTGTCTGAGTAGGGGCGTGATGTGGCAGCACTGTAATCGCACCACAAGCGAAACACACCAAAGCCTAAATCACGCTATCACAGTTCCGAAGTACTGCGATACTATAGAATAGCTCCAAACACATGGAGCGGTGGCCGCTTCCCGGGCTGAACACCTTGCGCGGTGGAAAATCTTCCCTTTTCCTCTCACGACCAAACAATATTTATTATACAGTCCACTTCGGTCTTTCATTTATAAAATCATCAACATATGGTCCTTCTAGCCGGATCTGAACCAGCGACCTATGTTATATGCCAACAATATTTCGATCCTCTCTACTCATATTTGTTTGATAATGGCAAGATATGCATTATAGTAAAAGCTGGGTAAAATTAAAACTAAATATTCTGATTAATACTTATGAAAATGGGATATTTCAAATTTTTTCAAAACTGCTTTTTTCTATAGTATCTGGCCGGAAATCCCTGGCTACAATGTAGCTCGGTCGACGTGATTTTCACGCTACGATTTACTACAACTATAAAAGGCTTTAAAGCGGTAAAAATGTTTTGAACTTTTGGCATCTACTTTTGGTTTGAGTGTGCTTACTTAAGACCAGAAGTTTTTAATTGGTTTGCTGAATTCAAAATGACAAGGAAGCTTTGAAGATGAAGCGAAAACAGGTCGGCACTGAAAAAATTAATATGTTTAAATTAATTACGATCTGCGTGAAACATAAAATGATGTGTTTTACCCAGTTTAAAACAACCAACAAAGCCCCTGAAGCAAGCTTGAGACTGGCTGCTGAAGCAGAAATTCGATTAGGAGGACACTCAACCCAACAATAAACCCAATTCTTAACTCAATCGAACACCCAACTCAACTCAAGACACAACCGAAGCACTGAAGATAATCACGAGGTGTGCGTTTGTTTGTCAGTTTGTTCATCACTATACTAATGACTTAAAGTGCTGTTAGGCGAGACAATTTATACCTTTTTTTGTAATTTTAAGTCTTATCGCTGCATTTATGTGATTATTGATTTGATGAAAGGTTGGACATTTACGGATCCAGAAGAGGCTGTGATTTCTTTCAACCACCACGAGAAAAATATGTTCTCAGACAAATGATCCTTGTTTTTTAAAATGGTTTAAACAAATGAAATAGTGTTAAAAATATAATGGAAATAAAAAAAATATTTTGAGAAGTATTATGTGAGTTTACATATAAATTGTTTTATTTAAATGCTACGCAACACTTTCAGCCGACCTTTGTACTTACAGTATATGTACATTCAAGGTATATAGAATATTACCAGTACCATATGTGTGTATATTTACTATGATGTAACTTTTTTTAAATGAAGGCAGACTTTTTCACATTTGTAATTTTACTTTACGAAGGAGGAATAAATTTAGCGCCACGAAATTGCTCTGATTGCGTCAATTTAATTTTTCCCCGTCCCTAAGGTTGCAAGTTTTACAAATAACGTTTCTAAGTGTTTTATAATGTAAGATATTAACATATTTCATTAATTTGTCTAACGTAGGCTAATTTTATATTTTTTATTTTCAACTTCCAGTCCTCACATTACCATAAAATTCATTCACCTTTTATTCATTATTTTTCGTTTGTCCTTTCGTAGTGGTGTTAAGAGAATTTATCATCCCATTTCTTCCCGTGGCTACCGCAACAAACCGTCGACGGGGAGCAGCGTCACGGGTGCGAGACTTCTGGTGCTGCAACGCAATCATCAACCAGCCTGCTGAAATTGTTCATTGTGGTGAATACAGTCGGAAATGCCTATGTCCTTTTTTATACACTTTTAAGGACTAAACAAATGGGAAACGGGAAAAGATCATGTTGGAGTACGATAAGATTCATTCTTTTTTTATATTTTAATAGCGATTTAAAGGTATTAATTATTTTTCCTCTAAGTATGTAATGTATTACTTATTGTATAAATGTATGTTAATGTTTGTACGTGGTAGAGCCATGTTGCAGCTATATTAGTAGTATAGTTGTAGCACGAATGGGTTGGCTCGACCGGGGAAGGCCTACGCTCTCACAGAATACCAGCGTCAAATAGCAGCTTAACACTGCTGTGTTTCGTATGGTGAGTGTAGAGAACCGGAGACCCTTTTTACTGGAAAAGAGGCATTCCATCTTAGTCCTCACGGGTGACAACGCATCTGCATTTTGATTCGCAAACGAGTATAAATGTAGATGTCTATGGGCCACAGCATCCACTTACCATCAGGTGGACTGTGTGCTCGTTTGTCACCCTATCCTATAAAAAAAAATGAGCTTGATACTAATTTGAAGAATAACATAAATGGTAAAATTTCTATTTTACAGGCTTATAATTTAAAAACATAAAATTATATCAATTTTGAAAAATTACATTAATTATTGCATTATGTATTTTAATCTAATTTTATATATATTACCACAAACCATTTTTAATAAGCTAACTACTAACAGATTCATGTAAAAGACTGTCCAGTCTTAAAAATCTTTCTTTATAGGATTTGAGAATGAAAATGCAACTATAGTATGTGCCAAATCGATTGAGAAAAACGGACAATGACCTTTCGGTCGTTTAACCAGGGGTTACAAACCTTCAATATATAGGCACATTTTATATGTAGTACTTTCTTTATTTATAATGATTTTTTTATAATGATTGATATAATATATATTTATTAACTATTATTAAAAAGTTATGTGAAAGATCGCTGTAGAAGAAAAATCATCTATTGTTATAAAGTACTTTATTCATTTAACAACAAAAAACATTAATTTATAACACATATAAAGATTCGAGTGATAACGACACCGAATAAGTACGTACTTATGCAAAAGATAAAACTTTATTTTTAATATTATATAAGAACTTTATTTTTATTCGGTGCAATCATCACTCGTATCTTCACTTGATGAACTATCTGTAACATTAATTATAAAGCGATCTGCAGTTTGGTCAATTCTATCATCCATGCCACGCATTTTTTGTTCAACCTTAAGGACATGCTGAACACAGTTTTTCCATTTATCTGGCGTGATTTGAGTTAAACCATCTTTAAGTAAATTTTTAACATCTTTTAACTTGAAAGTTGTATTTTTTCGTGCAACGTACCCTTTCACATCTGCCCACACAAGTTCAATGGGGTTAAGCTCACAGTGATAAGGAGGTAACCTTACCACTGTGATGCTTTTTTCTTTTGCCATCTCGTCGGTGACGTAACTTCGATAGTTATCTTTAACTGCCTTTATTTTTTCCATTAAGTGGGTCTTTGTGTCCGAGGGCACGTATGCGATCTGTTTAGATTCTAGCCATTCCTGCATATTTTGTTTCCGCCAAGACATTGTTGGGGTTTTTTCTAAACGTCTGGAGTGGTAACTAGCGTTATCCATAACTATGACATCGCCGCTTTGCAGTTTTTCTATTACTTTTCTAAACCAGTCCTCGAAATGGAGAGCGTCCATACTCTCATGGTAGTCACCAGTAGATGATGATTCAAATACCCAATCACATCCCTCCAAAAAGCCATTTTCATTGCCAACGTGTACAACTATTAATCGCTTTCCTTTACCCGAAGGGGCTTTCGCGCCAGTAGAGTAGCCTTCTAACCGTGATTGACGAGAAGATTCAATTGTGGTGTCTTCCCATACCTTTCCCATAGTATGACCTGCGTTAATCCATGTTTCGTCAAGGTAAAAAATGTTACGTCCCTCGTTTCTTAATATTTGTATTTCTCTCAAATATCTGGTACGCCACAGAACTATCTCTGGGCGATCTATTAGACCACTTTTTCTGTTTCTCTTTATATATTTGAATTTTAAATGGCGCAACACACGTCGCAGGGAAGTTTTGCTCAAGTTTGGCAACTGGTCATCTTGATTTATACTGAGCAAAATTTTGTCTAAAGTCGGTAATTCTCCTGCAAGAAAGAACTGATGCACTTTCGCTCTTATAGCCGATTTATCAAAATCGTCCAACTTGTCAATTACAGACTTTTTTCTTTTATTAATTATTCCCTTTTCTGGTATTTTATGGGAATCTCTATACACGCTTAATACGCGATATATAGTGCTCTTGCTGACTCCTGAGATCTCCGAAACCTTTTCTACCATATTAACGTTTGAAGGATACACGTCTTCGGGCCAGGTGTTTTTGACATATTTGTATACATTAATGATAATCTCTTGTTCCCCGACCGACAAAGTGGTAGGTTTTCTCTTTTTTACTGGTGACGTTAAAGGTGCTCCAGAAGATGGGCCTGTAAATAAATGACAAAAATATACTACCATAGTACTACATCACATAAATACATATTGTTTTAGAAAATAAATACCACATGGTCACATAAAAAGAGCGCTTTAAGAAATAGAAAGGCTACGTCGTCGCATTTGTACCTATTTGTACGTACCTGCTACGTTTATTATGGGTCGGCGACGTCTCTTTCCACTTGATGTTGAAGGACCGGGTCCTTCACCAAATTCTCCTGAACTCATGTCGATTTAGTAACGACCGTCACAGTAAAACTAATATAACAGATTCAAAAAACAAAAACTTAACGATATAACAAATTTAACAGTAAAAACTCAACTAAAACAATGCAATGAATGCTATGAATTACCCGAGACGTACACACGCAAGCGCTATCCGAACACGAATGAAAACAAAATGGCGGACCGGCCCAAAAAAGGTGACGCATCTCTGGCTGCCATTGTCACGTTTCTTTTAGAACGAACTGACGTAACGCGCGTTTTGTTTATTTTAAAGGGATGAATTTGCAAAAGCTCAATATGGTGATTATATTGCTTCAAATATTTTTTTAATATGAAACTGTTATTAAATGAATTGCTGCGTTACTTACCATAAATTGAAATATAAAATATAACACATTTTTCGCGATGTACCGTAAGATTTTACTATGTTTATAGGAACCACAGACAATATTATTTAAGAAACAAAAAAACAAAACATATGTGCTGACCTAGAAGTGGGAATAATATCAATATTTAAATATTGTTATCACATCTAAATTGAGATTTTGTAAGTTACGCCTTTTGACACTCGGCTCATATCTGAGGTCACTGTCCGTTTTTCTCAATCGATATGGCACATACCTTTATTTCATAGACAATTTTATTATTTCCCTGTAATGTAAGTTAAATGTAAAGAAAGTGGAATATTCCCGATTATTCAACTTGCGTCTTGGTGGAACAATAAAAAATTGTAAAGCCCCTTCGCGAACATTAATGACGTGGCATTAATAAAAGTGCACGGTATTTTGCTGCGACAAGACTCGCTGCCTTAATGACATTACAAGCGTCTAACTTGAGGACTTTATACACATTAGGTATGTACTTACATGTAGAGCGTTATATTTTTTTAATAATTACAGCAATTACTAGATCTTTTATTTGTATAAGATTCCGTGCATAGGGTCAGTGATTTATGTAACATAATTTTAAATAATAAAGTAGACCTGTGCTTTGCTACGGAGGCAGCGCAGACATGGCAAACGCTCTGTCCCGGCGAAAATGTTTGACTGGAAGTTAACCAACAAAAAAAAACAGTGGGATATTCCATTGGTACAGAACGTGCAGAAAGATTTGTTTCATAATTTCCATAGTGACCAAGATAACGCACGCTTTATAACCCATATACCCTAAAAATCCCATCTCATAACACTTCCTTTTATTCTAAATCCTTTTCTGTTGAAGCTGTTAGGCTTTGGAACTCCCTACCGTTGCACATTAGAAGTGCGCAGTGTATTGATAAGTTTAAAAAACTTGTCAAAGCGCACTTCTTTCCTCCTTAAATAGTCATTCCCCTAAAAATTACTACCTACTAATTTTTTCTTACGTTTAGGCTTTGACTTCACTTACTTGTTTAATCCTTTCTGATCTCGTATATGTATGTCTATATTTTTGTATTTAAAATTTATTTATTTATTATAGTATGTATGTATTTATTGACTATATAATTATATGTATGTGGTGTGTATTTTCCAACAAGCTACGTACACCCTTACCCTTTCTAACAGGTCATTTTATCCTCTGCAATGGTTGCCTGTTAGAGATCGCTCATAAGCGATAAGGGCGCCAATTGTATTTTTTTTTCTCTCATATGTATTTTTGGTGTATAATAAAGTATATTTCATTCAGTTCATTAGGAGCGGCGATTTGTCAACCCCATCAGTGCCCCTGTGGTAGCAGACACTTTGGTGGCCTCTTATCTCAGGGGTACCTCGTTTAGAGCCGGAGCGACATCAGAGGCAGCTGAACTGAGTAAGTAGCGCAAATATGAGTCTCTGAGAGATCACTACATATTTGTGCCATTTGCTGTAGAGACTATCAGTCTTTGGGGTCCACGTGCGGTGAAGTTCCTAAAAGAACTCCATCCCCGGCTAGTCCTTGTTGCTGGTGATAAGAGGGCCGGTTTTTTTCTCGCTCAAAAGCTAAGTATAGCCATTCAGCGGGGAAAAACAGCCAGCGTTCTTGGCACGAACCGCGGGGTGTGGAATGATAATTAAGTTACTAGTTTTAGTTTTTAATATTGTATATAATAAAAGGTTTTGAATATTAATAATAATATTAAAGCAACCCTTCCAAGCGTGACATCTCTACAAAGGGACGGACCCTTAGCTAGTAATGGACGGCCGATTAAGAAGAAGTCATGTTCATAAGTGCATTCGTATTAAGACCTAGAATAGAATAGAATAGGATAGAAAGTATAACTCAACCTGGCAACGTACAACGCACGCACCCTGAAGACTGACGTGAAGATCGTGGAGCTGGAAGAAGAGATAGACAAGTTACGCTGGCATATTATAGGATTATCCGAAGTCCGAAGAGAGGGGGAGGACACGGTAATCCTCGAATCCGGCAACTTGCTCTATCACCGGGAGGGCGACCATCTGTCCCAAGGAGGTGTCGGATTTATCGTCCACAAGTCTACCGTTAACAACGTTGTAAAGATCGAGAGTGTGTCGACGAGGGTTGCGTACCAAACGGTATTCGCTGAAGGTCATACAGGTTTACGCACCAACCTCGGCAAACGCCGATGGGGAGGTGGAGGAAATGTTTGAGGATAACTCTAGAGCCATGCATTCCTCCAAAACCCAATATACGGTGTTAATGGGAGACTTCAATGCAAAACTAGGCACGAGAGTACAGTGAGCTGAAAGTAGGGAAATTTGTAATAGGGCAACGGAACCGAAGGGGCCAGCAGCTGGTAGACTTCATGGAGAAAGAGGGACTCTTTATGATGAACTCTTTCTTCCAGAAGCGGTCCTACAGGAAGTGGACCTGGTCGAGCCCCGACGGTTCGACAAAAAATGAGATTGACTTCATTATGACGACCAGACGACAACTGTTCAGTGATGTCTCCGTGATCGCGAGGGTGAAAACCAGCAGAGATCACCGAATGTTGAGAGGCACACTGAACCTAAACGTCAAGTTAGAGAGGTCGCGTCTAATGAAGTCAACGATCCGTTCCCCTCGTGCTCTAATCCAAAGTCCCGAAACCTTTTAGCTCGAGCTACGAAACCGTTTTCAGTGCCTAGAAGATTGCAATGCAGTGGAAGATATTAATTACAAGCTCGTGGAAACTGTCAATGAGGTCGGAGCTATGTTCTACAAGACCCGCCGCAGAAGGACACAAAAACTCTCCGATCACACTCTTAATCTCATGGCTGTTAGACGGGAGATGAAGCTACATTCTTCAACAGATTTGACAGCATACAGGCAACTGAACAGACAGATCTCCAAATGCATGCGGCGGGACTTACGCAACTTCAATACAGCTGGTATTGAAGAAGCAATCGAGCGGAACCAAGGCTCCAAAGTCTTTGCCAGAGATCTGTCTGCCAGAAAGAGCCAACTGTCAAAGCTGAGGACCGAGTGTGGCAGCATCGTTTCCGCGGCACCTGAGATTTTGAGTGAGATTGAGAGGTTCTATGGACAGCTGTACACGTCATCGTTGGAGCCACACGCAAGTGTGAGTAACGATCCAAGAGCGAGTCTTATCCGACACTTTTCCGAAGATATCCCGGACGTCAGTCTGAGCGAGATTAGAATGGCTCCCCAGCATCTTAAAAACGGCAAGGCACCAGGCGAGGATGGAATTACATCAAAGCTTCTGAAAGCGGGTGGAAAACCGGTACTTGAAGTCCTTCAGAGGCTCTTTAATTCCGTACTCCATGGTGGCATTACACCGGAGGTGTGGAGCAGGAGTGCGGTGGTCTTGTTCTTCAAGAAAGGTGACAACGCTCTCTTGAAGAACTACAGACCGAATTCCCTTCTGAGTCGCGTCTACGTGCTGTTTTCGAGAGTAATTACGAATCGTCTCGCACGCAGACTTGACGACTTCCAGCCTCCCGAACAAGCCGGTTTCCGAAAGGGCTTTAGCACCATAGACCACATACATACCCTTCGGCAAGTTGTACAGAAGTCCGAGGAGTACAATTTGCCACTATGCCTGGCATATGTGGACTATGAGAAAGCCTTTGATTCCGTCGAAATTCGGGCGGTGCTGCAGTCCCTTCAGCGGTGCCAAGTTGACTGTCGGTATATCGAAGTGCTGCAGTGCCTACTGGTCCGAGGCTGCCACTCAAGAACTTTTCTTCCTCATCGGTTGTCGGTTCTTCGAGCTATATGGCCGGCCCACTGCCACTTCAGCTTACTAATCCGTTGGGCTATGTCGGTTACTCTGGATCTACTGCGGAAATCCTCATTTCTAAGTTTATCACGCAGAGAAACTCCGAGCATAGCCCTCCCCATAGCTCGCTGAGCGACTTTGAACTTTCTCATCCGGCCAGCAGTGAAAGAGCACGTCTCAGTACCATAGGTCATCACTGGCAACACGCATTGGTTGTATAGTCTTGTTTTCAAGTTTTGAGGTATACCTGACGAGAAAATGTGCCGTAATTTCCCGAACGCTGCCCAGCCGAGTTGAATCCGTCGATTGACCTCTCGGTGGAAGTTGGACTTACCTAGTCGGACTATTTGTCCCAGGTAAACATACTCGTCAACAACTTCGAGCTTAGTGCTCCAAACAACTACCGGCATAGATGTGACATAGACATTAAACATGATCTTTATTTTGTCCATGTTCATCTTAAGACCTATCCGTTGGGAAACACTATTGAGGTCATTGAGCATAGTGTTTAGGTCCTCCAGCGATTCTGCCATAAGGACTATATCGTTGGCAAATCGAAGGTGAGTGATGTACTCGCCATTGATGTTAATACCGTATCCTTTCCAGTCCAGAAGCTTGAAAACGTCTTCCAATGCAGCGGTGAAGAGTTTCGGGGATATAACATCACCCTGTCTTACACCTCTCTGCAATGGGATAGGTTTCGTACTCTGGTTCTGTACTCGGATAGCCATCGTAGCCCTACTATACAAGCACTGCAGCACTTCGATATACCGACAGTCAACTTGGCACCGCTGAAGGGACTGCAGCACCGCCCAAATTTCGACGGAATTAAAGGCTTTCTCATTGTCCACCTACGTCAGGCATAGTGGCAAATTGTACTCCTTGGACTTCTGTACAACTTGCCGAAGGGTATGTATGTGGTCAATGGTGCTAAAGCCCTTTCGGAAACCGGCTTGTTCGGGAGGCTGGAAATCGTCAAGTCCGCGTGCGAGACGATTCGTAATGATCCTCGAAAACAGCACGTAGACGCGGCTCAGAAGGGAAATCGGTCTGTATTTCTTCAAGAGAGCGTTATCACTTTTCTTGGAGAATAAGACCACCGCACTTCTGCTCCACGCCTCTGGTTTAGTCCCACCATGGAGGACGGAATTAAAGAGCTTCTGAAGGACTTCAAGTACCGGTTTTCCACCCGCTTTCAGAAGCTCCGCTGTAATTCCATCCTTGCCTGGGGCCTTGCCGTTTTTGAGGTGCTGGAGAGCCATTCTAATCTCGCTCAGACTGAAGTCCGGGATATCATCGGAATAGTGTCGGACAAGACTCGCTCTTGGATCGTTACTCAAACTTACGTGTGGCTTCAACGATGATGTGTACAGCTGCCCATAGAACCTCTCAATCTCACTCAAAATCTCAGGTGTCCCGGGAACGACGCTGCCACACTCGGTCTTCAGCTTCGACAGTTGGCTTTTTCTGGCAGACAGATCTCTAGTAAATACTTTGGAGCCCTGGTTCCGCTCGATCGCTTCTTTAATACGAGCAGTATTAAAGTTGCGTAAGTCCCGCCGCATGCATTTGAAGATCTGTCTGTTCAGTTGCCTGTATGCTGTCAAATCTACTGAAGACTGCAGTTTCATATCCCGTCTAACAGCCATGAGAATAAGAGTGTGATCGGAGAGTTCTTCTGCGGCGGGTCTTGCAAAACTTAGCTCCGACCTCATGGACAGTTTCCACGAGCTTGTAATTAATATCTTCCACTGCATTGCAATCTTCTAGGCACTGAAAACGGTTTCGTAGCTCGAGCTCAAAGGTTTCGGGACTTTGGATTAGAGCACGAGGGGAACGGATCGTTGACTTCATTAGACGCGACCTCTCTAACTTGACGTTTAGGTTCAGTGTGCCTCTCAACATTCGGTGATCTCTGCTGGTTTTCACCCTCGCGATCACGGAGACATCACTGAACAGTTGTCGTCTGGTCGTCATAATGAAGTCAATCTCATTTTTTGTCGAACCGTCGGGGCTCGATCAGGTCCACTTCCTGTGAGGCCGCTTCTGGAAGAAAGAGTTCATCATAAAGAGTCCCTCTTTCTCCATGAAGTCGGCCAGCTGCTAGCCCCTTGGGTTCCGTTGCCCTATTCCGAAATTCCCTACTTTCAGCTCACCGTTCTCTCTTGTGCCTAGTTTTGCGTTGAAGTCTCCCATTAACACCGTATAGTGGGTTTTGGAGGAATGGATGACTCTAGAGATATCCTCATACATTTCCTCCACCTCCTCATCGGGGTGTGCCGAGGTTGGTGCGTAAACCTGTATGACCTTCAGCGAATACCGTTTGGTGATTCTGAGTATAAGGTACGCAACCTTCGTTGACACACTTCCAATCTTTACAACGTTGTTAACGAGAGACTTGTGGACGATAAATCCGACACCTCCTTGGGACAGATGGTCGCCCTCCCGGTGATAGAACAAATTGCCGGATTCGAGGATTACCGTGCCCTCCCCCTCTCTTCGGACTTCGGATAATCCTATGACATTCTAGCGCAACTTGTCTATCTCTTCTTCCAGCTCCTGTATCTTCTCGTCGGTCCTCAGGGTGCGTGCGTTATAAGTTGCCAGGTCGAGTCGTCGTAGGTGGCAACCGAACTTCCACCGGAGATTCTTAGGACCCTCTGCCCCGCCGTTACCGCCACCGTAGCCAGGAATAGCGGGGCCGCCGGGAACTGGGGGGCCGTCTCTTCGTTACTTTCATGGCATGCAACTATGGCAATATACCCCATATTGCCATAGTTGCCACGGTGGGCGAGCGACTTGGCAACCGCAGTTTTTTTATTGTTGTTTCGCTGTTATCAGAAAGATGCTGCTGCCCATCCTCTGCCTAACTTTCCCTCTGTTGCCTTTTACGACACCTACGGGAAGATATGGGGTAGTAAGTGTTCTTACCCACCACTACACGGGGATTAGTAGCGGATTATTTAGTGTATAATAGCTTCTGATGTTAAAGCCTTCATTCTTCGACACACTTTGTCCCTGTTATTAGTTTAATAATAAAAGCTTACGATTTACTTGCATTTATAACATTTTAAAAACGATATAAAATACATAATAAAACAAAAAACTACACAAGAACAAGGATAATAAGGCCTATGTTGAAATATAGTATTTAAGAAAAAACAAATTAAAAAAAATACTCAAATCTTCAAGATTAACAAAGCATTTATTCATAAAGATAAAGATTAAGATTTTAGATAGCTAAGTGTAATATTACAAAACATACCTGCGATTTATTTGGACTGATTTTTATTATTGGTGCAGTGCGGTCGTATCTTATGATAGATAATGCAACTCTGGTGTCAAGACGTGGAGTAGCGCGTCTCTGCAAACTTGTACAGACACGTTATCGTGCAATAGGAGGCGAGTGCGGTTATTATAAATACGATTTTTGTTACGTAGGTCTTATTAGCCCACTGGCCTACCCGCAGGCACCTTACATTACATACTTAGAGGTAGAATAATTAATGCTTTTAAATCGCCATTAAAATAAAAATGTGATTTCAAATTTTCAATAGTCTGTGGAGTTTAGGCAAAAAGCGTTTATTTTATATTTTGTATATTATTAGATCGTCTAACGACGTTGAGATTCTCATAGGTATTTCTTGGTCCACTCAAACGGGTAAAAATAACTTTAACAAGGCTTAATTTTTCTTTAAACTACGCCATAGCACCGACTATAGAATGTAAAATTGTTTTATTTGTTTTAGTTTTTGAAGCCGGCTTACTTTTTTATCATTCCGTAACAGTTACGCATGGGCCTATACTAGTTAGAAAGGATTTGCTATATACACCACAATCGGTGAGCGAATTGGCACCGCAGTACCAGATGTATTTTTTGACTCTGCTCTCCGTCACTATTTCGGTATTTTATCAGTCTGTTCTTGCCTATTTGTTGATTGATGTAGGCTGTTTATGCGCGGTTATTTAATTTCTACGTTCATGTTTTGAGTTAGCTCATTAAATATTCATTTTTAATTTTAAATAATTCTGTTTTAATTACTGTATAATTACATTGAATATTGATTAGTTATTCCATATTATGAAGATAAATATTGTAACAAAGACAGAAATATATTGCCGAATTGGCGTGTAGCTAGTCGTCGCCGTCTAGTCTGATTGTACTGACGTCTGCACAGGATATTAACGCTTCTAACATTATTAATGTGGGCGTTAGGGTCTTACATTTTATAGGTACTATTAAACGAAGCATGTAACTTGTTCGTATACTTGCGACAGTGGCTTAATCGTGAAGGGTCGAACCGCAAACTTAAAAAACCGATATCCGCCATTCGACTACTCAATACAAACTAATGTTAAGCTTACTTGAAGTAATTTGCGAGAATATTGGGCTAATGTTTTTTAATTAAAACGAAAGCGACAAATTTCGTTGTTAGATGTTAAGAAATTTAGAAATAATGGCTAAAAAGAAATTTAAAATAATAATTTAAAAACGCAATATACGTTTCAAACGTCTTAGTCACGCTGCCGCTATATTAATTATTTGTATCTGTTGTTGAACGGGAAAGACTTCTGTGTTTCGTATGGTGAGTGTAGAGAATTGGAGACTCTTTTTATTAGGAACAAGGCATGCCATCTTGGTACTCATGGGTGACAACGCATCTGCATTTTATTTTTATTTTTTTAGAAAACCAATAGTTTAAACAACAATTATTAAACTAACCTAAAAGTATGGCCAATAACAGGTTTCCTTATATTGCTTGATGGTAGGTATATTGTTGTTGGAAGAAATTGAAATAAGAACAATCTAATAGACAAATTATAAGCAATTCAATGTAATGAAGGTGGTCACAAGCTTACAGATATTTTGAATGATTTCTTTGGAGAGTCAGGTAGATTGATATTTTACGCACATATGTACACATACACACGCACATACAATGTATTAGTATATATAAATATTATACAAATATTTAATTATTATACATATTATAAAAATAACTTAAGTACTCATATTAGCAGCCTCAAAAATACGTTATGGAAAAAATAGAAAAGAGAATATGTGATGTTAACTTCAACTACTCTATTTATTATATTTTGATTCTTAGTCAAGAGTAGATGTAGATGTCTATGGGCCTCAGCATCCACATAGCAGCAGATGGACTGTGTGTTCTTTTGTAATACTATTCTAAAAAAAACATAGTAATAGACCCTGACTTTTTATTACGAATACAATTTTTTGGGCAATTAAAGAAATATTTAGCAAATACTTCCACATACTGGGCAACCATCATTTTATATTAACAACTAAAACTTCTCGTGAAGCCATGTAAAAGTAGGCTGCCTACTACGATATGTTCAGTCCAGGAATGTTGCCCGCTCCTGGTCCCGTCTCCTGCCAGCCAGTCCAACTTGTTTTCATCTCGACTCATCGCATATTTATAAAGCAGACTTTTGGCACTTGCCCATGCCCATCGTTATCAAGGGATAACTTGCAAGTGCGTATCATAGCTTACATTACACAGCGGCATATCGTTCGCACCGGTGTCACTTGCCCTTATGCATTCCCCAACGGCACTAAGGACGCACCGGCAATCGGACTGTAGTATCGATCTCCTGTCTGAGTAGGGGCGTGATGTGGCAGCACTGTAATCGCACCACAAGCGAAACACACCAAAGCCTAAATCACGCTATCAAAGTTCCGAAGTACTGCGATATATACTATAGAATAGCTCCAAACTATCACATGGAGCGTTGGCCGCTTCCCGGGCTAAACACCTTGCGCGGTGGGAGATCTTCCCTTTTCCTCTCACGACCAAACAATATTTATTATACAGTCCTCCAGTTCGGTCTTTCATTTATAAAATCATCAACATATGGTCCTTCTAGCCGGATCTGAAACAGCGACCTATGTTATATGCCAACAATATTTGGAACCTCTCTACTCATATTTGTTTGACAATGGCAAGATATGCATTATAGTAAAGGCTGGGTATTATATTCTGATAAATACTTATGAAAATGGGACATTTCTAATTATTTCAAACATTATTATTTGTAAAATGCTTTTTCTCTAGTATCTGGCGGGAAACCCCTCACTGCAATATACGAGTAGCTCGGTCGACGTAATTTTCACGCTATGATTTACTATAACTATAAAAAGCTTTAAAGCGGTAAAAATGTTTTGAACTTTTGGCATCTACTTTTGATTTGAGTGTGCTTACTTAAAAGCAGAAGTTTTTAATTGGTTTGCTGAATTCAAAATGAGACGAGGAAGCTTTGAAGATGAAGCGAAGACAGGTCGGCACTGAATAATTTAATATGTTGAAATTAATTAAGATCTGCGTGAAACATAAAATGATGTCTTACCCAGTTTAAAGAGCACCTTTTGCCCAACAAAAAAAAACTGTGCGTTAGTCACAACTAGCGACACCTGGTGAGTGGAAGATTATTAGCCCTCATTACACAATGTGAGTTAATTCAAAAAATTGTTTTAAATAATGGTATATTAATATTTAGAGTACTATATTTATACACAAAACAATGCCTCAGTGGTTACTTGGTGGTAAATGTCTATTTTTAGTTATCTCCATATTTTGGTTTATTCATTTTTGATCTCATTAGTATAAAGCTATAAAGTATAACTAATAATGCAGAGAGAAACATTAAACCAGACCCTTACATTTTTGTAAAAAATTTGCTTCCCCACTATGAAATCTGTCAAATATTTCACCTCATTGTAAAGTGGCGCTGCCCTGAAGGCAGGAAAAGTCGTGGATGCCCTCATTGCATGCACTATCACCGTCACCACTAATAACAACACCACTAACCCCAACACACAACACTAGAAAACCTTCTAAACGGGGCATCAAATGACGATTGCTGACGGTGATAATGCACACAATTGAGGGAAGGTGCTCTTCGAAATAGGTAAGACAAATTTAATTTTTCATGCAGATTACTTAGCTTATCAATTATAAAGTTTTTCATAAAATGAATTTCCGCAAAGCAATGCCTGATTATACATCTTAAGGAAATGTTCGAACTATCGAAAAACTTATTTATAGAAATTGTCTACCTTATTCTATATAAAAAAAATATTCCGAAAAATCAACGAATTACACATACGCTAGAGCGAGAAGAAGTTTCGGATTCGGACAAAGGAACATTCACGGTTAAATTTCTCTCCGAATTCGTTGTTTGAAATGAGTGCCGTATAAACTCACTGACAACTAGAAAGATGAAAGGTATTCCTACACCGCCACCACCTTAATCATAACTTTGAATCAGCCAAACCGTCGCTTGGCGCTACGTTTCTGGTTCGTATTGAGATATATAAATACAAGATTCATCACCTGTCTCATATCGTAAGCCTCCCGGGACGAGCCTGCTTCAAATTTAGTAATCATGTTACAGAGCCATTCAGCGCGGGCTTTCATCTGAGCATCAGTGTTTTTTTTATAGGAGAGGGGGCAAACGAGCATGCGGCTCACCTGATGGTAAGTGACTACCGCCGCCCATGGACAACTGCAACACCAGGGGAACCAGGGGAATTGCAGATACGTCGCCGGCCTTTTAAAAAGGAGTAGGCTCTTTTCTTGAAGGTCTCTAAGTCGTATCGGTCCGGAAAAATCGTTGATGGTAATCTTTTTAAGCATGCTGGTGTTTACATCCCGAGTCGCAGAAGCCGCAGCCCAGGCTTGATAACACTCCTGCTTACTGCGTAACGCAGTCTTACAGGAGCGACCAAACCAAGGCTGAAATCTGCCTCCGATGGGTACCACAGATGATGGAATTAAATATTTCCATTCCCTGTAGCACCACATCAGTGACAGAGTCAGCAACAGGGCTGGGATCATCCGGCGAGAAGCAAACCCATGGGTAGGGTGCAAAAAAAGACCGCATTCCGTCCCAATCCGCCGATCTGCAATGCCAAACACGGCGGCAACCTGCAGAACGCAACCGCGAAGGGAGCGTGAGGAACAAATTAATGCATTATATGTGTGGTATGACTCACCGTCTTCCTGTGTAAATTAGGTTCGTTTATCGACGTTTACCACACTTATTTAATTTACGTTACGTAATTTTATCACTTTTTTGATCTTCTATT
The DNA here is from genome assembly GCA_033319125.1 of Parnassius glacialis. NCBI lineage: Eukaryota > Metazoa > Arthropoda > Insecta > Lepidoptera > Papilionidae > Parnassius > Parnassius glacialis. The sequence continues at coordinate 34,320,530 of JAVANC010000018.1, forward strand.
AATCTACTCAAATGTTATTATTGTGTAAAAACAATCAATATCAAATCATTTATAAAAATTGAACATTTCGTATGTTCAATTTTTGTGTGAAGGTTGACAAGGTTTGTGTGAAGACAGAAAAGAGAAGTATTATAAGTGGCTTTATAAAAAAAATTCTAAAAATAACACTGAATTCAAAACATTTTTTTATGTCAACTAAAATGATGATAGTAATTTGGGTTTCATGACGGCGCAAAGGAAATTAGGAAATAAACTTCACCTTGATTTGTATTCAAATACACATACAAATTATCTTTTTTACATAAATGAGCACGGAAATTTCTCCGAGAAGACCCTTTTTATTGCCTTGAAATTAGTTTTGGTCCTTTTTATTTACTTTAAAGAGTATGTCAAAAATTTGTAACTAAAAGCGAGCCTTAAAAATTAAATTTCCGGTTTAAAGGTATCTTATGAATATTTTTTCTGAAATGATAATAATCGATTCGCATATTTCATTATCTAGTAATATATACACACAACAAAAAAAGATCGAAATCTTTTTTGTCACGATAGACTATATTATAGTTTCTTCTTCTTTTTAGATTCTTTACTAAAAATTAGAATATAAAACAATAAAACAAATTCAATTCTTTTTCCATATAAAAAAGAAATTAATATCATGCTTACGCTCATTCAGAAATCTGACTGATTCAGAATCGGACTGTCAATTTTAACGGATTTAAAATATTTTTTGAAACTTGTGATTGAAAAAATGCCAAGAGGATTATCAGAAATTTTACAAGCAAGAAGTGTAACTTTGAGGGTAGAAGGATATTCCACGCGAGAAATCCTGTGTCGTGGCCACGTTGCAGATGTCCTACGGCATGGATAATTTAGTTGACTGGCCCCGCAGTGGTCGCCCAACTGTTCTGGCTGCTGCTCAGAAGCGCTATATCAGATTGCTGGCAGCCCGTGACCCAACAATCAACGCCACTACAATAAAAGCAGAAGAGCATGCCGCCTCTGGATTTGAAGTTAGCATTCAAACCATTCGGAATTGCTTACACCAGGCCCAAACTAAGAAAGAAAGAAAGAAAGAAAGAAAGGTTTATTCTCCAAAATGACGCCATCACAGATAACATAAAAAAAACACATAATTTACAAATAATGTTGGCTATACCATACAAATTACAATATACTACATATTACAAACTATACAATACCTATACTCGTATGTGTCAAGGCGTCATCTGGGAACAGGAGCACACTCAGCATAATGCCATGAATTTTTTTTCCATGGCGCTGATTTTCAGTGTGTCCAACCAGTGACTTACCGAAATCAGTGCTATATGTATACTCAAATTATGATGACAGAATTATGCACAACATGGGGGAAAGAGACAGTAACTATCTTAAGTGAGAGGGAGAGAGTAGCGTTCAAGGTCGAATGCTACTTCGACACAGCACGTCCCGGTCCCGTTTATGTTGCTTTCAGATGCTCTTAGAAAGTCTATACGAACACTACAAAAGGGGAGATTATTAAAATACTATAAAGGGTTATATACTACAAAAGGAAAATTATTATTAAAATACTATAAAGTGCTATATAATAAAGTGACCAGATAATTTGTAAAAAAAAATATGTAATTATTAAAGAATATAAAAGTATATAGGAAGACAAAAGCCGCATTCAAGAGGACTATTTTAATGCTCCGTTGTTAATAATCTATGACGATGAGGTACGTAATCGTGCAAAACGTTATAAACTTTAATCAAAGTTAATCTGACTTTGCAGTAATTGTGTTCTATATTTATTTTTAAATGTGTGTACTGCTTTCAGATTTCGCAAAGGAGGCGGTATATCGTTCCAGCACTTGGATGCGGCGTATTTGAAACTTCCTCGGAAAGCGTGAGTGCGGTGACGAGGCACGACGAGAGTATTCCCTCTAGTGCGCGTATTGTAAGTTTTTACATCACGTGACCATATGAGTTTGTCAGCAAGATAAGGAGGTGTTTTATTTTTTAATACCCCGAATAGGAGAGTTGCCATGTGCAGTTTTCGGCGATATTCCATTTTTAACATTTTGGCATTGTTAATGTAAGGGGTGACGTGCGTGCGGGGCGGTATTGTAAAACTAAATCTTGCACATGCATTTTGAACACGTTGCACTAGACGTCGCGACCGCGCTAAAAGTCTCGGACCATATACAATGTCCATATAATTAAATTTCGAAAGGACAAGTGTGTCACACAATTTTACCCGAATATCCGAATTTAAAAACTCCCTTATTTGATAAAGAACCTTAAGTCTATAAAAGCAGTTTCTGCTAGTACTTAGTATGTGGTTCTCAAACTGTAGTTTGTCATCCATTAGTAAGCCCAGATTGCGAATCTCATTTACACGTTCTACGATTTCCCCTCGAATTTGAATGCATGCCCCTCTTTCTGATATATTTTTTATTTGATTTTTAGAACCCATAATTAGTAGTTTAGATTTAGTTCCATTTAGTACAAGGCAGTTAGAGTCGCACCACGCGGCTATACTTTCGAGGTCTTCGTTGATTTTATTAACGACTTCTTGAGTATCACGCGGATTACATGACATGTAGACTTGCAAATCATCTGCGTATAAATGAAATTTACAGTACTTAATGTTTTTTACTAAGTCGGCACTGTAAACTGAAAACAATATTGGAGCCAGGTTCGATCCCTGGGGCGCACCGGCTTTGATTTTTTTTGATTGCGAACGTATTAATGTTCCTCGGTCATCGCTCAGTTCTACAGTTTGTAGTCGGTTTTTAAAATAACTATCGAACCATTGTACTGCGCTGCTACTGAATCCATAGTAATGAAGCTTTGATAAGAGAAGGGAAACATTTATACAGTCAAATGCACGAGAAAAATCTAGTAATACTAGTATTGTGCCTTTTCCTTCATCTTGAGCGGTTAGTAAATCGTCAGTAAGTTGGGCTAGGGCCGTCGTGGTGCTATGGTTCTTACGAAATCCCGACTGCATTTCCGGTAGAATTTTGTTTCTATCTAAATACATGTGTAGCTGTTCTGCGACAATTTTTTCAATAATTTTAGAGACACAGGGGAGAATACTGATGGGCCGAAGGTCTTTTTCAGACAAAGGATTTGAGTTCTTAGGTATGGGTTTGACTAACGCATGTTGCCATAATGTCGGGTAGGTTTTAGAGTTAATGGATTTGTTCACCATAGCAGTAATAGTTGGTAGTGTTTTCGGAAGGGTCATACGGATCATATCGAGAGAAATCCCATCAATGCCTATGGCTTTAGATTTTAAACTTTTAATGAATTTTAGTACCTCTAGTTCATTTACCTCCTTTATCTCAAATATGTCATTAACGCAGCAGTGGTACTCAAAGTACGTTAAATATGACAATGAGACGTTTCTATTTCCAGGCACGTTTAAAAAATAGTCGTTTATTTTATTTGGATCATTAAACAAGTCTATCGGGATATTGTGTTTTGGTTTTATCTTAACATTGGACTTTATATGTTTCCACATTGAAATGGGATTATTTATATTACGATTAACATAAAAATTATAGTAGGCTTGTTTTTCTCTATATATTGCTTTATTGACGCAGATTTTTAGATCTTTATAGTATTTAATATGTATGTCGTTTTTACTTTTTCTCATTTTAATGTATGCGTCATCTCGTTTTTTCATCATTAATTTAATATTAAAGGTTAGCCACGGGAATTGCTGATGTTTAATGGTTTTTTTTCTAAGAGGCGCGTGAATTTTAAATAGTGTAAGTATGGCTGTGTTAAATAGCACTACCTGATTATTTACATCCGCGATACTCTCGATTTCTTTCCAATTTATTGATGTAAGGTCCTTATGAAAGTCTCCCTCGTCTATGTCAGAGATTCTCCTACTCATTATTGTTACTGGTGCCGGCTTTTTTTACTCATATCAATTTGACATGTAATAAAAGCATGACTACTTAATTCACGTATAAGTTCTACAGTAACTTCGTTTACATTTATGTCGGTACATATTACGTCAATTAAAGTCTCGCTATATTCCGTAAAGTGGGTTGGCTTAGTTACATGTGGTTTTAATTTGAAGCAAGTAAGAAAATTATTTAGCTTTATAGTGGTATTATGCGTCATATTTAACATATTAATATTAAAATCACCCAGAAGAAGTAAGTTTTGGCTCCATGAAAAAGTCCCCATAGTAACGGTAAGCGCGTCTATGAATGTATCGACATTCAGCCACGGCGGTCTATACGCGGTACCGATAACGAGTTGCTTTCCGCCGCTAGAGGTCGAGATCCACATTTGTTCTACTAGCGGGGCGGGGGGGTGGGGCAGCTCGCGAACGCCGACGCCTCGCTTCACATAGAAGCCGACGCCGCCGCCGCGCGAGCGCACGTCGGGCGGACGCGGCGTGTGCCGCAGCCGGTAGCCGGGCACCGCGGCCGCGCGCCCCTCTTCGCCCTCCCGCAGCCACGTCTCATTGATGGCCATGATATCGACACTATGCCGTTGCATTGCGACAATAAATTCATCATGCCGCGTTCCAAGGGACCCTGCATTTAAAAGACCAACTTTTACGTTACTTTTTGAAGCCATAAACGAATTTTAGATATACATATTTATTTAACATAATAGGTTCCGACGCAAAATTTAACATTAGTTTGCTACTTGTACAGACAAAATAAATTTTATGTGATTTAATAGAATAAATAATATTTATGTGGATACCACAAATTTTTAAATAGTTATCCATTGAGTAAATTTTCTTGTACCTTAATGTACTCGTATAGTAATTATTGTATGTATGTATTGCAGAACTTAAAGACAAAACGCTAGTGAGTCTTTTCAATACATTGATGTTAGAAATTTGTGCCAGAACTAACCAGGATATATTATTATTCCACATACGAGTATAGGCATAGTATATTTCATTTGACAGTAATAGAATCCTAAAATAGTTCTTAAATAAAAATACAAACACAATTATTAACGACTTACATAAAAATGAGCAATAGCAGAACAAGGTAATATTTAAAAAATTCAGATAATTATTACTTTTATATTTTTTTTCCATTGCTTCCGATAGCCCCAACTGAATTTGTTCCAAAAACCCTCTCGAGATCTACTTCACTTTTTATGCGATAAGACGTTGTTCCGTGTTCTCGACGAGTATAAATTTTTCCCTCTTTTGACCATACATAGCGCCATTCAAATCGCCGAGCAAATTCCTTAGTTCTAAAAAATACATTGCGGTTCAATTTAGTAAGCCGTTCGTTTATATAAAACGCTCGTGTATTTTCGGAGCGGAGACCTAGACCTTCGGTAGTTAAGGAGCGGCGCACGCGCGCGGCCCGCAGCAGAGTGTCCCGCGTGTGCCTGCGCGCCAGCCGCACGACTATGGGACGGGGCTTCGCTAGCCTACTTTGCTCGTCGCGCATAAGACCGACTCGCACACAACTCACTATATCGCGCTCTTCTAGGGTTACGCCCAGCTTAGTAGCGCACGCAGTCACAATGTGTAGAACATTTTCTGCGCCCTCTTCTGGAATGCCTGCGACTTCGATATCATTGTACAGCAGCTCTTGGTCTCGATCATTTAAATCTGCTCTTAAGTCCGCAATAATCGTCTCGAGATCCTGAATTTTGCCGCAGACATTTTTGGACTCAATTAGGGTTTGTTGTTCTTCAAGACGGATGTATTTGTTTTCTAATGTATCTAGGCGTTCTTCACACGATTTTATGGAATTACGCAAATCAAACATCTCCTGTCGGAAAGATCTAAATTCTTCCCTGGTTTCTCGCAGTTCCTCTCTAAACCTACGTAGTTCAAGAGCTAGTTCCGACTCTTTGGAACCTTGCGCCACAGGGCTTTGGGGTTTCTCTTCGCCTTGCTTGATAATATACTCGGAATTAAGTCCTCGCACAGGCGTATTCTGATCTGACTTTCGGGGCGTCCGTATTTTACAGTCCGGACACAACCAAGTAGGTTGGACCTGCACACCTTCAGGAACCTTAACGCAGGCCCTGTGTGATTTTCTATCGCATTTAGGACACGTAACGCCCTCTACCGCCACCATAAACTTTCCGCACGCACTGCACTTCATCGCGTTAGTTTAAGTTAATTGCAATGTAATGATGCATATGATTATCACTAGGTGTCGCCGACTATATATTGTAATTCACACTTTGTAGATCGAGGGTAAATAGACGATGTACATTAAAGTTATTAATAAAGGTACCTCTTATATTTCACTTTTAGATGTTTTATTTCAATTTTCTTTCACCACAATCCTTAAGCACACACAAATGATTAATTTATTAACATATGCACCACTTTTTAAAGTCCAGAAAAAATGTTTCAAAACATCGATATCACAACTTTAGACGTAGATATTAATTTTTATTTCGCGACAAGCTTTGCTTAACTACGTGCACGGAGGTCTTGGCGAGCATCTCTGAATTCGCGGCAACGTCAACAATGGAGAGTGCAGTGGGCTAGCCTCCGGAAAAATGAAGAAGACGAGGAGGAAAACATTTGGCAAAACTGTCTCTATTTTGACGAATCGCAAATCAGTATTCATTCAGATAACTGACGTGTCCGTGTCTGGAGAAGACCTGGAGACTCTGAAAAGCAAAGAACTGCCAATGGAAATTTTCTAACTTACAATTACAATAGGATTAAATTCCTCAATTTTTGTTAATAAAAAAAAAAATTATTTTTTAATTTCAAACAATGTACTTCTATTTAAAAAAAGATATAACGTAAACACTTTTTGTCGATAAGGTTAAATTTAAAAAATATATCAGCTTTTTGTGATCACTAGCACAAAATTTTTGTGATGTGTATACTCGTAAATGAGGGTTATAGAGACGAGGCGTTCTTATAATTTTATATTCGGACAAATTCTGGCATTTCATCAAAGATAAGCGTAAAGGTCTTTCTTTACTTCCCGTTAAAATGATTCTGAAAGATTCAACTGCATCCTCAGGCACCGATATAGCGAACCTTTTCGCAAGTCACTTTTCTTCCGTGTACTCCAATAATAGCATTAGCGATGTTTCTCATAGTGATGATATTGCGAATACGAGTAATTCCATTGCTAAGCTTAAATTGAGCGAGTCACAAGTGTACAAAAAATACAACACCTGAATGAAAATAAAAGGATCTGGCCCTGACAACATGGTATGTTGTCAGGGCCCCTATTTGTGAAACGCTGTGGAAAATTTCTTGCCTTCCCATTGACATTAATATTTAATCGCTTTTTAAGCGAAGGAAAGTTTCCCGATGAATGGGAAAAAGCCAGAATTATCCCTATTTATAAGAAAGGTAACAAGACTGATGTCACGAACTATCGACCTATCTCCATATTATCGTGTTTTTCTAAATGATTTGAAAGCCTTGTTTACCCTTAAGTTAAGTTAAGCCTTGTTAACAGTGGTAGAGCCACGCGGCAGCTTTTGCTGTCGCACGGATGGGCCGGCTCGAACCGGGGTGGTACCACGACCTCACAGAAAACCAGCGTGAAGTAGCGGTTTACCTCTGCGTTTCGCTTGGTGAGTGCAGGTGGCCGAAGGCCCTTTTTACTGGAAATGAGGCATTCCATCTTAGTCCTCACGGGTGACAACGCATCTACATTTTGATTTGTAATAGAGGATAGATGTAGATGTCTATGGGCCGCAGCAACCACTTACTATCAGGTGGACTGTGTGCTCGTTTGTCACCCTTATCCTATAAAAAAAAACCCCATAGTCTACAGCCATACTGAAAACATTATATCTGATTTCCAACATGGTTTCAGGCGTGGTCATTCGGTAGAATCTAATTTGTCTTCCTTCGTGTCCGCGGTAGCAAAGGACGTGGACAGGGGACTGCAGGTTGACAAAATTTACACAGACTTTTCAAGTGCATTCGACAAGGTTGACCACCAAGCCCTGCTGTCTAAACTAAAAGGAATAGGCATAAGTGGTTCTGTTGCAGTGGTTCGAATCTTACCTGGCAATGAGACCTCAGCAAGTGGCTATAGATGGATTTCTGTCTGAAATATTTTTGGCTGATTCTGGTGTTCCCCAGGGGTCCCACTTGGGTCCTCTACTATTTTTGATATTCATTAATGATATAGCTACAGATATAGAAAATAGTAATATATGTATGTTTGCTGACGATCTCAAATTGAGTAGAACGATCAAAGGTCCCGGGGATGCGGACCTCCTGCAATCTGACTAAAACAATCTCATGGATTGGTGTGCAATCAACGGAATGGTTTTAAATCCAAATAAATGCTACCACATAAGCTACACAAGTAAAAGACGCCTCATCACTACTACCTACTCATTGGGTAACGTGACCTTGGCGGAGGTGAGGGAGTTCAGGGACCTTGGTGTCTTGTTGGATTGTAAGCTGCAACTGACCGCTCACACTGATATTATCATCAAAAAGGTGGCTCGTATGATGGGATTCCTAAAAAGAAACGCAAAAGGCTTCCGATGTGTCCAAACTAAGAAAGTTCTTTTCAATGCACTAGTACGTAGTCACCTGGAATTTGCAAGTGTCGCATGTAACCCAGTCTATAGTGCATCTTCTCAGCGAATCGAAACAATTCAAAGAGCTTTTACGCGCTTCCTTGCTTTTCGACTCCAGGCATATCGCATAGACTCCCCTATAGTCAGAGGCTAGCATTTTTCAAAATGACGACCTTAAGTGACCGACGTCTCATTGCAGACTTAATGTTTCTACACAAGTTACTGTATAACAAAATCAAAAGTACGCATCTCCTCGATCGCATCAAACTAATTATCCCGTACAGATATCCCCGATATCCAATTCGCAAACTATTTAGCATACTCGTACCTAGCCATAAAACAAATTTAGGCGCGAAATTATCCCCTAGCCAGAATATGTAACACATACAATGAAATTATGACCAAGGTACCGGACATTGACATTTTTAACGACTCTGCCCGATGCTTCAAAAAAAATTGACCAATTTCTTTTCACCCTCTCAGCACACACTCATTCCTTAGTTAGTTTTTTCTTAATGTAAGTTATTTTGTATTAAGTACCATTATAATATAATAAGCTACACACTACAGTAAATGTTGTGTATACCTGTAATTGGCAAACATATTTAACCATATACTTTTGTTATCGTGTTGTTGTTAAAGTTTCATGTGTTTTGCTGTTATAAATAAATAAATAAATTATAAATCGCAAGTAACCTTAGTCTCTGCCATTGCCATTACCATTAAAGCCTATGACAAGTCTACTACTGAGTATAGGCCTCTCCCACAGATTGCCTCATAGAAGGAGGGGGGGGGGGGGGGATATTTCCCATAATTGACTCGCTTGGCGAGCGGGTTGGCAACCGCAGTTTTTTATTATTTTAAGTTGTTTTCGGGAAGGTTACACTTAAATTGGTAATTGCAATTATAGCGTAGATTTTCCTTGCGGCGAAATAAATAATGGGGAAAATTATAATTAACTTAATAAGAAATACGAGTATATATAATTTCGAGAATGTGTTTGTGTATTAGCACTGATGCACCGTGTTGGGCCTATTCTGCTGCAGAGCCCTCTGAGTTCTCTGCCCAGTAGTGAGGACGTATGTTCACAAAATAGAAATTTCTGATTCAGCCTCAGTCTCGTACCGTTTTAGAATATAATTATTTGATAAAGATAATGATGTATACGTCTCGAACAGAACTGCCAAGTTTAGTTTTAAATTAAAATATGTATTTATTCGGCTTATAACACTTACAGGCTGTTAAAGACAATGTTTAATTTTATTTTTTATTTCGTATTCGGTGGAAAAGAAAAATAATTTAAAATAGTTAAAAGGGTGGTGGTGTCTCCTGTGACTTGTGCTTAAACTCTATGCTACGCTTAACGTATATTTTATGTGATAGAGAAACGCTGCAGCGCGAATCGGGCTGTATTGCGACAGTAGCATGAACTGGTCCACACAATCATCAACAGTATCAAATATTGGTAAATCCAATTGGGCATACCTTAAGCGCATTAAAAAAACTACGTATAACATGATTATGCGGAATTTTTAAAGTAGTTTAAATACATTTCGACAGCACTATCGGCTTCAACATCCTCGAAAACCATGAAAATGACACCCGTGATGAAAAAATTGATACCTATTGCAGCCGCCATCTTGGATTTACATTTCGACAGCACTATCGGCTTCAACTCTCTCGAAAACAATGAAAATGACACCCATGATGAAAAAATTGATACCTATTGCAGCCGCCATCTTGGATTTACATTTCGACAGCACTATCGGCTTCAACTCTCTCGAAAACCATGAAAATGACACCCAAGATGAAAAAATTGGCACCTACTTTGGCTGCCATCTTGGATTTACATTTCGACAGCACTATCGGCTTCAACATCCTCGAAACTCATGAAAATGACACCCATAATGAAAAAATTAATACCCATTGCAGCCGCCACCTTAGATTTACATTTCGACAACCCTATCGGAGTCAACTCTCTCGAAAACTATGAAATTGACACCCATGATGAAAAAATTGATACCTATTGCAGCCGCCATCTTGGATTTACATTTCGACAGCACTATCGGCTTCAACTCTCTCGAAAACCATGAAAATGACACCCAAGATGAAAAAATTGGTACCTACTTCAGCCGCCATCTTGGATTTACATTTCGACAGCACTATCGGCTTCAACACTCTCGAAAACCATGAAAATGACACCGAAGATGAAAAAATTGGCACCCACTTCAGCCGCCATCTTGGATTTACATTTCGACAACCCTATCGGAGTCAACTCTCTCGAAAACTATGAAATTGACACCCATGATGAAAAAATTGATACCTATTGCAGCCGCCATCTTGGATTTACATTTTGACAGCACTATCGGCTTCAACACCCTCGAAAACCATGAAAATGACACCAATGATGAAAAAATTTATATCTATTGTAGCCGCCATCTTGGATTTACATTTCGATAGCACTATCGGCTTCAACACTCTCGAAAACCATGAAAATGACACCCAAGATGAAAAAATTGGTACCTACTTCAGCTGCCATCTTGGATTTACATTTCGACAGCACTATCGGCTTCAACATCCTCGAAACTCATGAAAATGACACCCATAATGAAAAAATTAATACCCATTGCAGCCGCCACCTTAGATTTACATTTCGACAACCCTATCGGCTTCAATTCTCTCGAAAACCATGAAAATGACACCCATGATGAAAAAATTGATACCTATTGCAGCCGCCATCTTGGATTTACATTTAGACAGCACTATCGGCTTCAACTCTATCGAAAACCATGAAAATGACACCCAAGATGAAAAAATTTATATCTATTGCAGCCGCCAACTTGGATTTACATTTCGACAGCACTATCGGCTTCAACACCCTCGAAAACCATGAAAATGACACCCATGATGAAAAAATTGATACCTGTTGCAGCCGCCATCTTGGATTTACATTTAGACAGCACTATCGGCTTCAACACCCTCGAAAACCATGAAAATGACACCCAAGATGAAAAAATTGATATATTTTGCAGCCGCCATCTTGGATTTACATTTCGACAACACTATCGGCTTCAACACCCTCGGAAACCATGAAAATGACACCCATGATGAAAAAATTGGTACCTAATTCAGCCGCCATCTTGTAATTACATTTCGACAGCACTATCAGCTTCAACACCCTCGAAAACCATGAAAATGACACCCATGATGAAAAAATTGGTACCTACTTCGGCCGCCATCTTGGATTTACATTTCGACAGCACTATCGGCTTCAACACTCGAAAACCATGAAAATGTCACCCATGACAAAAAAAAATTATACTACTTGCTTTTAGTACGTACTACTATTATTTATTCTGTGCTTTTAAATATTGTAATAAAAAAATGTCTTATTATTATTATAATTAAATATTTAAGAAATTTGGTTATTAGAATATTGTGTATTTGTACAGCGATCTTTTTGAGCCGCTGCAAACAACCGAAACAATGTCCACTCACGAAGGCGACTGAAGCCAAACCACAGAAAAAAAAAACAAAAAACCAGCACAAACTATATAGAAACACTACCAAACCAGTGGCATACAGTCCATACTATAATTTTTCTTAGAGGTATTATTATGTCATGACAGTTTGTCCATGTTGCAGTAGATGTCGCTTTTTTAAATTTAGCCATGCTTGGCCAATTAAGAATCAAACAAATTAATGAATAGTTTAAAATACAATCGAACCTTTCTAACTTACTATTTTGTTACAAAACAAATTTGTAATTAAATTTTTAGTATAATTTATTTATTTTACATTATTCCCTATATATAATGTACTCTGTGAGCCAAACTAAACTACTCATTACTACTCTGTGGCTGTAGCTTCCCATTTAGAGAAAGAGTTTTGGCGGGAACTCGACCGGCGGCGGCTTGCTGCTCCTGTATTATTGTTTAAATAATGGTTTGAAGTGGACTTTGATATGTAAAAGTAGTGCGATTTTGTGTATTAAGTGTCTGCGCATGTGAACTATTAATGGAAACTGTGAAACGAGTGCTCTGATGGTGATGGAATCTCAAGATAAGCTGTTTGTTTGCATAGGCGCCTTTAGATACCATCGCCAACTGTCAGCTGCCTGCTGGCTCAAGTTACCGTCAAAATCTCCCAAGGCTGCACAATGTGACGCATCAACATATTGTGAAGCAGTGAAATATGAAGGAAAATTATACATGAAGACAAGGCTGTATGGCATAGTTCCTTTGCCTGCTGTCTCGAGCGAATAATAAAAACAACAACAACAACCATTTAGAGAAATATTTTTGTATACGAGGCTAACAAATCAACGAAAATTTCGCCATTTTGGAGCCGAAAAAAATTAATTATAGCTAAACAAAACAAAACTACACTGCCATTTACATTCAGTGGCTTCCCACATGATAGATGAAGAGATTAAAAAATAGATTGAGTTAAACAATTAATATTTTCAAAAGTTATTGTGTTTACAAGCCACAGGGACATGATAAATCCACACCATAAGCCACTAAAACCCTTTTTTTATTTAAAAATAGCAATTAATCGATTTAAAAAAAATATTAATAAGTTCAACAATCATTTATCTTTCTAACAATGTGCTTTTTATATCATTTATATGTATAATATGATTGCTAGATACGATTTTATTCGATAAAATGTTGGAATCTTAATTTTTAGGCGATAGTAGAACACACCTTGCGCTTCCGCTTAAGGTATGCAATATAGTAAAAAAATCTGCTATAAGAACAAATTCAGTATATGTGAAGTCCGCACGCATAGCCGTAGCGTGGCTGACTCTTCCCTGCTGTAAGCCCCTCTAAATTATGCACAGTATCGACATTGCTTTCCGCTAATACTACTGTAGCGGGTCAAGGCATAGGTAAAGCTGTAAATGTCTCCTGGCTATCAGAAAAAGGGACGGAAAAATTCAATCACAATGCAATGGTTTTAAATTCGAAAAGCCTGGGTACGTGATCTTATGGTGTATAAGTTGTAGAAGACCACCATACGGGTTTCATTTTTTGTAATCAGGTTTCCGTCTTCGTTTATAATTTACGCTTATTCTCTAATTGTTTACAAGTTGGCCAAGTAGGCGATAGGACTCGCGTGAGGTAGCGGTCTATAGATTATCACTAGTATTCTCAAAATATTTAAGATTTCAGTATTGTTTGCTTTGTGGCATTCCTCGGAGAAAGTCTATGTTTTGCAGTGGACTTGTGAAGGGTTGTAATAATGCCGATGATGAGACAAATTTGATGACCAGTAATTCGAAAACTAAGTTTAATTGCTAAATGAGCTAAATAATTATTTTATAAAAACTTTTTAATAAGGGAGGTCTTATTGGTATGAAGGACGAAAAAGCAAAAGCAAATTAAAATAAAATAACGTAATATAATATACTGCTAAAAATTTAACTAATTCGGTCAAAAACTCAGATTACGATGCCTCGATTCCAAAATATTAAAGAACAGACGGATAGTTTAAAATTAAAAGGACTCCTTGTAAGACAGCGGCAATCTACAAATTGTATATTCTACAAAGCCGCAATTGTTTCTGTACCCGAAAATAATGGTTCATTTAAAAATACCAGAAAATGAGCTTTATTTTAAGGACAAAGAAGTAACATAATTTTTTTTAACAAATCTCGATTCTTCACAAAAATGCTAAAATCAACTTCGAACTTCACAGGTATCGTCTAGACTGTAAAACAGGTCTCGTCTAGACTGTAAATTATTTTCAAATTGTTAAGATTTTCGTGAACAATAAAAATACCAATATTTATTTGAAGCCTATTCTGTTTTTATTTTTTTACAATTGTTTACATATAAGTAGGTAATTCAAAATTTAAAAACATTTCTTACTTTTGTAAATGGGAATATTATTTGTTACTAGAAGAATACTTACTATTTTTTTTACATGCATACAGGGAACAGCGGATCTCTATACGATCACTGTATTGCCCATCAGTCTGGGTGTCTGTCCATGGCCCATTTTCTCAGAAACAGGTAACAGGTAACAAGTATCAAGGTTTCAGGTTGCCATTATTTGCAATTTTGAACATTTTTGGAAAATGGCGCCAACCGTAAAAGAATATAAGCAGAGATTTTTGTGGTTTTCTTCACTCATTCTGGGTAGGCAAAGGGAAATATGCCCATACAGCCAAGTCTCCAGTAGAACTTTTTTTATTGATATGAAATGAAAATGAAATTTAATGAGATGAGATGAAATGAAACCTAACCTAACTCATTGAATCAAATCATTAAATCTGATATTGAAAAGAATTAGTAGCTTCTATTTAGAAATATTTGCATGAATCATAAACACTTCTATGATTTTTTTTTAGTAAAAACTTCTTGGTTGGTTTTTTCTTTTTAATACACATTATTTTGACAGTTGGGAAAGAGAACGCACGAATTCTGAAAAGGTAAAGAAAAAGCACGAGTATGTAATAGCCCACATCCCGAACGCTATACGTCCCTGCAGTACGCCACTTTTTGAGCAACGTATTAAAAAAATATTTTCAATAACAAACTTACATTTTCAGTTGGTGCTTCGACGTTATTCCAGTGTAAAGTTAAGTTTGAACATCAATCCGACTTATACAACATTAAACCAATGTTCATGCGTACCTTACCTAATTCCCGGGACGGATGAGCTATCTACAAGCATAATTAAATTTATACGAAATCTTCAGGGCGCAAGTCCTACTTACGTTTATCCGGTTTTTTAGTTTAGTTCGGCATTTAATTTAATAGCTCATTTTGGTTTCTAGCGTCAGCAAACCGTTGCTACGCCACTGTTCAATATACTTTTAATAGTTATAATAAACGGTATTGTTGAAGACTACAAATGTTATTCAAAGAATGATTACTTAAATGATAAGAGTATATATTAAGTTACTTCCATTATCCATTACAGCCTGTCAAAGTCCACTGCTGAACATAGGTCTCCCTCGTAGATTGAGGATTGACTAGATAAAGCATTCGCGTATGCTTTTGAGATAGAAATAGGCGGGTGGTACTTTCACTGGGTTACCAGATATTGTTCCATTTCCCCCGTTATGGGTTTATATATATTCACAGCACTTACATTCATACAAAAACTTAATTGTTACAATAAAAAAATGTTCTTTTATAATTCAAATGATTAATTCATTTCTCTTGAAAATACATTCTGTGACTAAAAACTACGGGCGAAAACGACGTAATAACAGAATCATCATTCTGTATTCAACGGCGCAACGACGATTTTACTGGACATTCAATAAACTCTTTGGATTTCGACGGCACTAAGTGAAGACGCTACTAGCACAAAGTGTGATATTGCTAATAAATAACAATATGTTATGTATATACTTAAATATTAATTAAGAATAAAAAGATTAAATAATAAACAAAAATTTCCTCGTGTCGAGTTTTGTTTTTACAAAAAAAAACAATAATGTTTTAACATACCATTCCATCACAAGTTCAGTGCTGAATACAGACCTCCGAAAGGAAAGGCTATCCATTTAGATTTTGTAGTACAAAACACGGTTATGAGGCTACTCCCGCGATTTCCTGCATGTTTTGCTAAGTTAGTGTCTTGTGTGCGGCAAGTTGTGGCGTACAAGAGAATTTGTCTGTACACGGAATGATATTACCCCGCATCGTAAGCAATAATACAAGATGGGGATGAGGCAGCAGCACTTTCCCGACGAAAACTTAAAATAATAAATAACTGCGGTGGCCAACCAGCATAACGCATATTAACACGCAGGCGTGGCAACTATGGTAAAAGTCATCCTATGAGGATATCTAGGGAAGGCCTTTTTAGGTGACTTACTTATGGTTAGGTGGCTTAATCATGTTACCTTATGCTTAAGGTGGTAAAATGTTTTAGTTAATATACGTTGTAAAGCATCAACAAAGGGTTTGTTTTTGTAATATGTTGGTACCTATATAAAATAAAAAGGAATGTTTCATAATATTCTATTTTAATTTACCATGCAGTGTAAGATTACCTGCTACCTCATATCATTCCATGGGTGGTGTATGAGCCGACATAGGGAAATATCAAAAAAGATAAACAGCAGCATTTTCAGATAACAGCTAAATAAAAAAAAACAGTGGTTGACAACCCGCTTTCCAAGCGTTGAAACTATGTCAAATAACTATAATCTATGGAGTGTAGAGTAGAAGGAGAACCATCTTATAAGGGGCGAAATTGAAAAAGTGTCCTACTATTTACTGAAAATAGAGGTTCCAAAACCTACCACAACAGCGCTGGCGTCTGAAAAACTACGATATGAAGATAGCTGTTGTGAAAGGAGTGAAGTTAGGTAAATACAAATATTTAAAAAAAAACCTGGACTAGAGTAGTTAGTAAAATACCAGTATATAAAATATCAACTATTTATGTAGTACAAAACCAAGCGGATTGGTCGGTCCTTGTTTATTTCTCCATAATATTATTCTAATTACTTTTGGCGCTTTTTTTAAATTTATCCTATGCTACTGCAGCGCCACCCTTATTGGACACGTTTTTAGGGACACTTTTCATATATAGAGATGGTCCTCCTTCTACTCTACACTCCATACTATAATCATGTTTATGTTCAACAGTGGACTTTTGATAGACTGTAAAGATATATATTCTATTTAAATGAAAATATACATAGAAATATAAAAAGGAAAAAGAACTAAATTGTTTGTACTTACACAACATTTAGAAATATTAACAATGTTACATTAAGTAAAACAAATGAAAACATAATTATATATTAAATATAATTCAATAACATTACAATAAACATACGATTATTTATTAATTTTTCATCACATTAATAAACAAATTTAACAAAACTTTAAAAGTCTTCTTTCTAGAGCATTCGTTGTAATTCTTGGTTTGAGTAGCTTTAGAATTTCTCAAAAATATGCATTTGTAAACTTGATTTATACTTTTGCATGGCAGAAATTCTTGGGTGCTGGTTGTTAGAATCGGATTAGAATGGTATATATATATATATATATATATATATATATATATATATGCCTTGTATATTATATATTTTAATGGTATAAATAATAAGGTACAACTCCTAAATTATACTTAGTTAGGTAATACTTATCTCTTGTCAAAAACATCTTTATTACATTATTTATGACAATTAAATAGAAATTATCATAATTATTACATTTATTTCTTAATTTATTTACACATTATTGTTTATAACACCTTTATAAAAGGGATTAAGGGTGGCCTAAATGTTCCATTTGTAGGCATTCCCAGTCAGTTTTACAATAATTTTTATTGCATAATAAATGATTCATTTGTATATTTAGGTCAGGACTTTAAATTATTTATTTATTTCTTTTATTTAAATCTTTATTTGCATAAAACATGGTAGTACAGATAAAGTTCCAACATTTGTAAATGAGGATTCATGTTTAATCAATCCATCTATAAGTAAATATTTTGTCATTGTCATGCAACCAAATTATTACAACTCATAATAATACAGAATGTCAGGATTTGAAAATAAAATAAGCAATGCTAGTCAATTTTTAATACATAGAGAACAATGTCAAAAATCATAACTACTAACAAGGTCAAACTTATATCACTTATGGAGAAACAACAAGAAATTATAACATTTAAAAAAAATATCTTAATTATATTATAAATTACATAAGTTAAGTATATTTAGTCCACCTAAACAATGAGGCTCATAATGTTTTGAGCATATACTGCTAAGTTTTGTTGGTTACCTATAATTACCAACAGTAGCGATTATCCAACAGTTACGGATAGCTGATTCCTTAGAATAACTGTGAAATAATATATTTAAAAGAAATATATTAAATATATAGTACACTTTTATATCAAGACATTTAACAAAAAAAATCAAGTATGGGTATCTGTGCATAAATACAATACCTATAACAACTAATACAATATCAATTGATTTAATTAAATAGCAAGTATATGTAAATGTAATGATAATATTACTCATACCAAACATTTAAAAAAATTATGTACATATTAAGCGTTAGATATTGTTAATTAATACATTTACAGCCTAACATAGTTATGTCCTCCGCAGCTGAACATAGACCTCCCACACAGTTTGTCTCCAAATAACTGCAGTTGCCAATTCTCCTGCCAAGCTAAGCAACTATCACAAAACCTATAACTTTTGACTTTTGATACTGACTAATGATATATTATCATCAAATTTTTTCTACATCATTAATTGAGAATATTATCTTATGTCGTTGTGTTATTGTGTACCTTAAGATTAAGACTTATTTATTTATTTATTATTTTATCTATGTTTATATTTATTTTTATATTAGTATGACATATTTATTTATTTATTTAATAAATATTGTAATGTAACTGTTGCTAATGTATAGAATAATTAATGGAATGCAATAAAGTTTTGTGCATCTGATTTCAGGCAATACATATTTTGTGAAATTAAATATACTTTGCCCAATGTTTATGTACTTGAATTCAAACATGTTTTCAGGTTGATACTTACATATTATTTGTGAAGTCTATGTAATATGGAAAATGATTGAAGAGTTGTAGGGCAATAAGGAGTTTCCTTTAAAGCTGAACATAAAAGTGTATGTATATGTATAAAATTATGTGATTCATATTTATGGACATAACTACTTATCACAATAACAATTATTATTCTACAATGCGAAAACATTATTGTACTCGCTGATATCCCTAAAGTTTCTATAATCCTACCAAATCAAAAAGTACACGTTTGTTATGGCTTTAAGCTTTCGAATGACCGTTTAAATTAAGGAGCATTATCATGAAGAATTCACAATTTGGGAGTCCAAATATTTGACAAAATACATCACAAAGTTCATTAAACACATGAAATGTTACACTTTATATTCAAAACAATAGATAATAATCAGTACAAGTAGCAAATGTAAGCACAAAACAAACTTACCGATGAAAGGTAATATTATCAATTTTTCGTTGACTGATGCTGTTGCATCCTAAAATGCTACAACTTACCATCTTTTTAACCTTACCTAATAACTAAAACCCACAAACAACACTAAATTCAATTACCCGTTTGCTTATAATATCAATGTTATTTACAAGAGCTTGACATCGTTAATGTCAAATAAAGGAGGGAAAACAATCAAAAACGCATACCTAGAAAAAGACAAGAAATATAGATTTGCTTCTCCCTTACTCTTATGTCTAACTATATACGTGCATTCCTTTTACACGCTGATGACGTCACGGAATGTTTAGTCTATAAGATACAAAGTCTATGGTCTCCCTATAGATTGCCTCATAATGGGGATATTTGCCATAGTTGCTAGGCTTGGCAGGCGAGTTGGCGAAAGCAAGTTTTTATTTTCTAGTTGTTATTAGAAAGAAGCTGCTAACCATCTCCATGTTTGTTTCCCTGTGCCGTCTCTTACGACACCCACGGGACGATATGAGGTAGGGATATCCATCACCACATATCACCACTTGGTTTTGACACACCCTCCCTACCTCCCTCTACACCTCATCTACTACACGGTGATTGCTATGTTACATAATGCCATTAATTTCTAAGTTTTATATTTTTATAGAGGGGGAAGGGGGGCGTTACATTATCATTACATAGCTGTCAATTAAATTAATCTTCTTTATATATAAAAATTACGTGTCACATTGTTTGTCAGCGATGATCTCCTAAACTACTAAACTGATTGCAATGAATTTTGCACACTGTGTGCAGTTTGGTTCAACTTGAGAGATAGGGTATTTTTTATCCCGCTAAATGACCCTCAAAATTTTTTATTGCGAATTTAAGGATTTTTATAGGGAGGGTCGTTGGGAAGGGCAGAATAATGTCTGCCTGGCGAGCTAGTATTTTATAATTTAGACTTCGTATACAGCCTAATATAGTACAGCACAAGTGAAATGGTAAAGTTGCTTGCTCGCTTTCTATGTTTACGGCAGCACTAACTTTCTTGGCCGTCTAATTGATAGTAACTTGCATTGTTCCGGACTTTTATTGTCCTCCCGGACGTGCCCGCCTCAGTGCAGTACTGCTTTCGTACGATTCGTCTAGCTCGTTACGGTTACTTGGTCTGAATGGAATTTTTTTATCGGAAACATATATTTTCACCAAGATCCACGATTTTTTTCTGACTAAATCGCCATAAATACTTTTTTTTAAATATTTTTATATTTCATCGTATAATTGATTTTTTTAAGACTTGAATAAAAGATATGCTCGGAATATTTTATATTTTTCGACCATATTGGTGCCAGATATAAGTACCTAGACCGGTGGTAAGAAGCACCGTCAATGGTGCGAGATGTCTGGTACTGCGATTGCCTGCCGAGCGCAGCGGTTTTTTAGTTTTAGTTTTAGTTTACGACGGGCTGTTTTCCGCAACTCCACGTCTATGCGCGTATTTTGCGTGTGGGCAGGAATAATGTGATTATTCGAGCCATGAGATCTCTCCGAAGAAGCTCAACAGTCCCTTGATGTTGCATGCAACTTCGGGGAGTGATCCCGGCGTGCCGAGATGTTTAGCCCTGTATGTAGCGACCTCCGGACATTTCAGTAGCACGTGGGCCGCCGTTTCTTCCTCCCCCATACATGCCCTGCACAGGGGACTATCTGTAACACCTATAGTAAATAAATGTTTGTTAAAGGTGCCGTGTCCTGTGATAGCACTTGTTACTATCCTAATCTGCGGCTTGTTCAGTCTCATTAAAACTTTGTTTAAGGGACTGTTTATTTCAGGCAGGTCCTCCCTAGCTTGTCTACAGTCTACTAGATTTTTCCAAAGCTGAGCGTGTTGATTAGTGAAGTGTCTACGTACCAGTGAACGAACGTTACCAAAGGGGATTGGTATGATTGGTGAGCGCAGCGGTTACGACAAATCGTACCTACAATGGACGGTAGCTGCATATTAACATTGAACAGAAGCATCATATCATTTCTTCATATAGGTGGTCTATAAAGTAGAATTTGTGCTTATGCATACAACAAATAAATCAACTAAGTCGCTGACGCTAACCTAAATCAATCGAGATTTAGATTAGCGTCCAAGTGTGTACAAATAAGTCCACGTCATGATTAATGGATCGTATTGCCCGTCTCCTAACTTTCAATCAGCTTCGATCGTCGACTTACGTTTCCCGATGGTTATAACGCCATCTACCGAAAACAAAAGGTTTTTCGGGTATTATCCACAGTTGTATCTTACTACAACCCATGAAATTGAAAGTTTTTCAAACAAGTGTTAAGTATGAAAGAAACAAAGATATTTTAAAAAGCTTATATACTAATAGCCATACTACCTAATACTGTTGATTTAAAAATATTAAAAGAGAAAGGTAATTAGAGCGTAGGTACATCAATCATTACGCCTCATTATTTTGACTTTGGAATCAAGCAACGTTTTGTAACATTTTAAGCAGTGAACTGTAAATTCATTTACATTTTTCTTCATAGATGACGTTATAACCATCTGGATGGTTACAACGTCATCTACCGATACCAAAAGATTTTTCGGGCATTTCCCACAATTGTCTCTTAAAACACCCACGAAATTGCAAGTTTTTCAAACGAGTGTTAAGTATATATATCTTCAAATAATAGCCGGTATAGCCATAATAATAATAGCCATATTAGCTGATACTGTTGTTTTCAAAATATTAAAAGAGAACGGTAATTAGAGCGTACATCAATCATTACGCCTCATTATTTTGACTTTGGAATCAAGCAACGTTTTGTAACATTATAAGCAGTGAACTGTAAATTCATTTACATTTTTCTTCATAGATTAGAATCACTTTCAGAGCTGGAAATTATTTAAATTCATTCTTAAAATTTACCATAAAAAAGAAAAGGCCTTTTGTTTAATATATTACTTTTCTGTATTAAAACTTTTACAATTTCATTGATTTAAAGATTTGCAATATTTTAAGCAGTGAACAATAATATCATTTACATCTTTCTTCATAGATCGGAAACATTTTTAGTTCTGGAAAATATTCGAATTTGTTTTAAAAATAATGAGTATTAATGACAATAAAAAATATTGACCAGAACCTTTCCAGCAAAAAGAAAAAGTTTTTTGTTTGATATATATAATTTTTTCAATTAAAAGCTTTTATGATTTCACTGATTTAAATAGATAAAAAATATTCTTGGTGTTTCTTTATATAAATGATTGTTGGTGCGCCTGTTGGTGATTGTGAAACTTCTAAGACTTGACAGAGTAAAACTCATTCCGCCACGTATCGAAAAGGGCAGTACAACTTCTGTCAAACGTGATAGTCATTCAATAAAACTTTTAGTTTTCGATTATAAGCCATGCATTGTGTGTATATAAGAGTCTCTATAATATTCATGTAGAAAATCTCATTTATGCTTAGTTGAGATGTCTATCAATTTATGAAATGTGACATTCCGTTCGATGAGGAATGCTCATTCCAAGTCCCAATACTTTGTCCAGTAGATTTCTGTGATTGCACATGGTGTGCAACACCGGCTTCCTGAACCATTGACCTATTTGTATTTCTTTCAGGTTAGAGTTATATACTACAATCTTTTTTAATCCCATGGAAATATTTTTTTTTTCACTTCCGCCACTTTCTCCTTTCAGTCATGAGTGCACAAGTTAGGTTTTTTTCTACAATTTTGCGCTCAATAAAGTCATAAAATTAAATTAGTTGCGTATAGTACTTAACTTTGGCCTATATGTCTAATCCAGGTTATTGGCGGCAGCTTAATTTTAATAAAAATATCCGCACTGAGATCTCTCCTTCACTCAACTTATTTATGCGATTTTTTTACGGCATAATATGCAATCACATCGTTGCATGCATGCTTCGACGGATTTTTTTTATAGGATAAGGGTGACAAACGAGCACACAGTCCACCTGATGGTAAGTGGTTGCTGCGGCCTATAGACATCTACATCTATCCTCTATTCCAAATCAAAATGTAGATGCGTTGTCACCCGTGAGGACTAAGATGGAATGCCTCATTTCCAGTAAAAAGGGCCTCCGGCCACCTGCACTCATCCAAGCGAAACGCAGAGGTAAACCTTTACTTCACACTGGTTTTCTGTGAGGTCGTGGTACCACCCCGGCTCGAGCCGGCCCATCCGTGCGACAGAAAAAGCTGCCGCGTGGCTCTACCACTGTTAAAAATAATGATCAAATTCCAAAAGAAATGGAAGCTGATCCCAAGAATCAATATAAAATATTATCGCAGGAAGAAGAGAGTGAAAGGTTTTATGCACAAACAACGTGCAGCGACTCGCAGAGTCGTTATATAGTGCGGCTTCCATTTAAACAACAAAATGTCGACATTGATAATTCTAAATTGATCGCAGAGAAAAGGATTAGATCATTAGAATCTAGATTCAATAAAAATGAATATTTGAAAAGGAACTACGCTAAGGTATTCAAACAATACGAAGACTTA
Source organism: Parnassius glacialis (assembly GCA_033319125.1). Classification (NCBI taxonomy): domain Eukaryota; kingdom Metazoa; phylum Arthropoda; class Insecta; order Lepidoptera; family Papilionidae; genus Parnassius; species Parnassius glacialis. The sequence goes on from JAVANC010000018.1 coordinate 34,344,525, forward strand.
AATCAAATGGAGATCATTCCAGAAAAGTAACAAAACGGAAACAAATTTTTTTTCTTCCACATCACGCTGTCATTAGGGATGATAGACATGACCAAGATTCGAGTCGTATTCTTCATCTTGTAAAGATCAAAATGGTAACTCCCTAAATGTTGCTCTTATGATAGGGCCAACTCTACAGCCAGAATTAAGGCACTTACTGATAAGGTACGTACCCTATTTGCTTGGCAGCTGACATCATTAAGATGGACAGTGAAGTCAAGGTGGCTGATCAAGATACAGATTATCAACGGTTGCTATTGTGTAATCAGTGGGATGGTAAGGATGAGGATAATGAAAATGCTGAAGCTACTAGAAAGTTAAAGGCAAATATAGAGGAATATCGTTTATTGCGACTAACATTCGGAACCTGTCTCGTCCTCTCTGTGCAGAGATGGAAGAGATGGCTGACAGAAGTTCCCTTGGACAGCCTTGGCGAGAGACCAGAATGCACGGGTTCCCGAAGGAAGGCGAACTAGCTTCTCGCCAATTCTGCCGATGTGCTCAGACCTTGCCTTGGCAATGACGCTTTTGAAGGACCTGGAGGCGGAATTACGACTCACTGGCCCATGCCGCAAAGGAGAAAGCCGATCTGTTGAGCTCTCTTTTTGCATCCAACTCGACTCTAGATGACGAGGGGAACACACCGCCGACCATCCCGCGATGTGAGTGCTCCATGCCGGATGTGCGATTTACACAGCGCTCGGTCCGCAAAACACTCTTCTCCCTGGACGTCAGCAAGTCGAGTGGGCCCGATGGAGTCCCTCCCATTGTGCTGAAGACGTGGGCTCCGGAGTTGGCACCGGTTTTAACGCGTCTTTTCCGGTACTCCTACTCCCAAGGCGTAGTCCCGAACTCATGGAATACAGCTTTGGTGCACCCGATCCCTAAAAAAGGCGACCGCTCAGACCCGTCCAACTACAGGCGTATCGCCATCACCTCCTTGTTCTCCAAAATAATGGAAGCCATTATAAACTGCCAGCTCATGAGGTACCTTGAGGATCACCAGCTGATTAGTGACCGCCAGTACGGTTTTCATCGGGGTCGATCAGCTGGTGATCTTCTAGTCTACTTAACTCATAGATGGGCGGAGGCAGTAGAGTCCAAGGGGGAGGCATTAGCCGTTAGTTTGGACATAGTGAAGGCCTTCGATCGGGTCTGGCACAAAGCGCTTCTTTCGAAGCTTCCTTCCTATGGGCTTCCCGAGAAATTGTGCAATTGGATCACCAGTTTCCTTGCTGATCGGAGCATCAATGTCGTAGTAGACGGTGCATGCTCTGATTTCAAGCCTATCAACGCTGGTGTTCCACAAGGCTGCATGCTATCACCAACGCTGTATCTCCTGCATATCAATGATATGTTGCTAACTGGTAGCATTCATTGCTATGCAGACGACAGCACTGGTGATGCCTTATATACCGGCCGTGCCAATATTTCTCGGGAAAACGTCGCCGAGTACCGGGACAAACTTGTGTCTGAAGTCGAGTCTTTGCTTAAAAAAGTCTCGGATTGGGGCCGACTAAATCTAGTCCAGTTCAATCCCCAGAAGACACAAGTTTGCGCGTTTACCGCTAAAAAGAACCCCTTTGTCGTATCTCCTCAGTTTCAAGGCACTCCTCTTGCTGCCTCAGCCAGTATTGGAATCCTTGGCGTCGACATATTGAATAGTGTGCAGTTTCGTGGTCACTCGGAAGGGAAGGCCAAATTGGCCTCAAAAAAGCTTGGCGTGCTCAGCAGAGCGAGACAGTATTTCATGCCGGCACATCGCTTGCAACTTTACAAAGCACAAGTTCGGCCCCACATGGAATATTGTTCTCATCTCTGGGCCGGGGCACCCCAGTGCCAGCTCCTTCCACTTGACCGCATCCAGCGCAGAGCGGTTCGAATCGTCGATGACCGAGTTCTTTCTGATCGGCTCGATACACTGGCACTGCGTAGAGATGTTGCATCTCTTTGCGTATTTTATCGCATCTATCACGGGGAGTGCTCTGAGGAATTGTTCGGACTAATTCCAGCCGCTCAATTTCACCATCTCACATCGCGACAAAACTCGCGTTACCATCCATACCATCTGGATGATTGGCGGTCCACCACTGTGCGATTTAGAAGAAGTTTTCTCCCTCGCACGACTTCCTTGTGGAATCTATTACCACCAGCGAATTTTCGGGACCGATACGACTTAGTTCTGATGAGATGAGTACTGCTAATGATTAGAAGTACTCATCTCGATGATCTTTTGATTTCTAAAACTTTTATCAAACCTACTCTTCCTTCCACTCTATACTCACTTCCTGGTTATTTGTTAATACGCAATGATCGAGTAGGCAAGGGTGGTGGAGGTGTTTCTATATATTTACGTGCTGAAATACCTTTTAAGGTGATCAGTACATCTCCACAAACATATTCTAATTCTGCAGAACACCTCTTTTTGGAAATTACCCTTAATCACTCACAAATATTACAATTAAATATTAAGAATTCTTTATAGTCCTAACCTTCATGTTAATTATTTTGACGCATTTGACAAACTATGCCGTGTAGTGGCGGTTAAGAATATCCACTACCCCATAACTTCCCGTGGGTGTCGTAAAAGGCGACAAAGGGAATCAGGCAGGAGATGGGCAGCAGCATCTTCCTAGTAACGGCAAAAATACAATAAAAAAACTGCGGTTGCCAACCCGCTCGCCAAGCGTGGCAACTATGGCAATATACCCCCCATGATGAAAGTTACGAAGAGACGGCCCCCAGTCCCCGGCGGCCCCGCTATTCCTGGCAACGGTGGCGACCATGGTAACGGCGGGGCAGGGGGTGCTAAGAATCTCTGGTGGAGGTTCGGTTGCCACCTACGACGACTCGACCTGGCAACATATAACGCACGCACCCTGAGGACTGACGAGAAGATTGTGGAGCTGGAAGAAGAGATATACAAGTTGCGCTGGAATGTCATAGGATTATCCGAAGCCCGAAGAGAGAGGGAGGACACGGTAATCCTCGAAACCGGCAACTTGCTATATTACCGGGAGGGCGACCATCTGTCCCAAGGAGGTGTCGGATTTATCGTCCACAAGTCTCTCGTTATTTTTAACAAAAGATTGAGAGTGTGTCCACGAGGGTGCGTACCTTATACTCAGAATCACCAAACGGTATTCGCTGAAGGTCATACAGGTTTACGCACCAACCTCGGCACACCCCGATGAGGAGGTGGAGGAAATGTATGAGGATATCTCTAGAGCAATGCATTCCTCCAAAACCCAATATACGGTGTTAATGGGAGACTTCTACGACGAAAACTAGGCACAAGAGAGAACGGTGAGCTGAAAGTAGGGAAATTTGGAATAGGGCAACGGAACCCAAGGGGCCAGCAGCTGGCCGACTTCATGGAGAAAGAGGGACTCTTTATGATGAACTCTTTCTTCCAGAAGCGGCCCCACAGGAAGAGGACCTGGTCGAGCTCCGACGGTTCGACAAAAAATGAGATTGACTTCATTATGACGTCCAGACGACAACTGTTCAGTGATGTCTCAGTGATCGCGAGGGTGAAAACCGGCAGCGATCACCGAATGGTTAGAGGCACACTGAACCTAAACGTTAAGTTGGAGAGGTCTCGTCTAATGAAGTCAACGCTCCGTCCCCCTCGTGCTCTAATCCAAAGTCCCGAAACCTTTCAGATCGAGTTACAAAACCGTTTTCAGTGCCTAGAAGACCGCAATGAAGTGGACGATTTGAATGACAAGCTCGTGGAAAATGTCCATGCGGTCGGAGCTAAGTTCTGCAAGACCCGCCGCAGAAGAACAAAAAAACTCTCCGATCAAACTTTTAATCTCATGGCTGTTAGACGGGAGATGAAGCTACATTCTTCAACAGATTTGACAGCATACAGGCAACTGAACAGACAGATCTCCAAATGCATGCGGCGGGACTTACGCAACTTCAATACAGCTCATATTGAAGAAGCGATCGAGCGGAACCAAGGCTCCAATGTCTTTGACAGAGATCTGTCTGCCAGAAAGAGCTAACTGTCAAAGCTGAAGATCGAATGTGGCGGCATTGTTTCCGGGGCACCTGAGATTTTGAGTGAGATTGAGAGGTTCTATGGGCAGCTGTACACGTCATCGTTGGAGCCGCACGCAAGTGTGAGTAACGATCCAAGAGCGAGTCTTATCCGACATTATTCCGATGATATCCCGGACGTCAGTCTGAGCGAGATTAGAATGGCTCTCCAGCACCTTAAAAACGGCAAGGCCCAGGGCGAGGATGGAATTACAGCGGAGATTCTGAAAGCGGGTGGAAAACCGGTACTTGAAGTCCTTCAGAAGCTTTTTAATTCCGTCCTCCATGGTGGCATTACACCGGAGGCGTGGAGCAGAAGTGCGGTGGTCTTGTTCTTTAAGAAAGGCGACAACGCTCTCTTGAAGAACTACAGACCGATTTCCCTTCTGAGCCGCGTCTACGTGCTGTTTTCGAGAGTCATTACGAATAGTCTCGCGCGCAGACTTGACGACTTCCAGCCTCCCGAACACACCGGTTTCCGAAAAGGCTTTAGCACCATAGATCACATACATACCCTTCAGCAAATTGTACAGAAGCCCGAGGAGTACAATTTGCCACTATGTCTGGCGTATGTGGACTATGAGAAAGCCTTTGATTCCGTCGAAATTTAGGCGGTGCTCCAGTCCCTTTAGCGGTGCCAAGTTGACTGTCGGTATATCGAAGTGTTGAAGTGCTTGTACAGTGGGGCTACGATGGCTATCCGAGTACAGAACCAGAGTACGAAACCTGTCCAATTTTTTTTTTTATAGGATAAGGGTGACAAACGAGCACACAGTCCACCTGATGGTAAGTGGTTGCTGCGGCCCATAGACATCTACATCTAACCTCTATTACAAATCAAAATGTAGATGCGTTGTCACCCATGAGGACTAAGATGGAATGCCTCATTTCCAGTAAAAAGGGCCTCCGGCCACCTGCATTCACCAAGCGAAACGCAGAGGTAAACCTCTACTTCACGCTGGTTTTCTGTGAGGTCGTGGTACCACCCCGGTTCGAGCTGGCCCATCCGTGCGACAGCAAAAGTTGCCGCGTGGCTCTACCACTGTTAATTGCAGATAGGTGTAAGACAGGGTGACGTCGTATCCCCGAAACTCAAATTGGAAGACGTTTTAAAGCTTCCGGACTGGAAAGGATACGGTATCAACATCAATGGCGAGTACATCACTCACGTTCGATTTGCCGAAGATAAAGTCCTTATGGCAGAATCGTTGGAGGACCTAAGCACTATGCTCAATGACCTCAATAGTGTTTCCTAACGGATAGGTCTTAAGATGAACATGGACAAAACAAAGATCATGTTTAATGTCCATGTCACACCTATGCCGGTAGTTGTTGGGAACACTAAGCTCGAAGTTGTTGACGAGTATGTTTACCTGGGACAAATAGTCCGACTAGGTAAGTCCAACTTCGACCGAGAGGTCAATCGACGGATTCAACTCGGTTGGGCAGCGTTCGGGAAATTACGGCACATCTTCTCGTCAGGTATACCTCAAAACTTGAAAACGAGACTGTACAACCAGTGCGTGTTGCCAGTGATGACATACGGAACTGAGACGTGGTTCTTCACTGCTGGCCGGATGAGGCAGCTCAAGGTTGCTCAGCGAGCTATGGAGAGGGCTATGCTCGGAGTTTCTCTGCGTGATAAACTCAGAATTGAGGATATCCGCAGTAGAACTAGAGTGACCGACATAGCCCAACGGATTAGTAAGCTGAAGTAGCAATGGGCCGGCCATATAGCTCGAAGAACCGACAACCGATGGGGAAGAAAGGTTCTCGAATGGCAGCCTCGTACCGGCAGGCGAAGTGTAGGGCGTCCCCCCACTAGATGGAGTAACGACCTGGTAAGATATGAAGGAATGCGATGGATGCAGGTGGCTCAGGACCGTGCTTTGTGGCATTCTTTGGGGGAGGCCTATGTTCAGCAGTGGACTTGTGAAGGGCTGTAATGATGATGATGAAGATGATTTGACACACTACTTGGTGAGTTCAATCTCTTATATCATCATGTTATCTTGATGGGTGATTTTAATACGTGCTTAATTAAAAATGACCACCGTGCGAATAAGTTGCAATCACTTTTGTCCTCTTTTAATCTTCAGATCCTACCTCTTTCAGCCACTCAACACTTCCCAAACTGTACTCCATCTCTCCTTTATCTCATTTTAGTACTCGTATCTTCTCCAAATAATGTTGCCAGCCATGGACAGCTAAATGCTTCTTTCTCATACCATGACCTTATCTATCTGTCTTACCGTTCGACCTCCTAAGCGTAAGTCAAGTTACAGGGGCATTAACTTGGAGGCCTTAAGACGTGATGCTAGTTTGATAGATTGGACGCCGGTTTTTGCAAGCCAAATAGTAGATGAAAAAGTAAACAGCTTCAACAATATCATAATTTACTTATTATTACCGGTTAAACGCGTTAAAATAAAACATAATCCTGCCCCTTGGATAACTCCAGCATTAAAGGTGCTCATGTCACGTAGGGATAAAGCTAAAAGAAGATACAAGCGATTTACACTGGAGAGCAATTTAACAAATTATAAGATCCTCCGTAATCGGTGCAATTGTTTGTGCAAAGATGCAAAAAGGAGTTATTTTTATGACTCTAACTAAATGTGATTCCGCAAAAGCCTAGAGATTTCTTAAAACTGCTGGCGTTGGAAAGTCACAAACACTTTTAAGTGGAGACATAGACTTAAATATTCTCAACCAACATTTTTCTTGCCTTCCTATTTTTTTCTCTGCACGTGATAAAGCTAGGTAAATGTTAGAATTGGCTAAGCACCCAGCTCTGCAGTGTGCCACTTTTGATTTTTCTTTAGTCACTGAAGACGATACTAACCGTTCAATTTTACTGTTCTACCTGTTTTTACTCACATTTTCAATTTCTCTTTATCTTCTTGTTGTTTTCCGTCGTCATGGAAATTAGTTCAAATTATCCCTATCCCTAAGATATCTTATAATCCTTCATCTCCCTCTTACTTTCGTCCTATTTCTATCTTGCCGTTTCTTTCTAAAGTTCTTGAACACATTGTCCACAAGCAATTCTCAGTCTTTCTTAACAGTAACAATATTTTATATCCATATCAATCTGGTTTCCGACCTGGTCATAGTACAACAACTGCCCTTCTTAAAGTTACTGACGATATTCGTTGAAATATGGACCATGGATTTTTAACAGTTCTTGTTCTACTAGATTTCAGCAGTGCGTTTAATTCTGTCGATTTTGATATCCTTATAAGTATCCTTAAGTTGATTAATGTGTCTAGATCTGTTATTCTATGGTTTGACTGCTATCTTTGAGATCGTTCTCAATGTGTTCGTTCAGCTGAAATATACTCCCAATGGTATAATGTAATTGTGGGTGTACCTCAAGGTGGAGTCCTACCTCCTCTGCTTTTTGCCGTTTTTATTAATTTTATCACTAAGGTCATATCACCTAATTACCAACTCTATGCTGACGATTATCAGTTATATCGTAATTTTGTGGCATCTGATGTTAACTTGGTGATTGAAGCTATGAATGATGACTTATATAAGATTAGCGAACGGTCGAGATCTTTTGGTCTTACAATAAATCCAAATAAATCCCAAGCCTTGATAATAGGCAAAAGATATGCGCGTGGCTTGCTTGATTTCTCCTCTCTCCAAACTCTACGAATCGATGGTACCACTATTCCCTACCCAGATACTGCCAGGAACCTAGGCGTTATTTTTGACTGCAATCTGACTTGCGGTGCTCATATTACGGGTGTAAGTAAGAAAATATTTAATTTTTTTTATAGAATAGGAGGCAAACGAGCATGCGGCTCACCTGATGGTAAGTGACTACCGCCGCCCATGAACAACCGCAACACCAGGGGAATCGCAGATGCGTTGCCGGCCTTTTAGAAAGGTGTAAGCTCTTTTCTTGAAGGTTCCTAAGTCGTATCGGTCCGGAAAATTCGCTGGTGGTAATTGATTCCACAAGGAAGTTGTGCGAGGGAGAAAAATTCTTCTAAATCGCACAGTGGTGGACCGCCAATCATCCAGATGGTATGGATGGTAACGCGAGTTTTGTCGCGATGTGCGATGGTGAAATTGAGCGGCTAGAATTAGTCCGAACAATTCCTCAGAGCACTCCCCGTGATAGATGCGATAAAATACGCAAAGAGATGCAACATCTCTACGCAGTGCCAGTGTATCGAGCCGATCAGAAAGAACTCGGTCGTCGACGATTCGAACCGCTCTGCGCTGGATGTAGTCAAGTGGAAGGAGCTGGCACTGGGGTGCCCCGGCACAGAGATGAGTACAGTATTCCATATGGGGCCGAACTTGCGCTTTGTAAAGTTGCAAGCGATGTGCCGGCATGAAATACTGTCTCGCTCTGCTGAGCACGCCAAGCTTTTTAGAGGCCAATTTGGCCTTCCCTTCCAAGTGACCACGAAACTGCACACTATTCGATATGTCGACGCCAAGGATTTCGATACTGGCTGAGGCAGCAAGGGAAGTGCCTTGAAACTGAGGAGATACGACAAAGGGGTTCTTTTTAGCGGTAAACGCGCAAACTTGTGTCTTCTGGGGATTGTACTGGACTAGATTTAGTCGGCCCCAATCCGAGACTTTGTTAAGCAAAGACTCGACTTCAGACACAAGTTTGTCCCGGTACTCGGCGACGTTTTCCCGAGATATATTGGCACGGCCGGTATATAAGGCATCACCAGTGCTGTCGTCTGCATAGCAATGAATGCTACCAGTTAGCAACATATCATTGATATGCAGGAGAAACAGCGTTGGTGATAGCACGCAGCCTTGTGGAACACCAGCGTTGATAGGCTTGAAATCAGAGCATGCACCGTCTACTACGACCTTGATGCTCCGATCAGCAAGGAAACTGGTGATCCATTTGCACAATTTCTCGGGAAGCCCATAGGAAGGAAGCTTCGAAAGAAGCGCTTTGTGCCAGACCCGATCGAAGGCCTTCGCTATGTCCAAACTAACGGCCAATGCCTCCCCCTTGGACTCTACTGCCTCCGCCCATCTATGAGTTAAGTAGACTAGAAGATCACCAGCTGATCGACCCCGATGAAAACCGTACTGGCGGTCACTAATCAGCTGGTGATCCTCAAGGTACCTCATGAGCTGGCAGTTTATAATGGCTTCCATTATTTTGGAGAACAAGGAGGTGATGGCGATACGCCTGTAGTTGGACGGGTCTGAGCGGTCGCCTTTTTTAGGGATCGGGTGGACCAAAGCTGTCTTCCATGAATTCGGGACTACGCCTTGGGAGTAGGAGTACCGGAAAAGACGCGTTAAAACCGGTGCCAACTCCGGAACACACGTCTTCAGCACAATGGGAGGGACTGCATCGGGCCCACTCGACTTGCTGACGTCCAGGGAGAAGAGTGCTTTGCGAACCGAGCGCTGTGTAAATCGCACATCCGGCATGGAGCACTCACATCGCGGGATGGTCGGCGGTGTGTTCCCCCCGTCATCTAGAGTCGAGTTGGACGCAAAAAGAGAGCTCAACAGATCGGCTTTCTTCTTTTACGGCATGGGCCAGTGAATCTCTCTGTGCAGAGATGGAAGAGATGGCTGACAGAAGTTCCCTTGGACAGCCTTGGCGAGAGACCAGAATGCACGGGTTCCCGAAGGAAGGCGAACTAGCTTCCCGCCAATTCTGCCGATGTGCTCAGACCTTGCCTTGGCAATGACGCTTTTGAAAGACCTGGAGGCGGAATTATACTTCTTTTTAAATGCGGTGGTGTTTACATCCCGAGACGTTGATGCGTCAGCCCAGGCCCGGTAGCACTTCTGCTTATAGCGTGATGCTATTTTACCGGAGCGACCAAACCATGGCTGGGATCTGCCTCCGATGGATGGAATAAAAAGTTCCATACCCTGAAGTACCACATCAGCAACAGAATCGGCATCAACGCTGGGATCATCCGGCGAGAAGCAAACCCGCCCCCAAGGGTAGGATGCAAAAAAAGACCGCATCCCGTCCCAATCAGCTGACCTATAGTGCCAAACACGGCGGCATGCTGCAGATCGCAACTGCGATTGGAGCATGAGTGGCACCGTAATCCGGATCAGACAATGGTCCGAAGAACCCATAGGGGTATCAACGGAGACCTGATATCCGTCCGGATGAGAGGTCAGCAGAAGGTCCAACAGAGAAGGTTCATGGTCTTCCACATCTGGGATCTGCGTAGGCGAAGTAACCAGTTGTGTAAGACCATATGCCAAAGCAAAGTCATAGACAGATCTACCCGCATGATCGGTTTAACGAGAACCAAGCCATTCAGCATGGTGGGAGTTGAAATCACCGAGTATCACGATCTCTGCGGATGGGACCTGTTGTAGCACGGAGTCTGCAGCCATTTGGACGTGGTCGATGAGTCGGTCTGTGTCGTCATTACCGCTATGGGACCTATAGAGGCACCCGTAGACGCGGGGATGTTCGTCGCTGTCTAAGCGCAGCCATAGGATGGACAGGTCCGTACCTTCAAGACTGCCGAGGCGTCGAAAACAGATGTCCTCTTTGACGTATACGCAAACTCCAGCCCGGGGCACATAGGAGTGTTCCAATTTGTACCCCGGGTAGGAGAGATATGAAGTATCAGCCGGAGAGGACATCTGAGTCTCGGTTAAAAAGAGCAAGGCCAGCTTCGTCGTCTCTAGATGGTAATGGACAGCGTTAAGGTTGGAATGAAGTCCCCTGATGTTGCAAAAATTCACGGATAGCGTGACAGGGGTCGCTTTGGTTGTATTGCTCCGCTTGCCCCGAGCAGCATTAGTCGCGAGCGGAATTCCCCCCCCCCCCTCCCCAGAATACGCGGGGCAGCCTGAGTACCCACGCTCAGGAGTGAAGTAGTTTGGTTGTGGATGCTCAGCGAGGGATTCTCCAGGGGTGCTGGTACCCTCCTGGGATAGTCTTTTATTTAATTCTACTACCATGTTGATGGGGGGAGGGGGGGGAATTGGGCCTCCGGCCACCTGCACTCACCAAGCTTTTAACAGTGGTAGAGCCACGCGGCAGCTTTTGCTGTCGCACGGATGGGCCGGCTCGAACCGGGGTGGTACCACGACCTCACAGAAAACCAGCGTGAAGTAGAGGTTTACCTCTGCGTTTCGCTTGGTGAGTGCAGGTGGCCGGAGGCCCTTTTTACTGGAAATGAGTCATTCCATCTTAGTCCTCACGGGTGACAACGCATCTACATTTTGATTTGTAATAGAGGATAGATGTAGATGTCTATGGGCCGCAGCAACCACTTACCATCAGGTGGACTGTGTGCTCGTTTGTCACCCTTATCCTATAAAAAAAAAGCGCAACGCAGAGGTAAACCTCTACTTCACGCTGGTATTCTGTGAGGTCGTGGTACCACCCCGGTTCGAGCTGGTCCATCCGTGCGACAGCAAAAGCTACCGCTTAGCTCTACCACTGTTAAATTCATGCCTTTCATTCTCTAAAACGTCTTCAAAGCTTTCTACTCTTGTCTACTAAGATATCTATAGTCCAGACTCTTATCTCACCAATTTTAGATTACGCTGATGTCTGTTACGCTGGATGCTACAGAGGAGCAAATTAATAAAAATGAGCGATTGCAAAATTTATGTATTCGATACATTTTTGGCTTAAAGAAGTTCGATCACGTTTCTGTTCATGGCAAGCAGCTTAAATGGCTCCCAATCCACCTTCGCAGGAACACTCGTATCCTCTGTCTTCTTTTCAATATTCTACATAATCCTACTATTCCGCTATATCTAAAAAATCGTTTTACTTTTGTTCATTCTTCAGATGTACCATGAGATCAAATACTAGAACATTGTTAAGACTTCTGTCTTTGAATACCATGCTCTATTCTCATTCTTTTTCTATTAACGCAGTACGATTGTGGAATTCACTTCCTTTTAGGATTCGTGATGCTAAATCGGTGTCTATGTTTAAAAGACTTGTTAAAGAGCACTATCATTAACTTCATAATTATTAAATCGTAATGTGTTGGTATGCATATAAGTAACATTAAAAATATATAATGAATTTTATTTTTTACAATATATGATGTTTATATATATATATATATATATGTATATACTTGTATTGTATATGTATATTTATGTAAGTGCACACTTTGACTACCTCTATTTCCTTCAACTATCCTTCAATAGGCCTGCTGGAAGAAATTTCATTATGGAATAAGCAGTGCCTTTGTACATAGTTATGTTTTTACCATTTTCTTATCAAATTATGTGTGTACATAAACTGTTAAATAAATAAATAAAATAAATAAGGGATTTACTTAAAAACGGATGAGATAGTTAAATTTTTAGGAATTATCTGGAATCGACGACCTGACAAATTTCAGTACACGGTGACAAATCCACCGCAGACAGGACCTGTAACAAAAATAAAATAAAGGTTTTGTCAGACATAGCTAGATTATACGACCTCTTAGGTTGGCTTGTCCCATGTATAATCAAAGCAAAGATTTTAAGGCTGGCAGGAATAAATTGTGACGAAGAACTTCCAAACGTAATACTCAAGGAATGGATTACTTACCGGAACGAGTTAGAAAATTTAAAACACTTCAAGTTGCATCGTTGGATGAAAACCAAAGCTGACGATGAAGTGGTAGAACTCCATGGATTTGTAGATATTTGGAATGCTGCGTATAGTGCAGTAGTGTATTTGCGAGTTGTTGATTCGGATGGAAATATTCACATTAGCTTGGTTACCTGCAATACAAAAGTAGCACAAATTAGACAAATATCAATTCCTAAAATGGAATTGTGTGGAGCAACATTATTGAGAAAGCTTCTGAAGGAGGTGTCTGAAGTGTTGAACATTGAAAGGTCGCATATTCATGCTTGGTTAGATTCGGAAGTGGTTTTGGCCTGGTTGAGAGGATTTCCATTTGTTGGAAATCGTAGCTCAGAAATTCTGAGTACTCTCGATTCGAATCACTGGTCACTTATTTCATCCAGCCAGAATTCTGTTGACTGCGCATCGTGAGGGCTAAATCCATCAGATTTATTGAAAAATACTTTGTGGTTTAATGGTCCACCGCTTCTTCAGGAAAAGACAGTAAAATATTCTAAACCAAAAAACGAATGAAATCTGTTGGAAATGAGAAAGGTTCACTGATGTGGATCAATTCATTTGGGACAAATACTCATCATGAACCAAGCTAGTAAGAGTAGTAGCTTATTGCAGGCGTTTCCTGTGTGGTAAAAATAAGTCTGAAAGCCGTCATAACTACCTTACAGCTCAAGAGTTAAAACAGGATACTGACACCTGTATTAGATAATGACAACGGGAACATTTTAAAAAGGAATTTGAGCTTTTAAAAGCTAACGAACGGAATAAAATCAAAGGTTACTTACTTTGTTTTTTGGTATTGTTGCATGGTGGGCGGTTTACTTTTATTGTTTTATGTATATGTTAATGTTAATTAAGGACGATTATGTTTATATCGTCCTTGGTGGACGGAATGTTTAGTGGTTTTATTTCCTAAGAGCGATGATAGATGGCGCTGGCTGTCTGTTGCTTCGCGCAGTGTACCTAATTGTTGTTTCGTTTAATGACCCTCGGGTTCTTAAGGCTCTTAATAATTTTGGTCTGCTAGTATACTGTATATTGAATTTTCATTTCGGTTACACATACCTAGCTCGAACTACCTCGTCATACCTATGTATTGGGTTATACACTATGTTTTTTTATAAAGGCATAAACTATTTAAAAGTACAGTTTATAACTTATCTACAGAATATTTTAAGCTGACATAAAAATATCTTTGCTAATGATTATATCACGAAGAAAACTACAATTCACCTTATGAGAAGTGGACCAACATCTATCTCCGATAGACGTTCAGGATGCAGATGGCCCTGGGACGTGCTTTTAGGTAAAATTTGGGGGAGGTTTATGCAGGACTATAGATGGGCTGTAATGATCACGATGATGATGATTAAGGTAAACGAAGAATTTTACTATGTAATTATGTTTTTAATATGGCCCGTGTGTCCGAACCGAACCGGCAACCCGCGGCGCCACAGCCAAGAACTGAGCCCGTATGTTGCCGACGCAAGTTCTTATTAATTATAGTTAATTCTTAATAAATCAAAGATTAAAAAGATGATTACAAAAATAATTTGAAAGATTGCAGTTTTTCATAGGATAAGGTTGACAAACGAGCATACAGTCCATCTGATGGTGTTGCTGTGGCCCATAGACATCTACATCTATCCCCGATTACGAATCATAATGCAGATGTGTTGTCACCCGTGAGGACTAAGATCGAATGCCTCGTTTCCAGTAAAAAGTGTCTCCGCTTCTCTACACTCACCATACGAAACACAGAAACGTTAAAATGGTATTCTGTGAGAGCGTGGTCCTTCCCCGGTCGATCCGTCTCATTCGTGCTACAACTATACCAGTAATACGAGTATAACTGCGGCATGGCTCTACCTCCTTAAACCTGTGAGATATAGGAGATATAGGAGTTGTAAAATTTAATTGCTTTCTTTCTTCATTCATTCCAGTCTAATATTGTTTTCAGTACTCTGAACTTTTACATTGCTCGTAAAAAAGGCAATTACGAATCTCTTTATTATTCGATTTTTATAAACAATTTAACAACTTGCAAATTTAAGTCAAGATTTTAAACATGAACAGTAAATTTGGATAATAATGAATTGGGAATAGCAGGTTTTAATTTTTATTCCGCATATATATACATATATGTATGTAGGTAATTAAAAAATAACTTAATATATCGCGACAATTGTTACATAATAATTAAATTTAGTTTATTATATATATTAATTTAAAAAAAATATTCATAAAAAAGTAAATTATGATAGACATAAATAATCTATTAAATTATAAGGCAATGAACGGACACTATCCAGTGCTGGTCGGTACTGTATAAAATTGTTTTATGTTTCTATAAAATGGGTCGTACGATATTTACAATTAATTTCGTAAATATCAATTTTCTCGTTTAAAATATCTTTCTGATTTTTTGAATGAATAGAACTAAAGTACTTATCATCATCATCACCATCATCATCATCAGTTAGGCTTATTAAAGTGAATAGCCCTGAACCATCTATGGTTTCATAGGTCTAAACAAGGTTGCATTGCCATTACTGTGAAATAACACAACGAAAAAGCCTTATAGTCTGAAGTTGTACTGGCTCTTCTTTTCAGATGAACATTTCAGGGGATGCACTGCTGCCTGACTGCAGAAACAGGTAAGAGGATCACATAATATATTATTACAATACGGCTTACAATAGTTACTATGAGAATATCTCGCAGTAAATATATAATTTTAAATTCTCCTGTTTTCGTTTAGTCTAACATCCCATATCATGCTGAGTCAGTAGAGGCGACGCGAAGGAAACTAAAAGAGGAGATGGGCAGCAGCAAGCCAGCTTGGCAGACGGGTTGGCAATTGCATAAAATATGCAATTGCCAACCCGTCTGCCAAGCCTGCTAACCCTGCATACAGCCTACGATTCAATCTATGGAGGCGTATGTTTAGCAGTAAGGTTATGAACAAATTATCAAAATTCTCCAGTTAAAATTTTAATTTCAAAACCAATCATAAAGCGAAACATCTCAAAGCGTAGTAATAATATAAAAGTTATTTACTTTCGTTTTCAAACACAGACATTTAAACTAAATTGCTTTTTATTATTTTACGTCAGCGCTCTTCAAATGCAGGGGAAATCTAATCTCGTAATGCGACGCCGAGGCAGCAAATCCTTAATACTCGTAACACCCCTATGAAATATTTTACTGTCAAAAAAAAACTCAATATCTCATGAGATTTTACATATTGTTAACAAACGCTATGCTTGTGGTTATAGAGTTCGTGAAAATTATTTGCGCACTTATAATTTTGTCACAAGTTAGTAGTGGTTTTGTTATTTCATTAATTTTACAGAGGTCTCAAACATTTCTGTTTTTAACGGCCATACTTATAGAATGGACACTGATTTAAGAAATGCTTAAAGTTGCTCTCAAGTTCATAAAATATTTAATATAAGAGTATTTTTTATGCCATGTGGTGGCAGCGTCAAATAATTCATCACCCCATTTCGTCCATTTGATGTCATTAGAAACGACTATGACCATGCAAGGAGATGGGAGATAAGCCTTCTCTTTTACGCTAGACGTAATATATTGTGACCGGCTATTAGGAGCAGCGTCAGTAGTGCGAAACGTTTTTTACTGCTTTCATCAATCCTCCGTCAAGCGTAAAAGTTAAGCAAATCCTCCCTGCAACGAGAAAGTTCCTTCTCCAGCAGTGTTTTGTGGACTGATAAAGACGAATAAGAAGTAGGACTTTTCTAACAGGACACACATCAAAGACAGCATTAAGAAATATTTAAAAATTCATATTGCCCAATTCCGTCTATTTGTTCGTTCGTTAGTTTGTCTGATTGACTTACTAATGTATTTCTAAGCCTTCGTGACAATTAAAAGTACCCATAACTAATTTTCACTTATCATAACAGAAGTACAAATAGGGTAACTGCTATAGTAATGAGGGCTAATAATCTGCCACACACCAGATGTCGCTAGTTGTGACTGAGGTAAAGTTTTTTGTTATATTTTGTCATTTAATTGAGAAATTAGTTTTAAATAATAGTTTATCATTATAATAGAGTATTATATTAATATACAACACAAAGCGTCAGTAGTTTGATTTTTAATTTTTTGCACTTTATAACTCGTTTTTTAATTTTTCTACTTTTAGTTATATTTATAGTTTGGATTATTCATTTCTAATCTAATTAATAGAAAATGTAACTAATAATACGGAAAGAAACCTTAAAGTTTACATTTTCCTAAGAAATTATCGTCCCCGCTATGAAATCTGTCAAATATTTTACCTCACTGCAATGTGGCGCCGCTCTGGTGGCAGAAAAAGTCGTGGATACCCTCATTGGCCACGCTATAGTAACTGGCCACTCACAACAAAAGAGATAGAAACAAGGTAATGCAAGCAAGTCCATGAATGAAAAGGACAAAATATATTCCTGTATCTATTGTATTTCGTTTTAGTTCATAAAATGTGACCTAGATGGCGATATACAACATTCGAATAGTCAGTTTGGAAAAGTTGTGACAGATATGGGTGGTTTGTTAAGAAAAAAAATAAGGTAAGAGTCATGGAACAATTTGATGTGGTATGCAACTTACTGTTCAAGTGCCTAATTATTTTGTTTCTATTAGTATATTAGGTGAAGTTTAATTCTGTGTAATTTTAAAGTTCGCAAGTTTGTTAATACTCTTAAATGTTTACCGGCTAATAACTAAATTCAAATTTGGTTGAATTTCAGTTATTGGCCTTCACTGGCCAATTACTAATTTTTCATTATACGTTTTTTCAAAGCAGTTTCGACCTTATAAGGGTATAATATACCGTATACAAAAATTATATTGTTCTAAGTTCAATGAATCAGTCAGAATCAGCCGGGGTGGCCAATAGCTGGCAAGTAACGTGGCCAATTACTAAATATTTTTTTTAATTCTTTTAGACTGTTTCAACATGCCAAATATATCGCAATATACCAAAGAACAAGTAGACAAAGCTTTATAAGACGATATTCAAGGTATATCAGTTCGTACAGCAGCAAAAAAATATGGTATACCTAGAGCAACACTTCAATTTAAATTGAAACACCCGGAGAGCAAGGTGAATTTGGATCAGAACCCTACTTGACTAGAGAAGAATAAAAACAGTTAGAAGGATGGCTGTGCGATATGGGCAAAAGAGGGTTTCTTAGAAATGCCGAAGTCATTCTAGATTCTGTTCAAAATATTCTGAATAAAAGCCCCAGAGAAACTCCATTCAGCAAAAATAGATCTGGAAAAGGATGGTTGAAAGGTTTTTTAAAACGCCATCCTAGGATTACTAAAAGAACGTGTAAGCTATTACGCAGGCGAGCGCATGTGTATTCGAACCTGACATCAGAAACTGGTTTGATCAAGTCAAGGATCAGATAAACAAGTCTAATCTAACCCACATTTTAGATGACCCTTCCAGAATTTTTAATGCTGATGAAAGCGGTTTTCAAACCTGTCCATCTACCGGAAAAGTCTTTGCTGAAAAGGGAGAGAAGAATGTCTACATTATTAATAAAGGAAAAGCCAAAGAAAATATGACAGTACTGTTTACAATATCTGCTGATGGACAGATGGTGTTGCCTACAATTGTGTACCCCTATCAACGTTTACCTGAGAGAATCAAACAAACTGTACCTGATGACTGGGGTGTAGCAACTAGTAGTTCAGGTTGGATGACGGCTGATATACATTTTTTTATTCACAAATATATTATCGAGCATGTTTTTCATCCTTTTTTAGTGAGAAATAACATTCAGCTACCAATTTTATTGTTTGTTGACGGACACAAATCTCATTTAACCTACGACCTAAGTGTACTAAGCTCGCTCTCTTCAAATATAAATATTTGCTTTGTATCCAAACGCCACTAGGATTCTTCAGCCAGTTGATGTGTAACTATTTAGACCTGTAAAACAATTCTGGAAGTTGGCAGTTAGAGAATAGCTGTTTGAGAACATTGTTGAAGTTGTTTCTAAGCAAAATTTTGCTTTCGTTCTAAAAAAGTTACCGATAAAATTAGTTCTGCCAGTATTGTATATGGCTTTCGAGCTTGCGGCCTCTACTATTTTGATCCAAATGCTGTCGATTATTTTTAATGCTTAGGCAAGTCAGCATCCAGATCTGAAGATACTATACGCATTTCAAATGATGAACCAGAAAAATCATTATCATTGACAAAATTTTCAGAAATCGTTTAAGTTAATTAAAAGTATAATGCAAGATGTGCAAAACAATTAATCATTCTTCACTCTTTATCAAATATGGAACTTTTATCATTCGAATACTGAAAATATTACAGAGAATACTTATGCAAGTGAGGAAGGAGAATACAACGACATGGAACCCGAACTGACAAATACACAAGAAGAAAACTATAACATAACAGTCATTAATAACAATAGTTCTGAAAACGAAAGTTAAAATATAATCATGGAAACACACACACACATCTTTAACAGTGGTAGAGCCACGCGGCAGCTTTTGCTGTCGCACGGATGGGCCGGCTCGAACCTGGGTGGTACCACGACCTCACAGAAAACCAGCGGGAAGTAGAGGTTTACCGCTGCGTTTCGCTTGGTGAGTGCAGGTGGACGGAGGCCCTTTTTACTAGCAATGAGGCATTCCATCTTAGTCCTCACGGGTGACAACGCATCTACCTTTTGATTTGTAATAGAAGATAGATGTAGATGTCTATAGGCCGCAGCAACTACTTACCATCAGGTGGACTGTGTGCTCGTTTGTCACTCTTATCCTATAAAAAAACCAAAGCCTTGAAAAAATCCAGGATGATCCACCAAAGCCTTAAAAATAGCGCAAAAAATGACCATCAGACCTGTGAATATGAAAACTTTTCTTACCCTGACGAAGAACCCTTTACAATTCAACCTTCAAATAATGAACAAATCAACATTAGTAGTGATCTACAGAATAACGACCAAGAATTTGTAACTTTATTAGACCTAGGAATAGCAAATGATGATGACATCCATGACAAAAACCTACCATCTTGTTCAATAACAAACGTAAAGATTTTTTAGCCTTCAGAACCAACCAGAAAAGGGAGTTGTAACATTGAGAGGCTACCTTACCATATATCAGGACCAGAATACCAAAAGATTTTAGAAGAAAAATCCAAGGAAAAGAATAGACTAGAGGAAGAAAAGAAGGCAAAGAAAATTATGAGAGAGCAAAAAAAAAAGAAGAAAGAAAGAGGAAGCTAGAGGAAATAAAGACAAAAAAGTTGAAAAAGACTAGAAAAATTGAGTCTATTTCTTGCTGTGATGTGTGTAAAAGAGTTGTAAAGAGCATAAAATTGAGATGTTGTGAATTGTGTATTCCTAAATCTCACCTTATGCATATACCACAGGAGGAATGTGACAATTTCTTATGCTGTAACTGCTTTTGCACGGAAAATTATGAAAGTAGGAACGAGGAGAATGAAAGTGACGAAGAAAATCAGGAATTTTTAAATATAATAAGATCAGGACAAAAAGAATTAGGTTTGAGCTGCGTAAAATTTTAATTTAGATTAAAAAGAGTCAATAATTTACTAAGATTTTATAATTAAATTGTTTGGCCAATTACTGTGCCTTGATATGATAATTACTCTGATTTCATAGCCAATTGCTAAATTTCTTAAGTTATTGAATTTAATTGAGATTTTTCACCAATAAATATGTGATTTTATTTAATTTTTTTATTACTCAATGACACTAACCCATTCTCTTTTATTGGTATGTGACTTTAACAACATGTTTTTTATTGATGTCAGAAAATAAATTTTACGTTAAGTGGCCAATAACTACAGCATTCACCCTAATTAATTTTCACTTTTACTAACAAAATTACTAATGCCACGAGAACGAAGTCGCGGGCACAGCTAATTATAAAATAAAATAGTGACATTGAAAATGAAATAACAAAAGTAATTCAATTGAATATCAAATTCACATCAAAGTATTACAAATGTATAAAGATATTGCGAGCCAAGTCCTCTTTAATACTCAAAAATATCGTTTTTGCTAATAGAAATATTTTAAAATATTATGAGATATAATAAAGATACCTAATTTCATTCATTTTGTTAGCGTAAGGTATTTAATTTTAGATAGGCATTAAATTGAAGTTTTCATTTCAAATATCTATACTCTATACAAATAAATAAAATTTGTGTCTGTTTGTAATGTTAAAATAACAGCTTGTTACTAAATGCATATGAAAGCATATACGATACTAATAGCAAACAAACTATTTTTAAATTTTTGTCTGTCTGTTTGTTCCGCTTAATCTCCAAAACGGCTGGACCGATTTTGACGGGACTGGCAGATAGCTGATGTTATAAAGAGTAATGTAGAATACTTTTATTTTAGAAAAATAATTAGGGTTCCGCGCAAACAAATTAAAACTCATCAACTCGTAGTAAATTCCACACGGGCGAAGTCGCGGGGAACAGATTGTTTTTTAATAATAATGTATTATAGTGCCTCATACCGAAGTACCACAACTGGTGATGGTGCTTGCTGATTTAGGGTATACAATACAATATTCTGATCTGTGGTATGGGAACTAACTGTTGGCTAAAGAAATTCGGGAGTAAATTGTGGATTACACTATTGTGGTCATTCTGTTGTTCACTTACCATATGAAACAAACGTATAGTTTGTACAATTCGTTTCTTGGTTCATTAGTAAGGCCGTCCGTCGGTTCGTTTGTGCGCCAGTCTATTTGTTCGTTCGTTAGTTTGTCTGATTGACTGACTAACTGAATGTTTTAATACAGATGGTTTTTTTTTTATTTTTTTTTTATAGTATGTATTTATAGGTCTTCGTGACAAATAAAAGTAAAAGTAACTCATTTTCGCTTTCACTAACAAATGTACTAATTTCACGCGAATGAAGTCGCGGGTATAATTAGTCTTAAAATAAATTAGTGAAATAAATTCTCTACAATACGCTTACACAATGTTCTATACTTATATACTACTAGTAATATTTACCAGGTCTTGACAACACTATATAAAATGTTCTTAAATAACTTGTACCCGCTATCTTCACTTAGCTCGTGAACCAATATTTGCGCGAGGACTCGAATAACGGACGCTCTGGCAGCGATTGATATTGTATGCTGTAGGTACAAGTAATAGCTCTACGGTGGACGCCATCATGCGCGTGAGAGCCCTCACGACGGGGGATGCAGTGGCCAGGGGAGGGGTTGTTTTGGCGGTGTCTCTCGACATCGCCAACGCCTTCAACTCCATGCCCTGGAGCTGCATTAGGGAGGCACTCCGGTATCACCGGGTGCCGACCTATCTCCGTCGTATAGTCGGGGACTATCTGACGGACAGGGCCGTCATCTACCCCGGTCGCAACGGTGAGTGGAACCGGCGAGAGATGTCGTGCGGTGTCCCACAGGGTTCGGTTCTGGGGCCGCCCCTGTGGAACATCGGTTACGACTGGGTGCTGCGCGCCGACCTCCCTACCGGCGTCAGCGTAGTTTGCTACGCTGACGACACGCTGGTACTGGCACAGGGGGGGTCGTACGAGGCGGCGGCGGAAAATATGACACGCGGGGTTGCGATAGTCGTTGAGAGGATCCGGCAGCTGGGTCTTGAGGTGGCTCTGCATAAGTCCGAGGCCATACACTTCCATGGTCCTCGGAACAGGCCACCACCGGGATCCTCAGTGATGGTAGGAGGGGTATCCATCGGCGTCGTGTTGACGTTGAAGTACCTAGGACTCGTCCTCGACGGCCGATGGAACTTCGTTGAGCACTTCCGACGTTTGGCCCCCAAACTGGAACGGACCAGGGCTGCCTTCAGGCGGCTCCTGCCGAACCTTGGGGGGCCAAACGCCTCCTGCCGGAGGCTCTACGCGGGGATTGTGCGGTCCATGGCCCTTTACGGGGCACCGGTGTGGGCGCGTGGTTTGGCGCGGCTTGCCGTCCACCACCTGAACGCGCCCCAAAGGGTGGTCGCCGTGAGAATGGTTCGCGGCTACCGCACGATCTCTCGCGAGGCGGCGTGCCTCCTTGCCGGATTGCCGCCATGGGATCTGGAGGCGATGGTCCTCGCGCGCCTGCACGAATGGCGCACGGAGGCACTATGCCGGGGGGAAACCCCGCTGTCGCGGCAAGTTGTCGTGCAGCGGTCAGACTTCCGGCGTGATCTCATGGCGACATGGAGAGAGCGACTGTCGCAACCCCGTGCTGGGCACGCCACTATAGCGGCGATAAGACCCCTCTTTGAGGAGTGGCTTGAGAGACGCCACGGCGTCCTCACCTTCCGCCTGACGCAGGTCCTCACCGGACACGGTGTGTTTAGGAGGTTCCTGCACCGAATCGGGCGGGAGGAAACGCCCGGGTGCTCCCACTGCGAGGATCGACCGGAGGACACGGTGGAACACACCGTGGAGGTGTGCCCTGCTTGGGCGGAGCACCGCCGTGTCCTCGTAGCGGCGATAGGCGGCGGCGACCTCTCGCGTCCGGCCCTGGTCGAAGCCATGGTCCGGAGCGAGACGGAATGGGATGCCGTCACCACCTTCTGCGAAGCAGTGATGCTAGCGAAGGAGGTGGCGGAGCGGGAGAAGGAGAGAGCAGCAGCTTTCCTTCCCGGCCGCCGCGGGAGACGCCCCGGGCGTCGAGGGCTACGTCGTGGCCCCCGGCCACCGTAGGCGCGGGCCTGTGGATGGCGAGCAATGGGTAGCTCGCCGTCCGTCCGTCTAACGACGACAGGCCGTGTCGACGGCGCGTTTTGTTCCACGCGCGCCTCAAAGAGCTGTCAGCATCGTGAAGGGGCCCGCAAGAGCCGACGCCTGCCGGGGCTGCGGGCTGTTCGAAAGAGATACCGCGGCTCCGGAACGTAAGGGCACTGAAGGAACACGGATGGTTTTTAGTCAGTAAAAGTCTGACACTCCCTTCCGCTCCACCCAAAGCGAAAGGCGTCATTTGATGATTTTCCATCCGCAAAAAAAAAAAAAAAAGGTACAAGTAATTAATATTTACTATATCGTATTACACACAACTATGAAACTAACAATTTTGTGGCTATTTCATTAATTATTTCAATACTGCTATAGTATAGTTACTATGTACATATATCTTATATATTAGGCCGGGGAAACAGTTTCTTTATTTTATATACAAATTCAAGACATGTTTTTTCAAAGTTTAATTATATTTAATTATAATATATATGTGCCATTTTGTTCGATAACTTGTTAGCATCTTGTAGGTGACATAATTCCGTTGCTGTAGAAATCTTGGGATTTTTGATAAAAAAATGCGACAAGTAGTTTTGACAGTCTTCTCTTGATGTTAACCTAACACTATTGAATAAAACTTGAATAAAACTATTTTTACGGATTTTATCGCCTTTATTTATTTATTTTAATTCCCGATGTTTCGGTTGCTTTACAGCACCCATGGACACGCGGGGGGGGGGGGGGGGGTTACTGAGTTGTTTGAAGTCCCGATGTCAGTTAACTCGACTACCTTCAGTTTTTGAATATATATTTTTGGTCCGATCTACGCAGAATGAGCTTAAAGTATCTTAAAGTCTTGCACTGGTATGCTTGGGTTTGGATTTAAGTTTATAGGATCCCAAGTACACGGCAGTACGCATCCATCCTCTCTATTGAAATTAGGATGTTGCTTAATTTCAATAACCTCGCGAATCATCTTTGGTAGGAATCGGTGTTATTTTGCGAGCATATGACATTTGACGGATGGTAGAAATTGACTAATTTTCTTCGGCGGCTTGAAGTATGTTTTAATGGAAGCTCGCTTCAAGATGAAACCAAACTCCTCTGACATAGAACTCTCGACTGTAGCCGGCTTCACTCGGTCGCTATGACGTAGGCGCGGGACCCGAAACTTGTTGTCTGGCAATACTTGCTCGACGTGCTGAAGCTCGGCGGCCAGACGTTTTCTGTCGCAGATCACTCATGCTCTCTGAAACAAAGATTTTCCCACAGTAGTTAACTATGATGGATGATGGTGCGATTCACTATTTAAATATCGATTGGTATGGGTCTTTTTCCTATACACAGTGTAATAGTGTTACCAAGATTTCGAATGATTAAACCATCTAGGAAAGCTAAAGAATTGTTTGCCTCTAACTTCATTGTGAATTGTATTTTAGAGTTTATGGAATTATGGTGGTCGTAAAATGCCTGAAGCAGGTAAAAATCTGAGAGTGCAAGGCTAGGACTATATGGTGGATGCATTAACACTTCCCAACCAAGCTCTCTCAATTTTTGCTGAGTGGCCAAAGATGTGTGTGGTCTGGCATTATCATGATGAAAGATTGCTGTTGATTACTATTGCTGTAAAAAAACTGCGTATAACATGATTATAAGTAATTTTTTTAAAGTAGTGTGTATACACACAAGTTTTCACTAATAACTTATTACTATACTTTCAATTTTCCGATAATTTTATGTCGAACTTCAATAAAAAAAAAGTTTAGAAAATCCAAAAGTGTTTTTATAAATTGTAGTTCTATTCGTCAAAGGGTTCCAGTAGCAGTCACTGAAGTGCACCTTCAAGTCACTCCATAAAGTCCGGAGGTAAGGTCTATTCATAACTAGCAAAACGAGCATAAACTCGGAACACCTATTTCTACTCAACGAGGAGTTCCAGTAGCATTCACCGGTGTTCACCTTCAGGTCACTCCATCAAGTGCGGAGGTAATGTCTCATCATAACTAACTAAACGAGCCCAAACTCGGCACACCTAGTTCTTCTCATCGAGGAGTTCAGTAGCAGTTACCGAAGTTCATCTTCAGGTCACTTTATCAAGTCCAGAGGTAAGGCCTCATCATAACTAACAAAAGGAGCCCAAACTCGGCACACCTTTGACTACCCGTCGAGGAGTTCCAGTAGCATTCACAGAAGTACACCTTCAGGTCACTCCATTAAGTCCAAGATGTATTTAAGTACTTTTATATATAAATCCGTACCGGTAGGCGAAATGTAGGACCACTTCCCACTAGTCGATGGATGTAGGTGGCTCTGGACCGTGCTTTGTGACATTCCTTGGGGGAGGCCTATGTTCAGCAGTGGACTTGTGAAGGGCTGTGATGATGATGATGACGATATATAAATCTTATTTACATTTAGCAAAACAAAATATTGTAATAAAAATCTGTGATAATAAAAATAATAATATTCTTACCTTGTCAAGTATCTATCAAAGGTGACAATTTATTTTTGTATGGAGAATGGGCCCACTACAAATTAACTACACTACACTAATGAAATGCATGTCGTTTTATTTCTTATAATCTATAGATTACAATAGTAATATTAGTTTTACAGAATCTAAACGGAGTACTGAGAAATTATCTAATAAAATATGAATCTTTTAACATTTTATATAATATTTTAAGGTTACGTAAATAAATGTTGAAATATAAAAAAAAAGTTGAAATTTATCGTGTTTAAATTTTTATGTATGATAATAATATAATGATGACGGCTCCGTGGCGCAGTGGCTTGGCAATGAGTTGTTGCGCTGGGGGCCGCGGAATCGATTCCCGCACGGAACAAGTATTTGTATGTCCTACAAGTAATTGTTTCGGGTCTGGATGTTTGTCCTCGTGCAATTTATGTTTGTAAACTGCCTCGACGATACATGGGAGTGACGTGTTCTAAACGAAAATACGCGAAAATTAAGTACTTAATTACTAATTATTCCATCGTGACAATATTATGTATTTTATGGAATATCTTTACCATTGAGCTAAATAAAAAGGATGTTAAGCTTTACATGACGGAGAAATAAGAGCATAAGAGCGCAAATAACTTTGGCAGTGATCATGCAATTTTGTGACGAACACCGAGTGCACATCGAATAATTCAGTGATACACTCGGATACATATTGAGATATATTTTGAGAGCGGCGAATGCGAGAGAGATAATATATTCTTAGGAAGTGAACTAGTTCATTTGAATTTTTTTTGGAAAAAATTCGTTTGCAAACTACGTCTACTGGTGACGAATTTATTGGAGGGTCGTACTGTAATGTAGTGTACGTGTTAAAAGAAAAGGAGAGCAGGGTATGTTTCAACTCATGGAAACTCATGTTTCCACTCATGGAAACATACCCTGCTCGAGGACTATATGCTATACTGTTCTATTCTGTTTCTGTACTTTTCTTTACTAACATGTTATTATCTAGTTGACTGTATGGGTTACTTTTAAAAACTTGCATGCTCCACTTTCATATACTAAACTGCATTATACTCGCTCATAATGAATTCTATAACAGGAGTTTAAGCATCATCAAATATTTGGGTGATCAGTTCAATAACGATTTCTTATATTTACGCGAACACTACACATTTTAATAATATTTTTAATCTGGAGGTAGCCATGGTTAACTATGACATTGGGATGTAATACACCTCAGTCATTGCTCATGGGGGGGTATATTGCCATAGTTGCCACGCTTGGCGAGCGGGTTGGCAACCGCAGTTTTTTTTTTATTGTATTTATGACGTTACCAGGAAGATGCTGCTGCCCATCTCCTGCCTGTTTCCCTTTGTCGCCTTTTACGACACCCACGGGAGGATATGGGGTAGTGGATATTCTTGACCGCCACTACACGGCGTATGAGGCTACACTGCTGGCCGTATGAGGAAGCTCAAGGTCGCTCAGCGAGCTATGGAGAGGGCTATGCTCGGAGTTTCTCTGCGTGATAAACTTAGGAATAAGGATATCCGCAGTAGAACCAGAGTAACCGACATAGCCCAACGGATTAGTAAGCTGAAGTGGCAGTGGGCCGGCCATATAGCTCGAAGAACCGACAACCGATGGGGAAGAAAGGTTCTCGAGTGGCAGCCTCGTACCGGTAGGCGAAGTGTAGGGCGTCCCCCCACAAGATGGAGTGACGACCTGGTAAGACATGCAGGAAGTCGATGGATGCAGGTGGCTCAGGACCGTGCTTTGTGGCATTCCTTGGGGGAGGCCTATGTTCAGCAGTGGACTTGTGAAGGGCTGTAATGATGATGACACCTCAGTCCCGCCCGTGGGTGATGTAAAGTGCTCGAAACGTCGGGAATATAAAATAAGTTAATATACACGATAAAATCCGTAAAATTAGTTTTATTTAAATGATCAGTTCAGTATTGAGGAAACTTAGCAACTCAATCGTTCGTATTTACACTTTCCAACATTCCTTTCTTTTATTTCTCACATGTCAAATTTCTATGTCCGTGTTTTAACTCTGTTAAGCAACATTAATATTAAAACCTCTCTTAATTATTAAGTGGCGAAGCTTGCGAAGACACTTATTGATTTCACGATGTCTGTCCGTCAGTCCGTCTGTCCCACGATTATCTCGAGGACGGTTTCGAATTTTCAAATTCTGTTTCCAGCAATCGATTACTGATCACCCAGGCGTCTGAACCTCCTATTTTGAAACTGATTGCTCAACGGCAACCGTTAGAAACCGCTACAAAGCTGATTGCTACGCCACTTTGCTATGCTGTTAGCTTGCTAGGTTTATTAGATACGCTCATATCATATTCTATTGCATTTCATGTTTTTAGATACGCATCATCAATGAGAAAAAGTTACCAGATCTTTTATTTTTACTGTGTAAATATTGATTCTTGTTATACCTAACCTACCTAGATCAGTTTGTAGTCTTTAGAAAAGAGAAAACAGTGTTCTATTTACTAGAAAATGTGAAAAACTAATTTATGATAAACCATGGAAAATTTAAGAACAATGTGGTCTATCATGTTATTTTGTTCACTTTTTTGCAGAACATGACATTAAAATAATATAAAACAATCTAATATATAAAAATAAATTTTTGTTTGTTCGTATTTTATGCGTTGCGATACCGTTCATCAGATTGCGCTAAAACTTTATCAACTTATTGCTTGCTTATTGCGAAGGTTATAGGCAGTAAATAGTAAAATTAACTTACACTAGGTGGCGCGCGTATGATACTGACGATTTATTTGAACGTATGACACGAAATTCAACATTTAACAGCATTCAACTTCAATAAATTTTCCGTAATTATTTCTATAAAATTTTCGTTATCATTTCTTCTGCTGCAGCAACGCGCCGGCTAGTAAAGTTTAAAATATAATTAAAATCACGCTAGTACGATATTACCTCTTAATTTCTTCATTGTTATTTTCGGCTCAATTTTCTTATTCTTTTGGGCGAAGCTCGCTAGAGTACAACTGATTCTGTCCTTTTTAAATTAATTAATCTACCGTTTCTTGAATTTTGGACGTTGGTCATAATATTTACAAAAAAAAACATTTTATTTTCCTCGTTCTTTCTCATTTGCCTTCATAGTACTATTATATATATTATACATTATATTACTTCATATACATTATACTTTATAAATTTTCAGTCAGCTTCTATAAAATTATTATTGTGGCCCCTTCTTGTATGAATATTTATTTTTCGTCACATCCGGTATTGCGTCGATTCCGTTACAATATATTTTTGTCAATCGTTTCACTAATGTTTTCATTATTTAATTTAGTAATATTTATATTTTACTTATCACATTTTCACTAGGCCCAGCAGTGCGCGTGCATTGTCCTAGCCTGACAGGGGCGCTAGGTCATGTGGTGTTAAAAGAAAAGGAGACGTGTTGCTCAGTTCATAGCTTTAATTTACTACACTACAAAAGAAACGAACAAATTTTAAACCGACAGACACAACCACTTCATCATTTTAATTGAACGCAACTAAAGTGTCAGTTACTGACCACATCAGGTAGGATGTAATGAAGTTGTGTCGTTTCACTGATTGCAACGCTGTTTGTTTTACAAAGAGGAAAAATATAAAAAAAATGTGATTTTCCATTTAAAGATATATTAAAATGATAGAATTTTAAAATCTTGTTATTTTAATGCATTTTGTTAGTTAAACTGCTGTAATTAAAAGTGAATGGTAGAGTCGCCCTGAGAGAAAGTTTAACGACCAAATTGGCGATATATTGAAGATGGACAAATTAAGAGTACCCTTAATCATGCGTAGATATGTGGACGTGAAAGAGGTGAGTGAGGTGTGCCAGAATCGTGTCAAATGGAAGTCTGCTTATGTATGTACAACGAATTGCATGTTCTGATTGTCCAAGCGTAGGTTTCGTAAAATAAATAAAGACAGTCTAACTGCGCATTTCCAATTATTCTATCAAAAAAAAACTTTCGGGAAATCCAAATGTACATGCCTTAAGCACTCATGTTATACCTCAATTTTTTAGTCTTTTTAATACACATAAGTTTTCACTAATAATTAATGCTTCCAATTTTGCGATAATTTTATGTCATAAGTCAATAAAAAAAATTTGGAAAATCCAAAAGTGCTCGACTCATAATGCTCATATGATCGTGAAAAAATAAAAAAATATTAATCAACAATAGAAAATATTTTATTTTATTTCATTATGTTTGTTTATGTGTTTAATAAACCATGTAAATTTAGATTCAAACTGATGTTTATTCCTCTTATGGCTTTATCTAATATAGACATATACATGATTGTAAGCTGTTATTTAAAAAAAAAGTCCCACTGGGTTTCTTGCTGGTTCTTCCCAGGACAGAGGTTTTTTTTGAACCAGTGGTAATTAAACAAAAGAGTAACTTTCAATAAGTATTATTTATAATCTATCTTGAATAACAAGGTTTCTGTTTCTGTTTCTGTTTCATTATTTCCCCCACATGAACTTGAATGTTTACAATACTTCCTTTAATGACTAGTTGTGGGCTTACAGTGAACTTTTGAGGAGGAACAATTTTCATGAATGGTAACCAAGGTGAAATTAATCTAGCACCAAGTAGGCTCAATCACTTTAAGCAATGAAGCGCGGTTGGTCGGGATGGCATATGCACTAGTATATTAAGAAAATTTAGATAAATTCTAGTACCACCATTAACTCATATTTTTCGAATTTACCTCTCTGAAGGAATTTTCCCAGATTGTTTAAAAAAGTCATTGTAGTTCCAGTATATAAATCGGGAGACAAAAAACGTTTCCAATAATCTCAATACTCTCTATATATTAGAAAAATTCACCTATACCTAAATATTAGAAAAATTAATTAACAATAGATTAGTGAATTATTTACAAAGTAAATCTATATTATCGAATATGCAATATAGTTTCAGACCAAAACTGTCCACTGCTAATGCTGTACAGGTAATAACTGATTACATCTCTCAAGAATTAGAGAAAAGCAACCAATCAATTGGCATTTTCCTTGACCTAGAAAAACTTTTAATACAGTTTCTATTCCCATCCTATTAAATAAACTAGAGAGTACAGATATTCGATGTAAACAACTTCAATTTTTTGCGAACTATTTAGAAAATCGATATCAATGCATAAAAATTGAAAAGGTAAAAAGATACTCATTTTGGAGTGCCTCAAGGAAGTGTATTAGGGCCAACCCTATTTTTAATATATATAAATGACCTATGCAATCTTGAACTTAACTCGGGTAAAATAATATCTTACGCAGATGATACCGTGCCTCTTTTTTCCACAACTACAGTAGACAAGGTTTATTTATGTACACAGCAAGGTTTTGACAGGGTTAATAAATGGCTCCAACAAAACATATTAACACTGAATACGGAGAAAACCAAATATGTTCATTTTTCTATGCGCAGCTCAACACAGCATATAACCACTCCAGAAATGTATGCACATAAATGTTGCTCAGTCGCAGAGTCAAATTGTAACTGCCCAGTTATTTTTAATAGAAAAACTATTAAATACCTTGGGATAATTATAGATTCTACTCTTACATTTAAAAACCACATAGACCACCTCTGCAATAGAGTTCGTAAACTAATGTTTGTTTTTAAAAAGATTCGTTGTTTTGTTGATATTAAGGTAGTAAAGCAAGTTTTATATAATAATTCGCATTACAATATTTCGCATTATGTCAATCAATTCTCATTTATTGTATAACCTCATGGGGAGCAGCAGCTAAAACTACACTGCTACCACTGGAACGCGCTCAAAGAGCTGTATTAAAAGTCGCAATATTCCACCCTATCCCATTCCCGTCCCATCTCTTATATAAATCCTATAATGTCCTCTCAGTGCGCCAGCTATTCGTTATAAGTACGTTACTAAAACAGCACTTAAAATTGTCCTACAGAAGAGAGATCACTGACAA
Organism: Parnassius glacialis; assembly: GCA_033319125.1. Lineage (NCBI taxonomy): Eukaryota > Metazoa > Arthropoda > Insecta > Lepidoptera > Papilionidae > Parnassius > Parnassius glacialis. The sequence goes on from JAVANC010000018.1 coordinate 34,376,402, forward strand.
AAGACGCAAAGATAAAGTCATTGAAACTAACATTAGAATAAGGTATTCTTTCATACATAGGTTTTTTACATTCCTTGGCCCTTTTCTTTATAATCAAGTCAATGCAATTTTGTACATGTATCCATTAAAAATGGCAGATTTTAATAATGTTACAAAATTTTTCATACGATGATACGGAAAAGTTGCTGATTGTGTTAAGTTAATCAAAATCATAAGTTAATGAAAGATAATAATATATTTTACTGATATAATCCTAATTAGTTAGTATGTTATTCATTTTATATGAGAAACAGAAAATATTTTTAAATGTATCTCTTAGCACATACACCTGAGATATAGGTTTATCCTAGTTCAGGCACCTTTTATTGTAGAATATTTTAAATTAAGACATTATTTGAATTAATTGTACAGTTTCTTGAAATCAATTATTATTATATATTATTGTTGGCAAATCAAAGATGAGTGATGTACTCGCCATTGACATTAATACCGTATCCTTTCCAGTCCAGTAGCTTGAAAACGTCTTTCAATGCAGCTGTGAAGAGTTTCGGGGATATTACGTCACCCCGTCTTACATTTCTCTGCAGTTGGATTGGTTTTGTACTCGGAGAGCCATACTGTACAAACACTTCAGCACTTCGATATACCGATAGTTCACTTGGCACCGTTGAAGTGACTGCAGCACCTCCCAAATTTCGACAGAATCAAAGGCTTTCTCATAGTCCACATACGCAAGACAAAGTGGCAGATTGTACTCTTTGGTCTTCTGTATAATTTGCCGTAGAGTATATATATGGTGTGCTAAAGCCTTTTCGGAAAGCGGCTTGTTCGGGAGGCTGGAATTCGTCAAGTCTGCGTGCGAAATAATTCGTAATGACTCTCGAAAACAGCACGTAGACACGGCTCAGAAGGGAAATCGGTCTGTAGTTCTCCAAGAGAGCGTTGTTGCCTTTCTTGAAGAACAAGACCACCGTACTTCTGCTCCACGCCTCCGGAGTAGTGCCACCGTGGAGGACGGAATTAAAGAGCTTCTGAAGGACTTTAAGTACTGGTTTTCCACCTGCTTTCAAAAGCTCCGCTGTAATTCCATCCTCGCCCGTGGACTTGCTGTTTTTAAGGTGCTGGGGAGCAATTCTAATCTCGCTCAGATTGACATCCAGAATATCTTCAGAATAGTGTCGGATAAGACTTGCTCTTTGATGGTTATTCACACATACGTGTGGTTCCAACGATGACGTGTACAGCTGCCCATAGAACCTCTCAATCTTACTAAAAATCAGGTGTCCCGGAAACGATGGCGCTACATTCGGTCTTCAGCTTCGATACTTAGTTCTTTCTGGCAGACAGATCTCTGGCAAGAACTTTAGAGCCCTGGTTCCGCTCGATCGCTTCTTCAATACGAGCAGTATTAAAGTAGCGTAAGTACCGCTTCATGCATTTGGAGATCTGTCTGTTCAGTTGCCTGTATGCTATCAACTCTACTGAAGACTGCGGTTTCATTTCCCGTCTAACAGCCACGAGATTAAGAGTGTAATCGGAGAGTTTTTGTGTTCTTCTGCGGCGAGTCTTGCAAAACTTAGCACCGACCACATGGACAGTTTCCATAAGTTTGGCATTTATATTGTCCACTGCATTGCAATCTTATAGGCACTGAAAACGGTTTTATAACTCGAGCTGAAAGGTTTCGGGACTATGGATTAGAGAATGAGGGGGACGGAGCGTTGACTTCATAAAACGACACCTCTCCAACTTAACGTTTAGGTTCAGTGTACCTTTAACCATTCGGTGATCGCTACCAGTTTGGAATAGAGGAGATACTTTTCAATCTTTTCTAATTTTGATAACTCAGAACATTATATGCATTATCACATTAATATATTATAGAGTTGCATATCATACAGTATATCAATTAGTAGAATATGAAAAACCAACATCATCAGACCTCAGCAGTTCATTGTGGGATATGGGCTTTTCCCCAATGTAGAGATTTGTCCTAATCACTACGCTTTGCAAGTGGATTGACGATCGCAGTAGCAGATAATATATTGCCTTTTGACGCTGATATCCGTCTTCAGTCTGTGTTTTTACATCTAATATATTATACGATTACATGTAGTATATTATACATCTCACATAATCATGGCCTCTGATAGCAGAGGTCACGAGGTCTGCTGGCTTTTCCCACTGTCGTCTCTTTCGATATATTCGGGACAAATTGGCATTATGGCATATAATTCTACACAGTCATTGTATATATTTTTAAATTGGAATGAGTTTCCTTTACGAGGACATAGTAAATTAGCACCTAAAATTACGACTGATAATCAAACTCTCTTCTCTCCCTAGCTAATTAATTATGTAATCAAAGGCGACTAAACAAGTATGTATGTACTCAAATGTTTTAGTACACACATGTTTAATTTTAAACAGAACGATTGAAAACAATCATATCAGATAAATTATGTTTTTTCTTCTCAATATTTGATGTCTAAGAAATTGTACAATAAATGGGCAGAAATACAACATTTGATAACTTTGCCTTAATCTGAACGCTCTCAAAGTTCAAGATTCATTACAGATCTTCTTAATGACTCTTTTTTTCTATGGTTTAAGTTAAGACTATTGGCTAATAAGGATTTTTACGAAACTTCCAAAAATGTTTGAGAAATTAAAAGAAATAACTTAAACCATAATATGTATCTAGTGTTTCTATTTATATTAATATTATAATGACCATTTATTGCACAATGTCATTTTATTTTTATAATTCTCCCATCTATTTAGTTTATACATAATAAAAAATATGATAAAAACCTTTCATGTAGACAATGGATAGTTTGCGAACAAAAGATGCTAATGAACTAGTTCACTTGCAATCAATCAGCGAATCGGTCGGCACTCGGTGTTCGTCCCAAAATTGCTACACTTGCTCTCTCTGTCATGTATAATTTAATTTAATAAGAGAGTGCCTAGTTAATATCTCGAGCACAGGCGCAAAGAAACCATCTTTTAGGTTTGAATTTCATGAGTGAATTCTTCCCTCTCCCTTCCACCATCGGGCTCGGCTAGTCTCCACTCCTTTTATCGGCTCATATTTGATGATGAAAACGTCATTTAGTCTTTGTTACCCGTACGATTATTACATAGATTCAGATATTACGTGACCAAGTTTGAAGACTAAAGTTACGGGCGGACACATATCACCGCACATACACCCTTAAATATATATATATATATATATATATATATATATATATATATACACATACATATATATATATATATATATATATATATATATATATATATATATATATATACACACACACACATATATATATATATATATATATATATATATATATATATATATATATATATATACAGGTTGTCCGGTTTCCGATGTCCGATACTTTAAGGGGTTAAAATACAATTAATTTTATCGAGAAATCAGGGATCAATGTTTTTTTTTTCGCCATCAATAAAAAAATGGCAGCACTTTAAAAAAAATTGTTGGCGAAGCCAGGCAGGATATTTGCTATAAATGCACATTTAAATCTTAACTCTGAGTTAGATAGTTTAGGAGCTATGACAGTGTAAACATACTTACTTGAAAAGCGCGGATACACTAGCAAATGAAATAAAACAAAATAATTTATATCAATTGCATTTAATTTGGCAAAATAATTACAAAAACTGCTCAAAGTGACCTCCTTGTCTCTGCAGACATGCTGTTGCTCTTAGTGCAACGTGTTGCGTAGAGCGCTGGATCATTGCCTTGTCTTCTCGCAATTCGTTTGCTGCTTGAATTATTTTTTCTGCTAACTCCTCTCGTGTATTTGGCACATTTACATTCACTCTTCGTTTGAGTGTGCCCCACAAAAAAAAATCGAGAGGTGTTAAATCCGGCGACCGCGGTGGCCAAGCAATTGTTCCTCCGCGTCCGATCCACGACGAATAGTGTGCATTTAAATGATTCCGCACAAGAAGCGCGAAGTGTGCCGGAGAACCATCCAATTGCAGAATCATTCTGGCCCTGTAGGCCAATGGTAACTCCAATAAAGCAACCAAAAAAATTCGTTTCCAGGAAATTTAGGAATCTTGGGCTATTCATTGTCTCCGGTAAAATGATTGGTCAAATTAGAATGTCGTCAATCATTCCGGCCCAAACGTTGACAGAAAATTTATGTTGAAAAGAACTTGGGCGGATCGCATGTGGATTTTCTTGAAGCCACAGGTGTTCGTTACGGTAGTTCGTATACCCTGATCGCGTGAAAGTAGCTTCGTCTGTCCACATAATTCTTTTTAAAAAGTTTGGATCATATCGCGTTTCTCTCAATATCCACGAACAAAATATTGCTCTTCTTACATAATCCGGTTCCAGTATTTCTTGCACCCTTCGAAAATGGTAAGGATGTAATCCTTCTCTTTTTAAAATTTTCCACACCGACCATTTTGATAGACTGAGACGATTAGCTATGCGTCTAATGCTCAGGCTTGGGCCTTGAGTCATCATTTGCAATATTTGATGTTCATCTTGGAGCGACAAAACACGAGTACGTTCGTTACAGAGCCTTCTTATTCTATTTTTCGCAAGTCTCAAATGAATTCTCACGAAAGTGCGAGCATTCGGCGTACGTCTGTTAGGAAATCTGCGTGCATACTCTACAACACCTCTATTTGCACTCCCGTTACACAATCCATACACGAAATGAATGTCAGCGATATGCTGGCTTGAGTACTCGTTCATTGTAATAAACAAAAATTAACAGTTCAACAACAAAACAAAAACGTAATAAAGTCTAACAACAAACAATAATTATGTACAGTAAGTAGATTTACTTAAAACCAGGAATGTTATCACAACGCAGAGCGAGGGACGACTGCTCGACGGCACAAGCGCACACTGCACCCTTTTTACCTGGAGACAGCCGTTGTTCTGTCTCGCTCGCACTGTTGTGCACAGCGTTTTTTACCTGCTCACACAAAGGATGCTATTGTGCTTGCTTACGATTCCTTGAATTATTGAAGAATTTTATCTTACTCACTGGAATGGGTGTTTAGTTATCTAATATCGGGGTAGAGGCACTTTGAACAGTTACATTCAAATTATCATAGCTCCTAAACTATCTAACTCAGAGTTAAGATTTAAATGTGCGTTTATAGCAAATATCCTGTATTATAATAAAAATAAGTAAAAAAAATTGGTTAACACGATGGTTTTTTTTTAAAGCTAAGAATCTGAAAAACAACATCAATTTGTTGTCTAATTTATTTTTTCAAAAATGTTTTTTACTAATACTGAAAAATTAAAAAATAATATTTTGAATCTAGATTTATTGTCTACACTATTAACTAACATTTGAGACCAATTTTGTTTTTGAAACTCTTCTACTTGGGTAGATATTGTTAAATTAATACAAGCATCTATGCTTCGCCAACAATTTTTTTTAAAGTGCTGCCATTTTTTTATTGATGGCGAAAAAAAATCATTGATCCCTGATTTGTCGATAAAATTAATTGTATTTTAACCCCTTAAAGTATCGGACATCGGAAACCGGACACATTGTATATATATATATATATGTATATATATCTAGTCAGGTCATAAATTCTGTCACATGTTTAATATAAAATAATTGAAACAAGTTTATTGATTATGTAACCATTTATATACCAAAATGAACTTAACAAAACATAGATTCTTAGGACACTAAAGTTTATTCAAAATGACCTCCGTGATTTTGAATACAGGCCTTCAATCTGCGCGGCAAGTCGTCTATCGCAACACGAACAAGGTTCATGTCAATATCGGCGGCTGCCTTAATCAAGGATGTCTTGAGTAACTCTGAATTGGAATGAGGCTTTGAGCACGCCTTTTCCTCCAAGTGTTGCCATATCTTGTAATCTAACGGATTCAAATCTGGACTGGAGGAGGGCCAGTCTTCGTACCGGATGAAGTCGATTTCACGCGCCGCCAGCCAGTCTTGTGTGCTCTTCGCTCTATGAGCTGGCACCGAATTTTGTTGGAATACCCAGTGCCTGTTATTGAACATGGTATGAGAAACAGGTTCCACAAGGTTCGTCAGGACTGTATTTTGATACATAACTGCATTCGTTTTTACACCTTTCTCACAAAAAAGTACCTCTGTTAAGCCCCAATAAGAAACTCCCAACCATACCATGAGCGAGGATGGAAAATTACCTCGTTGGACACGCGGAATACGGTTGCTCGCTTCTTCACTACTGTGTGCGTACACCTTATAATTTTTTTTGTTGTAGCTCTCTTCTACGGTAAAAATTTTTTCATCCGAAAAAAGAATTTCCCGATATTTTTTTCCCGCGTACCGCTTCAACAAAGCACGGCATCTCTTCAGTCTCAGGTCCATTAGACGAGCATTCAAACGATGTCCTGTTTTTCTTCGATATGCCCGAAGCCCTCTGTCTGCATTTAACACCCTTTTTACTGTGGTTCTGCTTAACCCCATCTGAAGGGCCAACAGTTTCTGCTTACGTTTGGGATTTCTTTGAATTCGCGCCTTCACAGCTTTTATCACTGCTGGAGTCCTAACAGACCGGGGGCGACCACTTCTTGACCTGTCATCTACACTAGAGTCTTCATTGTATCGTTTAATGGTACGATAAACGAATCTTTTGGTTATATTCAAATTTTTCAGTATGTCAAAAATTTGAATTGGCGCGTAACCGCAACGATGCAACGCAATAACTGCAACACGGTCTTCTTTAAGCGTCCACTCCATATTTAAAAATGAGTAAAATTCTAAAAAGTATACAGTTTTATTTTCATGAACAATTCGAGATTCGAATCCAATAAACTTTTTTGTGGCCAGCATTATAAAAGAAAAGTTTTTACTGTGTGACAATACTTATGACCTGACTGTGTATATATATATATATATATATATATATATATGCTATGGGCCAAGTGATTAATTAGGGCACTATTTATAATGCCCGAACAATATGAATAATGAAAAGTCAAACCGGGAAGTTTAATTAATACGGATTTAAACTTATTTTTTTATCACATTATAGGCTATACCTGGTAGAGCCATGCTGCAGCTATATTAGTAGTATAGTTATAGCACAAATGGGTCGGCTCGACCGGGAAAGTACCACGTTCTCACAGAACCCCTTTGTCGTATCTCCTCAGTTTCAAGGCACTCCCCTAGTTGCCTCAGCCAGTATCGGAATCCTTGGCGTCGACATATCGAGTGACGTGCAGTTTCGTGGTCAATTGGAAGAGAAGGCCAAATTAGCCTCTAAAAAGCTTGGCGTGCTCAGCAGAGCGGGACAGTATTTCATGCCGGCACACCGCCTGCAACTTTACAAGGCGCAGGTTAGGCCTCACATGGAATACTGTTCCCATCTCTGGGCAGGGGCTCCCCAGTGCCAGCTCCTTCCACTTGACCGCATCCAGCGCAGAGCGGCTCGAACCGTCAACGACCGAGCCCTTTCCGATCGGCTCGATTCATTGCCACTGCGAAGAGATGTTGCATCTCTTTGCATTTTCTTTCGCATCTACCATGGGGAGTGCTCTGAGGAATTGTTCGGATTAACCCCAGCCGCCAAATTTCACGAACGCACATCGCGGCAGAACTCCCGATACCATCCACACCATCTGGATGATTGGCGGTCCACCACTGTGCGATTTAGAAGATGTTTTCTTCCTCGCACGACTTCCTTGTGGAATCGATTACCATCAGCGATTTTTCCGGACCGGTACGACTTAGGGACCTTCAAGAAAAGAGCGTACTTCTTTTTAAAAGTCCGGCAACGCATCTGCAATTCCCTCCCTGGTGTTGCAGTTGTTCATGGGCGGCGGTAGTCACTTACCATCAGGTGAGCCGCATGCTCGTTTGCCCCCTCTCCTATAAAAAAAAGAATACTAGCGTCAAATAGCAGCTTAACACTGCTGTGTTTCGTAAGGTGAGTGTAGAGAACCGGAGACCCTTTTTACTGGAAAAGAGGCATTCCATCTCAGTGCTCACGGATGACAAAGCATCTGCATTTTGATTATTTATTGAGGATAGATTTAGATGTGTATGGGTCACAGCAACAACTTACCATCAGGTGAACTGTGTGTTCGTTTGTAGTATCAACAATATTTCATTTATTTAATTACAGCCCTTCAAAAGTCCAGTGCTGAACATAGGCCTCCCTCATAGATAACTTAATAAAGTGATATTTGCCATAGTTGCCATGGTGTGCCAGGCGGATTGGTATATATAACCACACCTTTTATTAATTTGAGTTGCAATCAGGAAGATGCTGTTGCACTTCTTCTGTTTCTTTCTGTCGCTTCTTCTTCTTAATAACTGGCTTTACGGCTCTGGGATCTAGCCCTTCTGAGCCTGAAGTTACAATATATTATAATAATTATCCTTCATAGTACACTGCTTCACAATATGTTGATGCGTTACATTGTGCAGCCCTTGGGAGATTTTGACGGCAACTTGAGCCAGTAGACAGCTGACGGTTGGTGATTGTATCTCAAGGCACCTAAGCAGACAGACACCTTATTTTGAGAATCACATCACCATTAGAGCACTTGTTTCACAGTTACCACTAATAGTTCAAATGCGCAGACACTTAATACATAAAATCGCACCACTTTTACATTTCAAAGTCCACTTCAAACCATTATTTAAACAATAATACAGGAGCAGCAAACCGCCGCCGGACAAGTTCCCGCCAAAACTCTTTTCTGTCGCCTCTTACGATACCCACAGGATAATATGGGGTAGTCACTGACTTATGTGTATATATTACAGAGTAGTAGATTCTCATACTACGCCACTAAACGATGGGTACATGCAATACAGTTTACTTATATTTCAGAAATAATAAATACAAGCGGTACTTCCAAACTAACACTTGTATTAGTTATTGTAATTTACTGCAGTGCGATCAGAGCAAATCATCGAATCCTTCCGTCTCTGTCGCCCTCAATAATTGTTCGCTCTATGAATATTTCAGGGTGTCAGTGCATGCGGTTATCCAATTTATAAATCCATTATTATGCAAAATGTACTGCCGCAAATTTCTGTTCTAAATATAATAGTTGTATGATATTTTTACTTTAAGGCTTTTTACTTTGATAAATACGAGGGTGGATTGAAAATTACTCGGCCTAACACAGATCCATTCAATTCTAAAAATGAAATCTACCCACATTATTTAGTTCAGTTCAGACTAGTTCATTGTGTGAAGTTCGAAACGTGTGCGATAATTAATTGTGATTTTATAAATTTATTAACAAAGTAATCGGACATAATTTCCGCGAATGGAGCAAATCGAGCAGCGTGCCGTCATTAAGTACCTCCATAAGAAGGGGCTATCATCAAAAGCCATCCATGATGACATGGTCGGTACATTAGGCGATTGTGCTCTGTCATATTCATCCGTCAAAAAATGGATAGCGGAATTTAAGCGTGGTAGAGAGAGTGTGAAAGATGAACCCCGCTCTGGAAGGCCTTCGACGTCAACTACTGACGAAAATATTAAAAAAGTACTTGATTTAATAATGGGAGACCGCAGATTAAAAATTAGAGAGATAGCCGATATAGGCATCTCTTATGAACGAACTCAAAACATCATTGTCAACGAGTTGGGTTTCCACAAGGTGTCTGCGAGGTGGGTTCCGCGACTGCTTTCAGTTGAACAAAAAAGGACGCGATTGACTATTTCACGCGACTGTTTGGAGTTATTTGAAGCCGATGCAGATGATTTTTTGAATCGTTTTGTTACTATAGACAAAACATGGGTTCATTACTGTACACCGGAAACAAAACAACAATCAAAACAGCGGAGAAGACCTGGTTCACCACCCGCTAAAAAGGCTAAGTCGATTTTGTCGGCAAATAAGGTGATGGCTTCAGTATTCTGGGACTCGAAAGGTGTGATTATGATTGATTATCTTGAAAGGGGTCAGACTATAAACTCTCATTACTACTGCACCTTACTACGTAGTTTACGAGAGGAAATAAAAGAAAAACGTCGAGGAATGCTCAGAAGAAAAGTCCTGTTTCATCAAGATAACGCCCGTGTTCACACGTCAGTACAGTCAATGGCTGAAATTCACAACTGTGGCTTTGAACTGTTACCGCATCCGCCGTATTCACCTGATCTGGCACCATCAGACTTCTTTCTGTTCCCTAACCTAAAAAAGCACTTGGGAGGTCAAAGATTTTCGACAAACGACGAGGTCAATTTTTACTCTAAGGAAGAATCATTTTTTTTCAACGGTCTAAATGCTTGGAAGGGGAGGTGGCAAAAGTGTATTGAACTTGATGGTGATTATGTAGTAAAATAAAAATATAACTGATTTAGTATGTTTTTATTTTCTTGGTTAGGCCGAGTACTTTTCAATCCACCCTCGTATAATCATATTGTGCAAAAATGTATTTCATTTGTAATGAAAACTCAGACGAGTAATGAAATGAGAAAAACGTATCATCGCTGTTTACCTCACAACAAAAGCTTTATTTTTATATCTTGTCAAGTCACGTTGCGATATTTTATCGAAAATGATAAATACGTTTAATATTTCCGACGTAATGCTTACGGACTTTTTTTATTTAGGTGGGTATAATATTGTTTTTAGTTATTGTTTTATTATTATTTTTATTCTATAAAATGTAGACCGATTTCATATACATAGAAATATATCAATTAGTCCACTGTTGAATTCTTGGAAGAATATATTTATATTCTTTGTGATGATCATAATGAAAGTAAATACTTGTGAAAATTATTTTATTACCATCATCACACATTTCACAACTTGCAGAATACCAATGTGAAATAGTAGCAGCTTCATGCTGCTGTATTTCGTATGCTGCAGATAACATGTAGAGTAAATGAGGTATTCCATCTTAGTCCTCAGGCATAACAAACAACGTATCTGTATTTTGATTCACAATCGATGACTAATGTGGACGTCAATGAGGCACAGCATCCAATTGCCATCAATTAGACTGTGGCCCTTATTCTATGAAAAAGCAAAAGCTTTAACATTACACAATAATTAACACATGTATGTAAAATTAATAAATCACAAAGTGCATTACATACCTACTTTGTACATTTATTTTAGTGCTCGTGAGCATTTCGTTTGATTTGAAAGCCATTGTTTAAGTTTATGCTTGAGTTTAGGAACTGGAATGTTATTACGTGTGCACTTAGTTCCAAACTTTGTGAATATTACTAACTGCGGGGAGTATTATTATTCAAATTTAACATTGTAACGTGCAATTGTACATGGTATTCAAATTAAAACAGTTATTAAATAGAATAGATTAATTTATATTAAATATAAGACACCTAGTATGGCTATACACATTTAAATGTAGCTCTTTTTACAGAATAAGTTTAATACACAGAACTAATAATAAACTTATATTTATATATTTGTCAACGTCTAAGCACTTAAACTTGTGAATTGGCTGTTAGGGCATATCTTGTATATGTGTGTAGGTAAGCACCTTAAGTTCTTGTTTAATAATTAATTTACGACAGGGTTATTGCAGGAATCTTCATTTCACGCGATAATATTTGTTGTTTTTTTATAGGTTTGCTTCGAATTCTGGCTTTGACAGCGTTCGCAGTCTGTCAGAAGAAATTTTGGGGAATTTGACAATAGTGCGGTAACCTATAGCTTAGAAGACGCTTAAAAATGGTTGATTGATTGGTTCGAATCATCGACGACCGAGCTATTTCTGATCGGCTTGACTCACTGGCACTGCGAAGAGATGTTGCATGTTTTTGCGTATTTTATCACATCTACTACGGGGGGTGCTCTGAGGAATTGTTCGGACTATCCCGATAAAACTCAAGATAACATCCATACCAGCTGCATGGTTGGCGGTCCACTACTGTGCGATTTACAAGAGGTTTTTTTCCTCGCACAACTTTCTTGTAGAATTGACTACCACCAGCGATTTTTCCGGACCGATATGACTTAAGGACCTTAAAGAAAAGAGCCTCCTCCTTTTTAAAAGCCCAGCAACGCATCTACAATTCCCCTGGTAGTAGACTGGGTAGCTCACCTGGCAGTAGGGCTTACCATCAGGTACACCGAATGCTCGTTTGCCACTTCTCCTAAAAAAGTTCTTTTTAGTACATTATTAATGAAACTTCAATTGATATCAAATATTATTTTTCAAGTAAAGAAGCTTAAAAAACGAAGTGATAGTTTTGTAGAAAGTGGATATGGGGCCGTCAATCATTTTTAAGTCGCTTCTAAGCTATAGGTTACCGCGCTATTGTCAAATTCACCAACATTTCTTCTGACAGAGTGCGAACGCTGTCAAAGCCAGAATTCGAAGCAAACCTTTTTTTTTTATAGGATAAGGGTGACAAACGAGCACACAGTCCACCTGATGGTAAATGGTTGCTGCGGCCCATAGACATCTACATCTATCCTCAATTACAAGTCGAAATGTAGATGCGTTGTTATCCGTGAGGACTAAGATGGAATGCCTCATTTACAGTAAAAAGGGCCTCCGGCCACCTGCACTCACCAAACGAAACGCAGAGGTAAACCTCTACTTCACGCTGGTTTTCTGTGAGGTCGTGGTACCACCCCGGTTCGAGCCGGCCCATCCGTGAGACAGCAAAAGCTGCCGCGTGGCTCTACCACTGTTGAAAAACCTATAAGAAAACAACAAATATTATCGCGTGAAATGAAGATTCCTGCAATAACCCTGTCGTAAATTAATTATTAAACAAGAACTTAAGATACTTACCTACACACATATACAAGATATGCCCTAACAGTCAATTCACAAGTTTAAGTGCTTAGACTTTGACAAATATATAAATATAAGTTTATTATTAGGTCTGTGTATCAAACTTATTCTGTAAAAAGAGCTACATTTAAATGTGTATAGCCATACTAGGTGTTTTAATTTGAATACCATGTACAATTGCACGTTACAATGTCAAATTTGAATAATAATACTGCCCGCAGTTAGCAATATTCACAAAGTTTGGAATCAAGTGCACACGAATTATGTGGGCTCCAGCCAGAGATTGCAAAAAAAAGCAATCTTTATTTAAAATATATTTAATTTAAAATAATAATTACAATTAATTCTTATAACTAAGTGAGGTGACTCTAATTCGATGTTTGAATCTAGAATGATTTCATACGGTAAAATATTAGAATCAGGTAATGTAAGACACTAGACACGTTATGCTCACACGGCGCCTCGTGATTGTCGTAAGCCGATGCAACGCAGCAGATTGCCTGGATTAGGGCTGCGTAACACACGTAATAACATTCCAGTTCCTAAACTCAAGCATAAACTTAAACAATGGCTTTCAAATCAAACGAAATGCTCACGAGCACTAAAATAAATGTACAAAGTAGGTATGTAATGCACTTTGTGATTTATTAATTTTACATACATGTGTTAATTATTGTGTAATGTTAAAGCTTTTGCTTTTTTATAGAATAAGGGTCACAGTCTAATTGATGGCAATTGGATGCTGTGCCTCATTGACGTCTACATTTGTCATCGATTGTGAATCAAAATACAGATGCGTTGTTTGTTATACCTGAGGACTAAGATGGAATACCTCATTTACTCTGCATGTTCTCTGCGCCATACAAAAGCGGTAATACATATACTTTATACAGATTTTGGAAGCATGATGTGCTCGAAGTAGCAACGCTTGTTTTTTTTTTGTGTATGTTATCACTCTTAAGTGATGGTAACGGCCCTTCTGGCAACCTTTTTTAAAACAATTTTTTTGAGTTAAATGATTTATAAATTGAAGCGTAAAAGTCTTATTAAATATTCACTATTACACGAAAATTCGGATATATGGCAATTGATCTCCAAAGAGGAAGTCGCTAAATAGACAAGTATCTTAATTTATTAGCAAGTTACATAAAGCTGACGCCATTTTCATAACATGTAAAACAGCTGAATGAGCCCGACAGATCTGGCTGGCTCTGATCCAAAAAATTGAGAGGATCTCATATTGAATTGACTCAATTTCACACTAAATATTAAGGCCTGTTTGCGTATAGCTATCTGTGCCACCCTAAGTTATCATCACATCTATTTACTTAACGGATATGGAACAGTGATTGTTGCGCCGTAATATAGTTGTTACTAGCAAGAAGAGCATTTATCTAATTGTGATACTGCTAGTTATCTGCAAATTTAGATTTAGTCATATATTAATATATTATAGTAATAAAACTATTTCTACGGATTTTATCGCGTTTAATTATCTTGTATTTTATTGATTCCCAACATTTCGGGTACTTTACAGCACCCATGGTCACGGGGGACTAGTGAATGAAATTCTAGCAATTTAATATTATTTGCAATTGTTAAAAATAAATAAGAAAAAGCCAGTACCATATACTATACAGATATCCAACACAACTTCTTCAAAGTAAAGACCTTAAAGAGGTTGTGTTGGGTATCCTATTAGCGGGGAAAATACCAGAAAGACTGCATGACAAATTTCTCTAATATAGTAGATATATTACAGTTACTGTTTTGGGGAGCCAGCAAACTTACATGCCGTGAAACAATACTTCTCCGTCCTAAGATTTAACAACGCATTACTTACAGATGTCAATGAGCTACAGCTCTGGTTAGAGAGTATATATGTTCATTCGGCTTCAGTAACCATCTAGAATGGGGTAGCTGTTAGCTTGTTCGTAACTTTAATATTATAAAAAAGGAGGCATGAAGAAATTTGACTCACAACGGTACTTTGCAGCAATGTAGAATAGATGGATAAGGTGATAGATACCATGCTGTTCTTAAATGTTATTATATTTAATTTTATAAAATACATTGTAAATTAATTTAAAAAGTCCTGCCGGGCTTGTTGCTTATAAAGATCATCACAGAATCGCATCGTGCTCCGCAACATCGAGCAACCGTCCCAGATCCAGTCAAGTTTTCAAGATGGGAGCGCTTTTTGCGAGCCACGGCCTACAAGTGCTACAATTTATAACACCCTGCCGCAAAAGGACGAGAAGAAATAAAGAACAAGATCCCCGACTGGAGGAAATCGACAAGAAATCCGCGACACGCAGGCCGAAATCATCAGAGAGGCCGAAAAGCTCCTGGTACGTGTCATTCAAGAAGACTCCTACAAATAAGAGATTACCGATTTCCGTAAAGATAACATGGTCGTCCATGACAGCCACCTAAGACCGCTCCAAATAGAATTGAAAGACGGTATCGTCGCTCAACGAAGCCACAGAAGATATGAAGGGGCCACCTATATTGGATGGCGAACATCACAACACGCAACTTTACATCGATTGGACGCATTATAGCCTGCAGCACTGTGGAACCGAATGTACCATCAACGAGGTTCGACATCACTAACATATGATAAGACTTCAACTCACCACGAAAAAGATAGTGAGCCAATGCGCAAAGTGTCGCATTAGAAAAGCGCAACTATCAGCGCCAGCCACCGGTGATCACCCCAGGATACGTCTCGCTCATCACCAGAGACCGTTCACCTTCATCGGTCTGGGCCACTTTGGGCCACTTTCCGTCATCGTGGGACGTCAACACCAGAAGAGATACTTAGCTCTTTTCACCTGCCTCACATCCAGAGCTGTCCACCTGGAAGTTGCCGCAAGTCTTAGCGCAAACTCCGCGATACTACTGAGTATAACTCCGACAATGGCACCAACACGCATGGCGCAGATAAGGAGCTTCGGTAGGCCTTCTAAGAAGAAGCCAGTCGAGCATAGTGTGGCATTTTATCACCCTCTCCTCGCTTTTCTTGGGGGGGTGGGGGTGTGGGAACATCTCGTCCACATTATACACCGTCCTTTATGAGAGATATCCCCTTGAAGAAGTCCTGGCCACGCTGCTCTGCGAGGTGGAGTATACAATTAATAGCAGACCATTGACGCACATCTTCTTAGACAGCACTGATGACGAGTCCATCAGTCCCAACCAGTTCCTTCTGGGAGGTTCTGCGGGGCGACTGACGCGATGTATTTTATTTTTATGATTGTGATTTGTCTCTTTTTGCGTCGCAGAAGACTGATTACTGATTGATCAGTTATTAACATACGCTAACTCCAAACTTCAAAGTTCCTATAGTCTCATAAATATTGAAAAATTATAGTATAGACGAT
The DNA here is from genome assembly GCA_033319125.1 of Parnassius glacialis. Lineage (NCBI taxonomy): Eukaryota > Metazoa > Arthropoda > Insecta > Lepidoptera > Papilionidae > Parnassius > Parnassius glacialis. The sequence continues at coordinate 34,392,561 of JAVANC010000018.1, forward strand.
ACGATTTCATTATAAATTAAAAACATTTGGAATCTTATTTTTAAAACACTGACCAACTGTTGAGAACCTCTGGTAAGAGTCCATGACGCATCTATTCAAGATTTAAGGTCACCGTACTGCCGGAATGACCAGAAAATTTTCATACAAATCTCGTACTGCCGGCAGGACTCACAGTCTCTTCCGGCAGGACGTTCGAACCTAAAAACTTGTCCTTCCAGAAGCGCTTCTAGCAGGACAAGGCGTCGGGCAATCTATGACTAAGGCCTATGAAATGTCTACTGCTGAACTAAGCCACGCCATAGATCGCCTGATACTCTATCGAGTATTTTTCTCATAGTTGCCACATTTGGCAGAAGACTTGGAAACCGCACTTATTTACAAAACCTTATTCCGGCACATCGTTCTCATCGGCATCACTTGCAAGTGCGTAATACGGCATGCATTACACAGCGGCATGTCGTTTGCACTGGCGTCACTTGCCCATACGCACACAGCATGCATTCCCCACCGGTAATCGGACTGCACTATCGGCCACCGGCATGAGCAGGGGGTGCTGTGGCGGCAATGTCATCACGCTACTAGCGAAACACATCGAAGCCTAAATTGCGCTATCAACATTCCGAAGTAAAGCAGTATATATAGTATACCTCCGAACTATTCCTCGAAGCGTTGGCCGCTTCCCGGGACCCTCGCTGAACGCCTTGTCCGGCGGCAGATCTCTCCTTTTCCTACCAGAACCACGGTAGACACATATTTTGACGGGTTGTACATACATGACTTGCCCATGAACCGACATTCAGACTTAGAACAATTATTCGTACGCTATATAAACAGCTGTTCTGTTCTATACGGGATTTGAATCTGCGGTGCCGTAGCGCTACAAATTAACCCTTAGCCACTGCGGCTACCGAGCCGTCATGGAAGCATGTGGCTCAAGCCTGGGCTTTGCTGCTATCAATGGGGAAAACACATCCTAAACAGTGGACTTGTGATCATAGTAAATGTATGTTTTACGTGCCAGCACCACATCGTAAATTCATCATCATCATCATTACCGCCCTTCACTAGTCCACTGCTGAACATAGGCTTCCTCTTAAAAATGCCGCATAATACGAACCTGAGCCACCTACACCCATTGACTTTCTGCATTCCTTACCAGATTGTTCCTCAATTTAGTGCTGGGCCGCCTTCACTTCGCTCTTCGAGAATCTTTTTCCCCATCAATTGTTGGTTCTTCGAGCTATACTGCCGGCCCATTACCGCTTCAGTTTACAGATACGTAGGTTCCACTGGTTTAGCATCATTTCAAATTATTTCCCGCCGAGTAAATGGTTTGGTTCATCAGTATTTCCTGTAACTTCTGAAAATTGCGAAATACTATCGGTTCGATGCGAGGGGCCTAAGTATATGTACGAAGAGATTGATATCCCAAACATTAATCCACCTTCTTAGTTACAGCTGTTCTTCGCAATTTAGGAGTATATATAAAAGTATATTCATTCATTCATTCACCTCACTATTCCTGTCAACCTACCTAAAGTCTACTGCTGAACATAGGCCCTTATAGATTATTGAGTGGCGAAGCTTGCGAAGTCACTTATTGATTTCACGATGTCTGTCCGTCTGTCCGTCTGTCCGTCCGTCTGTCCGTCTGTCCCACGATTATCTCGAGAACGGTTTCGAATTTTCAAATTCTGCAATCGATTACTGATCACCCAGGCATCTGAACCTCCTATTTTGAAACTGATTGCTCAACGGCAACCGTTAGAAACCGCTAAAAAGCTTATTGCTTCGCCACTTTGCTATGCAGTGCTTGCTCTGAAGGTCACAGTGAGCCAGTATAGTTACAGGCTGTGAAGTTCTTTATCTTAGTGCTCATGGGCACATTCCTTTTTTGTTTGAAGTTACTGCAGGTCCACGGAGTAGCCATTTACCATCAAGTGGACTGCAACGTTGATTTGTCACTTTAGTTTTATAAAAAAGGGAACAAATGTTATATGGTGTCCAGGTGTGTACGTTCATTCATATACAATTCATTTATTTCAAACACCTCCACAATATAGGAGAAAATTCTAGTTGATAAGAGTTTTCCAAAGAAAATAAAAAGAGCTTTCGCACTTCTAAAGATAATTTTAAATTGAGTTATACTATAGAATAGAATAGAAATAGAATATAATAGAATAGAATATTTTTTATTCAATATACATTACATGTGTAATTCGTATTGAAAGTAATTTTTTACTTCACCACTGGTTTGATAAAAAACCCTCTGTCCTGGGAAAAACCAGCAAGAAACTCAGCGGGACTTTTTTTTAAAATAAATTTTACAATATAAATTATTACAAACTATTTACAAAATTTATTTTAGAAACTGCTTGGAAGCGTCCACCTCATTTCCAGGGGTTATTATCAACCATGTATTAATTTACACTATAATAACCCTTTTTATACAGTTTCAGCTTAACAAATCATTTAAACTTGGTAATAGAGAGAGCCTGTACACTTTCCGGGACTTTGTTGTAATAGCGTATACATTGCCCCAAGAATGAATTACTGACTCTGTGGAGTCGAGAAACTGGTATCACTAGCTTGTGCTTGTTCCTAGTGTTTACATAATGTATATCCCAAAAACAACCTTTGTTTTTGTGAACATACATTAAATTTTCGTAAATATACTGAGAGGCTATACTTTATTTCTTTACTTAAATATATTTATTTCTTTAAATTTATCTCTAAGAGACTCTATATATAATAGATCGCCAGATAATTAACAACTACTGCAGAGTTGACGATGAATAAAGAAATAAATCAATTGACCACTTCAGGTAGGTACTACAATCGTATACAAGAGTTTTTTCAATAAGAAGACTATTGAAGATGTATCTTCAATTACGGGCACTTTAACTTTGTTGTCTCCGTTTTCAAGAACCAAACGGCTTTGTTAACAAAAGTCACGTTGTAGACGTCCAACTTGAATCCAGATATTTAAATTTATTAAGTACATCTTTTCAATTGGATACTCCATAGTACAATTTAGTTTGTAATTTTTCTTTCAGTTTTTACTTCTTTTGATAGAGATTTTTGACTACAATGTTTTAGTACAAAGGCGAACTTAGTAAAAAGTAATAATAAACCTACCAAGCTAACAGCATAGCAAAGTGGCGAAGCAATCAGCTTTGTAGCGGTTTCTAACGCTTGCCGTTGAGCAATCAGTTTCAAAATAGGAGGTTCAGATGCCTGGGTGATCAGTAATCGATTGCTGAAAACAGAATTTGAAAATTCGAAACCGTTCTCGAGATAATCGTAGGACAGACGGACAGACGGACAGACATCGTGAAATCAATAAGTGTCATCGCAAGCTTCGCCACTTAATAAGTACCAAATTTACGCAAAGTACATTATCTATACCAGCAAATTTTTCTAAGTCAGGTTATAGCAATTAAAATAAAAAATAAATAAACACAATTTAGCAAAGTTTTATATACCTTATTATAATCATGATTAAAATAAAATAATATGAGAATTATCAAATTCCTTTTATTGTCATCCCCTATTAGAAATAATTTTAATATATTAAAGTAACTAACGCGGTCTGTGGTCGCTTTATCTGGGATCGAGTATTTAAGTATTCCATTATAAGGTCAGGCACGTTCCCAATTGCAGAATTCGCAAAGTCGCGACGGTTGTGGCTTTGGTTATTTATACAATGCATTGAAAAATGCATTCTTGTTTGAATATTCGTTTTTGTATTTTTTATTTTTATTACATTTACTTTTAAATAAGCATATGAAAGAATAAAACATTTTCTATTGAATATAGATTATGAAATACTTATTTAAAGTCATCTATGTATATTTTATTGGGATAGAAAATAACTTTGTTTTGGTTTCTTTTTATGTATAATATTTTACTTACTTAATTGATATATTCAGTCGGTAGCGTTTACACAAATAAACACTGAATAAAAGAGCCGGTAAAATCCTTAGAATTACTTTTATTGAATGTGTAATATTTGCATAAGAAATATAAGAAACTATTAACTTTTAACACTTTTCTGTTAAATAAAATCTTAAACATGTAAAAAATTAATCGTGATAAAAGTGCATTACAAAAGCACTGTAGCCAGCGGAATAGAATAAAAAATAATAAACATCTTCGGGGCAATCTACAAATTATTCTTGTGTTAAAACATTTGAATTTATAAAAAGTTAATTTTACTAATAAATTAGAATTTGTCGTAACTAATTTTGTCGCAAAACAATGGTAGTTTATATTTCATTTTATTTTCAATGCAGCATATCAAAAGTTCACTGTTGAGCATAGTCCTCCCCCATTTTGCGTTATTGCCACGTTTGGAAGGCGGATTATCATTAGCAAACGCAGTTTTTATTATTATTCATAAGTTATTATCAAGAGTATGTGACTGCTCCCATATTCCTATACTAGTATTTCTTTGCCACATCTTGTTACATCTAGAGGATAACGTCGGGCATTGGTTTCACTTACGCCGCCACTAAACGGTCTAGCGGTGTAGGAATACCAACATGTTATGATGGTATTACCTTATCACAATTCAGAATTTACATAATTAATATGCATGTATAATTTTACCTGCAGTTAAAATTCCATATTCCACTATAGCCTGGTGTTTTATTCATGTAAACATTAGCGTCACTTCGTTGCCTCGAGAACACGTGCGTGCATAAATCGCGCGCCTGCTTACATGACCACACATTAATGCCTTCAGGTAACAAACGTTTGCTCATTTTCATATAATTAATGACGAAAAACAAGTTTTTAAAATTATTGTTTTACTACCACTTACTTACCACTGGTTCCAAAACAAAAACTTAGTCCTGGGAATATATATAATATAAACACTCACGCCTGTCACCCAGAGGGGTAGGCAGATACTAAAGACTTCCATTTGGCACGATTCTGACACACCTCTCTTGCTTCATCCAAATCCATATACCTACCCATACACGCTCGTCGGTTAAAGGTACTTTTGATTTGGCCCATTTTCAATATATCGCCAAATTGGTCGATAAACTTTCGCCTGGGGCGTCCCTTCCCGACTCTGCCGTTCACCTCTGCAACATAAATTTGCTTTGTCACTCTTTCCTTATTCATTCTTTCTACATGACTAAACCACCGAAGCATTCATTTCTTAATCCTGGTCACAACATCAACTTGCAAACCAAACTCTTCTCTTATCACACATTTTCTCACTTTGTCATTCAGTTTCATCCCTAACATACTCCTTAATGACCGCATTTCTACAGCATTTATTTTACTCTCGTGCTTCTTCTGCCACACCCAACTTTCACTACCACACATTAAAGTAGGGACTAACACAGCATTGTGAATTGCCATACGTGCCTTTTTGGACACATTCTGACTTCTCACAATAGGGTGTAGAGCCTCATTCACTCTATTTCCTGCATTCACTCGTCGTTCTATATCCTTATCATGTCTACCATCCTTGCTAAATACACATCCCAAATACACAAACTCATCTACTTGCTCGACCAACTCCCCTTCAATTTAATAAATTTTACATATCGTTTTACTTTCTTCTCTTTCAAAAACCATAACTTTCATCTTACTTGCGTTCACTTTCATTCCCTTTTCTTTTAATGTCCTGTTCATTAATGTAACCATCATTTGCAACTTAGCCGCCGACGACGCAAGTATGACTTGATCATTGGCGTACAAAAGGCATTTGACGGTTAACTCACCCATTCTCAGCCCACATTCTTCTACTTTCAAATTTTCCAAACAACTGGCCATAAATAGGTTGAACAGCCACGGGGAAGCTACACAGCCCTGTCTGACACCTTTATGGATGCCAAACCAGTCCGAGTAGGCCCTGTTGATCCTGACACAAGCACTAGAGTCCCTATACAGAAACTTCAATGCCTGTATCAACCCAGCGCTCAACCCAAATGATTTTTTTTTATAGGATAAGGGTGACAAACGAGCACACAGTCCACCTGATGGTAAGTGGTTTCTGCGGCCCATAGACATCTACATCTATCATCGTTTGCGAATCAAAATGCAGATGCGTTGTCACCCGTGAGGACTAAGATGGAATGCCTCAATTCCAGTAAAAATTTTGATTTCAGTGTTTACCATAACACAAATCAAATCAAATCATTTATTTGCAATCTAAGTGTACATAATTGGTATTAAATTAAAAATGTGCTTACAACTTAGACGCCCTTTTCAGGCACTGCAAATTTGACAAGGGCACTGCTTATATACTATTAACATACATAAAATAAAATAAAATTAAAAGCTATAAAAAGATATAAAAATACATAATAGTGTCACTTCCTATCTAAATACTCTTCCACTGAGTAGAAGGGATTTTGTTTTAAATATCTACCGAGTCCCGATCTAAATTTGGTTAATTCCGATATATCTTTTACTTCCTGTGGCAATTTATTATACACTCTTATTGCCATATAGTAGGGGCTTGTATTCAACATTTTTGTTCGCGACTGTGGTAGGTATAATTTATTTGGACACATCCCTGTCCACTCTGTCATAAGCCTTTTCCAAGTCTTAGGCCTTTGCGGAAACGCAAGACAATCACAAAACCGGTGTCTAATAATAAATGTATATATATAAGTTTAATTAAGTTAATATTACCTCATATATTTTTTTTATTACTTATAGTGTTTTCATAGGCATGTTATGTAAGATTGTTAAATAAAGGCTATTATTATTATTATTATATGTCTCTATTTCCTCTTACGTCTCTTATACTCTTTCTTATAATATATATATATATATATATATATATATATATATATGTATATATGTATATATAATAAACCCGCAAGAAAGCACGAAACCTAACGAAACTTTTTTTTAATTACTTATACGTTATGGGTTTTTATTTCGTAGAGTGTACAACTTGTTATAAAAATCATTTAAGAAACAGCCTGGAAGCGGTAACTCCATTCTCAGGGGTTATTTGGATGCATACATTAATAATAAAGGTAATTCTTTGAATAAAACTATTTTTACGGATGTCATCGAGTATATTAACTTATTTTATATTCCCCACGTTTCGAGTACTTTACAGTACCCATGGTTACAGAGGGTACTGAGGTGTGTGACGTCCCAATATCAAGGTTAACCACGGCTACCTCCAGATTAAAAGTTATTAATTTTTGTTCCGATCTACGCAGCATGAACTTATAGTATCTTGAAGTCTTACAGTTGTATGCTTGGGTTGGGATTTAATTTTATTAATTATGGAATCCCAAGCAGATGGTAGCACTAGTGTTGCCCAAATGCAAGAACAAGACGAGACTTAGCCAGTCTTGGTTTTGGTCTTGCGCCAATACACCTGGTCTTGTTCTTGGTCTTGGAATTGCGCTCTCAGTCTTGTTACTGGTCTTGGTCTTGCAGCAAGAGTCTCACAAGTCTCGCAAGCCTATTGCTATTAATGAGGGCATCCACGACTATTTCTGCCACCAGGGCGGCGCCACCTTACAGTGAGGTAAAATATTTGACAGATTTCATAGCGGGGACGATAATTTCTTAGGAAAATGTAATCTTTAAGGTTTATTTCTGTATTATTAGTTATATTTTATATTAATTACATTAGAAATGAATAATCCAAACTATAAATATAACTAAAAGCCGATTTAAAAAAAAAGAGTTATAAAGTGCAAAAAATTAAAAATTAAAATTACTGACGCATTGTGTTGTGTATTAATATAATACTCTAGATAATGATAAACTGTTATTTAAAACGAATTTCTCAATTAACTGACATTGTGTAACAATAAACTTTACCTCAGTCACAACTAGCGACATCTGGTGAGTGGAAGATTATTAGCCCTCATGAAACGTTACTTTAGATCTTAGAACAACTTAACACAGTAGGCACATTTTGAGCTTGAATTAACATGGCCATAGAAAGACCAACCAAATTAAAAAGTCAAAGATCAAAAATTAATAATTTTTAATCTGGAGGTAGCCGTGGTTAACTATGACATTGGGACATCATACCCCCCGTGACCATGGGTGCTGTAAAGTGCTTGAAACGTCGGGAATGTAAAATAAGTTAATATACGCGATAAAATCCGTAAAATTAGTTTTATTTAAAAATTCATAAATGTCTAAACATTTAATGAGAAATTCGAAAAGTCAACTAATACTGGGTGGGGTTTGAACCCACGACCTAAGCGATCCGTGCCGATGCTGTAACCAACTGAGCTGTCTACCATGTCTCACGGTCACGGGAGTTAGTCTGTTTCTTAATAAACGTTTACATTTAATAAGCTTACATGTGCTAAACCTTAGTCAAAACATATAAAAAACAAATTAATGACATTAACTTGACTGTATTATAAAGAACATTATCTGTCTAGAAAGAGATTAATAGACCCTTATATGAAATGGAATAAAAGAGTTTTACAATTTACCATTCATTTAATTAAAAAAATAAAATACAATACAAATTAAATTACATAACAGTATACAACAGCCTAAGGGAGTGAAATGGCAGTTGGAAGTTTGTATGAAAGTCCTACGTTTTTGAAGTTAGAGACACGAAAATCGGCATTAAAGTTATAAGTTTTCAATAATAAAATCCTGAATAAGCTGTTTTACGAAATCCTAACCCTAAGGGGGTTAGGATTTCGTAAAACGACTCGGTATCGGAGGAGGAGTTGGTGGCCGCCGTCGCCAGGTCCGGGGGGTGCACTACTGACCAGGTCAGGTCAGGCGCCATACGCCCGGACCAACAGGGTATGCATGCCGCCACGGTGTGCTGCCCTTTTACGGCGGCCAAAACCATAGTGGAGGGCCGAAGGCTTCTGGTGGGCTGGGTCTCAGCGCAGGTTAAGCTGCTGGAGCCCAGACCTCTGAGGTGCTACCGCTGTCTCGTGGGGCACCACGTATCTGTGAAATGCGCCTCGGAGGTTGACCGCAGTGGCCTTTGCTTCCGCTGCTGTCAGCCCGGACACATATCGGCGACCTGCTGCGCCACGCCGCACTGTGATGCATGTGCATCCGGCATGTGACCGGCAAGCCAGCCGATCACCGGGCCGGAAGCAGGGCCTGCGTGCCACCCGCCAAGGCCAAGGCCGCGGGTAGGGGAGGGCCCTCCGCCGCCACCGCCTCTGTGGCCACCGCCGCAGCTGCAACTGCCGCCGCCGCCGCTGTCACTGTCGCTGCCGCCGCCGCCGCGACACCGACGCCCGCAGAGGGGCGCCCCGTGGAGGAAGCTGAAATGGAATGCCTATAACGGCCCCATTAAGCTTCCTCCAGGCGAATATCAACCACTGCGCCTGCGCTCAGGATCTGTTGCTCCAGAGCATGGCGCAGTGGTCGATTAACATCGCTGTGGTCGCTGAGCCGTATTTTGTCTGGCCTAGGGAGGACTGGGTGGCGGACCTTAACGGCTCAGTGGCCATAATTTCTTCGGCCGCCGCCGGTACCCCGACCCTTGAAGGTGTCAGGAGGGGTCAGGGGTGCGTAGCAGCACGGTTCGGGGAGTTCGTCGTTGTGGGGGTGTACTTCTCCCCGAACCGATCTCTCGCCGAGTTCCACAACTCTCTTGCAGAGCTGAGAGCAGTCGTCGTCGGAAGTTATCCCCTCCCCGTACTTGTCCTCGGGGACTTCAATGCCAAGAACTTGGCTTGGGGTTCTCGTGGTACAGATGTGCGGGGTAGGATAGTGGAAGACTGGGCTCTGGAGACAGGCCTGGTCGTCCTAAATCGGGGTTCTGTCCCCACGTGTGTGCGGATGCGGGGCGAGTCGGTGGTGGACATTTCGTTCGCTAGCCCCGCTCTGTCGCCGCGTGCCATTGACTGGCGTGTCATAGAGGGGGTGGAGGCCTACTCCGACCACCGGTACATCCGGTTTGACGTCTCCACCCAGCCCTCGAGCGCGCCAGTCCAACAGGCCCCGAGTGGTCCGCGTTGGGCGCTGAAGCAGCTGGACCGGGAGCTCCTCCTGGAAGCCTCGATCGTGCAGGCCTGGGTGTCATCACCGGACAGGCCTGCCGACGTCAATGACGAGGCAGGGTGGTGCCAGGAGGCCATGTCCGAGATATGTGACGTGGCAATGCCCCGCGTCCAGCCAGGACGCGCCCGGCGTCAGGTGTATTGGTGGTCGCGTGAGCTGACGTCTCTGCGCGAGGCGTGTGTCGCCGCACGGCACCTGTACACCAGGCATCACAGGCTCCGCATTCGTCCACCGAATGCGGCAGCCATTGAGGCGGAGCTGTACGAGGGATACAGAGCGGCGAAGACCGCCCTCCGGGAGGCTGTCCTGCGGGCCCGGGATCGGGCCCGTGAGGAGATGCTGGAGACTCTCGATAGAGATCCGTGGGGGCGCCCTTACAAGATGGTGCGGGATAAACTCCGCACCTGGGCCCCCCCGCTGACGCAGAGTCTCCGGCCTCAGCTCGTGGAGAACGTAGTGAGCGCTCTGTTCCCTGCGCGAGGGGAACATCCGCCCCTGCCTATGGCTCCGCCACCTGCGGTGCCGGAAGCGGACCATCAGGACGACGACGACGACATCCCGGAAGGGACCGGGGTAGACCTGAGAGTGGCGGTACGTAGGCTCAAGGCCAGGAATACCGCCCCAGGACCCGATGGCTTGCCTGGCAAAGCCTGGGTCCTGGCCTCGGAGGCTCTCGGGCCCCGACTGTAGGGGCTCCTAAGCGCATTTTTGGAGAGAGGCCAATTCCCGCTTCGTTGGAAGACGGGGAAGCTGGTCCTCATTCGGAAGCCGGGGCGCCCTGCGGACTCTCCGTCCGCATACCGGCCCGTGGTGCTGCTCGACGAGGTGGGCAAGCTCTTTGAAAGAGTAATTGCAAACCGCCTCGCCGAGCACCTTGCGGGGACGGGGCCGGATCTTGCGGAACACCAGTTTGGTTTCCGCAAGAGGCGCTCTACGGTGGACGCCATCATGCGCGTGAGAGCCCTCACGACGGGGGATGCAGTGGCCAGGGGGGGGGGGTTGTCTTGGCGGTGTCTCTCAACATCGCCAACGCCTTCAACTCCATGCCCTGGAGCTGCATTAGGGAGGCACTCCGGTATCACCAGTTGCCGACCTATCTCCGTCGTATAGTCGGGGACTATCTGACGGACAGGGCCGTCATCTACCCCGGTCGCAACGGTGAGTGGAACCGGCGAGAGATGTCGTGCGGTGTCCCACAGGGTTCGGTTCTGGGGCCGAACATCGGTTACGACTGGGTGCTGCGCGCCGACCTCCCTACCGGCGTCAGCGTAGTTTGCTACGCTGACGACACGCTGGTACTGGCACAAGGGGGGTCGTACGAGGCGGCGGCGGAAACTATGACACGCGGGGTTGCGATAAACGTTGAGAGGATCCGGCACCTGGGTCTCGAGGTGGCTCTGCACAAGTCCGAGGCCATGCACTTCCATGGTCTTCGGAACAGGCCACCACCGGGATCCTCAGTGATGGTAGGAGGGGTATCCATCGGCGTCGAGTCGACGTTGAAGTACCTAGGACTCGTCCTCGACGGCCGATGGAACTTCGTTGAGCACTTCCGACGTTTGGCTCCCAAACTGGAACGGACCGGGGCTGCCTTCAGGCGGCTCCTGCCGAACCTGGGGGGCCAAACGCCTCCTGCCGGAGACTCTACGCGGGGATCGTGAGGTCCATGGCCCTTTACGGGGCCCCGGTGTGGGCGCGTGGTTTGGCACGGCTTGCCGTCCACCACTTAAACGCGCCCCAAAGGGTGGTTGCCGTAAAAATGGTTCGCGGCTACCGCACGATCTCCCGCGAGGCGGCGAGCCTCCTTGCCGGATTGCCGCCATGGGATCTGGAGGCGATAGTCCTCGCACGCCTGCACCAATGGCGCGCGGAGGCACTATGCCGGGGTTAACCCCGCTGCCGCGGCAAGTTGTCCCGCAGCGGACAGACTTCCGGCATGATCTCATGGCGACATGGAGAGAGCGACTGTCGCAACCCCGTGCTGGGCACGCCACTATAGCGGCGATAAGACCCCTCTTTGAGGAGTGGCTTGAGAGACGCCACGGCGTTCTCACCTTCCGCCTGACGCAGGTCCTCACCGGACACGGTGTGTTCGGGAGGTTCCTGCACCGAATCGGGCGGGAGGAAACGCCCGGGTGCACCCACTGCGAGGATCGACCGGAGGACACGGTGGAGCACACCGTGGAGGTGTGCCCTGCTTGGGCGGAGCACCGCCGTGTCCTCGTAGCGGCGATAGGCGGCGGCGACCTCTCGCGTCCGACCCTGGTCGAAGCCATGGTCCGGAGCGAGACGGAATGGGATGCCGTCACCACCTTCTGCGAAGCAGTGATGCTAGCGAAGGAGGTGGCGGAGCGGGAGAAGGAAAGAGCAGCAGCTTTCCTTCCCGGCCGCCGCGGGAGACGCCCCGGGCGTCGGGGGCTACGTCGTGGCCCCCGGCCACCGTAGGCGCGGACCTGTGGACGGCGAGCAATGGGTAGCTCGCCGTCCGTCCGTCTAACGACGACAGGCCGTGTCGACGGTGCGTTTTGTTCCACGCGCGCCTCAAAGAGCTGTCAGCAGCGTGAAGGGGCCCGCAAGGGCCGACGCCTGCCGGGGCTGCGGGCTGTTCGAAAGAGATACCGCGGCTCCGGAACGTAAGGGCACTGAAGGAACACGGATGGTTTATAGTCAGTAAAAGTCTGACACTCCCTTCCGCTCCACCCACAGCGAAAGGCGTCATTAGATGATTTTCCATCCGCAAAAAAAAAAGGGGGTGAAATTGGGGTAAAATGGTTACATGCAAGTCCTATATTTTTAAAGTATAGATATGAAGATCGACATTTACTTTATTAGTTTTAAATAATAAATACTTGCATAGTTAAGCTTTACCTATATAGCCTCTTAATACTTAGGTAAGACTTTTGCAGCGGGAAAATTTCAAAATCTCATAGGAAATCAGATATTGTACGCGGACGAAGTCGCGGGCGGCCGCTAGTTACATAATATATGTGTTATGTAATTGTGTGATAAGTATATTTTTTCTTACCTGTCCACTTATTCCGGTGGTTATTAAAAAGCTTGTGATATCTCCACTTAATTTTGGTTTTTCAGGAAGAAATATTTGTGATTCCTTTTTTATTTCAAACTTTTTATGTTGGCATAATTTACACAAATCAATTTGGGATGCATGAATTATGTCGAAAACTCATCGAATTTGCTTTTAGGTCTTTTAGATCTATAACTCCATCTCTCACTACTCCGACTAGAACTATTCGACTCTTCGTCACTCATGTCAAATTGTAAACTTATCACTCCGAGAACAACAATGATTAGAGTAAAAACAATTAATACATTAGACTCGAAGCAAAGCTCAATTGGGAATGACTGGAATTAAAATAAATACTACTATTTGTAAGTACACGCCGAAAGACCGACAAAGGAAAGTTCGGCATTCTTTGATAAAAATAACGATTCTTCAGAAGATTAATAAAGTAGATGCGTTGCCAGATAGGTATAGTGTGCCTACGTAAAAATGAAATGTAAATATGTAAATAAAATTGTGTATATTATGTTCTTCTTGTGATTGAATTAATTTACGTTAATTACATTAAATTTGCCTTCACTCGTTTGAAATTCAAAATTCAAATATGTTTTATTCAAGTAGGCATTAAAAATACACTTTTGAATAGTCATATAATCACTGTTTTCCCCAATTTTTGCTTTTCCATGTCCAGGGGTTCTGATTCTACTGAGAAGAATCATGGAAGAAAGTAAGAAACTCAGTAGTTACTCTTTTCAAAATATTTTTACAATAGTACTATAAATAATTATGTAAAGCGATAAGTCAAACATTAAATGTCAAATGTATATGTAGATACCAAATCAGTTTAGAAATTTCTAGTTAGTCCTGTGTAGTACGAGAGGTCAGTTCCAAATATTTTTGTCTGACTTAAATTGAAAAGGTGAAAGATCTACTGTTAATTACGTAGTTTCAATTATTTTTGGATAAAAAAATTACCTATATTAAAAATCATAGAAATCGATTCTGTAAACGATTCTGAACAAACTACTTTCTCAAAGTGCGTTAATTATGTTACGTGTTGTATATGACGGGACCAGCACCATTGCACGTGCGGCGCGGTAGCCGTCGGTGCAGTTAGACAGAAATCTTGTAAATAACACGTGTTCCGCACACCTGCACCATTGCACCTGTAGTGGCGCTCGTTTTGCTTCTATAAAATGGACGGCGCGACCGCCGTTAGGACAGTCTTGGCTCTGACGTGGAACGGTACGCTTGTCGTATTCCGTTACTAGTTTATCCTCTACTCGTTGGATAATTAATTCGTATAAACGAATTAATTATTATTCTTAACTACAAAATTAGTCTCTGTACTATACTCAATTACCCTTTCTACATATACTTTGTTTAACCGGAAAGCAGGTATTGTGATTTTATTTTTATTTCTACTATTAAAATTGTGCTAATCACTATTATTTACATCAATTCGATGCAATCAATTTCTTTAAACGGTTCTCTAAGAGATACTCGGGATCCTAAAAAGTACATAGATCTTATTTTACGCTTTTTATTTAATATGCACACTTTTTATATTATTCGATTAGCATTGTACAAAATGTTTACACGTTTGAAGTATGGTAAAAGTGTCTACAATATTTATCAAATGGGTGACGACATATTCGAACACTTTGTGTTCAAAAACACACATTTCCAAAAATCGAGATTTGCAGTGAACTTATTGAACATGTTTATGTATTAGGTAATAATAATAATAGTAAGTAATTATTATAAACCCATATAGTTAATATTATAATAATTACTTACTAGAATAAATTATTATGGTATCTACCTATCCTTACCATTATCTAATTACAATATTCCTTGCGAGATCAGCATAATGTATTCGTGTCCATTCTGAGCACTCGGAAACTTATTTAATTCTTTGGAACATGTACTCTGTGGCGGCATTCTAATAGTGCGTGCGGCGCGACGGCGACGATTGAATGCGATATCAATAGAAGCCGCCAACGCGTGTACCTTGACTTTGTACTTCCGAATAGCTGCAAAACTTCTTTGACAGGTCAGTATTCGACCTTTGATGATGCCGACAACAAGACGCCGCGCACTATCAAAGTGCCGATGTTCAAAACTAGGGATGTACTGGTTTTTCTTTTAATGGATATTTTCATCCGCTATGTATGTTTATGATATTGTTCGTAATGCGCATAAGTCCAATTTTCCAAATTTTTTTTATATATTTTTTGCGTCTCATAGACTCCCTAAGCGTAATATTATACTCCTATATAATGGTATACTCCCTGAAACGACACTCATTCCTAACTGCAAGACGCAAGAGTCTCGCAGGCTTAGTCTTGTTCTTGCTCAAATCTTGCACGGTCAGTCTTGGTCTTGGTCTTGCTAAAATTAGGCGGTCTTGTTCTTGGTCTTGGTCTTGCAAAAATGCAAGAACAAGACCAAGACTGCAAGACCAATACCGATTATTGGCAACACTAGGTAGCACCCAGCCATCTTCTCTATTGAAATTAGTATGTTTTTTGATTTCAATAGCCTCGCGAATCATCCTTGGAAGGAAACGGTGTTCTTTAGCGAGGATTTGTGGTCTATCAAATCCGATGCAGTGACGGGAGCGATCCTCTACGTGTTCACAGACTGCAGACTTGGCGGAGCGTCCATTGTTCACATCAGCTATGTGTACTTTAACGCGGGTTTTAGTCTCTTATATAGGACAATTTTATTTTTATGTAAATAGATGTATGGATGTATATTGAATGAATATGATTCAATTCTATTCACCTGTTTGAACGGTATAGAGCAAGCATAATTACGGGGCTGTGAGGAATTCCAAATTAGTCCACAGAGTTAGAAACGCATCTGTACTCTTCTTTGTTAGAAGTTAGCTGCAGCTCTCCACTGGCTTCAGTAGCCACTTACCATCAGGTGGACGTAAGTTTCTTTGTCACTTCAATTTTATAAAAAAAAATGTCAGAGGCTAATCTTAAAAGCGAACTGTGACATATGTATAATTAAATGTAGTACACAGACCAACGGTGGCGCGACACTCGCATTGCCGATCTGTCATCGGTAGCGAGTGGACGTTGTCTTGTGCTGTGTACCTACTTACTGATAGTTGGTTGTTTTACTAAACCCTATACTTAAATTAGTGGACACCACATTGGCGACGAGTAAAAGCGCAGTAAGTAAAATGTTCGGTCAAATTTTAAACCAGTTTACGGATATTGGTCAGCAACAAAATTAAAACAGTACATTTATTTTCTTTTTCATTTCCTTTTTAAAAAAAAAGAAATAAGTGATAGATACTTTGAAAATGACAGCATTAGTGAAATATAGAGTAATTATATTACTTGTTTATTCAAAATTAAATAGTTCGTTGTTTATTGTGCCGTTACCCTGCCATCTGGGTCGGCGATTGACCAGGAATGTGTTGTTTAAATCTTATCGAAGTCATTACCGTCATTTAATTAGTGTAACGAAAGGGGTTTCGGCATTTCATTTCGAGTCTTATTTCGACAAAAGTAAATTAATATCCTTAATGTATATCTAAATAGTGTTTGCAAAGTACCTACTCAACTATGATTATAATACAAGTATTGTTGACCAAATCTGTTTGCTAATGATTCCTATCAAAAAATATTTTGATAAAATAACCAAACAGTATAACGAATCGTGTTAGCCAATTTAACAAAGTACCACTTCAATAAATTGGGAGTTATGTTCCAGTTACTGTTAAAACTAAACAAGTGTCAAACCCGTTATGGATAAGTAATATAATGGAAAAAAAATAGGACAAAGTGAATGTATTTTGCACTGTCTATCGTTATGAAACAAACATTTATATATCTTCTTTATTTAATGTCATTTTATGTTCCTATCACTGCACACCATAATATAATATTTTGTGTCATGACTGTTTGTTTGTAACAATATCAAGTCACATAGTGTAGTGAGTACTTATCAACCGTTATCAACAGATCTTTGTGTGACTTGCATCTATAGTCGTCACAGACTAGTATGCTTGTTTACGGTACACGATATGAGATTGCGTTCACCGAGGAGTAATAATCTCTACGGTTAGCTTTCACAGTACGGACCACAGAATAATAAATATGTAGCAAGCTATAGTATGTGCCAAATCGATTGAGAAAAACGGACAATGACCTTTCGGTCGTTTAACCAGGGGTTACAAACCTTCAATATATAGGCACATTTTATATGTAGTACTTTCTTTATTTATAATGATTTTTTTATAATGATTGATATAATATATATTTATTAACTATTATTAAAAAGTTATGTGAAAGATCGCTGTAGAAGAAAAATCATCTATTGTTATAAAGTACTTTATTCATTTAACAACAAAAAACATTAATTTATAACACATATAAAGATTCGAGTGATAACGACACCGAATAAGTACGTACTTATGCAAAAGATAAAACTTTATTTTTAATATTATATAAGAACTTTATTTTTATTCGGTGCAATCATCACTCGTATCTTCACTTGATGAACTATCTGTAACATTAATTATAAAGCGATCTGCAGTTTGGTCAATTCTATCATCCATGCCACGCATTTTTTGTAAACAACAAAACGATATAACAAAAAACAACTTAACGATATAACAAATTTAACAGTAAAAACTCAACTAAAACAATGCAATGAATGCTATGAATTACCCGAGACGTACACACGCAAGCGCTATCCGAACACGAATGAAAACAAAATGGCGGACCGGCCCAAAAAAGGTGACGCATCTCTGGCTGCCATTGTCACGTTTCTTTTAGAACGAACTGACGTAACGCGCGTTTTGTTTATTTTAAAGGGATGAATTTGCAAAAGCTCAATATGGTGATTATATTGCTTCAAATATTTTTTTAATATGAAACTGTTATTAAATGAATTGCTGCGTTACTTACCATAAATTGAAATATAAAATATAACACATTTTTCGCGATGTACCGTAAGATTTTACTATGTTTATAGGAACCACAGACAATATTATTTAAGAAACAAAAAAACAAAACATATGTGCTGACCTAGAAGTGGGAATAATATCAATATTTAAATATTGTTATCACATCTAAATTGAGATTTTGTAAGTTACGCCTTTTGACACTCGGCTCATATCTGAGGTCATTGTCCGTTTTTCTCAATCGATATGGCACATACTATAGTACGTAGTACGGACCCTTTTTCTGTATCGATGTGCTAGTCAAAAAATATTTAATGCTGGTTACAGTCAATCCTGAGTTAAAATTAAAATGGCTTTTGCCAAAGCCAATAAATATTATTCAATATGTATATAGATAATTTAAATATTAACTATTTATTTTACGCTACATAAAAAAAAATCGATCTAGGAATTCATTTACTACATTGGTATGCTTACAAGTCCCCTCCTTTACTTATTTGCAGGTCGTCCAAAAATGTTCCAATCACAAGTCCCGGCAATAGAACAATTCGATTGTGAAGGCGATCCAACCTCCATAAGTTTCCGGTGGGACAAATGGAAACGTGCCCTAGAAATATACTTCGTAGCAACAAATACCAATGCTCAAATTACAAAACGCGCCATGCTATTACATTCCGGAGGCATGACGTTACAAGACATTTATTTTAACATACCTGGTGCCCACGTGACTAATCCTGACGCGACTGACGTGTACGACACCGCAATTAAAAAGTTGGACGAGTATTTTTCCCCCAAACAAAGTTATTTATTTGAAAGGCACATTTTTCGGTTGATGAAACAAGAACCAAACGAGAAGTTTGAAAAATTCTTGGTTCGTCTAAGACGTCAAAGTTCTAAATGCAATTTCACTAATGCAGATGAAAATCTTATCGACCAAATAATAGAAAAGTGTAGCTCGACTAAATTAAGGAAGAACATTTTGGTACTTGGTGACACGGCAACCATTGAAAAAATCGTGGCAGAGGCAAATTCCCTAGAAACCGTAGAACGGCAGCTAAATGAGTTTCACGATAGACAGAGCACAACAACTACAACCCTAAATAAAATTGACACTAAAGCTACGAAACTATATTCTAAAAAAGAGGTTAATTTCTGTAGCCGATGTGGCAGTAAAAGTCACAAAAATAATAATAGTTCCTGCCCTGCAATGAATGTGAATTGTATGAAATGTGGTTTCAAAGGTCATTTTCAAAATCACTGTAGAACAAGGGCCAATAAAAGAAAAAGTACCAACCTCTCGTCAAATGAAAACCATAAAGTTAAGAGACCCAAAACAGAAACCACAAAAAATAGAGAGTCTGCATCTGTAGACTATATTTTCCATATCGACGACGACGCAACAATAGATTGTCAGGTAGGTGGGGTAAACATAAAAATGCTCATTGATTCCGGTAGTAGATCAAATATTATTAATGATAAAACTTGGGTATACATGAAACAATCTAAAGTTATAGTCTCCAACCAACAAAAGTCTTCAGATAAAACGTTCCTGGCTTATGGTGCCAAACATCCCCTTAAAGTGTTAGGCTCATTTGATGCACAAATAAAAATTGGTCCTAAATCATTACTAACAAAATTTTATGTTATAGAAAATGGTTCAAGGAATCTTTTGGGTAAAGAAACCGCCATTTCCCTTGATGTGCTAAAACTAGGCTTTGTCGTGAATTCCATTGAGGAAAAACAATTTCCCAAGTTCAAAGATGTTCAATTAAACATCACTATTGACAAAACTGTTCCTCCAGTTTGTCAACCTTATAGACGAGTCCCAATTCCTTTGGAATTAAGGATAAATAAGAAAATAGACGAACTGGTTAAAATGGACATCATTGAACCTGTAAATAAGCCATCCTCTTGGGTTTCTCCGATGGTACCGATTCTAAAGTCTGATGATGATATTCGAATTTGCTTGGATATGCGTGCGGCTAACAAAGCAATTATTAGAGAAAATCATCCCTTGCCTGCCATGGAACAACTTATTCCCAAATTTTGCAAAGCAACATATTTTTCAAAGTTGGATATTAAGAACGCTTTTCATCAGGTTGAACTAGATAAAAATAGCAGAAATATCACAACTTTTATCACTAGTAAAGGGCTTTACCGATACAAAAGGTTAATGTTCGGGATATCTTGTGCACCTGAACATTTCCAAAAAATTATGGAGAAAATGTTATTGCCATGCGAAGGAGTGGTAAACTTCATAGATGATATTGTTGTCTTTGGACGTGATAAAAAAGAACATGATACCAGGCTTCAACATGTTTTAACAGTACTCAAAGACAATAATGTTTTACTGAACAAAAATAAATGTATTTTTAATGCAAAATCTATTCAGTTTCTGGGCCACGAGCTTTCGCAATCAGGTATTAAACCTCTTGATAAATATATAAAAGCAATCGAGACGTTTAGACCACCGGAAACCATCGAAGAAATTCAAAGTTTTCTGGGCTTAATCAACTTTGTAGGAAAGTGGATCCCCAATTTGTCAACCTTAACAGAACCCATTCGGCAATTGCTTCGTAAAAAAATGCACAAAAATGCTAATATTATAAATTTTTGGAAAAAAGAACATTCAATGGCTTTTGACGAATTAAAAAATTGTCTCTCCAAGATTCCTACTCTGGGCTACTATGACCCAAATGATCGTACGCAAGTAACCGCCGATGCAAGTCCGGTAGGTTTAGGTGCTGTACTGATTCAGTACGATGACAAAGGACCCTGTATCATTGCCTTCGGGAACAAGAGCCTGACAGACATTGAGAAACGATACTGTCAGACCGAAAAGGAGGCATTGGCTTTAGTGTGTGCAATTGAACACTTCCACATGTACTTATATGGGAAAAAGTTTGAGCTTATCACAGACCATAAACCTCTGGAGGTTATATTTGGTACGCGATCAAAGCTTTGTGCTCGAATAGAGCGCTGGGTCCTTCGCTTACAAGCATATGGTTATAAAGTTATTTATAAGCCCGGAAAATCCAATATAGCAGATCCATTATCACGTTTATGTACGACCAGCATTCAAAACATTTCTTTTGAAGGCGAACATCATGTTAACCAGATTGTTCAATACGCACGACCCATAGCATTATCTCTTAAATCGATTATTGAAGCATCAAATGACGATGATGAGTTTAAATTAGTAAAAGATGCTTTGATGAACAATGCTTGGGATGCTTCAGTAAATAATTATAAGTTATTTCAACATGAACTCTGGTTACACGATGGCGTCTTGTTGAGAGGAAACAAAATGGTGATTCCTACTAAGTTGAGGAAACAAGTGTTAGCAGCGGCCCATGAAGATCATCCAGGTATTGTCAATATGAAAGCTAGGCTGCGCACAAAAGTCTGGTGGCCAAAAATAGACAAAGACGCTGAAAATACTGTAAAAAGCTGCAGAGGGTGTACTTTAGTCTCGGCACCCAATCCACCAGTACCTATGAAAAGGCGTGAACTCCCTTCGAAAGCTTGAGTGGATACAGCCGTTGATTTTTTGGGTCCACTGCCAAGCGGAGATTATCTTTTAGTGATTATTGACTATTACAGTCGATATAAAGAGATCGAAATCATGAAATCTATTTCAACACAAGACACAATAAAAGTATTAAAAAAGATTTTTTCACGAGCTGGAAATCCTGCTAGTATAACAGCAGACAATGGTAGACAATTCTGTAGTCAGGAATTCAAAACATTCTGTACTGAACAAGGAATAACGCTTTTTAATACGATCCCTTACTGGCCTCAGCAAAATGGAGAAGTAGAGAGGCAAAACAGGGATATCCTTAAGCGACTGCGAATCAGTCAGTGCGAAAAATCTGACTGGAAAGATGATTTGTTAAAATACCTAATGATGTATAACAGTACTCCTCATCCCTCCACAGGAAAGTCCCCATCCGAGCTGTTCTATGGAAGACAATTCAGAGACAAACTACCTTTTTTAACAGACCTCGAAAATAGTTATGATGATCAAGAAATAAGAGATCGAGACAAAGAAAAAAAGAGAAAAGCAAATTAAACGAAGACAGGAAAAGAAGAGCTATAGATAGGGAACTAGAAATAGGAGATAAAGTGTACGTGAAGAACTTGATAAAAGAAAATAAATTGGTTTCAGAATTTAACCCAACCCCCCATACTGTTATTAGCTCTGAAGGAAGTGACATAAACATAAAAAATGATGAAACTGGTCAGGAGTACAGGAGGAATATCGTACACCTTAAGAAAGTGGAAGGTCAATGGAAAGTTGTTGATCAGGATAACGAAGTTCAGATCGATAATTAATTATAGTATAAAACATTGTTCTGTTTGTTTATTATAGTAATAAAATTAATTATGTAATATATAAAAAGGAAGAGATGTGACATATGTATAATTAAATGTAGTACACAGACCAACGGTGGCGCGACACTCGCATTGCCGATCTGTCATCGGTAGCGAGTGGACGTTGTCTTGTGCTGTGTACCTACTTACTGATAGTTGGTTGTTTTACTAAACCCTATACTTAAATTAGTGGACACCACACGAACCATTACAGAATAAAATTATTATTAAAATAAAAAAGTTACTTGATCTTCCTAAGTGAGCCCTCCGTTACATACTCTATATTAAAAGTTTTCTGCAAGCTAAAAATATGGAAAGCCCCAAGAGATATTCGCCTTCATCATTCTTCGTTTTTGACAGTAAAATGTTTTGTAGGGGTATTAAGGATTTGTTGCTACAGCCTCGCATTACGAGATTAGATTTTTCCCTTCATAAGGATTCAAAATCTTGAAGAGATATATATTGATAAAATTTGTTTTTGATTTCAAACTTTGTATTTAAAAGTTGAATAAGCTATTGCTCATGGCTCCTGCTGCGTGGAGGTCGGGAAACGTCACAACAACATCACTTCGAAAAGCCATAGTATTTTATATATTTTTTTCTTTTTATTTCATAAGCTTGACAGCATGTTTTAAGTATCATAAAGCACTTGTGTCAGAGATTGCCGCTCTTCCATAGCCATACAAAATGTTCCAGAATCATAAGATTACATATTATACAAAAAAAAAGCTTAAAATTATCAAAAATATATAAATACTCGCAAGTAAATACTAATTAATATATAATTAGCTTTTACCCGTAGCTTTATCCGAGTAATAAACGGAAATATTTTTTTGTTAATTATTATAACATAACACATACCGCTTATACCTTATGTAAGTTTTTATTTTTTATTAACTCATCATCAAAGAGCTTTAAGGCGAAGGTTTCCTCCCTTTTCCGCTGCATGTATATTTGTCCAGCACAAAGTAAGTCGCACACATTCGGTGTACAAAAAGTTACTTTATTTGAAACGTATTTACTTATTATTAGGAAATAAATGATCTAAGAAAATGTAGTTGATGAAGAATCTAATTCAATATTGTGCCTTTAATATTATCATAAAATCTTATAATATGATTATCGCTTAAAACAGACGAACTCGAACGTCAAAGTTTTTCCTCACAATTCAATTAGTATGAGTATTTAAAAAATCATTCGATTAAGAATTTTATTCAATACCTATTTGCACATTTCCCCCCAGCATTTACTATTTAAAGAAGTAACAATTCGCGCACGTTTAAATTTAATCAAAAACGATATTTTGTCCAACTCGGCCTTAACTATGGAAGGCACTGACCTCTAGACTGGCTATACACCGTGACATAATGAGGCGATTTGATTTTCGCCATTTTGACGCTGACAGCAGAAGTGAACGTCTAAGGAACTAATAATAGAGATAAGACAGTGTGACAAAACATATCGATAAAAAGTCTATACCCAGGCCTACCCGTAAAGTCCATTCTATATTTAATCATATTAATATAATGCCATTTATTAAATAAATGTATCAATTAATACCTAGGACTTAGACGCAAGCTTTCTACCTCATATAAACCGTTTTTACTTGTAACTATAGAACGGATTTTGTTCCGGGTTTCAAATGAAGAAAAGCCTACGCAAACCCGCTTCGCGCTGGCAAAACGGATTATGTTGGACTCGTACCTATTGAAACCCCATGGTGATCCACCTTCGCAGCAAATTGGCGGGGCTACGGAAACTCTTTCAAACACATCCGTGGCCGCACCAGCACCTGCTGCTTAATAGCAGTCCCTCCTTAGTTGAGGACTTCTCCTCCGCCTTTTCTTCTCAGATAAGACACATCAGGAACACAAGGCACACTGTCCTTCGCGGCCTCCAACTCCACCTGCACAACAGACTTCCCCAGCGTCAAGTGGTGTAGCTTCGTCGTAGTCGAGTAGCGCATCGCTGCAGCGATATAGGGAGAGGACTCTCCTCTAGCCACAGCCCACTAACATATAGCCAAGGGCGCGACAAGCCCACTCAGAGCGGCCACCTTGAACCATCCCTTCACTTCGGACCATCCATGTGAGTCGCCCTACGTTTACCATGGTTTACAAAGCCACGGCCACTAATCCCCCCGCCACGACAAGACGGTAACCCGTTTAGGGAAGAGCTACTTCTCACCTTAACTCACGCAAGCTCACTAAGGATAACAATAATTTTGCAGTCCCATTATAAATTCATTCCCTTGATATAATAAACACAAAGTCATCATCAGGCGACTTTTCTACACTTGGCTATGACCTTTGAGTCTGGGGGTAAATAAGGAGAGAAGAAATAAAAAAAAAACATTCGAAATAATAATCTAATACTTTTATACTTCTTGGTACTGGTACTATAGTATGTGCCAAATCGATAGAGAAAAACGGACAATGACCTTTCGGTCGTTTAACCAGGGGTTACAAACCTTCAATATATAGGCACATTTTATATGTAGTACTTTCTTTATTTATAATGATTGATATAATATATATTTATTAACTATTATTAAAAAGTTATGTGAAAGATCGCTGTAGAAGAAAAATCATCTATTGTTATAAAGTACTTTATTCATTTAACAACAAAAAACATTAATTTATAACACATATAAAGATTCGAGTGATAACGACACCGAATAAGTACGTACTTATGCAAAAGATAAAACTTTATTTTTAATATTATATAAGAACTTTATTTTTATTCGGTGCAATCATCACTCGTATCTTCACTTGATGAACTATCTGTAACATTAATTATAAAGCGATCTGCAGTTTGGTCAATTCTATCATCCATGCCACGCATTTTTTGTTCAACCTTAAGGACATGCTGAACACAGTTTTTCCATTTATCTGGCGTGATTTGAGTTAAACCATCTTTAAGTAAATTTTTAACATCTTTTAACTTGAAAGTTGTATTTTTTCGTGCAACGTACCCTTTCACATCTGCCCACACAAGTTCAATGGGGTTAAGCTCACAGTGATAAGGAGGTAACCTTACCACTGTGATGCTTTTTTCTTTTGCCATCTCGTCGGTGACGTAACTTCGATAGTTATCTTTAACTGCCTTTATTTTTTCCATTAAGTGGGTCTTTGTGTCCGAGGGCACGTATGCGATCTGTTTAGATTCTAGCCATTCCTGCATATTTTGTTTCCGCCAAGACATTGTTGGGGTTTTTTCTAAACGTCTGGAGTGGTAACTAGCGTTATCCATAACTATGACATCGCCGCTTTGCAGTTTTTCTATTACTTTTCTAAACCAGTCCTCGAAATGGAGAGCGTCCATACTCTCATGGTAGTCACCAGTAGATGATGATTCAAATACCCAATCACATCCCTCCAAAAAGCCATTTTCATTGCCAACGTGTACAACTATTAATCGCTTTCCTTTACCCGAAGGGGCTTTCGCGCCAGTAGAGTAGCCTTCTAACCGTGATTGACGAGAAGATTCAATTGTGGTGTCTTCCCATACCTTTCCCATAGTATGACCTGCGTTAATCCATGTTTCGTCAAGGTAAAAAATGTTACGTCCCTCGTTTCTTAATATTTGTATTTCTCTCAAATATCTGGTACGCCACAGAACTATCTCTGGGCGATCTATTAGACCACTTTTTCTGTTTCTCTTTATATATTTGAATTTTAAATGGCGCAACACACGTCGCAGGGAAGTTTTGCTCAAGTTTGGCAACTGGTCATCTTGATTTATACTGAGCAAAATTTTGTCTAAAGTCGGTAATTCTCCTGCAAGAAAGAACTGATGCACTTTCGCTCTTATAGCCGATTTATCAAAATCGTCCAACTTGTCAATTACAGACTTTTTCTTTTATTAATTATTCCCTTTTCTGGTATTTTATGGGAATCTCTATACACGCTTAATACGCGATATATAGTGCTCTTGCTGACTCCTGAGATCTCCGAAACCTTTTCTACCATATTAACGTTTGAAGGATACACGTCTTCGGGCCAGGTGTTTTTGACATATTTGTATACATTAATGATAATCTCTTGTTCCCCGACCGACAAAGTGGTAGGTTTTCTCTTTTTTACTGGTGACGTTAAAGGTGCTCCAGAAGATGGGCCTGTAAATAAATGACAAAAATATACTACCATAGTACTACATCACATAAATACATATTGTTTTAGAAAATAAATACCACATGGTCACATAAAAAGAGCGCTTTAAGAAATAGAAAGGCTACGTCGTCGCATTTGTACCTATTTGTACGTACCTGCTACGTTTATTATGGGTCGGCGACGTCTCTTTCCACTTGATGTTGAAGGACCGGGTCCTTCACCAAATTCTCCTGAACTCATGTCGATTTAGTAACGACCGTCACAGTAAAACTAATATAACAGATTCAAAAAACAAAAACTTAACGATATAACAAATTTAACAGTAAAAACTCAACTAAAACAATGCAATGAATGCTATGAATTACCCGAGACGTACACACGCAAGCGCTATCCGAACACGAATGAAAACAAAATGGCGGACCGGCCCAAAAAAGGTGACGCATCTCTGGCTGCCATTGTCACGTTTCTTTTAGAACGAACTGACGTAACGCGCGTTTTGTTTATTTTAAAGGGATGAATTTGCAAAAGCTCAATATGGTGATTATATTGCTTCAAATATTTTTTTAATATGAAACTGTTATTAAATGAATTGCTGCGTTACTTACCATAAATTGAAATATAAAATATAACACATTTTTCGCGATGTACCGTAAGATTTTACTATGTTTATAGGAACCACAGACAATATTATTTAAGAAACAAAAAAACAAAACATATGTGCTGACCTAGAAGTGGGAATAATATCAATATTTAAATATTGTTATCACATCTAAATTGAGATTTTGTAAGTTACGCCTTTTGACACTCGGCTCATATCTGAGGTCATTGTCCGTTTTTCTCAATCGATATGGCACATACTATACTAGAAAATATTGTGAGTATACTGCACTTTTTAAAAGTGGTGCGTTTCTCATATCTAATAAAACAGTCGTCTGTGAAGTGTTTAAAACAAAGAATCATTTTGTTTCGAACGCCAATTCGAAATTTTTATGCTTTTAGCTATAATTTTAGTCTAGGTTCAGTTGGAAACCTGTTAATTAATAAATATTTCATAATTATCTGTCGTCGATGACTTTGGTTGTTAACAAACATGGATACAAAAAACATCGATAAGTAGTAAAGACAAGGAAGTCGATAACCCTATTGAATTTTATTGTATATCAAAACTCCGTAATATAAAGCCAAACATGTTGGTAATTACGATATTAATATTAATAACAAATTTTTAAGTACATATATTATCAAATAGCTTTAATTCGTTTAGATGTAAATTTACTTACTTGTGGAATATTATCTTACTTTCGTTTTGGTAACAATTTTTACATATTACGCACACTCACTATTACTAAAAATAAATCTTAATATGTAACTAAAATCAAATATAATCAAACCACATAAAATACTTAAATTTTTCTGCCGACTTCCAAAAAAGAGACGGTACTCAATTCGACGCGTATTTTTTTTTATGTGTGTTACCTCATAACTTTTTACTGTGGACCGATTTCGATGATTCTTTTTTTATATGAAAGCTGATACTTCTCGTGTGGTCCCATATGAATTTGATCAAGGTCAAACCAATAGTTTTTGAGTTATTTGTATTCTTAATAACTTTTGAAGTTGGTTGTACAAAATTTTTATTGCATACCTTAAGCGGAAGCGCAAGGTGTGTTCTACTATCGCCTAAAAATTAAGATTCCAACATTTTATCGAATAAAATCGTATCTAGCAATCATATTATACATATAAATGATATAAAAAGCACATTGTTAGAAAGATAAATGATTGTTGAACTTATTAATATTTTTTTTAAATCGATTAATTGCTATTTTTAAATAAAAAAAGGGTTTTAGTGGCTTATGGTGTGGATTTATCATGTCCCTGTGGCTTGTAAACACAATAACTTTTGAAAATATTAATTGTTTAACTCAATCTATTTTTTAATCTCTTCATCTATCATGTGGGAAGCCACTGAATGTAAATGGCAGTGTAGTTTTGTTTTGTTTAGCTATAATTAATTTTTTTCGGCTCCAAAATGGCGAAATTTTCGTTGATTTGTTAGCCTCGTATACAAAAATATTTCTCTAAATGGTTGTTGTTGTTGTTTTTATTATTCGCTCGAGACAGCAGGCAAAGGAACTATGCCATACAGCCTTGTCTTCATGTATAATTTTCCTTCATATTTCACTGCTTCACAATATGTTGATGCGTCACATTGTGCAGCCTTGGGAGATTTTGACGGTAACTTGAGCCAGCAGGCAGCTGACAGTTGGCGATGGTATCTAAAGGCGCCTATGCAAACAAACAGCTTATCTTGAGATTCCATCACCATCAGAGCACTCGTTTCACAGTTTCCATTAATAGTTCACATGCGCAGACACTTAATACACAAAATCGCACTACTTTTACATATCAAAGTCCACTTCAAACCATTATTTAAACAATAATACAGGAGCAGCAAGCCGCCGCCGGTCGAGTTCCCGCCAAAACTCTTTCTCTAAATGGGAAGCTACAGCCACAGAGTAGTAATGAGTAGTTTAGTTTGGCTCACAGAGTACATTATATATAGGGAATAATGTAAAATAAATAAATTATACTAAAAATTTAATTACAAATTTGTTTTGTAACAAAATAGTAAGTTAGAAAGGTTCGATTGTATTTTAAACTATTCATTAATTTGTTTGATTCTTAATTGGCCAAGCATGGCTAAATTTAAAAAAGCGACATCTACTGCAACATGGACAAACTGTCATGACATAATAATACCTCTAAGAAAAATTATAGTATGGACTGTATGCCACTGGTTTGGTAGTGTTTCTATATAGTTTGTGCTGGTTTTTTGTTTTTTTTTTCTGTGGTTTGGCTTCAGTCGCCTTCGTGAGTGGACATTGTTTCGGTTGTTTGCAGCGGCTCAAAAAGATCGCTGTACAAATACACAATATTCTAATAACCAAATTTCTTAAATATTTAATTATAATAATAATAAGACATTTTTTTATTACAATATTTAAAAGCACAGAATAAATAATAGTAGTACGTACTAAAAGCAAGTAGTATAATTTTTTTTTGTCATGGGTGACATTTTCATGGTTTTCGAGTGTTGAAGCCGATAGTGCTGTCGAAATGTAAATCCAAGATGGCGGCCGAAGTAGGTACCAATTTTTTCATCATGGGTGTCATTTTCATGGTTTTCGAGGGTGTTGAAGCTGATAGTGCTGTCGAAATGTAATTACAAGATGGCGGCTGAATTAGGTACCAATTTTTTCATCATGGGTGTCATTTTCATGGTTTCCGAGGGTGTTGAAGCCGATAGTGTTGTCGAAATGTAAATCCAAGATGGCGGCTGCAAAATATATCAATTTTTTCATCTTGGGTGTCATTTTCATGGTTTTCGAGGGTGTTGAAGCCGATAGTGCTGTCTAAATGTAAATCCAAGATGGCGGCTGCAACAGGTATCAATTTTTTCATCATGGGTGTCATTTTCATGGTTTTCGAGGGTGTTGAAGCCGATAGTGCTGTCGAAATGTAAATCCAAGTTGGCGGCTGCAATAGATATAAATTTTTTCATCTTGGGTGTCATTTTCATGGTTTTCGATAGAGTTGAAGCCGATAGTGCTGTCTAAATGTAAATCCAAGATGGCGGCTGCAATAGGTATCAATTTTTTCATCATGGGTGTCATTTTCATGGTTTTCGAGAGAATTGAAGCCGATAGGGTTGTCGAAATGTAAATCTAAGGTGGCGGCTGCAATGGGTATTAATTTTTTCATTATGGGTGTCATTTTCATGAGTTTCGAGGATGTTGAAGCCGATAGTGCTGTCGAAATGTAAATCCAAGATGGCAGCTGAAGTAGGTACCAATTTTTTCATCTTGGGTGTCATTTTCATGGTTTTCGAGAGTGTTGAAGCCGATAGTGCTATCGAAATGTAAATCCAAGATGGCGGCTACAATAGATATAAATTTTTTCATCATTGGTGTCATTTTCATGGTTTTCGAGGGTGTTGAAGCCGATAGTGCTGTCAAAATGTAAATCCAAGATGGCGGCTGCAATAGGTATCAATTTTTTCATCATGGGTGTCAATTTCATAGTTTTCGAGAGAGTTGACTCCGATAGGGTTGTCGAAATGTAAATCCAAGATGGCGGCTGAAGTGGGTGCCAATTTTTTCATCTTCGGTGTCATTTTCATGGTTTTCGAGAGTGTTGAAGCCGATAGTGCTGTCGAAATGTAAATCCAAGATGGCGGCTGAAGTAGGTACCAATTTTTTCATCTTGGGTGTCATTTTCATGGTTTTCGAGAGAGTTGAAGCCGATAGTGCTGTCGAAATGTAAATCCAAGATGGCGGCTGCAATAGGTATCAATTTTTTCATCATGGGTGTCAATTTCATAGTTTTCGAGAGAGTTGACTCCGATAGGGTTGTCGAAATGTAAATCTAAGGTGGCGGCTGCAATGGGTATTAATTTTTTCATTATGGGTGTCATTTTCATGAGTTTCGAGGATGTTGAAGCCGATAGTGCTGTCGAAATGTAAATCCAAGATGGCAGCCAAAGTAGGTGCCAATTTTTTCATCTTGGGTGTCATTTTCATGGTTTTCGAGAGAGTTGAAGCCGATAGTGCTGTCGAAATGTAAATCCAAGATGGCGGCTGCAATAGGTATCAATTTTTTCATCATGGGTGTCATTTTCATTGTTTTCGAGAGAGTTGAAGCCGATAGTGCTGTCGAAATGTAAATCCAAGATGGCGGCTGCAATAGGTATCAATTTTTTCATCACGGGTGTCATTTTCATGGTTTTCGAGGATGTTGAAGCCGATAGTGCTGTCGAAATGTATTTAAACTACTTTAAAAATTCCGCATAATCATGTTATACGTAGTTTTTTTAATGCGCTTAAGGTATGCCCAATTGGATTTACCAATATTTGATACTGTTGATGATTGTGTGGACCAGTTCATGCTACTGTCGCAATACAGCCCGATTCGCGCTGCAGCGTTTCTCTATCACATAAAATATACGTTAAGCGTAGCATAGAGTTTAAGCACAAGTCACAGGAGACACCACCACCCTTTTAACTATTTTAAATTATTAGTTTAAAAGTTCAAAATTCAGAGATACGATTTAAATAACACAACAGACTTTGGCATATTATGTCAATTTTAGTTCCCGGTACGGACAATGAGGGCGTTTCAAATCGGCAGAAGCATTTTGTATAGTATAGCCAGTCCAGCGTACTTGTATATATAGAGGTCAGTGATGGAAGGGTAAAATAACAATTGGCCGAAAAGCTGGTTGATTTAAGGACCTCAGTTTAAAGTGAAACTGATTTGTCTACCACATTGTATGATTTTATCTGTGTAGTGGCGGTCTAAGAATATCCACTACCCCATATCATCTTAAGAGGTGGCAGAGGGAAATAAACAGGAGATGGGTAGCAGTGTCCGCTAATAAGAACTAAAAAAAAACTGCAGTCACTATCCCGTTAGCCAAAAATGAATGAATGAATGAATGATTTTTTATTCAATATTGATTATTACATAATATAAATTAAAAGTATTTTTTTTATTTACCACTGGTTCAGAAAATACCTATGTACTGGGAAGAACCAGCAAGAAACCCAGCGGGACTTTTTTTAACATAATTTCACTTTACAATAATTTTGCTTATACAATTTTTAAATAAATTTTAATAGAACCAGCATGATGGCGATCACCTCATCCCCAAGGGTTACTTTCATTCATGTATTCCTTGATATTATAATAACCCGTTTTGTACAATTTTTGTTTCATAAAACATTTAAACTTGTTTATTGACAACATTTGATCATTTTCTGGGTTTTTGATGTAAAAGCTTATAAACTTTTTCAAATATTAATGTATAAATGAATATATTAATTAGTAATTCTGTGGAGTCTAGTAACTGGCATTACACTTATGTTTGTCCCTAGTGCTAAAAGTATGAATATCTTTATTCTTACCAAGCCTATTTATGTTTTATGTACATACATTACATTTTCATAAATACAATTCATTTATGAAAATGTAATGTATATACATACGATGCCAAAGTTTATATATTTATTTTGTTTTTGAGGGACTCTTTACAATTTAAGTTATAAATCGCCCTTAAGGCTCTGTTTGAAAAACAAATATGGCTTCAATGTTAGTCGCATTACCCCATAGCAAAATTCCATAAAACTTGACTCTATGAAAGTAACTAAAATAAACTAATCTAGCTGTCTCAACATTGGTGAGACTTCTAATTTTTCCTACAGCATATTTTTTTTATAGGGTAAGGGTGACAAACGAGCACACAGTCCACCTGATGGTAAGGGGTTGCTGCGGCCCATAGACATCTACATCTATCCTCTATTACAAATCAAAGTGTAGATGCGTTGTCACCCGTGAGGACTAAGATAGAACGCCTCATTTCCAGCAAAAAGGGACTCCGGCCACCTGCACTCACCAAGCGAAACGCAGAGGTAAACCTCTACTTCACGCTGGTTTTCTGTGAGGTCGTGGTACTACCCCGGTTCGAGCCGGCCCATCCATGCGACAGCAAAAGCTGCCGCGTGGCTCTAGCACTGTTATATATATATGCATATGCTGCAGAACTAAGTATGCTTGCTAATCTAGACATATGGGGGCCTCATTGAAGCTTCACATCAATAGTAATACCAAGGATAACAGTGGTATCTACAAGACTCAACTCTTCCCCATTTAAGAGCATATTGGTATTCAAATTTTTAATATTAGCTTTCGTTAATTTAACACTTTCACTGTCCGATTTTCAGACACAATAGTAAGACAATAGCAATGACCTATATGTAGTGTACGGGACAGCGAAAGGGTTAATATATTTTGTCTTATTGCCGTTGAAAAGCAAATTGTTGGCATTAACCAATTTAAAAATTTCGATAGAGCATAATTTACATAGTCATAATCAATTGACTGCCGTTTGAGTTTGAAAATTAAAGAGGTATCATCAGCAAATAATACTGTATTGTGATTGTCCCCTACAAAATCAGGTAAGTCATTAATATAGATTAAGAACAGGAATGGGACAAGAATCTAGCCCTGAGGAACGTCCATTTAGAATACCGATCCGGAGGAACCTTTACCATTGAAAACGATTTTTTGAGTTCTGTTACTTATAACAAGTTTAAGTGCAATATTTTTGACACCGTAGTATTGTAGTTTTCTGATTAATGTCTCTTGTTGAATACAATCGATAGCCTTGGAAAGATCACAATACTAATACCTAAAGCATCTTATGAATTCCCCCCATGCATTAAAAATATACTTCATAAACACACCATCGGCGTCAGTCGTCAAGCGACCCCTTGTAAAACCAAATTGATTTTTATGGAGCAATTTATTTGTATTAAAAAAAAACTAAAAATTTGTACAATTATTTATTCAAAAAATTTACTGAGAATCGATAGTACATAAATAGGTCTAAAATTAGCGGGGTCCAATTTCTACCAGATTTAAATAAACTATGTTTCATTAAATCAGGAAATACACCAGATTTAATACAAGTATTAAAAATAATAGCAAGATGATGCAGAATCAAATCTATTATTGACACAAACAGTGGTAGAGCCACGCGGCATCTTTTGCTGTCGCACGGATGGGCCGGCTCGAACCGGGGTGGTACCACGACCTCACAGAATACCAGCGTGAAGTAGAGGTTTACCTCTGCGTTTCGCTTGGTGAGTGCAGGTGGCCGGAGGCCCTTTTTACTGGAAATGAGGCATTCCATCTTAGTCCTCACGGGTGACAACGCATCTACATTTTGATTTGTAATAGAGGATTGATGTAGATGTCTATGGGCCGCAGCAACCACTTACCATCAGGTGGACTGTGTGCTCGTTTGTTACCCTTATCCTATAAAAAAAAAATACAATCACTGTAATGGAAATCCCCCATAAATCTTCTTTACATCATTGGTATTGAATATTTTACAATATCTTGCGGTAATACTTTTTAAAATCTATATTCTTTTAAACACGTATTAACATTCTGTGTGAGTAATGACTCGGCGATAGTTATAGAAGTATTCAATGATTCCGTTATCAAGATAGGGATATCAGTGAAATATTTTTCAAACACTGCTGCGACTTCTAAATTTGATTTAGTCAATTCATTGTTAATTTTCAATTGATTGGTTGTATATCGAGGTTTGCCTTTACCGGTTTCGCTGTTTATTATATTCTACGTCATTTTAATTTTATTCTTAGCTGTTTTTATTTTGCTGCTAAAATGTAAACATTTGGGACACTCTTTTAAACATTTTAGAATAATTTTTGACATATATATACACTCTAAGAATATTGTACAGATTATGTGATCTATCATGGTAAAGTTCATATAACCTTCGTTTGCCTTTATGATTTCCTACTGCCGCCCACTCATTAAATGACTTGCGACTATTTTCGGAGAATGTTTTAGAAGTAAATGTTTTATTAAATTTATTGCATGCACACAAGGGTAAATAATATCCCATATAAACAGTCTCTATTGTTCTTATAAGAAAGCGATGGGAGGTTTTTTTTACCATATTACTTCTTAATTTCTCCATGAGTTATGCATTAATCGGAACAAACACAATTTTCTCAATTTCCTGTTTTTTGTGCATTTAAGGTAATGAAACCATTTGTTCACAGTCCAGGCATGGCAACTATAACTACGTAATACTCCCTTTGTGAGGCAGTGAGGCATTCTATGGGGAGCCCTATGTCAACTTACAGCTGAATTTGTGAAAAGCACAGAGTACTCAAATGAACACCCGCCACTTTTAAAGTCTGAATCTCCGTCATATTAAATGTGTTAATTTTATTAGGAATTGTAACCTTTTTAGTTCAAATGATATATTTTCGGAACAAATGGAATTCGGAGAATGAAAACACACTACCCTTGGCTGACCAAGTCAGAATTGGAGCCGCTAAAATATTTCTCCACAGCTTTGTAATGCGCAGCCTGTTGCCATTGCACAATCTTGGAGCACCAAAGTACAATCTTTAGCTTATGCGTTGCATGATCGTTATAGAAAAATCAAGGAGTTAAGACACTCTACTGGGTAGGCAGTACTATCGTCACTATTGTGTTGATAGTAATACTGTATCTACCGATAAGTAAACCTTTGACTCTTCGACTACGACGTCGGACATTACTTTTATTTATTGCACTGTGTATTGTCGATTTAAAAATAACCACTACTCCATATCGTCCCGCGAAATGAAAAGGGAGGTAGGTAGCAGCGTAATCCAAACTATAACAAGAAAATAAAAAAGCGGTTTTTTTTAAAGGATGAAGGTGACAAACGAGCGCACTGCCAATCTGATGGTAATTGGTTGCTGTGGCTCATAGACATCTACATCTCCTCGATTACGTATAAAAATTCAATTTCACCCGTGAGGACTAAGATGGAATGCTTCGTTTCCAGTGATAAGGGTTTCCGGTTCTCTACACTCACCATACGAAATACCAGCGTTAAACTGCTATTTTGACATCGTACAGGCTAAGAATTCGGCTAAGAATTAGTCATCATTTTATACATTCCTACCTATGAATGACTATTTTTAAAACCCACAGCAACAAATGTTTCCGGGATAAAATGTATTTTATGTCTTATTTCCAGACTTAGGGAATATATGTACCCAATTTTTAAAATCCGTTTTATTAAAAAGTATGCTCGTATAGTATACGAATCGTGCATTATTCCGGGATAGGAATACACATGTGTGTTATTCGAAGACCTTAGATTTATTCACATTTAATTTCGTCAAAATCCGTTCAGTTTTTCGGGACTAATAGCAGCTTATGTCAGCCTATGTCACTCTCCCGTTCGTAAAGACGCGCCATACAAAAATGATGTTGATCCGTTGCTACATTGGTGGGCGGAAGAAAGAAAAGTCAAAAAACATACTTTTGCGTTAATGTGCTGTGTGCTTACTTTGTTATTGACTGATGACCGTGTATTTCAGCATTTAATTACTAGCTCTCGTATAGGTTTGAATTTATAAGTAATAGTTTTACAATACGCTACAATACCCTGGGGGCCGCGGGTTTGAACCCCGCACGGAACAAGAATTTGTATGGCCTATAAATAATTGTTCCGGGTCTGGATGTTTGTCCTCGTGAAATCTATGTTTGTAAATTGCCTCCACGATACAGGAGAAAATCCTAGTGTGGGGGTAACGTTTTTTAAAAAAAATATTAATGATATGGTTTTTATCCTGGATGACGAGGACGTCGAATTGATATTGTTTCATAGCCTAACTACGATTATATCACACAAAGAATGGATAGCAGATGATAATGCGCTATTAATAAACTGCACAGAGTATAATTCAGTTATTTCTTTAGCACCTAGCATGGCATCCATTTAAATGTGTGCATTATGATCAGCTTCATCAACAATTCTTTAGTTTATTTACTAATTTTTTAATATAAACTAAACTAAAAGTTTGACCTGGAGACTATCGAGTATTAAGTAGAGGAAGAAAATATTTTTACAAAAAACATTTTTAACGTACGCACAAAAAACCTTCTTTTCTAATAAATGAAATTGTCTCTAAGCGTAGAACTTAACTTTATTTTCCAAGAATTCTCTTCGATGTTGAGTCGTGTATTGATATTTCCAATTGTTGACATTTTAACTTCGTGGCAAAATTTATCTACCGGGGTTTCTGCTATCTATCTTTCGACTCTCGTTTTCCTAACGATTTTGATTTCCCTTTTTAAAATCATGCCCTGTTTTTCGTTTGTCATATATATTGCTAAGATTTGATATAAAATACTTGATTGATTTGATTTACAAATCTTCGGCTTTGTAATCATTAGACGTACCGCCAGAGAGGCACTCGTCGAAAATTATTAGTCCCTTCCATGTCTGCTGTAGGATCTCTGCCGCCTATTAATGATGCTTGCACTACCGTGTTACGTCTGTATGGTATAGAAATCCAGTATAATTACAGGGTGTGAGGCATTCCAACTTAGTTCTCAGACGTGACAACACTACTGTAGCCATCTTTGTATAAAGTTGGTTGCAGTTGTCCATGCACTCTTACTATCAGAAGAGCCGTAAGTTCGTTTGCCACTTCAGTCTTATTATAAAAAACTTCATCTTTCAGACAATAAATGCATTATAATTTTAAATGGTTTTGTATTACTATGTCATATTATATTGTTAGCCATTCGGTTACTGCATATTTCACCGACGACCTTATCTGACTAAAGCTTAAAAAGTGGAAAAGATTAAAGTAGTGGAAATGTAGACCCACAGACAATCTGCAGGTAGTTTTGAAATTGTAACCAATCGTGCAATTATCACTTGCGTTTAAATGATCATGTGTCCTGCATACAAGTTGTATGTTGTGAGGGTTTGGGTATCATTCATTCATTTTATTCGACGAACATTTTGGCATCGTTTTGCAACTTCTGCAGCTAATTAAACCCGCACCAAATGCATCTCTTCTGCAAGTCTGAATTCGAATCGACTAAGCGGATCGACGGCAATGCTTCTTTTTTATTCAATAGGAAATATATTGTATCTTAGAAATGAATTGCTAAGCGGCAATTCTTTCGATCATAAAACGTCTAAGGACCTTGTCATACATTACTGAACTTTCATGCAAGATCTTCATATGACATTATGACTAAAATTATAATGGAAACGTGGCTTTAAAATCCAATTAAATTTTTATCTCTTGGAATGTAAGTGATTTAGAAAAGGATGTTTTAACAAGCGCTACACTTGTAAAATGTACAATAAACTTAACAACGCCTAAATAATTTGAATTTTATTTCTTAACCCTTTATAAATTTAATGATCGTTTTTATTTCTTTTGTCATAATTTTTATCGCCATAAATTTTGTTTTAAACGTATTTTTTGTTAATTTTTCTACGTTTCTGTAACGATAATGTTATGTCCGTATAAAAAATAAGTAAGACGGGTACGTAAACTATACAGGGTGTCCGGTTTCTGATGTCCGATACTTTAAGGGGTTAAAATACAATTAATTTTATCGACAAATCAGGGATCAATGATTTTGTTTTCGCCATCAATAAAAAAATGGCAGCACTTTAAAAAAAATTGTTGGCGAAGCATAGATGCTTGTATTAATTTAACAATATCTACCCAAGTAGAAGACTTTCAAAAACAAAATTGGTCTCAAATGTTAGTTAATAGTATAGACAATAAATCTAGATTCAAAATATTATTTTTTAATTTTTCAGTATTAGTAAAAAACATTTTTGAAAAAATAAATTAGACAACAAATTGATGTTGTTTTTCAGATTCTTAGCTTTAAAAAAAAACCATCGTGTTAACCAATTTTTTTTACTTGTTTTTATTATAATACAGGATATTTGCTATAAATGCACATTTAAATCTTAACTCTGAGTTAGATAGTTTAGGAGCTATGACAGTGTAAACATACTTACTTGAAAAGTGCGGATACACTAGCAAATGAAATAAAACAAAATAATTTATATCAATTGCATTTAATTTGGCAAAATAATTACAAAAACTGCTCAAAGTGACCTCCTTGTCTCTGCAGACATGCTGTTGCTCTTAGTGCAACGTGTTGCGTAGAGCGCTGGATCCTTGCCTTGTCTTCTCGCAATTCGTTTGCTGCTTGAATTATTTTTTCTGCTAACTCCTCTCGTGTATTTGGCACATTTACATACACTCTTCGTTTGAGTGTGCCCCACAAAAAAAAATCGAGAGGTGTTAAATCCGGCGACCGCGGTGGCCAAGCAATTGTTCCTCCGCGTCCGATCCACGACGAATAGTGTGCATTTAAATGATTCCGCACAAGAAGCGCGAAGTGTGCCGGAGCACCATCCAATTGCAGAATCATTCTGGCCCTGTAGGCCAATGGTAACTCCAATAAAGCATCCAAAAAATTCGTTTCCAGGAAATTTAGGAATCTTGAGCTATTCATTGTCTCCGGTAAAATGATTGGTCCAATTAGAATGTCGTCAATCATTCCGGCCCAAACGTTGACAGAAAATTTATGTTGAAAAGAACTTGGGCGGATCGCATGTGGATTTTCTTAAAGCCACAGGTGTTCGTTACGGTAGTTCGTATACCCTGATCGCGTGAAAGTAGCTTCGTCTGTCCACATAATTCTTTTTAAAAAGTTTGGATCATATCGCGTTTCTCTCAATATCCACGAACAAAATATTGCTCTTCTTACATAATCCGGTTCCAGTATTTCTTGCACCCTTCGAAAATGGTAAGGATGTAATCCTTCTCTTTTTAAAATTTTCCACACCGACCATTTTGATAGACTGAGACGATTAGCTATGCGTCTAATGCTCAGGCTAGGGTCTTCAGTAATCATTTGCAATATTTTATGTTCATCTTGGAGCGACAAAACACGAGTACGTTCGTTACAGAGCCTTCTTATTCCATTTTCCGCAAGTCTCAAATGAATTCTCACGAAAGTGCGAGCATTCGGCGTACGTCTGTTAGGAAATCTGCGTGCATACTCTACAACAGCTCTATTTGCACTCTCGTTACACAATCCTACACGAAATGGATGTCAGCGATATGCTGGCTTGAGTACTCGTTCATTGTAATAAACAAAAAGTAACAGTTCAACAACAAAACAAAAACGTAACAAAGTCTAACAACAAACAATAATTATGTACAGTAAGTAGATTTACTTAAAACCAGGAATGTTATCACAACGCAGAGCGAGGGACGACTGCTCGACGGCACAAGCGCGCACTGCACCCTTTTTACCTGGAGACAGCCGTTATTCTGTCTCGCTCGCATTGTTGTGCACAGCGTTTTTTACCTGCTCACACAAAGGATGCTATTGTGCTTGCTTACGATTCCTTGAATTATTGAAGAATTTTATCTTACTCACTGGAATGGGTGTTTAGTTATCTAATATCGGGGTAGAGGCACTTTGAACAGTTACATTCAAATTATCATAGCTCCTAAACTATCTAACTCAGAGTTAAGATTTAAATGTGCATTTATAGCAAATATCCTGTATTATAATAAAAACAAGTAAAAAAATTGGTTAACACGATGGTTTTTTTTTAAAGCTAAGAATCTGAAAAACAACATCAATTTGTTGTCTAATTTATTTTTTCAAAAATGTTTTTTACTAATACTGAAAAATTAAAAAATAATATTTTGAATCTAGATTTATTGTCTACACTATTAACTAACATTTGAGACCAATTTTGTTTTTGAAAGTCTTCTACTTGGGTAGATATTGTTAAATTAATACAAGCATCTATGCTTCGCCAACAATTTTTTTTAAAGTGCTGCCATTTTTTTATTGATGGCGAAAAAAAATCATTGATCCCTGATTTGTCGATAAAATTAATTGTATTTTAACCCCTTAAAGTATCGGACATCGGAAACCGGACACATTGTATAATTTCTCTTTAATATTTCAATCGAGTTGAAAAAAAAACCAGAAGTTTTTCTAGATTCAACATGTATTTTTTATGTATGTTCACCGATTTTTCGGAAACGGGTAAGCCGATTTTAATGATTCCTTTTTTATCAAAAAAGATTACTTTAGGGGCGGTCTTGTATAAGTATAATGAAATAATACTTCATCCCTAAGGGTAGGAAAATAAGGGATGAAGACTTTAATGTACCTATTCGAATTACTTTCAAGTTATTACATTGACTTTGTTACTTAGTTCTCTTAAAGGATAAAATTATTAAACTTTTAATGAAAATTAGAACCGACTACAAAAAAAAAAAATCAGATATAGTTTCTGAAGTAGGGGATTTACTTTTAATTATAAAATACGAGTATATTGTCTTAGCGACGACTTCAGAATATTTTTATGTGGAAATTATTATGAAGTTCCTTTATAATTGTTAAATTGCCATATTTTGTTTCTCTTCCATTACTGTTAAGCTATATTTTAATTAATAAAAGTAATAGGAAGTAAAAAGGTAAAAATTGTATTTTAATTGATTTGAAATTAATAAATGATGAATGATATGTTTGATGATCATTGTAGTCTTATCATTGCGTTTTAAAACTGCTATCGTGCTACCAAAAATCACAGTCTGGAACAAGAACTAAATGTAGTTATATTTCAAACTAAATTTCGTTGGGTCCTAACCCCGGAATATATTAAAGTATAAAATATTTTCAAAAACAGACAGTGATAGAAAACAGACAAAATGATTGGTGCAAGTATTCTTATAGCACTAGCTAGATATCATGTGCATGATAGCAATGTCCGGGAACTGGAAAGTTATTGCAATTCGTCGAACCTATCTAGTTTAGAGCAGAAATGTAAACCACAACGTTCTCCGCCATAGATTAATGATAAGTCATCGCGCGCTCCGATGACTTATCATTAATCTATGGTTCTCCGCAATCAACATTAATTTTTGTGTTGCAGTGTAGCCCCCACGACAATTTATGTGTCGTGGTTCTGTTCGTTGTTGTAATTCTTATAGTGGAGGCAAGAAGGATTGGTGTTGCTGAGAGGCTGCCCTGTGTTACATTGAGATTAAGTAGTGTTGCTGTTGGTTTACATATTTTGGTGTAGTCATGTAATTACGTACCTCACATTA
Organism: Parnassius glacialis; assembly: GCA_033319125.1. Classification (NCBI taxonomy): domain Eukaryota; kingdom Metazoa; phylum Arthropoda; class Insecta; order Lepidoptera; family Papilionidae; genus Parnassius; species Parnassius glacialis. Next base: position 34,434,558 of record JAVANC010000018.1, read on the forward strand.
CACTGGTGTATGATTGTGGCGGAGACGTAATACGGTGTGGCCAATCTGTAATTTCACTATACTGAATGTATAGTGCGTTACGTTGTCTTAGTATTGACAATTATTGATTGTGTAAGCAAGAGAGCAAGTTGAACATCCGCTCTCACACTTTTATTATTTTTAAAAATTAACGCTATCCTGATGTATTTCCGAGATAAAAACCGGGATCCTCTGTTGAAATTCTCTGACATCAGAAGTGGGATCTCCTGTTGTCATTTCCGACATCAGAAGTGAGATAAAGTCCCTGTTACTGTCCACCTTATAACCTTTTAATAGTGTGAGGCTCATTAGGTTGGTGAAATACTATGATGCGCCTCGCGTTTTCTTTTTGTGTTAAATTTCTTAAATCAAGTTTGTTGTCATATTTAAGACACTGATGAATCATTAAAGTGTAGAGTAAAAGTTTAAAGTGAAATATTTAAGCCAAAAGTTAAATCTTTTTGTTCGATTTATGTTAAAAGTACCCGCAAGTACTTTTGTAATTTCTTGACGTACCCCATGTCGAAATAAATGTTGGAGGTATTCGAAATGAGTTATAGTTTGCATTTAGTGGAAATTTAACTTGCTCGAGTTGTAATAATTTGATATTTCATACGAGGATTTAACGAGCTATGTATTTTAGAATTCTAACGTGTTAATAAGTGTTACAGTTTACTCCAAGTATTACGTAGTCGACAAAATTGTGATTTGATGTTGAGAGTTTAGTGGAAGGCGTGGTGCTGTGGCGCTCGCTCTTGAGTGGAAGTAAGCTGTCGGCTTATGACGCCGCGTACACATTAACTGCCGCTGCTTTCGATCACCATTTGATACATGGGGAATGTAAATGAATTCTAAACAATAATAGACTCAAAAAATATTTTGTAAGAATAAGTGTTTAACTTTTTAGTTGGTTGCGAAAAGGGTCGGAAAACCAAAGCATAACTGACGAAATTAAAGTAGAGGAAATTAGTTCTGACATTGAAGAGAGTATTTAAGTTTACATGAGGATCGGACCGTACCAGAGGTTGTCGTGTAGCTGCAGCTCAGTATATGGTGCCCTGGAAAGATGAATAGTGTCCCGAGAGTAGTGCTGCATTTAAAAAAGTTCCTACTGAATCTTTTTAATGTTTTCTTTTGTGTTACAGTAGCACGTGTGATGTGATTTCATATGCGCGAGTGTGAGGTGAGTGTGTGCCTTGCTGGTCGGAACGGACAGCCAGGTCCTGCTGTAGCATGGCCTTGTTTCGGCAGACGCGTATGCGCGTATACGCAGACGCCATCCCGGAGCGCGTGTATGCTGTACATGGCGGTGCCTCGAAAGTCTTACACTATGTGTACCCGGAAGTCGTACACTATGTGTGCATGGAAGTGTTATACTCTGTACGCGCGGAGGTCATGTTCTCTGCACATGCATCTGGCTCTGTCCTGGCAGGCGCTGTCCGGGTTCACGTTTTTAACGTGGTTCACGTGGTTAACGTGGGATCTCGCAAGTTCAAGTAAGAGTATGTGTGTAAAACTTCGTATGGAGATGTATGCATACTTGTGAAAGCGAAGTTCTTTATTATAGTCTGTAGTGTGTAGTAGTGAGCAATCCCAGCGGTGTGCTGATGAATACTGGTGAGTCGTACCCATTTTATTGTGATTCTCGGCCGAATGCCCTCTCATCAAAGATTGTGTTCTGGCAAAAGCGTAAATAATATTGTAAATTTAACCGCAATCGGTCATGTTAGTGTACAAAGTACCCCGAAACTTCCCCCATGATCATGTGAAGAAGATCCCCGATCACCAAGTTCCTCGAGAATTAGATGTCATAGTTGATGACAGCGGTAGTGAAACCAAATCCACAAGTCCACTGTTTAGCATATGCTTTCCCCATTGATAGCAGGAAAGCCCAGGCTTGAGCCATATGCTCCCGTTAAGGCTCGGTAGCGCAGTGGCTAAAATGTCATCTGTAGCGTTACGAGACTGCAGATTCTAATCCCGCACGGAACAACTGTTTATATGGCCTACAAAGAATTGTTCTAAGTCTGGAAATCTGTCCATGTGAAGTCATGAACGTGCAACCCGTCGAAACCTATCAAATGACGTCATACAAAAAGAGTTATAAAGGAACAGGTGAAATCGAAACGACCTGCAGTGCAGCGCGGGGTCAACTCAAATACCAGCAAAGTTCATAAATATTTCCGAGGTGCTGTACAATTTCATCTCAATACAGAAGAAAACCCCAGTGTGGGCTTAGCATTTTTCTAAAGAAAAAAGTAACATAATGGTTCCTTGCGTTCATATTTCTACAAGAGCTTTTATTTCAAACATTGAAGGAAAAGATCGTGTGTTACTTATTCTATAAAAAACAAACTGTTTCTTAACAAAATCTTGTATATAATTTTAGAACCTATTTTATATTATGTAATATTACAGTGGGAAAAAATATCCCATTGGGATTCATGCTGGTTATTTCCAGAAGAGAGGTATTTTTTTTAATCAAAAATAACTTTTCTTATTTGAATTTAGAATCATGTGCTGTATTTTTATTTTATTTAGTGGTGGCGTAGGAGAATTTGCTGCCAGCTATTGTCCCGTGGATGTCGTAAGAGACGACATAGAAAAATTAAACAGGAGAAGGGCAGCAGCATTTTGCTGATAACTACTCAAAATAACCAAAATAACTGCATTTTCTAACCCTCCTGCCAAGCATGGCAATTATTACAAATATCCCCCCTTGAGGTGATAACTTGATCATTTTATTCCTGCTTCAGGTTTCACCAAATTGTGATCATTTCATTCGGAATCTGAAAAGAACAATATTGACTCATCGATAGCGAGGCGTTAATTTCGACCGAGAATACGGTATTTTCCAATTATTTCGTAAACGTTTAAAAACCTTTAAACGTTTGCGAAATAACGTTTACAAAATCATTCGTAATTACGTCCACTCAGTAGGATAGGTAGAGTGCCCGCCAGGGAAGCAATTTAGTCTCTAGCGGCTCCGGATGGCAACACCCATGTTACGCCACTGCGAACTTATTACTCAATTACAGTAGTCATGATTATCAACGTTCAGATAAAATTTCGAATACCTTTACGTCCAATACTTAAATTGATAGATGAAAGGAATATTTATTTATTTATTAATTCAAAAACATTACTGTTGTAACCATAACGGGCGGACTTATGACAGTTAGCATTTTCTACCAGTAAAAAAATTGTGGCAGGTACCCTAAAATAAACAGAAATATATATATATATATATATATATATATATATATATATATATATATATATATATATATAACACATTAAAATTAGGATTATAAATTACACAAATACATACAAATATTTGTTAAGCCTATATTGTATATTATATATATTATGTACGTATATAAAATGATATGAATATAAAAATGTAAAAAATATATAAAAATATATGTAAAGATGAAACTAATGATAATATTAAATAAATCTAAATGTATTTTGAATTTCCAGTCAAGCAAAACTTTCATGCCAAACAGTTCAGTCTACCTTACCACTGTTTCCATTTTATTTCATATTAACTCTAGAACCTGCAACTTTATTTACTCTAGCTAATTGACATAATCGGGTCCGGAATGTATCAAGTAAGCTGAGTGAAAATTATTACACTCTGGTAGCTCTACGACTGACAGCGATCCAAGGAGCCTGAAAAAAATGACATCTCCTTGAAGCATTCGAAAGATACTGGTTAAATCATAGAAGTAGTAAACTACCGTGTAGTGGCGGTGTAAGAATATCCACTACCCCATATCATCCCATCTTCCTTGTTACGCCTAAAAATAAAAATAAACTGCGGTTGCCAACCCGCTTGTCAAGTGTAGCAACTTTGGCAAATATCCCCCCTATGAGGCAATCTACGGGGAGGCCTACATTCACTGTGAGGACTTTAAGAGGCTGTAGGTAACGGTAATAAATTGCATTTCTCAATCTATATTTTACTTTAAACTCTTAAGAATCATTTTACTTTTTTTTTTAAGAAAATGTTAACAACGACGTTTTACGTGCACTGCATGTCAAAAAGCTCTTTAAATTTTTCGGTTTCAATATAAATTTAAGGTTTTTTTGCGATAGAATGAAATCTTTTTCAGAAAACTTCAATAATAAGTCGATAATTTAAATATAAAAGTTATTTTTTATTATCTTCACCAAATGATCCAAATAATCTTTGACAAATATTTTATAAGCTGGTATACACATGTCACAAAAATTTAGCCACAAAGTCTTTGCCATCTTACGATCTCTCTTTCGTTTGAAGAACTTTCTTCCATTTAAGACTAAGCTTACACATATTGTAATATGCATATGCAGATGTGTGCTGCCCATACTTGAACCAAAATCTTCTTCACAGGCTAGAGCGTTTTTTCAATTATTGTTTTAGATATATATTTGGTCTTCGAAAATATGATCACATCTCTCATTATCGTGATCGCCTTAAATTGCTTACTATCGGACAAAGACGAAACACTAGAATTCATGTATATTATTATGTTTATAAATTCTCCTAGTAAATTAACTTCAAAGTAAAATTTTATGAATAAAATTTTGTTTTATAAATCTTTGTTCACTTGCAAGTTGATATTATACAAAAGCACTGATATTATTTTGTAGGAAATAAATCTTTCTTAATTTACGAGCACCTCTCTGACATTTACGTAATTGAGACACGACACCGTCCGTACAAAATTAAATGAAGCCTATCTTTACGTCAACATCCTTCTCAATTCAGTTCAAAAATTTTATTTCCTCCTTGCTTTTACGAATAAGAAAAATTTCTATGTATATTATAAGACATAGTACATTTATTTTTATATGTGTATTTTATGTATATTTTACTATGTAGTTAGCTTATATTTGCAATTTTGAACGTTCAAAGTGTTATTCAGCAAAATGAAAACTTATTGAAACACTTCAGTGTCTGTTCATTTGTCGGTCACATAAGTTTTTGGAAATTTGGCAAAGTTACGAGTATAAAATGCGGTAACTCAAATATAGACCTGAAAAATTCGAATTTTTTGCTTTTTCAACGCAAGTATTGTCACATTTCATATCATAGGATACCGATTAATCTTGAGGTAGTATTGATACTATGGGATAATATAATTTGTCAATTAAACCTCTATGGTTTTATTGCGACAAACTTCATTAAAAAAGCTCTGAAACTTATTTGGGAAGTCAATATATTTCAATTTTCCATTACAAATATTCAAATAACAATCCGTCTGCTTCTTTGTTTTCTCCCCCACTTAATTTTTTCGACAGACCCGTGACGTCTGGACACTTTTTGGACAGTATAAATGCAATTGAATAATTTTCTTATTGAATAGAATAAAATAGAATAATTTTTTATTCAATATTGATTATTACATAATACTTATTGAAAGTCATTATTTATTTACCACTGGTTCGGAAAATACCTCAGTCCTGGGAAGAACCAGCAAGAAACCAAGCGGGACTTTTTTCAAACATATTTCACTTAACAGTTATTTTGTTTATACAATTTTGTTGATTATGATTTTTCATAGAACCAGCATGGTGGCGATCACCTTATTCCCAGGGGTTATTTTAATTCATGTATTCCTTGATATTGTAATAACCCTTTTTGTACAGTTTTTCTTTAATAAAACTTTTAAACTTGTTTATTGACAAACTGAATATGTTCTGGGATTTTGTTGTAAAAGCGTATACATTGCCCCATAAATGAATTACTGAGTTTAGTAACTGGCATTACAAACTCATGTTTGTTCCTAGTGTTTAAAGTATGCGCATCCTTATTCTTATTAAAGCTATTTATGTTTTTATGCACATACATTATCTTCTCATAAATATATTGCGATGCCGAAGTTAATATGTTTATTTCCTTAAATTTTTCTCTGAGGAACGTTTTACAATTTAGGTTATAAATCGCCCGTACGGCTCTCTTTTGCAAAACAAATATAACTTCAATAACAGTCGCATTACGCCGTAGCAAAATTCCATAAGACATTACGCTATGAAAGTAACTAAAGTACACTAATCTGGCTGTCTCAACATCTGTGAGACTTCTAATCTTTCTTACAGCATATGCTGCAGAACTAAGTCTGCTTGCTAATTTAGATATATCGGGGCCCCATTGAAGTTTCGCGTCAATAGTAATACCAAGAAAAACAGTGGTATCTACAAGACTCAACTCCTCCCCATTTAACAGCTCATTGGTATTCGAATGTTTTACATTAGGTATTGTAAATTTAATACACTTTGTCTTATTGCCGTTTAAGAGCATATTATTGGCGTTAAACCAATATACCAATTTCGATAGTGCATTATTTACATCGTCATAATTAATTAACTGCCGTTTGAGTTTAAAAATTAGAGATGTATCGTCAGCAAATAATACTGTATCGTGATTGTCCCCTACAAGATAAGGTAAGTCATTAATATAGATTAAAATAGGAATGGGCCAAGAATAGAGCCCTGAGGAACGCCCATTGATATTACCGATCCGGAGAAACCTTTACCATTGATCACAACTTTTTGAGTTCTGTTACTTAAATATGAAGTAATAAGTCTAAGCGCTAAATTTTTTTCACTGTAATGTTGTAGTTTCCCGATTAATGTATCATGATGAACACAATCGAAAACCTTGGAAAGATCACAGAAAATACCTAAGGCATCTTGTGAATTCTCCCAGACATTAAAAATATATTTCATAAGCTCAACCCCTGCGTCAGACGTCGAGCGACCCGTTGTAAAACGAAATTGGTTTTTATGAAGTAATTAATTTGTATTAAAAAAAAATTAACAATTGATCCAAAATTTTAAGGAGAGTTGGTAGTACAGAAATACTATAAATGCTCCTGTTTTTTTCCCTCTGTGGCCTCTTAAGCCACCTACGGGATAATAGTTTCGCTTGGTGAGTGCAGGTGGCCGGAGGCCCTTTTTACTGGAAATGAGGCATTCCATCTTAGTCCTCACGGGTGACAACGCATCTACATTATGATTTGTAATAGAGGATAGATGTAGATGTCTATGGGCCGCAGCAACCACTTACCATCAGGTGGACTGTGTCCTCGTTTGTCACCCTTATCCCATAAAAAATAAAATAATTCTGAGTGAATCGCTTACGCTGCCACTACACGGCGAGAGAAAAGTACAAAATATATAAATATATTTAGGTCGCATCAACAAAATGTAATCTGACTTAGTGTAATCCTTAGGCATAGTATAAAGACAGGGAAGTACGTTATCTTCAAACAAACGCACTGCGCGCGGCTTGTATGTGTGCTTAAACACAATCTCGAAATGTTTCTCACTACGCCAGTCTGGGCTAACACCGCACGAGGTTCACGCGTTACGGCTTTTTTACATACATTTACATATTTTTGTTGTATTAGTTGTCTATCAGACAGAGGAAGAATAGTAACTAAGTACCTACTTACGGTTATAAAATCGTAATTAATTATATTTGCAAAAGTTATTTATAAGGATGCGGATATATTACACACTAAAGTTTAATAACAAGTCGTTTCGTAATAGTCGAAACCGAAGAAAGTATTTTTCTGTAGCTAATTTGTAATTTTGTAATAAATGTGTGATTCAATATATATATGCTTGTATTAATTAAAAATAAAAATTAATATGGTCCTTTATGTGTGCAAATACTATATTATACCTATTAAAAATAAAAAGTAACTAGAATATACTAAGTAAATAATTTAAACACGAGCTCACACATCGCCCCGCCGGTTTAGTTTATCCCTTTTTTTTATAAATAATGCTGCTCTGAATCTTAATACATTTCTGTATTTGTTAGGAAAACCATTGTTGAACTTTATCGACTAATGATCACTGAATTAGTTATACAGAGATGTATTATTTTTGGAAAGGGCCGGGCTTTAAACTAATGATTTGGTGACAATGACAACCCTGAGACAGTAGGCAATTATATCGCGGATTGGGCCGGAGACAGCCTACTTGGTGTCTTTATACTATGCCTTAGGTGTATGCAACATAAGTATTCTAACTTTGTATAGTCCTGTATGTAAACTGTTACAGGTGCTTAATATTTACCGAACAGTTTATCATCATCATCATTACAGCCGTTCACAAGTCCACTGCTGAACATAGGCCTCCCACAAAAAATGCCACAAAGCACGGTTCATCGACTTCCTGCATGTCTTATCAAGTCGTTACTCCATCTAGTGGGGGGCCGTCTCATACTTTGCTTACCAGTACGAGACTGCCACTCGAGAACCTTGCTTTGGTTGTCGGTTTTTCGAGCTGTATGGCAGGCCCACTGCCATTTCAGCTTACTAATACATTAGGTTATGTCAGTCTATCTGGTTCTACTGCGGATATTCTCATTTCTAAGTGTATCACGCAGAGAAACTCCGAGCATAGCCCTCTCCATGAACAATTACCGAACAGTAGCCTAACATATTTTTGTTTTTGAACAATATAAGATTCTTCATCTTTTTCTTCATCAGCCCGTAAAAATACGCCGCTGGATATGGAGCCCGTTGTGGGAAGGGTTTGCCTTAATCGTGACAATTGGCAAGCAAATTGTGGATCACAATACTAAACGTCTGGCACGTTGACGCTGCTTTCTGTCGCCGGTTTCGATATTTTTGGAATAAATTGTTAACAACTTGGTTTCACCGCCATCTGTCGGGAACCGTACGATCTTTCTGGCATATCCGTTAGTCACCCCTTACGATACCCACTAGCCGAAATGTCTTGATGGATTTTCTTGCGCCGACATCACACGGAAAATAAAAGATAAAATAAAATAGTTATGCATTAAATTGCATACCTATCTACATAATTTTGCTTCCTAGACACAATTACAGACTGCTCAGAGCTTAAACCGATGCACATGTAAGTGCTCTCAACAATTTTCATCCCTCACGTGTGTACTTAAAAGCTTCTTGTTATGTCAGTTTACGTTACAACATTATACAAAATAAATTAATACAATTGTAAAAATTTCTGTGATACGAGTAAATCCTACCTACTATGAAAATCACTTTTTGGAAAAAAAGCCGGCCAAGTGCGAGTCGGACTCGCGCATGAAAGGTTCCGCACCATCGTAATACACGTTTCTAGTAGGGGAGCCTCTTTTCAATTTTTATTATTTGTTTTATAGCGGCAACAGAAACACACATTCTGTGAAAATTTAAAGATTAGTATAATTAAAGTTGTAGTACAGACAACACGTCTCTTCTCAATCAACATCTTTCCTATATTACATGGCGATCCTGCCAGGCCGTGCGCTGCGTCAATGCATGTACACCGCCGGGCCTATTTATAATTAAAATGTGGGAATAAATATAACAAATTAAATAATGAAGACATGAGTGAAATGGATGACAAAAAAATTTTTTTATTGAACATGAATACAAGATGAGGCCACAATAATAATTTTACTGAAGCTAACTAAAAAATTAAAAAGTAACAGATTTATTTAAAAAGGAAAGAAGCGGTTGTACTCTTGCAAGCTTCGTCCAGAAGAATATGAAAATTAAACCAAAATGAACAAAAGAAAATTTGATTTAACATCGTATTAGCGTATTTTTCTTCGTACTTCAAAAAGGAGACAGTACCCAATTCGACTGTATGTTTTTTTTCTTTTTCCTAATGTGTGTTACCTCATAACTTTTTAAATTAATCTGCCGTTTCTTGAATTTTGAAAAAATCACTTTATTTTCCTCATTCTTTTTTAGTTGCCTTCATAGTACTATTATAATACACGTTTGTAGTTTTATTGAATGTTTTTTTTTTATTGGATAAGGGTGACAAACGAGCACACAGTCCACCTGATGGTAATTGGTTGCTGCGGCCCATAGACATCTACATCTATCCTCGTTTGCGAATCAAAATGCAAATGCGTTGTCACCCGTGAGAACTAAGATGGAATGCCTCATTTCCAATAAAAAGGGCCTCCGGCCACCTGCACTCACCAAGCGAAACGCAGAGGTAAACCTCTACTTCACGCTGGTATTCTGTGAGGTCGTGGTACCACCCCGTTACGAGCCGGCCCATCCGTGCGACAGCAAAAGCTGCCGCGTGGCTCTACCACTGTTAAACTGTAATGTGTAATATTCGCATAAGAAATATAAGAAACCATAAACATTTAATAACTATTGTTCTGTTAAATAAAATTTTAGTCTTTCTGAAATTAATCGTAATGAAAGTTCGTTACAGAAGCACAGTAGGCAGGGGAAAAGAATTACTTACAAAAATAAAAAATTTCGGTGCAATCCACAAATTATTCTTGTGTTAGAATATATAAATTTGTAAAAATTTTATTTTACTAATAAATGTGAATTTGTGTCTTAAAAATCTAATTTTGTCGTAAACCAATGGTAGTTTACAATTAATTTTATTTTCAATATCAACATTAAGAAAAGTTCACTGTTGAATATAGCCTTATTGCCATGCTTGGAAGTCGGATTAGCATTTTTATTATTCGTCTTTCAGATAATAAATGCATTATAATTTTAAATGGTTTTGTATTACCATCTTATATTATATTGTTAGCTATTCGGTTACTACAGACTTCACCGAAGACCTAATTTGACTAAAGCTAAAATAGTGGGAACGACTAAAGTAGTGGAATTGTAAACCCACAAACAATGTGCATGTAGTTTCGAAATTGTAACCAATCGTGCAATTGTCATTTGCGTTTAAATGATCATGTGTCTTGCATACAAGTTGTATGTTTTGAAGGTTTGGGTATCATTCATTCATTTTAATCGAAGAACATTTTGGCATCGTTTTGCATCTTCTGTACCTAATTAATCCCGCACCAAATGCATCTCTTCTGCGAGTCTGAATTCGAATCGACTAAGCGGATCGACGGCAATGCATCTTTTTTATTCAATAGGAAATATATTATATCTTAGAAATGAATTGCTAAGCGGCAATTCTTTCGATCATAAAACGTCTAGGGACCTTGTCATACATTACTGAACTTTCATGCAAGATCTTCATATGACATTATGACTAAAATTATAATGGAAACGTGGCTTTAAAATCCGATTAAATTTTTATCTCTTGGAATGTAAGTGATTTAGAAAAGGATGTTTTAACAAGCGCTACACTTGTAAAATGTACAATAAAGTTAACAACGCCTAAATAATTTGAATTTTATTTCTTAACCCTTTATAAATTTAACGATCGTTTTTATTTGTTTTGTCATAATTTTTATCGCCATAAATTTTGTTTTAAATGTAGTTTTTGTTAATTTGTCTACGTTTCTGTAACGATAATGTTATGTCCGTATAAAAAATAAGTAAGACGGGTACGTAAACTATATAATTTCTCTTTAATATTTCAATCGAGTTGAAAAAAACCAGAAGTTTTTCTAGACTCAACGTGTATTTTTTATGTATGTTCACAGATTTCTCGGAAACGGGTAAGCCGATTTCAAAGTTTCCTTTTTTATCAAAAAAAAAATACTTTAGGGGCGGTCTTATAAAAGCATAATAAAATAATTTCATCCCTAAGGAAGAATGATGAAGATGAATGTTTTAATGTACCTATTCAAATCACTTTATAGTCATTACATTGACTTTGTGATAATCCTTAGACCTCTTAACGAGTGAAATTATTAAACGTTTAATGAAAATTAGAACCGACTACAAAAATAGAAAATTAATTTTCACACAATAATTTCAGAAGTAGAGGATAAACTTTTAATTATAAAATACGAGTACATTGTCTTAGCAACGACTTCAGAATATTTTTATTTGGAAATTATTGTAACTTTTTTTTTATAATTTTGATATTGGCATGTATTATTTCTATTCGATTACTGTTAAGCTATATTTTAATTAATATGAAAAGGAACAGGAAGTAAAAAGTTAAAAAAATTATATTTTTATTAATTTAAAATTAATAAACGATGAATGATATGTATGATGATCATTGCAGTTCTTATCATTGCGTTTTAAAATCTCTATTTACGAGCTACCACAAATCAAGTAACTGTAGTTATATTTCAAACTACATTTCGTTGGGTCCTAACCCCGGAAATATATTAAAGTATAAAATAGTTTCAAAAACAGCCCGTGATAGAAAACAGACAAAATGATTGGTGCAAGTTCTTATAACACTACCTAGATAGCATGTCCATGATAGCAATGTCCGGGAACTGGAAAGTTATTGCAACCATTTCGTCGAAACTATCTAGTTTAGAGCAGAAATGTAAACCATAGCGTTCTACGCAATCAACATTAATTCATGGTCGCGTACACTGTTGTCATGCAGTGTAGCCAATATATATTTGTGTTAAATGTACAATAAGATTAGAATAATCAAGGTTCCAGTACCAACATCGCGTCTCTTCTCAATTAACATCTTTCTTTACATACATGAGTGCTTAAAACGTAACTTCATTTTAAATGTTGCATTATGGTTTTTTTTAGATACGGTAATAAATCCCCCCCCCCCCCCATCCACATGGTAGCGGAATTGAACAGAAGACTACCCCAGGAGGGTACCAGCACCCCTAGAGAATCCCTCGCTGAGCATCCACGATCAAACTACTCCACTCCTGGGCGTGGGTGCTCTGGCTGCCCCGTGTATTCGGGGGGGGGGGGGGGGGGGGCAAATTCCGCTCGCGACTAATACTGCTCGGGACAAGCGGAGCAATAAGACCAAGGCAACCCCTTTCACGTTATCCGTGAATTTTTGCAATATCAGGGGACTTCATTCCAACCTTAACGCTGTCCATTACCATCTAGAGACGGCGAAGCCGGCCTTGCTCTTTTTAACCGAGACTCAGGTGTCCTCTCCGGCCGATACTTCATATCTCTCCTACCCGGGGTACAAATTTGAACACTCCTTTGTGCCCCGGGCTGGAGTTTGCGTATACCTCAGAGAGAACATCTGTTTTCGACGGCTCGGCAGTCTTGAAGGTACGGACCTGTCCACCCTATGGTTGCGCGTAGACAGCGACGAACATCCCCGCATCTACGGGTGACTCTATAGATCCCATAGCGGTAATGGCGACACAGACCGATTCACCGACCACGTCCAAATGGCTGCAGACTCCGTGCTACAACAGGTCCCAACCGCAGAGATCGTGATACTCGGTGATTTCAACGCCCACCACGCTGAATGGCTTGGTTCCCGTTTAACCGATCATGCGGGTAGATCTGTGTATAACTTTGCCTTGGCATATGGTCTAACACAACGCCTACGCGGATCCCAGATGTGGAGGATCATGTACCTTCCCTGTTGGACCTTCTGCTGACCTCTCATCCGGACGGATATCAGGTCTCCGTTGATGCCCCTCTGGACTGTTCGGACCATTGTCTGATCCGGAGTACGATGCCACTCACGCTCCCATCGCAGTTGCGATCTGCAGCTTGCCACCGTGTTTGGCACTATAGGTCGGCTGATTTGATGGAATGCGGTCTTTTTTTGCATCCTACCCTTGGGGGCGGGTTTGCTTCTCGCCGGAAGATCCCAGCGTTGTTGCCGATTCTGTTGCTGATGTGGTATTTTAGGGTATGGAACTTTTTATTCCATCCTCTGTGGTGCCCATCGGAGGCAGATCCCAGCCATGGTTTGGTCGCTCCTGTAAAATAGCATCACGCTATAAGCATGAGTGCTACCAGGCCTGGGCTGATGCATCAACGTCCCGGGATGTAAATACCAGCGCTCTTAAAAAGAAGTATAATTCCGGCTTCAGGTCCTTCAAAAGTGTCATTGCCAAGGCAAAGTCAGAGCACATCGGCAGAATTGGCGAGAAACTAGTTCGCCTCCCTTCGGTAACACGTGCACACGTTCTGGTCTCTCGCCAAGGCTGTCCAAGGGAACTTCTGTCAGCCATCTCTGCTATCTCTGCCATCTTTGCACAGGTTGGACGACTCACTGGCCCATGACGCAAAGGAGAAAGCCGATCTGCTAGGCTCTCTTTTTGCTTCCAACTCGACTCTAAATGACGGGGGGAACACACCACCGACCATCTCGCGGTGTGAGTGCTCCATGCGGGAAGTGCTTTTTATACAGCGCTTGGTGCGTAAAGCACTCCTCTCCCTGGACGTCAACAAGTCGAGTGGGCCTGATGGAATCCTGCCTATTGTGCTGAAGATGTGTGCTCCGGAGTTGGCACTGGTTTTAACGTGTCTTTTTCGGTACTCCTACTCCCTAGGCGTAGTCCCGAATTCATGGAAGACAGCTTTGGTGCACCCGATCCCTAAAACAGGCTACCGCTCAGATCCGTCCAACTACAGGCCTATCGCTATTACCTCCTTGTTCTCCAAAGTAATGGAAATCATTTTTAACAGCCAGCTCATGCGGTACCTTGAGGATCACCAGCTGATTAGTGACCGCCAGTACGGTTTCCGTCGAGGTCGCTCAGCTGGTGATCTTCTAGTCTACTTAACTCATAGATGGGCGGAGGCAGTGGAGTCCAAGGGGGAAGCATTGGAACTTAGTTTGGACATAACGAAGCTGCCTTCCTATCGGCTTCTTGAGAAATTGTGCAATTGGATCACCAGTTTTCTTGCAGATCGGAGCATCAAGGTAGTAGTAGGCGGTGCATGCTCCGATTTTAAGCCCATTAACGCTGGTGTTCCACAAGGCTGCGTGCTATCTCCAACGCTGTTTCTTCTGCATATCAATGATATGTTGCAAACCCGTAACATTAATTGCTATGCAGACGACAGCACTGGTGATGCTTTATACACCGGCCGTGCCAATATTTCTCGGGAAATCGTCGCCGAATACCGGAACAAACTTGTGTCTGAAGTCGAGACATTGTTGAACAAAGTCTCAGAATGGGGGCGACTAAAGCTAGTCCAGTTCAATCCCCAGAAGACACAAGTTTGCGCGTTTACCGCTAAAAAGAATCACTTTGTCGCATCTCCTCAGTTTCAAGGCACTCCCCTTGTTGCCTCAGCCAGTATCGGAATCCTCCACCTCCTTTACAAATCTGGCCTTAGGCTCCACCTCGGAGCCGCCAGTTGCATCCGTCTCTTCGCCTGAGACCCGAGCCGTATCTTCCGGGTGGCGCCCCTCCTCGGCAAGCTTTGCCGCTCGTTCGGCCCTCTGATTGGCAGAGAGCTCCCTCCCCTTGCCTCTCAGCCCGCCCCGCCTGTTGGTGGGGATTTTTCGGGCCGAAACCTCCTCTTCACCGGATGCCGACCCCTGGTCGCCATCCCGCCTGGACCGCTTGCGGAAGAACTTGCTGGTCTCCGCGGTCCCAGGTTCCACGTGTCGGGAGCTCTCTGAGCCTCCCACGCTGCTCGATGCGGCGTCGGACTCTGTTCCCGCATCGTTCCTCCTCTCCTCTACGTTGCCGTTGCCGGCGGTTTTGTTTTTTTGTTTTAGTTTTTGTTCCATTTTTTGTACCCACGAGTATGGGAGTAATTAAAGGTCCACCTTGGCAGAGACCCCTTACCAAGGTAAGCAGATTTAGAGGATTTATTACTCGCCAGGGGGTCTGCAGGTACCCTGGCGAGGAGCGCACTAGCGACTGATTTGTTCATAGAACCCCGTCAGCCATCCATCCCCTCGCGGTGCGTCGCCGCTTGAGATTCGGGGTAACTTTTTATAGAGGTTTTCTCCCTCGCGGTCCGGGCGGTTAAGCCAAGACCCTCGGTCCCAATCAAAGCCGCGATACATGATCCACGACACTTCGATACTGGGATTACGAGACCGGCGGTGACAGCAAAGGATGAATCCTTCACTGTCTGCCCGGAGGCAGGGTAAGTGCACACCGAGCCCGCCCTCACTCCTCTGCTATGCCCTCTGCTGATCAGAGGGTCACGCAGTGGAACGCACCGTTGGTCCGGGACGGACCCCACCCATGTCAGAATAATTAGCCGCGGCAGTAACCTTCCCCAAGGAGTAAGAAGTTCTTCTCATTTCTCGAGGAAGATTACTGCCGCGCCCAGGGTGCACCGGCCCAGTAGCTGCTCTTCCCTCCAGACGTATCGAGAGGGACCCGCAACTACCAGGCACACGTGGAGGACTTCTGACTTCGCACCCCATTTTTTGCATGCCTACTGGTAAAATATGGCTGAACTTACTACCTATATCACCATGTACTGTACCCATATTTGCAAAATAAAATATCTTTATCTTTATCATACGAAACACAGCAGCGTTATGCTGCTATTTTACAATGGTATTCTGTGAGAGAGTGGTCCTTTCCAGGTCGAGCCGACCCATTCGTGCTACAACTATAACAGTAATGTAGATGCAGCATGGCTCTACCACGTAAATCTTAAGAAGAAATGACAATAATTTGAAATTAAAAATTTTGTACTACGAACTTCAATATAAATTATTAAGAATTAGGGGAGACAGGCGCAACAATTAACAAAAATTGCATTTTTGACATGCAGGAAGTCGATGGATGCAGGTGGCTCAGGACCGTGCTTTGTGGCATTCCTTGGGGGAGGCCTATGTTCAGCAGTGGACTTATGAAAGGCTGTAATGATGATGATGATGATGCTTTAACTATTCAAGTATCATGTTATTAACATAAATCAAACATAAAATAAGTGATGTCTTAAATGGAATATTATTTCTCACAAAAGTCAGTTGTTAATTCTTACCCCATCAACGGGGCTAGAATTAACAGCTCTGAGGTAAGTATTAACATTATGTTATGCCAACTATTCAAAAAGAAAACAAATATATGCATGGGAATATTTTTTTATTAATAAAAGTGCTATTAATACAGACGTGATGTGACGTGACGTTAGATGTAATGTCAATTTAAATTTAAAATTTTTTGCTCCTGCATATTTTTTATTTAAATTGACATTACATCTAAACATGAAAAAAACTAACCCGTTTAATTAATCGTTAAACTAATCGTTAATCTAAAAAGATATCAAAATTTTTTGGTCACTTTTTCTTAACATTTATAAGTTTTGCACCGGTCATCAGTTATAGTTTCTATGCGCAGAATTAAATAATTATGCAAACAACGAGATGAGATGAGGTGGAAAATGGTATTTTCCTTTTAGCTTACACAACATGGATAATATGTAGTTTTTTATAAAATCAAAAAATACTAAAAAATATCAACGATTAAGAACTAAATTAAGTATAACAAAAGGATATCTATTCGTACTCATCATCCGAACAACAATTCAGGCAATTTAATGACGTTTGATACTCCCAGCTTGGGCTCAGCCATTGCAAGAGATATCCTGTCACCATCTGATAAATCTTCATTATACCAGACGCCACAAACAATATATAGCTTTCTTTCTTGAAGTATCGGTGAGAATGGTAGATTTTTAGCCCACTTACGATTAAATTGAGCTTGTGGAGAAGCTTTTCAGTCAGATGTCTCACAATTTCCAAGAAATCACTAGCATCATTTTAGGTTAGGGTTAGGTTTTTTTGTACCTAACTCGTTTCCATTGGTGCACCCGCTTTTTTTACAAAATGGAATAGTGAAAATAGTGAAATGTGGCAGAGCCCAAATTCTTTTGCTACAATCCGGTAATTTCTGTTTTGCTCCATTACTTCATACTGTCATAAAAACATAAAATTATTACTTATACACAAACAGTCAGTTTCCTTGTTAATACTAGACCTCGCATCCGGGGTTAGTATTAACACATTAATACTAACCCCGCCGATTTGTTAATTAGAGCCCCAAAGGCACATATTTGGTTTTAAAAAATTTACCAAATGTTGGTTAATAAGTTAATCAAATTAACAATGAAGCGTTATTATGTATAAAATATGCATCTGAGGAAAAAAAACATAATCATAACAAAGTTTATTTTGAGCGTAAATCAAGAAATTGTGAAGTTAAAAATGTTCGTTACTTGCATAAAAAAGAAGTCTGGTACGCAACTCAGTCGCACGATGCGCGGAGCACAATTGACCAATCCCGAGGCATGCGGCGTGATCTATTCGGCATTTTAAAACACATGCTGAAGGTTTAGTATGTATAGTTAAAGGAAAATTCGCTTGTTAATACTTGCTTCTGTGAATTGTAGCCCAGATTCCCCCTACTCAAAAACTATTGGTCGGACCTTAATATGAGACTACATGAGAAGCACCAGCTTTCAAATAACAAAAGAATCATCGAAATCGGTTAATCCAGAAAAAGTTATGAGCTACACATAATAATAGTCATTTGTTTTTTGTCGGCAAATTGAAAATTTTCTGTGTCACGTCAGTATAAATTTAACGCGAGAAAATTTTCGTACAATGATTTTTTATGATTTTCGATGTCATTTAAGTCAACAAGAAAGTTATGATACACTTCGATTGGCCTTTCACGATGAAGCCCCATCTCGTGCAGTGCAGTTTATAACTGGTTTAATGAGTTTAAACATGGTCGCACTAATCTCACCGATGATCTGCGTGAGGGACGGCCTTCTACGGTTACGACTGAAGATAATATCAGTGTTGTGCGGCGTATGATAGAGACTGACAAAACAGTGACTTATCAGCAGATTTGGACAAGCTTAGGCATCGGTATGAGTCAAGTGCACAAAATCCTCAATGACCATTTAGCGGTCAGAAAGCTTTGTGCCCGGTCGATACAATAACTTGACAAAGGCCCAAAAACTTCGTCGTGTTGATTGGTGTACTGAAATGGTTCAAAGATTTAACGAAGGTGACTCAAATAGTGACGAAAGCTGGATTTATTGTTATGATCCTGAAACTAACAGACAGTCCGCTAAAGTGAAGAGAGGTCGAAGCGTGGGAAAAAAGATGGTGGCCTCGTTCTTTGGAAGGACAGGTCATTACGCAACAATTCTTTTAGAGGATCAAAAAACAGTTACTGCAGAGTGGTACACTAACAATTGTTTGCCATTTGTCTTGAAAAAAGTTCGGGAGAAACGACCTCACAGTAGGATCCTCCTTTACCAAGACAACGCCTCGTCGTACACCACTATGAAATATGAAATTTTACAGTTGTATTAATTTATTTTGTATAATGTTACGTAAACTGACACAACAAGAAGCTTTGAAGTACACAAGCGAGGGATGAAAATTGTTGAGAGCACTTACATGTGCGTCGGTTTAAACTTTGAGCAGTCTGTAATTCTAGTCTAGAAAGCAAAAGGTATAACGCAA
Organism: Parnassius glacialis; assembly: GCA_033319125.1. NCBI lineage: Eukaryota > Metazoa > Arthropoda > Insecta > Lepidoptera > Papilionidae > Parnassius > Parnassius glacialis. The sequence continues at coordinate 34,453,653 of JAVANC010000018.1, forward strand.
TTTAATGCATAATTATTTTTAATAAATCTTTTGTTTTCCGTGTGATGGCGGCGCAAAAGGATCCATCAAGATGTTTCGGCTAGTGGGTGTCGTAAGAGGTGACTATCGGATATACCAGAAATATTTTATGACTCCCGATAGATGGCGGTGAAACCATCTCGTTAACTTAGTCAAAAACTATCGAAACCGGCTACAGGAAGCAGCGTCAACGTGCCAGACGTTTAGTATTGCGATCCACAATCCGCTTGCCAAGTGTCACGATTATGGCAAATCCTTTCCACAAGGGGCTCCATGACCAGCGGCGTATTTTTACGGGCTGGTGAAGAAAAAGATGAAGAATCTTATATTGTGCAAAAACAAAAATATGTTTGGCAACTGTTCGGAAAAAAATATCATGAATATGTTCGGTAATTGTTCATGGAAAGGGCTATGCTCGGAGTTTCTCTGCGTGATACACTTATAAATGAGAATATCCGCAGTAGAACCAGATAGACTGACATAGCTCAACGGATTAGTAAGCTGAAGTGGCAAAGGGCCGGCTGTACAGCTCGAAGAACCGACAAACAACGAGGAAGCAAGGTTCTCGAGTGGCAGTCTCGTACTGGTATGAGGACTTGATAAGACATGCAGGGGGTCGATGGATGCAAGTGGCTCAGAACCGTGCTTTGTGGCATGTTTTGTGGGAGGCCTGTGTTCAGCGTGGACATCTGAAAGGCTGTAATGATGATGACGAAGTTTTCAGTAAATAGTAAGCACCTGTGACAGTATATATACAGGACTATACAAAGTTAGACTACTTGTGTTGCATACACTTTAGGATTATACTAAGTCGGATTGTTTTATGTTGATGCGACCTAAATATATTTATATATTTTGTACCTTTCTCTCGCCGCGTAGTAGCAGCGTAAGCGATCCTCTCAGCCTTATTATCCCGTAGGTGCCGGATGAGGCCATAGAGGGAAACTGAAACAGGAGCATCTTCCCGATAATCCATTATCCATCCATGCTCTATGCTCTAGCCCAAACAAGTCCACTGCCGAACACAGACCTGCTCCATACATTGCATCATAGGTGGAATTTTGCCATAGTTGCCACGCTTGGCAAACGGGTTGGCAACCGCAGTGTTTTGTTATTTAGAGTTGTTATCAGGAAAATGCTGCTTTCTGATTATAACTCCATAAAAATACAAAACTGTGGGGCTACCAATCCGCATGCCATGTGTGGAAGTTTTGGCAAATGTCCCCTCTTCCGCTATGAGGCAATCTATGGGGGAAGCCAATGTTCAGCAGTGGACCTTATAGGTTGTAATTACTGAATGAATGTAGGTTGTGTTATGTAGTGATGAGTGTATTTCTTACATACATATATATGTAAGAAATACATACATATAATAAATACAAGTACATATAATCACGCCTCTTTCCCGTAGGGGTAGGCAGAGACCACTTCTTTCCACTTGCTACGATCCTTACTTATATTATATATATTATATTACTTATATATATTTATACTTGTTTCGCTTCGTCCACTTTCATTATTCCCTTCATACATGCTCTACGGTTTAGTGTACTCCTGAACTGGCCTTTTTTCAAGACGTCCCTGATTTGGTATAGAAATGTCCGCCTAGGTCTACCCCTTCCAACACTTTCATTCACACTCGCCTTATATATTTTTTTCGTCAAGCGTTCTTCATTCATTCTCTCGACATGGCCAAACCATCTCAGCATACCTTTCTCAATTTTTGTCACTACATCTTCTTTCTTCCAGAGTGTATTTCTTACTAAAGGAAATTCTATATTTTTATATAAAATGCTCGAGTAGATAGATAGACAGATATATAGATAGATAACTCCATATAAATACAAATATACAAATATAAAACTTTATTATATGCCAATAAAACATAAATATTAACAAAAAAGGAGATAAAGAAATGTGGTACCATGAGATAAAAACATGTAGAAATGGTTTAGATTCGGTTTGTTCGTGTTTAAGTATACTAAGTTTTTATTTTAATGTCAACATCAACCAACACACGTGGCTGTCTGCTAACTGAAGGAAGAAAAAAAATGTTAACTAAACTCTTTTTATATAGTGTTTCAAATATCTTGTAATTGTGATTCAATCGTGCTATCAATTATGTCTATGATTTGATAGATCTGCAAACGATGGTACATATTTATTTACAATAAGAAAATTATTCAATTGCCTTTATACTGTCCAAAAAGTGTCCAGACGTCACGGATCTGTCGATAAAATCAAGTGGGGGAGAAAACAAAGGAGCAGGCGGATTGTTATTTTATTATTTGTAATGGAAAATTGAAACATATTGACTTCCCAAATAAGTTTCAGGGCTGTTGTAATGAAGTTTGTCGCAATAAAACCATAGACGTGTAATTTACAAATTGTATAATCGCGTATAGTATGTGCCATATCGATTGAGAAAAACGGACAATGACCTCAGATATGAGCCGAGTGTCAAAAGGCGTAACTTACAAAATCTCAATTTAGATGTGATAACAATATTTAAATATTGATATTATTCCCACTTCTAGGTCAGCACATATGTTTTGTTTTTTTGTTTCTTAAATAATATTGTCTGTGGTTCCTATAAACATAGTAAAATCTTACGGTACATCGCGAAAAATGTGTTATATTTTATATTTCAATTTATGGTAAGTAACGCAGCAATTCATTTAATAACAGTTTCATATTAAAAAAATATTTGAAGCAATATAATCACCATATTGAGCTTTTGCAAATTCATCCCTTTAAAATAAACAAAACGCGCGTTACGTCAGTTCGTTCTAAAAGAAACGTGACAATGGCAGCCAGAGATGCGTCACCTTTTTTGGGCCGGTCCGCCATTTTGTTTTCATTCGTGTTCGGATAGCGCTTGCGTGTGTACGTCTCGGGTAATTCATAGCATTCATTGCATTGTTTTAGTTGAGTTTTTACTGTTAAATTTGTTATATCGTTAAGTTTTTGTTTTTTGAATCTGTTATATTAGTTTTACTGTGACGGTCGTTACTCAATCGACATGAGTTCAGGAGAATTTGGTGAAGGACCCGGTCCTTCAACATCAAGTGGAAAGAGACGTCGCCGACCCATAATAAACGTAGCAGGTACGTACAAATAGGTACAAATGCGACGACGTAGCCTTTCTATTTCTTAAAGCGCTCTTTTTATGTGACCATGTGGTATTTATTTTCTAAAACAATATGTATTTATGTGATGTAGTACTATGGTAGTATATTTTTGTCATTTATTTACAGGCCCATCTTCTGGAGCACCTTTAACGTCACCAGTAAAAAAGAGAAAACCTACCACTTTGTCGGTCGGGGAACAAGAGATTATCATTAATGTATACAAATATGTCAAAAACACCTGGCCCGAAGACGTGTATCCTTCAAACGTTAATATGGTAGAAAAGGTTTCGGAGATCTCAGGAGTCAGCAAGAGCACTATATATCGCGTATTAAGCGTGTATAGAGATTCCCATAAAATACCAGAAAAGGGAATAATTAATAAAAGAAAAAAGTCTGTAATTGACAAGTTGGACGATTTTGATAAATCGGCTATAAGAGCGAAAGTGCATCAGTTCTTTCTTGCAGGAGAATTACCGACTTTAGACAAAATTTTGCTCAGTATAAATCAAGATGACCAGTTGCCAAACTTGAGCAAAACTTCCCTGCGACGTGTGTTGCGCCATTTAAAATTCAAATATATAAAGAGAAACAGAAAAAGTGGTCTAATAGATCGCCCAGAGATAGTTCTGTGGCGTACCAGATATTTGAGAGAAATACAAATATTAAGAAACGAGGGACGTAACATTTTTTACCTTGACGAAACATGGATTAACGCAGGTCATACTATGGGAAAGGTATGGGAAGACACCACAATTGAATCTTCTCGTCAATCACGGTTAGAAGGCTACTCTACTGGCGCGAAAGCCCCTTCGGGTAAAGGAAAGCGATTAATAGTTGTACACGTTGGCAATGAAAATGGCTTTTTGGAGGGATGTGATTGGGTATTTGAATCATCATCTACTGGTGACTACCATGAGAGTATGGACGCTCTCCATTTCGAGGACTGGTTTAGAAAAGTAATAGAAAAACTGCAAAGCGGCGATGTCATAGTTATGGATAACGCTAGTTACCACTCCAGACGTTTAGAAAAAACCCCAACAATGTCTTGGCGGAAACAAAATATGCAGGAATGGCTAGAATCTAAACAGATCGCATACGTGCCCTCGGACACAAAGACCCACTTAATGGAAAAAATAAAGGCAGTTAAAGATAACTATCGAAGTTACGTCACCGACGAGATGGCAAAAGAAAAAAGCATCACAGTGGTAAGGTTACCTCCTTATCACTGTGAGCTTAACCCCATTGAACTTGTGTGGGCAGATGTGAAAGGGTACGTTGCACGAAAAAATACAACTTTCAAGTTAAAAGATGTTAAAAATTTACTTAAAGATGGTTTAACTCAAATCACGCCAGATAAATGGAAAAACTGTGTTCAGCATGTCCTTAAGGTTGAACAAAAAATGCGTGGCATGGATGATAGAATTGACCAAACTGCAGATCGCTTTATAATTAATGTTACAGATAGTTCATCAAGTGAAGATACGAGTGATGATTGCACCGAATAAAAATAAAGTTCTTATATAATATTAAAAATAAAGTTTTATCTTTTGCATAAGTACGTACTTATTCGGTGTCGTTATCACTCGAATCTTTATATGTGTTATAAATTAATGTTTTTTGTTGTTAAATGAATAAAGTACTTTATAACAATAGATGATTTTTCTTCTACAGCGATCTTTCACATAACTTTTTAATAATAGTTAATAAATATATATTATATCAATCATTATAAAAAAATCATTATAAATAAAGAAAGTACTACATATAAAATGTGCCTATATATTGAAGGTTTGTAACCCCTGGTTAAACGACCGAAAGGTCATTGTCCGTTTTTCTCAATCGATTTGGCACATACTATAGTATCAATACTATCTCAAGCTGCATCGGTACCCTATATACGAGTATATGTATGAAATGTGACAGTACTTGCGTTGAAAAAGCAAAATATTCGAATTTTTCAGGTCTATATTTGAGTTACCGCATTTAATACTCGTAACTATGCCGAATTTCCAAAAACTTCTCTGACCGACAAATGGACAGACACTGAAGTGTTTCAATAATTTTTGCGTTTTGCTGAATTACACTTTGAACGTTCAAAATTGCAAATATAATTTAACTATGTAGTAAAATATATATAGAAGACGCATATAAAAATAAATGTACTAATATACATAGAAATTTTTCTTATTAGTGAAAGCAAAAAGGAAATACCAATTTTGAACTGAATTGAGAAGGATGTTGACGTAAAGATAGGCTTCATATAATTTTGTACGGACGGTGTCGTGTCTCAATTACGTAAATGTCAGGAAGGTGCTCGTAAATTGAGAAAGATTTATTTCCTACAAAATAATATCAGTGCTTTTGTATAATTCCAACTTGAACGTGAACATATGTTTATAAAACAAAAACTTATTTATAAAATTTTACTTTGAAGTAAATTTACTATCAGTATTTATTAACATTTTTTACATGGTAGAGCCATGCTGCAGCTATATTAATTATTAATAGTATAGTTGTAGCACGAATGGGTCGGCTCGACCGGGGAAGGCCCACGCTCTCACAGAATACCAGCGTAAAATAGCAGCTTAAAGCTGCTGTGTTTCGTATGGTGAGTGTAGAGAATCGGAGACCCTTTTTACTGGAAACCGAGGCATTCCATCTTAATCCTCACGGGTGACAACGCATCTGCATTTTGATTCATACCATCAGGTGAACTATGTGCTCGTTTGTCACCCTTATCCTATAAAAAAAATATAATAATATACATTAATCACGATAATAAGAGATGTGATCATATTTTCGAAGACCTAATATATATCTAAAATAATAACTGAGAAAATGCTCCAGCTTGTAAGAAGATTTTGGTGCAAGTCTGGGTAGCACACATCTGCATAATCAATAATGGACATTAAAAGTGTTTGCACATAATATGTAAGCTTAGGCTTAAAAGGAAGAAAGTTCTTCAAACGAAAGAGAGATCGTAACGTGGCAAAGACTGCGGCTAATTTTTGTGACTTGTGTATATCAGCTTATAAAATATTTGTCAAAGATGTTTTGGATCATTTGCTGAAGATATTAAAAAAAACTTTTATATTTAAATTATGTTGTCGACTTATTATTGAAGTTTTTTGAAAAATACCTCATTCTATCATAAAAAATCATTCAATTTATTATGAAATCGAAAAATTTAAAGAACAACGTCGTTGAGCTACCAAAGTGTAACAATTTTCACCCAGCTTACTTGATACATTCGGGACCCGAATATGTCGATTAGCTAGAGTAGATAAAGTTGCGGGTTCTAGGGTTAATACAAAATAAAATGGAAACAGTGGTAAGTAAGACTGTACTGTTTGACATGAAAGTTATATATTCATTTATATAATCATTATTTTCATCTTCACATATATTTTTATATGTTTATTACATTTTTATATCGTATCATTTTATATACGTATATATTTATGTATGTAAGTTAAAGACAATTGGTTATATATATATATATATATATATATATATATATATATATATATATATATATATATATACTCGTATATATATATAAGGCTTAGTAAGCTGAAGTGGCAGTGGGCCAGCCATATAGCTCGAAGAACCGACAACCGATGGGGAAGAAAGGTTCTTGAGTGGCAGCCTCATACCGGTAGGCGAAGTGAAGGGCGACCCCCCACGAGAAGGAGTGACGATCTGGTAAGACATGCAGGATGTCGATGGATGCAGGTGGCTCAGGACCGTGCTTTGTGGCATTCCTTGGGGGAGGCATATGTTCAGCAGTGGACTTATGAAAAGCTGTAATGATGATGATGATATAAGGTTTATTAAATATTTGTTTGTATTCATATGTATTAGTGTAATTTATAATCCTAATTTTAATATGTTACAACTATTTATTATTTTACTTTTTTACTTAATATGCCACATTTTTTATGCTAACTGACATTAAGTCCGCCCTTTATGGTTACAACAGAAAAGTTTTGAATAAATAAATAAATAAATATTCCTTACATCTACCTATTTAAGTAATGGACATAAAGGTATTCGAAATTTTATCTGAAAGTTAATAATCATGACCACCGCAATTGAGTAATGAGTTTACAGTTACGTAACATGGGTGCTGCCATCCGGTGCCGCTAGAGACAAAATTGCTACACTGGCCGGGAATCTACCTATCTTACCGTGTGGTCGTAATTACGAATGATTGTGTAAACGTTATTTCGCAAACGTTTAAAGATATCTTCAAATATTTAAACGTTTACGAAATAATTGGAAGAAAACAGTATTCTCGATCGAAATTATCTTAACGCCTCGCTATCGATGGGCCAATATTGTTCTTTTCAAATTCTGAATGAAATGATTACAATTTGGTGATACATGAAGCAGGAATAAAATGATCAAGTTATCGTCTCTAGGGGGGATTTTGTGTAATAATTGCGATGCTTGGCAGGGTTGGAAAATGCAGTTATTTTTGGTTATTTTAAGTAGTTATCAGGAATATGCTGCTGGCCTTCTCCTGGATACGGGATAATGGCTGGTAGCAAATTCTCTTACGCCGCCACTAAGTAAGATAAAAATATGGTACATGACCCTTAATTAAAATAACAAAGTTATTTTTGATTAAAAAAACCTCTATCCTGGAAATAACCAGCATCAAACCCAAGGGAAACATTTTCCCGCTGTAATATTACATAATATAAAGTAGGTTGTAAAATTATATACAAAATTTATTTAAGAAACAATTTGTTTTTTTTTTACAATAAGGGTAAGAAATAAGCACACCATCCACATGATGGTGGGTGGATACTGAAACCCATAGCCATCTAAATTTATCCTCGAATAAGACTCAAAATGATACTTTGTCACCCCTGAGAACTCAGATGAAATGCCTCGTTTCCAGTAAAAAGGGTCTCCGGTTCTCTACACTCACCATACAAAGCACAATAGCTATAAGGCTGCTATTTTACGCTGATATTCTGTGGGAGCGTGGTCATTCTCCGGTCGAGGATCATTCCTGCTACAACCATAATACAGCATGGATACAGCTGTAAAATTACACCGATTTAGATAAAAATTCTATATTTAGTTGTATATAGGCTATAGCATCCACTTGCCATCAGGTGGACTGTGTACTCGTTTGTTACTTTTAATTTATAAAAAAAGGCTTTGTTAAATAAAAATGATTAACCTTGTAATAAAGAGACCTTATATATTTTCTGTAACTTTGTTGTAATAGCATACATTACCCCGATGAATGAATTACCGACTCTGTGGGGTGGAGTAACTGGTCTAACTTGCGTTTAAATAATCCCATATTATGATACGTATGAAATTTCAGCGCATTGACCGGTTGGCTGCTTGCCAGCCCTGTAAAATGTAAAAATAAATTCGTACAAGGTAATAGCAGATTTTATTTCATATTAAAAACATGTTTTCATATGACGCACTTTTTCACTCATTATATTTGAAAGCGTAACGGGGAGTAGACCGTTGCTTCAGTGCCAGTTTACGTAATTTTCATGTCTTCAATTTACAAATATTTCATTTCTCGGACATGATATCTACACGATCTTTTCTTTCAACATTTGACGTGTAGAAATATGAACGCAAGGAGCCTTTACGTTACTTTTTTTTCTTTACAGAAATGCTACACCCACACTGGGATTTTCTTCTGTATTGAGATGAAATTTTACCACCCCTCGGAAGTATTTATGGACTTTGCTGGTATTTGAGTTGACCCCGCGCTGCACTGCAGATCTTTTCGATTTCACCTGTTCCTTTATGACTCTTTTTGTATGACGTCATTTCATGTAAGTAAACAGTCATTTTTTGTAGACTTCACATGGACAGACATATAAACTTAGAAAATTTAATTGATTTTTTTTATTAATTATATTTTGATAATATTTTTATACGTAAACTATAAAATTTCTCTTTAATAATTCAATTGAGTTGAAAAAAAAACCAGAAGTTTTTCTAGATTCAACGTGTATTTTTTATGTAAGTTCACAGATTTCTCAGAAACGGGAAAGTCAATTTTAATGGTCCTTTTTTATCAAAAAAACTACTTTAGGGGCGGTCTTATTAGATGTTTCATTTCTATCCCTAAGGGTAGGAAAATAATGGATGAAGGTTTTAAAGTACCTATTCATATACTTTCTGTCATTACATTGACTTTGTGATAATCCTTAGACCTCTTAAAGAGTGAAATTATTAAACTTTTAATAAAAATTAGAACTGGCTACGAAAAAAGTAAATTAAATTCCACATAATAATTTCTAAAGTAGGGGATTTACTTTTAATTAAAAAATACGAGTACATTGTCTTAGCAACGACTTCAGAATATTTTTATGTATATTATATATATTATAAATTTTTATAATTTTTAAATTGGCATATAAAATTTCTTTCGATTACTGTTAAGCTATATTTTAATAAATATGAAAAGGAATAGGAAGTAAAAAGGTAAAAATTGTATTTTTATTGATTTAAAATTAATAAATGATATGCATGATGATCATTGCAATCCTTCTCTGCTTACGGAGCTACCACAAATCACAGTCTGGAACAAGAAGTAACTGTAGTTATATTTCAAATTATATTTCGTTGAGTCCTAATCCCGGAAATATAAAAGTAAAGTTGCAGCCTATTTACGTCCCACTGCTGGGCACAGGCCTCCTCTCATTTCTGAGATGGTTTTAGGGCAAGGAAATGTCCGCCCCGCTGCCTCAATGCGTGTTGGCGAACTTCACATGTCTTCGAAATATTTTTTTCCTATTTCTCAGACATGCAGGTTTCCTCACGATGTTTTCCTTCACCGCCGAGCACGTGGTAAATCAGCACTTAAAATTGCAATTAACAATTTCATTGGTGCCGGCGGTGATCGAACCCGGGTTGCTCGCGTACTGTGAAGCTTACAGTGAGCGCTAACCATCTGAGCTACCACGGCTACCCCGGAAATATATTTAAGTTTAAAGTAGTTTTAAAAACAGTCAGTGACAGGAAACTGAGAAAGTGATTGGTGCAAGTTCTTATAGCATATTGGCATATTATGATTTAAAAGGAAAGAAGCGGTTGTAATCGCGCAAGTTTCGTCCAGAAGAATATGAAAATTGAACCAAAAAGAACAAAAGAAAATTTGATTTAACATCGAATTAGTGGAATTAGCGTATTTTTCTACCGACTTCAAAAAGGAGACGGTACTCAGTTCGACCGTATGTTTTTTATGTGTGTTACCTTATAACTTTTGCTGGGTGATCCGATTTCGATGATTCTTTTGTTATTTGAAAGCTGGTGCTGCTCATATAGTCCCATATAAATTTGATTAAGGTCTGACCAATAGTTTTAGAGTAATTAAAAAAAAACCGGCAAAGTGCGAGTCGGACTCGCGCACCGAGGGTTCCGAACAAATCTGTAGGTATATAAGTTTAAAATTATTAAAAATATTTTTATTATATGATGTACCTAAAAATTTATGCTTTTCGAAATTTTTCCTTTATCTGTGCTATAAAACGTTGCTTCGTACCAAATTTCAAGATTCTGAGTTCGCGGGAAGTAGGTTTTGATTCCCTTGCGAATGTCGAAAATTTGCGACATAAACGGCTGTATCTTTTGATTGCATTGGTTTAGAAGTTTGATTTTTTTCACAGCTCTAAGGGACAGTAGACTTGAGTATTTGATATGAATTTCAGCTTGATACCTCCACGCGTTCCTGAGAAAAAGGGTCTTGACAGACAGACAGACAGACGGACAACAAAGTGATCCTATAAGGGTTCCGTTTTTTCATTTTGAGGTACGGAACCCTAATTAAAAAGAAAGAAAAATAATTCTTAATAATTTATGCTGAAGTTGGTTGTACAAAATTTTTAATTTTAAGTTATTGTCATTTTTCTCCTTAAGATTTCTTTAAAAAGTGTTAACTATTAGAAAAAAGTTATGTTTTCAATATTTTGTATTTAATATAAGATAAAGTTGAATTTATTAATTAGATACTTCACGATTTAATTGATATTTTAATATATTAATTACTGTATCTAAAAAAGAATCATAATGTAATATTAAAAATTAAGTTATGTTTTAAGCACTTCATGTACGTATTAAGGAAAGGCGTTAATTGAGAAGAGAGGTGTTGTTAGAACTTTAATTATACTAATCTTATTGTACACTTAACACAAATATATATTGTGGTGGGGGCAACACTACAGTCACTTGAAAACAAGAGTTTACAATCAGTGTGTGTTATACCGTTACCGTTACAGCCTATTAAAGTCCACTGCTGAAAATAGGCCTTCCCTATAAATTGCCTCATAGGGGGGATAATTGTCATAGTTGCCACGCTTGGCAAGCTTGTTGGCAATCGCAGTTTTTTATTTTAGTCGTTACTGGGATGACGCTGCTGCCTTCTGCTGTTTCTTACACCGCCTCTATACCGTGGCAATGTAAGAAAATAACGTAAATTTGATTTAGGTTATGGCTTAGACTTAACATTTTAAAATGTACTTAGCGTTTATAATAAATACTACACTAAAAGGAAATCATCAGAACCACATTCTCTTTGGAGTTCTGTGGGTGCTCTTAATTTCCAAGGTTCCGGGTTCGAATCCCGTCACTGGCTAAAATCAGTTATTGGGTTTTACTGTCAAGAAATAATTAGTAGTTAGCCCAGAGTCAGGAAGTTGGCGGTCTTTCACCTGTTCTGTCTCCGTTCGTGTTGGCGTTCTGTCCCATCGGACTATGGAGTGAGGACTACAGAGTGCAATTGTTTTGCAAATTTTAGATAGAAAATTTAAAAACATACCCATGGAAGTGTCTCATTAATTAGAACATATAAAAAATGTGTATTAAAAAAATCTAGTACTTATACCAGAAGACACATGTAGCGGTAACAACAAGTCGGGATTATTTTTTAAAAACTTAACTGTCAATCAAACTTGCCGTTCATCTGATGGTAAGTGGCTACGGCAGCTCATGGACACCTTTATCCAATTTCAAACAAAGATTTCTACAGACGTGTTTTGACCTCCTAGGAATAAAGTGAATGCCTCCCAGCCTTTGATTATACTTGCTCTTTATACCGTCTAGACCAGAACAGGCGCTACTCTTCGGCGGCAGATGTAGGTCGGACGGTCTTTAAGCAAAAATGGGATCCAACGACTTAGAACTAGAAACACTTAAAAGATTCAGAAAAACTATTTCTTTGTTAAAGTTGGTTGTAGGTGTTCAAGGACTCAATAGCAACCTATCATAAGATGGACTATAAGTTTGTTTGTTTGTTTTTGTTGTTTATGGATGATAATAACCCCTGGAAATGAGGTGATCGCTACCAAGTTATTCCTAATTTGTTGTGTTGTTAATTAAATAATATAAAATACAGTGTAGTACAATAATAATATTAAATACAGTGCCGTGTAGTGGCGGTCAAGAATATCCACTACCCCATATCCTCCCGTGGTTGTCGTAAAAGGCGACAAAGGCAAAACAGGCAGGAGATGGGCAGCAGCATCTTCCTGATAATAACCAAAATTTCAATAAAAAACTGCGGTTGCCAACCCGCTCGCCAAGCGTGGCAACTATGGCAAATACCCCCCCTATTATGAGAGGAAACGGCCCCCAGTCCCCGGTGGCCCCGCTATTCCTGGCTACGGTGGCGACCATGGTAACGGCGGGGCAGGGGGTGCTAAGAATCTCCGGTGGAGGTTCGGTTGCCACCTTAGACGACTTGACCTGGCAACGTACAACGCACGCACCCTGAGGACTGACGAGAAGATCGTGGAGCTGGAAGAAGAGATAGACAAGTTGCGCTGGCATATTATAGGATTATCCGAAGTCCGAAGAGAGGGGGAGCACACGGTAATCCTCGAATCCGGCAACTTGCTCTATCACCGGGAGGGCGACCATCTGTCCCAAGGAGGTGTCGGATTTATCGTCCACAAGTCTCTCGTTAACAACGTTGTAGAGATCGGGAGTGTGTCGACGAGGGTTGCGTACCTTATACTCAGAATCACCAAACGGTATTCGCTGAAGGTCATACAGGTTTACGCACCAACCTCGCCACACCCCGATGAGGAGGTGGAGGAAATGTATGAGGATATCTCTAGAGCCATGCATTCCTCCAAAACCCAATATACGGTGTTAATGCGGGACTTCAATGCAAAACTAGGCACAAGAGAGAACGGTGAGCTGAAAGTAGGGAAATTTGGAATAGGGCAACGGAACCCGAGGGGCCAGCAGCTGGCCGACTTCATGGAGAAAGAGGGACTCTTTATGATGAACTCTTTCTTCCAGAAGCGGCCCCACAGGAAGTGGACCTGGTCGAGCCCCGACGGTTCGACAAAAAATGAGATTGACTTCATTATGACGACCAGACGACAACTGTTCAGTGATGTCTCCGTGATCGCGAGGGTGAAAACTGGTAGCGATCACCGAATGGTTAGAGGCACACTGAACCTAAACGTAAAGTTGGAGAGGTCTCGTCTAATGAAGTCAACGCTCCGTCCCCTTCGTGCTCTGTTCCAAATTCCCGAAACCTTTCAGCTCGAGTTGCAAAACCGTTTTCAGTGCCTAGAAGACTGCAATGACGTGGACGATATGAATGACAAGCTCGTGGAAACTGTCCATGCGGTCGGAGCTAAGTTCTGCAAGACCCGCCGCAGAAGAACACAAAAACTCTCCGATCACACTCTTAATCTCATAGCTGTTAGACGGGAGATGAGGCTACATTCTTCAACAGACTTGACAGCATACAGGCAACTGAACAGACAGATCTCCAAATGCATGCGGCGGGACTTACGCAACTTCAATACAGCTCGTATTGAAGAAGCGATCGAGCGGAACCAAGGCTCCAAAGTCTTTGCCAGAGATCTGTCTGCCAGAAAGAGCCAACTGTCAAAGCTGAAGACAGAGTGTGGCAGCATCGTTTCCGGGGCACCTGAGATTTTGAGTGAGATTGAGAGGTTCTATGGGCAGCTGTACACGTCATCGTTGGAGCCACACGCAAGTGTGAGTAACGATCCAAGAGCGAGTCTCATCTGACACTATTCCGAAGATATCCCGGACGTCAGTCTGAGCGAGATTAGAATGGCTCTCCAGCACCTTAAAAACGGTAAGGCCCCAGGCGAGGATGGAATTACAGCGGAGCTTCTGAAAGCGGGTGGAAGACCGGTACTTGAAGTCCTTCAGAAGCTCTTTAATTCCGTCTTCCATGGTGGCATTACACCGGAGGCGTGGAGCAGAAGTGCGGTGGTCTTGTTCTTCAAGAAAGGTGACAACGCTCTCTTGAAGAACTACAGACCGATTTCCCTTCTGAGCCGCGTCTACGTGCTGTTTTCGAGAGTCATTACGAATCGTCTCGCGCGCAGACTTGACGACTTCCAGCCTCCCGAACAAGCCGGTTTCCGAAAGGGCTTTAGCACCATAGACCATATACATACTCTTCGGCAAATTATACAGAAGTCCAAAGAGTACAATTTGCCACTATGTCTGGCGTATGTGGACTATGAGAAAGCCTTTGATTCCGTCGAAATTTGGGCGGTGCTGCAGTCCTTTCAGCGGTGCCAAGTTGACTGTCGGTATATCGAAGTGCTGAAGTGTTTGTACAGTAGAGCTACGATGGCTATCCGAGTACAGAACCAGAGTACGAAACCTATCCAACTGCAGAGAGGTGTAAGACAGGGTGACGTCATATCCCCGAAACTCTTCACCGCTGCATTGGAAGACGTTTTCAAGCTTCTGGACTGGAAAGGATACGGTATCAACATCAATGGCGAGTACATCACTCACCTTCGATTTGCCGACGATATAGTCCTTATGGCAGAATCGCTGGAGGACCTAAGCACTATGCTCAATGACCTTAATAGTGTTTCCCAACGGATAGGTCTTAAGATGAACATGGACAAAACAAAGATCATGTTTAATGTCCATGTCACACCTATGCCGGTAGTTGTTGGGAACACTAAGCTCGAAGTTGTTGACGAGTATGTTTACCTGGAACAAATAGTCCGATTAGGTAAGTCCAACTTCGACCGAGAGGTCAATCGACGGATACAACTCGGTTGGGCAGCGTTCGGGAAATTACGGCACATCTTCTCGTCAGGTTTACCTCAAAACTTGAAAACGAGACTGTATACCCAGTACGTGTTGCCAGTGATGACATATGGAACTGAGACGTGGTCCTTCACTGCTGGCCGAATGAGGAAGCTCAAGGTCGCTCAGCGAGCTATGGAGAGGGCTATGCTCGGAGTTTCTCTGCGTGATAAACTCAGAAATGAGGATATCCGCAGTAGAACCAGAGTGACCGACATAGCCCAACGGATTAGTAAGCTGCAGTGGCAATGGGCCGGCCATATAGCTCGAAGAACCGACAACCGATGGGGAAGAAAGGTTCTCGAGTGGCAGCCTCGTACCGGCAGGCGAAGTGTAGGGCGTCCCCCCACTAGATGGAGTGACGACCTGGTAAGATATGCAGGAAGTCGATGGATGCAGGTGGCTCAGGACCGTGCTTTGTGGCATTCTTTGGGGGAGGCCTATGTTCAGCAGTGGACTTGTGAAGGGCTGTAATGATGATGATGATGATGTGTTGTTAATTTGTGTAACGTCATGATTGTAAGCTGTTATTTAAAAAAAAAGTCCCGCTGGGTTTTTTGCTGGTTCTTCCCAGGACAGAGGTTTTTTCCGAACCAGTGGCAATCAAATAAATGAGTGACTTTCAATAAGTATTATTTAAAATCTATATTGAATAAAATAGTTTCTGTTTCTGTTTCTGTTTGTTACTCCAACATCGTAGTACATTACCCCTTACACCTCATATAATCGATTATATTGCTATTATAATGTATTTTCATTGAATTATTGTGTAAACTCATTGGCAATAATTAAAAAGACATATAATTTTTTATATAAACAATATTTGGGTTTACTCCTTCTGTTCACAATTGACATATAATATTATATACTTTAAATTAAAATTTTTGTTAAATACTATATTATATATATATATATTACATATCATATACCTATTTAATAAATTTTAAGTATTCAACCTTCATTATTGTCATCATTAATGCCTGTCTAAAGGAATAAACAATCGTTGTAAGGGACATAAATTCTTCTGAAACATTCACGTATATAACAGAGAGCACACTTTATATTCTTCGATTCAAATAAGAATATTGTATCAAGAGACTAATACTTTTTCACTCTAAGCACCGTTTCGTTCACTGGACGATCACTCCAATCAGTTTTTCAATGAATTTTGAATGCGTCTCTAGCGGTCCCATGCAGTTGTACCTTTTAAGTTTAAAGTACGTTTTCAACATGTTTCATTTGCATATATCGATTAAGCTTTTTTTTAATATGTATATTTTCCCTTTTAATATTGGGGAAGAGTGTGTATCTATTTTTTTTATTCTTTGTCAACTTATTACTAAACTTGGGCCTCTTCTATTGTAGAATGAATTTTAAGTAATCGCAATGGATACGTAATCGCAACGGATACGTTTCGAACAACGATTCGAAAGGAACAAAGGATATCGATCGTTTACTTACTTATTTAAGGCGACGTTACGTAATTTTTCTAGTTTTTTGATCTTCTGTTAATCTGTTAATCTACTTAAATATTATTATTGTGCAAAAATAATCAATATCGAATTATTTATAAAAACTGAACATACTAATAAGGGTTGTGTGAAGACAGAAAAGAGAAGCAATATCTCGATAAAATAATTCTAAAGATGACACTGAATACGAAACCTTTTTTGAAGTCTGTTAAAATGATGATAGTAATTCAATACATAATAGCTCAATGTAGTAATTTGGGTTTCATGACGTCGCTAAGGAAATTAGGAAATAAACTTCTCCTTTATTTAAATTCAAATACATATTATATAGTCTTTTTACAGAAATGAGCATGGAAATTTCTCCGAAAGACCCTTTTTATAGTCTTTAAATTAGTTTTGGTCCTTCTTATTTACTCAAAGAATATGTCAAAAACTTATAACTAAAAGCGAGCCAAGAAAAATTAAATTTCCTTCTTAAAAGTATCTTATGAATATCTTTTCTGAGTTGATAATGATAGATTCGCATCTTTCGTTATCTAGTAATACACTCGTAAATGAGGGTTATAGAGACGGGACGCTCTTATCATTTTATATTTTATAACTCTCAAGTAACTCGAGTCTCTGCCATTGCCATTACTAAAAAAGTCCACTACACGATATACGCTATTATATATGGGGGAGGGGCGGGGGGGATATTTGCCACAATTCTCTCGCTTGTCAAGCAGGTTGGGTTTAAGTTGTTTTCGGGAAGGTTACACCTAAATTGGTAATTGCAATTATAGCGTAGAATTTCCTTGAGGCTAAGTAAATAATGAGGAAAATTATAATTAACTTAATAAGAAATAGATGTAATTTCGAGAATGCGTTTGTGAGTTAGCACTGAAGCAGCGTGATGCGCTCTATTCTGCTCCATAACCATCTGAGTTCTCTGCCCAATAGTGTGGACGTATGTTCATAAAATATAAATTTTTGGTCAGCCTCACCATCGTACCCTGTCATAATATAATTATTTGATTAAATTATTATAAATGATTATTTGTTGCTGCTGGTGATGAGAGGGCTGGTTCTTTTCTCGCTCAAAGGTTAAGTATAGCCATTCAGCGAGGAAATGCAGCCAGCGTTCTTGGCACGATACCACCGGGAGGAGGACTGTATGATAATTAAGTATTTAGTTTTAGTTTTTTTAATTATTGTATATATTAAAATAATGTTGTGTACGTCTCAAACAAAGATGCCAAGTTCAGTTGTAAATTAAAAATGTTTTTATTCAGCTTATAACACCTACAGGCATTTCGACTAGTCCCTTAGAAACTGTTTAAGACAATGTTAAGTATATTTTTTATTTTGTATTCGGTAGCAAAGAAAAATATAGTAAGAAAATCTGCATGTATGATATATAAAAACAAATGCAGGATATGTGAAGTCCGCACGTGTAGCCGAAGCGTGGCTGACTCTTCCCTACTGTAACCCCCTTTAAATTATCTCGACATTGCTTTCAATTACTGCTGTAGCGTGTCAAGGCATAGGCAAAGCTGTAAATGTCTCTTGACTATCAGAAAAAGTGACGCAAAAGTCCAATCACAATGGTTTTAAATTCAAAAAGCTGGGCACGTGATCTTATGGCAGTGTGAGTTTTGGAAGGCCACCACGTAAGTTCCATTTTTGTAATCAGGCTTCCGATTTCAGTCCAAATTAACACTTATTCTGTAACTGTTTACAAATTGGTCTAATGGGAGTTAGGGCTCGCGTGAGGTAGGAGTCTGTAGATTATCACTAGTATTCTGGAAAAATTAAAGATTTCAGTTTTGTTGTGATTGTAATCAGAAGTACGAGTAAGTAAGAGCTATTTACATAGTTTTAAAGTTAAGGAGGATTGTCAAGCTTTAAATTATCCCATTGCAGATAAATACCAATGGCAGACTTTCATACATGAAATTAGTTAAGAAGAAATGGTAGCGTCTATATACCAAAAATATCTTAAAATATTAAGCGTCAGTCCCGTAATAATAACTCTATCAAAGAATTTTGTACTGAGAAGGCGTCAAAAAAAGATATTTACATTTGAACCTTTTTAGGTTATGTCCTATGTCACTTGGAAAAAGTCATACTTCCTGTGGTTGTTTGATGTTAGCTTAATACATAATACATAATTGAGAGTTTTTAGATTATTGTATCTCTATTATATATTTGCATACTATAAATGTGTATTTCTGGCATGGCTCCAGGCCTTTTGTATCATAGTGACATTTTCGGGAGGGTTATAACCCAGAGCCGTAAAGCCAGTAAAAAAACAGTGACATTTTATTTTAGCTAGTGTTGGCATAACATTAAATGGAATTGTTACATAGTACTATGATTGAGATAATGTATTATTGTAGGAAATTCTTTGTAAGAGACTTATTCTCAGCCATATCACTTTTATTTTTATTATTACTGATAGTACAGTTATTACCAATAACTGTACTATCTAATAACTTAATATAAAAATATTTTGTATTTGTGTGTTGTGTTGGTAGTCTTACAAAGTGTATACGAAAATAGTATGAATATACTAAATGGCAACATTTGAATAGAGTAAAATGATTTAAGTCATTTAATATTCTCAAAAATGTTTGCTTTTTTCTGTGGCTTTAATTGAAATACATTTTTATTTGAAAAATCATAGAAAAATAATAAAACTCATTTTGTAAATAACTTATTTCTAGACGCTATAATTTTTGTCAACTATTTTTCTGCCATTGCTCTGACGAAAAGAGCTATGAAGAGGGCTATACTCGAGGTTTCTTTGCGTGATAGTCTTAGAAATATGGATATCCGCATTCGAACCAGAGTAACCGACACAGTCCAAGTTCTCGAAAGGCAACCCCGTACCAGTGAGCGAAGTGCAGGGCAGCCCCGCACTAGATGAATTGACGACCTGGTAAGATATGCAGGAAATTGATGAATGCAGGCCACTCAGGCCGTGCTTTGTAACATTTCTTGGAGAACGCCTATGTTCAGCAGTGGACTAGCGAAGTGACACTTGACGATTTGAAATTAAGCTTAAGTGCTAAATGTGCTAAATAATTATTTTATAAAAACATTAATCAGGGAGGTGTTATTGGTATTGAAGGACAAAAAGCAAAAGCAAGCTTAATAAAATAACATAACATAATATACTGCTAAAATTTTAACTAATTCAGTCAAAAACCGACACTAAAATATCAAAGGACAGACGGATAAAATTAAAAAGGCTCCTTGTAACACAGCAGCAATCTAGAAATTGTATATTCTACAAAGCCGCAACTGTTTCTGTACCTGAAAATAATAATTCATTGAAAAATAGCAGAAAATGAGCTCTATTTCAGGGACAAGAAATAACAAATTTCTTTAACAAATCTCGATTCCTGACAAAAATGCTAAAATCAACTGGGAACTTCACAGGTCTCATCTAGATTGTATATTATTTCTAAATTGTTAACATTTCCGTGAACAATAAAAATACCAGTATATTTATTTGAAGCCTATTCTTTTTTTTATAACATAATATAGTTAACATGATTTAAAAACATTTCTCGCTTTTATAATTGGGAATATTATTTGTCACTAGAAGATACTTACTATTTTTTTTTTTTGCAACATACAGGAAACAACGGAGCCCTATAGGATTACTTTGTTGTCCGTCTGGAAATCTCTTCAGAACAAGTATAAAGGTATCAATATAAAATAAAGTAAGTAAAATCAGGTTGACATTATAATAAGGCACGCATTTAAAGGTACGGCTATTTATGTCATATTATATTAAAGGAGAAGGAAACGTCTCCATACATTCTTGGGCCCAAGTGTTAACAAGATGAAAGTAGAACCATTTGAAAGCTTATATATAAACAATTCATAGCTAAAAATCTGGCAAGATTTGTCAATCCAGGAGCTGAGTTATTGTAGAATAAGTAAAAGTGAGATAATTATTACCTACACTGTAACAGGTGATTTTTCACTGTTATTACACTGTAACAGGCTATTTTTCACTATAATTACTTAAAGATATTAAAGCAGGATCAGTATAAAACTACCAACTGTGGTTAATAATGAATCGAAGCTATGTACTAAAACTGTGGTTAATAATGAAACGAAATTGTGAAACGATTAACGAATATAATATGTTTGTATTTTTTATTATTATTTTGTAGATATGTATGCAATTTTTTTATCTCCCTAGTTCACACAGAAAAATAATCGAAAATAAATATTAAAATGCTCAATTTTATCGAGAATCGATTATATTGCGCTCGTTTCAAATCGAATCGAAAATCTGTCTTTTTCTTTTAAATAATTCTAAATAATTTGAAGTTTGAACTGTCAAGTTTCAAAATGCGAAGTCCTCTATTGGAAGATAACGTTCAGAAACGAGGATTTCACTAGTGCATTCTTTATGGTAAACGATTTATTGCCATAAAGAATACACTACAATCGATTTTCTATCTTATTTATTAATTTTTTGTTTTTTCGAAATCTAGATTGTAAAAAGAGTTACTTTTTTGTATTTTACTTAAGAAATATATGGCCAATTTTTTAAAGTATAAACCAATTAGTTAACTTCAGGCCCAAAAATCCCATTCTCCTTTCATGATTTTTTAAACTCTTAAAATTTGATAAGAAGAATGATTTTAACAACTTTTGGTGTTGGACAAAGTGGATTGGTTCCACAAGTGACAGTGTTTTAACTCTGTTCTTAGCTTAGTCGTCGGAAAGCTACAAGTGTATAGAAGAGATTTTTTTAACTACTTCTTAACTTAGGTAACTAGGTACTTAAACACTAATGATTTATTTTATACCCTAAAAAGTAGTCAATTCGGATTCGAAATTAACATTTTGATAATATTGTGACCGATGTCGCCAGAGACAACTGAATTATTTATTTAATATTCTAGCTGAATCTCTTGACAAATTATATAATACATAATCATAACAAACATATTGATGAATAGCTATGATAATTTCGTGTCATGATGAAAATAGTATATTTGGTGATAAAATCTCTGAAAATTCTGTCATTGATAACAACGTTAACGGAAAACCATTAAACACCGAATGAGACGGTACTTGCAAGTATTAGTAGCAGTGAAATATTGCAGGAAAAAAAACTGAAACTGAATCTCCATACCAAGCAAGACCAACCAGAGGTAGAAAAATATTATATGATAGGGCGCTAAGAGAAGACAGAAAGAAGGGACGGTACAATAACCAAAGCTATGTGAACTCTAAGAAGCAAATCATCGATTATAGCTGCAATTGTGTAAAAAAAGGGCAAGAGAAGATATCTACTGAAGATCATAGATATTGATGTCTATGGGCCACGGCATCCACTTACCATCAGGTGGACTGTGTGCTCCCTTGTTATCCTTATCGAATTGCCTTAAAGATAAGCGTGATCAGCAAGAGGGTCATAATGTGGCTTCAACGGAACGGAGTGTGACAATAATCACCTTTGTCCAAGAGTGATATGAACTTGCTTTGGCCCACTAGGAAAACCGTTTCCGAGGCAAAATTAAGAGATTTAAAAAGAATTATGCACTTTATATCGAAAGATGCACAGGATTTTTATAAAAAATAAAAGAGAGCAGCGAAGATGATATTGATGTTTATACTGGTGCTATTGATTTTGAGGTAGAAGATGACAATGGATATTTTTAGCTTAAATTCTTTGTATTTTTCTATGTTAGATATAAAAAAAATGCTAAGATAGATATTTCACAGCAATAAAGTGTTTAAACTAAAGAAAACTTATTATTTTTAAAATTATGATAGGAATTGAAACCCATGTACAATTTGAAAAGGAACCAAGCCACAAATTTGCTTTTTACCAGAAAGAACCAACCCGTTTTTTAAATTATTACTTATAGTAAAATCTTATAAAAATGTATGAATTATGTATTCCTAGAAAGGCTTCGATGTCCCACATAAATTTAATAAATATTAATTTTTTAATATGCTTCATATACATTTTGCATACTCTTTTTACAAAAGTCCTATTTTCTCGAAATAAATCTGCTGTGGGTTGGTTCTTGTTTGCGTAAATGGGTCCAAATAAGGGTGATAAACGAGCTGACAGTCCACGTGTCGGTTTGGGATCCCATTGCCCATCCCCTAACTATCTTACTTCTACTACCTTTGACTTACGACTGGTGTAAACCAGATGGTTATACCGCCACCTATCAGAAACCAAAAGATTTTTCCATCGCGAAAATGCTAGTTTTTCAAATATGAAAGAAACAAAGGTATTATAAAAAGCTTATATACTGGTAGCCATACTAACTGATATGGTATTTTTAAAAATATTAAAAGAGAACGGTAATTAGAGATCAATCATTACGCCTCATTGTTTTGACTTTGGAGTCAAGCAAAGTTTTGTTATATTTTAAGTAGCGAAATGTAAATTTATTTATTTTTTCTTCATAGATAGAAATCATTTATTTTGTTTTGTTTTCTTAAAAAAAAAACGTTATCAACACACTAGGATTTTCTCCTGTATCGTGGAGGCTGTTTACAAACATAAATTGCACGAGGACAAATATCTAAATCCGGCATAATTATTTGTAGGTCATACAAATACTTGTTCCGTGCGGGATTCCAACCTGCGGCCCCCAGTGCAGCAACTCATAGCTAAGCCACTCTTGCCAAGTCTTCAAATTCATTCTAAAAATAAGGTATTTTAATGGCATTAAAATAAATATATAACCTATGATCAGATCTTTTCCAGCAAAAAGAAAAAGGCCTTTTTGTTTAATGTATATACTTTAATGTAATAAAAGCTTTTTAGATTTAATATGATAAAAAATTGTCTCGGTATTTCTCTATATAAATAATCGTCGGAGCGTCTATTAGTGATCGTGACACTTCTAAACAACTTGACTGATTGAGTTCAAATTCACATTAGATGTTGGTTTTGTGCCCAAAAACAAATATTGCCATATAGGTGGCACTATGGTAGAGGTATTATACATTTTACGTTTACAATGTAAAATGTTCCGAGTGAAACTCATTCCGCCACGTACCGGAAAGGGCAGTACAACAAATCTACAAGTCTGTCAAACCTGCTAGTCATTCATTAAATTTTTTAGTTTTCGGGTATTACTCATGTATTTTATGTAGGTAATTTGGTCAGACATTTAAAATGATAAGAGCAGAGTGTAGTTTCTACAATATTCACGTAGTATTCGCCTAGTTAAAATGTTTATCAATTAAGGTGTCATTACTTGTGCCGGGAATAACCAAATCCAATCATGCTAACACTTTGTCCAGTAGATTACACATGGTGTGCAACACCGGCTTCCGGAACCATTTACCTATTTCTATTTTTTTGAGGTCATGTGAAGCCAGGGCATGGTCAGTATTCTCCAATATTTTTAATGGAAACGGAAAACCGAACTAAGTACTTTTAATAGAATAGAATAATTTTTATTCAATATAAATTACAAGTAATTCTTATTGAAAGTAATTTCTTACTTTTACCACTGGTTCGGAAAAAATCTCTGTCCAGGGAAGAACTAGCAACTTTATATTAATCCATATGAAGCAGGTAGTAGTTAGTTTAAAAATAAAAACAAAATCAGCTAGGTAGTATTTCACTCAGTCGTTACTAAGTACATAAAGTATAAATAATTTAAAATTAAAAATTTTGTACAGCCGACTTCAATATAAGATTTCAATATATTAAGAAGACTTCAATATATTACGAATAACTCAAAAACTATTGGTCTGACGTTGATCAAATTCATATGGGACCACACGAGATGCACCAGCTTTTAAATAAAAAAAGAAACATCGATATTGGTTCTCCTAGTAAAAAGTTATGAGGTAACAAACATAAAAAAAAACATTCAGTCGCATTGAGTACCGTCTCCTTTTTGGAAGTCAGCAGAAAAATTTCTGCTTCTTTTTTTTTCACCGTATTTAGTTTATTAACTTTATTTTGGTATCAGTGTAATTTTAAGTGAAATAAGAAATCATTATATTAAAGAGGATAGAATGAGACGTTTATCTCTAATTCTCTATTTAAATAGTTAAATATGAAAGTACCCAACATACGTCATAAAATGTCTGTTTTAGTAGTGTAATTTTATGTTTCCAAATTAAGACTTTTATTACAGCAACTTTAGTGAAATGTATGAGGGAATAAGCAATTACTACAGAAGGAAATATTGATAAACGCCCCTCCATTTATCGTGTATATCGAAGAGCAATATCCGAGATGGAATAGTAACGCGAGCACTGCGCTATGAAATCATTTCATTTTCAGTTTAGAACTTTTATTTGCTATAAAACATTTTAAAGTACGTGTATTTTATTTAAAATATACTCGTATTTTTATTTACTTATTATAATATTATACAATATTTATTAGTTTTAATATAATTAAAAAAAAACTTCAACTAAAATTACAGTTCACTCCTACACCCCGCGATGAACGCTGGCTGGCTGATCAAAATAACATTTTACATCATCATCACCATCATCATCACCATCATCATTACAGTACTTCACAAGTCCACTGCTGAACATAGGCTTCTTCGAAGGGATGCCCCAAAACACGGTCCGGAACCACTTCCTTCCATTGACTTCCTGCATGGCTATATATATATATATATATATATATATATATATATATATATATATATATATATATATATATAATCTGAAATTTTACGTACTATATAAAATGTCAGATGTATTGCATCTTTGATGCTGCTAACCACCGCCCGTCTGGGTATTTCCCAAAGGCACGAATTTGGTACTGCGACTGCGATTTTTACCACTTATCCACTAAAACCGCCTCTCTCCCCATGTTCGCGTAAGACCCAGTCACGGACTAATCGAATAAGCCTATGACCCTACCGCCCAGTTTCCCCGGATTCCCAGCGCGCTTGCCAGAGCATAAAAGTCTCCTCGCGTTCTCAAGTCCTTAAGAGCATCAACGGTTCCTCGCCAGCCCACCGAGCATCCCAGATACGCCTCCTCTCGAATCCCAAAAGGCGATTGGGATTGTACCTGAGATGACCCTACGGCTGTCTCTAATACCATTCGGTAGGCACAGGCTATCCTCAGCGCACCCTTACGTTATACCGATGCTAGTCGCTTCCGATTTTTCACTATTTGGAGTGCTTCTCCCCAGACCTCTACGCATGAGAGCTCGTCTGCGGCTGCTCCTTGGTCTTCCACGTTTAAAGATGAGGAATTAGTTCCATCAGTTTCCACATACACATTAATTTGTTTAAACGTGAAATAAAATAAAATATTTTTTTTTATTACTTCCTGTTCTGACAACCCTAGCAATTTATTGTTTACTAGCTGTTCTCCGCGACTTCGACCGCGTGAAATTTAAGGTTTTAATTATATTGTGCGGAACCCTAATTCTTTTTCTAATAAATAAGTAGCCTAAGTTACTCCTTATAACATTAGCTATCTGCCAGTGAAAGTCCCGTCGAAATCGGTCCAGCCGTTTCGGAGATTAGCCGGAACAAATAGACAGACAGACAAAAATTTTAAAAATTGTGTTTTTGTTATAAGTACCGTGTATACTTTCATATGCATTTAGTAAAAAGCTGGTATTTTGACATTACAAACAGACACTTCAATTTAATTTATTTGTATAGATGTCGCCTTTTCCGACAACATCAAACGCGATGTCTGACTGTGTGCTCTCCTTAGGTTGTGGTTACATTTTGATTATGATAATGATAAATTTAAAATACCCAGACTGGCGACAGGAAGCAGTGTCAAAGATGCGGGACATCTGGATCTGCAATTGTCAATTCGCCTGTCAAGTGTGGCGATTAAGGCAAATCCTTCCTACAACTCGAGAGACCCATGTCCAGCCATGGTATATAAATATTCAGGCTCGTGAAGAAGGAGAAGAAGATTTAATTTCAATAAAATTATCAGTTTTTTTATAAGATAGGGTGACAAACGAGCACACAGTCCACCTGATGGTAAGTGGTTGCTGTGACCCATAGACATCCACATCTATCCTCAACAAAGAATCAAAATGCAGATGCGCTGTCACCCGTGAGGACTAAGATGGAATGCCTCTTTTCCAGTAAAAAGGGTCTCCGGTTCTCTACACTTACCATACGAAACACAGCAGTGTTGAGCTGCTATTTTTCGCTGGTATTCTGTGAGAGCGTGATCCTTCCCCGGTCGAGCCGACCCATTCATGCTACAACTATACTACTAATATACGAGTAGCTGCAGCATGGCTTTACCACGTTTAAGTTTCACGTTTTGTTTCATTTTCTTTGATCTTTCATAGATTTTAATGATGTATAACCTTGCGTCAAATATCCGTAGGTACCTTCCTTTCGATCTATTCGCACAAGTCTAGTATGTGCTTTGGCGGATAATTTTAATTATCCCGGCCTAGATGAGGCGTTGCAAAATTTACTATAATGATGGTAAAAAGGGTGTGTTGGTTTAAAGGACCAACTGCTGGTTCAGAGTTATTAAGAGGATCATTTTACGTAGATTATGGACTGTGTGAAAATATTCTATTTCAAGATACTGCAAATGTCCCCTAAATTCGGGCTACAGGACGGATGTGAAGGAATGCATGTGCACTCACCTGGACCTCTGCCAATCTACCACGTGTCTCCAGGGGCTGCGTTGCACGTTGGTTGGATGCCGGCTGTCTTCACTCATATAACGTCACAGATTATCGCAAAATATAGCATTATTGAAAAAGTCGTTACACTTTCCTATGTTCTTGTATAGTTCAATATTTAAACCACACAAAGGAGGAAGCGATCACGCGAGATAACGTAGGCGATGCGGTTGTTTGCGAGTCTTGCGAGCTTGTGTGAACCCCGCTTAACACAGGAGTGGCACATGCTAGGTGTAAAAGGCGGTAGATAGGAAACTCGGAAATGGGCTTTGCAGTACTCTTATTGGATAACAATTAACAGATCTCATACGCGTTGGGCTGTAGTTGCAAGGGGGCGCGGACATGCTTTTTGTATATTTAAACTCATAATATTCTTACTTCTTTCACCTTCCGTATCCAGATTCTTCATATTTATTCAGCATGTACATATATCATTCGCGGTAATATTTCTTAAGGAACTACGTGTACGACTGCTCGTCACCACAGGTGACAAGAGGGCAGCAGCAAGCCACCATATATAGCCATTCAAGCGAGGAAACGTAGCCAGTGCATGGCACTATACCGCGTGGATTAATTTTATTTTGTTATAGATATTGTAACAAGTAAATACTTCATTATATTAGTTACTAGCGACCTTCCCAAGCTTCGCCTGTGTAGGATCTATAAATGTGGCGTTATTTGTATTTAAAGATAATAAAAGACTATTTTATTTTCTCAATTTTTCTTTTTTTAAACAATCTACAAGTTTTTCGGGAGCAAATGGTAAAATTAAAAATTTTGTATAAACGACTTCAATATAAATAAAATGAGAACATCGTCAATGTAGTCGAAGTCAATTGCCAATTCCGTATATTATGCCAGACCATCAGTGGCTCCTGTACTCGTATATAGTGTAGAACTAAAAAATATTAAATCTAGACGTATCCTCTATTTGATTCCGCGATTCAATTGTAAATTTTGAAAGTACTTAACATTATATTTCTTATTTATCAGTCCGATTCACAGTCCATTGCTGGGCTCTCCTATAGGAAAAATCACTCTCAGCGGGCGGACTAGCGTTTGCATTACCATCTTGCACTTTGGACGCTACTTGTAATCGCCGACCTGCTTATTTGTTAATCTGGTATATTATCCGCGATATTATACTGATATCTATGAGAGGCTAGAGGGTCTTTCTTCTGACATTACCAATAGTTTACATCAGGCGAGCTTACTTACCATCAGATGAGCCGCATGCCCGTTTGCCCCATTTCCTATAAAGAAAAACATCAACCACGGGACGAAATAGAATCATAGCTTCCTTTACGCTGCCACCATATGGCTTAAACCATTTTCTACCGACTTCCAAAAAGGAGACGGTACTCAATTCGAGTGTATGTTTTTTTTTATGTGTGTTACCTCATAACTTTGTACTGGGCGAACCGATTTCGATGATTTTTTTTTATATGAAAGCTGATAGTTCTCGTGTGGTCCCATATGAATTTTATCAAGGTCAGACCAATGGTTATTGAGTTATTCTTAAATAACCTATATTGAAGTCGCTTATATTGGAGGCGGCTGTACAAAATTTTTAATTTTAAATTATAATAATATGCTATTTGTGATCAATAAGCTCACTAAATTTAAACTCATATAAAGTTATGAAGTGTTGTACTATATAGTGGCACCATGTAGACGACTGAGGGAAATAAAACAGTAGGTGCATCGGCACCTTCCTGACCACAATTTAAATAGAGTGACAACTGTAGTAAATATCCATCTAGGAGGCAATCTATGGGATATATACTTTAATTAATGAAAGAATGAATTATGAAACTATGGTCATCTATATGTCTTATCGATAAGAGACCTTATGTCATGTTAATTGCGCTACACCGCAGTGGAATCAAACACAATCGCATTACATCGCTTTGACTGACGCCGGTAATTGGCTGCACTGGGGAAACGTATCACCGCTAGATGAGCTAACTGCGGTCGCATGGGGAAATAAAGATCAATTATCAACTAGGAAACTATGTTTTTTAAATAGGCATAAACTGTTTAACAATACAGTTTATAACTTATCTACAGAATATGTTAAGCTGACATAAAAATATCTTTGCTACTGATTATATCACGAAGATTATTGTACGTGGTAGAACCATGCTACAGCTATATTATTAGTATAGTTGTAGCACGAATGGGTCAGCTCGACCGGGGAAGGACCACGCTCTCACAGAATACCAGCGTAAAATAGCAGCTTAACACTGCTGTGTTTTGTATGGTGAGTGTAGAGAACCGGAGACCCTATTTACTGGAAAAGAGGCATTCCATCTTAGTCCTCACGGGCGCAACGCAATCTGTATTTTGATTCGCAAACGAGGATAAATGTAGATGTCTATGGGCCGCAGCAACCACTTACCATCAGGTGGACTGTGTGCTCGTTTGTCACCCTTATCCTATAAAAAACCTCATGAATTGAGTGAATCGAATTTCCAAACACGCGTCGACTTCTGTGTTACTTTGCTCAACCGGCACAATAATGAAGGGATTTTAAATCGAATCATTACTTGTGATAAAAAGTGGATATTGTACGACAATCGGAAGCGCTCATCGCAATGGCTGAACCCTGGAGACCCAGCCAAATCCTGCCCTAAACGAAAATTGACTCAGAAAAAGTTACTTATGAGTGTTTGGTGGACTAGCGCCGGTGTCGTTCACTACAGCTTTCTAAAATCTGGCCAAACGATTACGGCAGATATCTATTGTCAGCAACTGCAAACCATGAAGGAAGAACTAGCCACTAAACAACCGAGATTGGTCAATCGCTCTAGGCCACTGCTGCTTCATGACAACGCAAGACCACACACTGCACAACAAACAACCACTAAGTTAGATGAGCTACGATTGGAATGTCTGCGACATTCACCGTACTCCCCGGACCATGCTCCAACAGATTACCTATTTTTCCGGAATTTGGACAACTTCTTACATGGAAAAAAAATCAACTCCGATGCGGCAGTCCAAACTGCCTTCAAAGAGTTTATTGATTCTCGCCCCCATGGTTTTTTTTAGTAAAGGGATCAATGAACTACCTATGAGATAGCAAAAGCGCATAGATAACAACGGTGCATACTTTGATTAATTAAATATATTTTACAAAAAAAATTGACTTTATATTCCTCCCGTACAAAACGCCAATTTCATATGTAAGGACCGAATATTTATAGTTGTTATTAGAAAGACGCTGGTGCCCATCTCCTGATTTGTTTCCCTCTGTCACCTCTTACGACACCCACGGTGTGATATGGGGTAGTTATTCTTACATTATATTATCATACTTACATTATCATTTTTGCTCATTAAAAGTAGTACACTTTTTTTTGAACATATCTTGACAACCATAGATTAACCTCACAGGTCAAAACAAGGTTGCGTTGTCATCACTGTGGAATAACATGATGAAGAAGCCTTATAGTCTGAAGTTGTACTGGCTCTTTTCTTCAAGCTAGAAGGTGTTTTACTGTATTACCATCCCGTACGCCAAGCCTGACAATTCTTGAAAATATACACCCTAAGAAGCAATCTATGGAGGCGTGTGTACAGCAGTAAGCTTTTAGTAGGCTGTAATGAAAAATGATTAAAAAAAATTTAAAACCAATTATAAAGTGAAACATCTCAAGCCTACTAAATAATATATAAAGTTATTTACTTTCCTTTTCAAACATTATCTATGTTTGAAAATGAAAATAAAGTAAATTTAAAGTAAATTGCTTTTTAATATTTTACGTCAGCGCTCTTCAAATGCAGGGGAAACCTAATCTCGTAATGCGACGCCGAGGCATCAAATCTTTAATACCTCTACGAAATATTTTACTGCTAAAAATAGGACTCAATATCTCAAGGAATTTTACGTATTTTCAACAAACGCCTTACTTGTGGTTATAGCGCTCGTGAAAGCTAATCGCACACTTATAATTTTTTCACAAGTGAATAGTGGTTTTGTTATTTCATTAATTTTTCAGAGGATTTTAATGGCCTTACTCATAAAATTGACGTCGATTTAAGAAATGCATAAATTTGATCTCTCTTTTTTCACTAAATGGCAATATAAAGAGATAAACATAGAGGTAAATAATATTTAACTGAAGAAAGCAGTTAACGATTAAAAGTGAGGCCGTGAATGCTAACGTTTTAATCAACTAACAGAAAATCTACATAAAGAATCCAATCACGTCCTTTTGAACAGGCCATAAATTCTGATAAGGCATATTATATAGTTTAGTGATATAGAATATGTTTAAACTATAAGGAAAAAACAAAGCACATACGATCTATTCGCCAAATGTTAGAGTTGTTAATGCGCAACATGTCTATCACTTACTACCAGGTGAGCCAAATATTTATCTCACCCTCCCTATATATCCCTCTTCCATAAAAAAATATAAATGATTTTAAAAGAGAAAAGTCCTCCTAAACGTATTCCGTATACATCGATAACTGTGATCTGCTCTAATAAAGATGCACGTCACTTGATTACTAAACATTTCAATTCAATTTGTATATTTTTAAAGTTTGTTTTAAAAATACACCCCATTCCTTCACTTCATAAGGGTAAACTAACCCTATGTACGGTACAGTGCTTCGTTCAGCCTACTCAAAGCCCCTTTAAATGTTTTGTCTCATGCTAGGTACAACATTCTTATAAATAAACTGTACTATGGAGGAAAATTAATTTAAGCATTCTTAATAAACTATTCCGCTAATTATGCTAATAACTATCCTGATCGATTACCGTAAAAAGTAGTGATAAGATTTAGGAATAAGATTCGTCGACAATAACAATATGTTCAGAATCGAAAACATTTGAGTTTTGGCACAAATATTGGCCCCAGTTGGGATTTGGAACGGCGTAGCGAGTCAATCTTAATCAATCAACTCACATTGAGCAGGAAGATTTATTTAGCAATCCTATCAAGTTTATAAAACATTTAATATAAGAGCTTTTTAATGGTGTGTGGGGCAGTTTTAAATCATTCATTACCCGATGTCGTCCCGTTGGTGTTATTAGACACTATGCAAGAAAGATTTGATGGCTTTAGCGAGATGGCGATATAAGCCTTCTCTTTTACGCCAGACGTAATATACCGTGACAAGCTATGAGGAACAGCGTCAATAGTGCGAAACGTTTGGTATTGGTTTCGTCACGAAATAGTTCCTTCTCCAGCAGTGTTATGTGGGCTGGTCAAGAAGAATACGAAGAAGGGAATTCCTAATAGCCAACACAACAAGCATTAAGCAATAATTTAAAAGTTAATATCATGACACCTAATGTCAGCTCCGCGATCTTAGCACCTCATGTGCGGAATTTCGATTTACCACTTATACCATCGGAAAGTCAGAAATTGGTCATAAAAGGTCAGTTGATCTTATTAATTGGTCAGCGTTAGAAACATTTTTATTAAGGGTTAAATTTTTTCAAGGTCATCCGACTCGCACTTGGCCGGTTTCTTTTAAATTAAAAATATTTTAATGACATAAAAAAATACTATGAAAATTAATTTCTAAAATACATTTATTATAATTTAAGTTTTTCAACCGTAACTTTATATTAATACTCTAAAATATATTAGTACAAGGCTGCTTAAAACATAGAAAATTTCTCCATTTCTTAGCCGAAAAAAATTAATTATAACTAAACCAAACAAAATTTAACTGCCATTTATATTCCATGATTCCCACATGATAGATGAAGAGTTTTAAAAATATATTGAGTTGAACGATTGCTATTTTCAAAAGTTATCGTGTTTACGACACCATGTGGATATTATTCTTGATAAACTCACACCACCAAAGAGCTGTGCGTAAGTGCTCCACTGCCCTGATACAATTAACCGTCCCAAAGCATGCGCGTTATGACAATGCCAACTTATTTAATTCTTTGAAATATTAAATTAAACTGACCAAATATTTATATAAGCTGACCAATTATCAGCGAATGCTTCTCGATCGCGCAAAGGTAGATTTTATTGATTTTTTTCGCGAATGAGGTGTTAAAATTTCTCAATGACCTTAATAAAACCCTTAATTAAAATGTTTCTAAAACTGACCAATTAATAAGATCAACTGACCTTTTATGACCAATTTCTGACCTTTCAGAAGGTATAAATGGTAAATCGAAATTCCGCACATGAGGTGCTAAGATCGCGGAGCTCCTAATGTCTGCCTCCCTTGAACGTTGCCACGCCTGGCATTACTATATAACACAGCATTATTTGTAGAGCTATTAGAAATGTTTTTTTCTTGTATACTTTTGCTACTAATCACGTAAAACATTCATCATCATTTTTATTGCAGCCTATCAAAGTCAACTGCTGAACATTGGCCTCCACCACAGATTACATATTTGCCATAGTTGCCACTCTTAGATGGAGGGTTGGCAACCGCAGTTTTTTATTATTTTGAACTGTTATCAGGAGGATGCTGCTCATCTCTTGTTGCAGTTGTCCTCTGTTGTCTCCCACGGTATGATATGGGTAGTAGATTCTTTTACGCTGCCGCTTCACGGCAATGTAAGGCAATGGAATTAAATAAACATTAAAAAAAGTTTAATTTAAATCCAAGATTTCTGATGATGATTTTCTTAGTCTTTTACAAGGAAGATTATACACACCCTCAACTGCAAGCACTTGTGTTGTCAAACGACACACAAACGGTCAAATAATGATGGTATACTTATTTTAAATTGCAAAGTGAAATCCTTTAAACTGGTTATGGCAGCATGCTAATTTTCCTGTACTGGTATTGGTTATACTTACTAGCGTAAGTGGTTTCGATTTAGCACTCACCCATGCAAGCAACCGCATTCATGGGAGACCTTTTGCAGCAGCATCATCATAATTTTTTATCGAAACCGCCTTTTAAATATTATCGAGTGAAATATGACATTTATTGATACACAAAAACTGAAATAAATTGATTGATTTGACGAATTCACAACAAAATATTACAAATGTATAAATATATTGCGAACAAAGGTCTCTTTAATACATAAAAATATTGGAATTCGGAATAAAAATATTTCAAAATATTATGAGATATAATAAAGATACCTCATTTTATTTTATTTTTTAGCGTAATCCAGTTTTCAATTTTAGGTAGGCATTGGACTGAAATTTTAATTTCAAATATTTTTTAATATTAATGCGTTATGGTGCCTCACACCGTAATACCTACCATAATTAGTGATGGCGCTTGATACAATATATATACATATACAATCTCCTATCTCTTGTAGTCCTAGCCGTGTAGTGGCGGTCAAGAATATCCACTACCCCATATCCTCCCGTGGGTGTCGTAAAAGGCGACAATGGGAAACAGGCGGGAGATGGGCAGCAGCATCTCCCTGATAATAGCCAAAGATACAATAAAAAAAAAAACTGCGGTTGCCAACCCGCTCGCCAAGCGTGGCAACTATGGCAAATACCCCTCTATGAATGTAACAAAGAGACGGCCCCCAGTCCCCGGCGGCCCCGCTATTCCTGGCTACGGTGGCGACCATGGTAACGGCGGGGCAGGGGGTGCTAAGAATCTCCGGTGGAGGTTCGGTGGCCACCTTAGACGACTCGACCTGGCAACGTACAACGCACGCACCCTGAGGACTGACGAGAAGATCGTGGAGCTGGAAGAAGAGATAGACAAGTTGCGCTGGCATATTATAGGATTATCCGAAGTCCGAAGAGAGGGGGAGGACACGGTAATCCTCGAATCCGGCAACTTGCTCTATCACCGGGAGGGCGACCATCTGTCCCAAGGAGGTGTCGGATTTATCGTCCACAAGTCTCTCGTTAACAACGTTGTAAAGATCGGGAGTGTGTCGACGAGGGTTGCGTACCTTATACTCAGAATCACCAAACGGTATTCGCTGAAGGTCATACAGGTTTACGCACCAACCTCGGCACACCCCGATGAGGAGGTGGAGGAAATGTATGAGGATATCTCTAGAGCCATGCATTCCTCCAAAACAGTGTTAATGGGAGACTTCAATGCAAAACTAGGCACAAAAGAGAACGGTGAGCTGAAAGTAGGGAAATTTGGAATAGGGCAACGGAACCCAAGGGGCCAGCAGCTGGCCGACTTCATGGAGAAAGAGGGATTCTTTATGATGAACTCTTTCTTCCAGAAGCGGCCCCACAGGAAGTGGACCTGGTCGAGCCCCGACGGTTCGACAAAAAATGAGATTGACTTCATTATGACGACCAGACGACAACTGTTCAGTGATGTCTCAGTGATCGCGAGGGTGAAAACCGGCAGCGATCACCGAATAGTTAGAGGCACACTGAACCTAAATGTTAAGTTGGAGAGGTCTCGTCTGATGAAGTCAACGCTCCGTCCCCCTCGTGCTCTAATCCAAAGTCCCGAAACCTTTCAGCTCGAGTTACAAAATCGTTTTCAGTGCCTAGAAGACTGCAATGAAGTGGACGATATGAATGACAAGCTCGTGGAAACTGTCCATGCGGTCGGAGCTAAGTTCTGCAAGACCCGCCGCAGAAGAACACAAAAACTCTCCGATCACACTCTTAATCTCATGGCTGTTAGACGGGAGATGAGGCTACATTCTTCAACAGATTTGACAGCATACAGGCAACTGAACAGACAGATCTCCAAATGCATGCGGCGGGACTTGCGCAACTTCAATACAGCTCGTATTGAAGAAGCGATCGAGCGGAACCAAGGCTCCAAAGTCTTTGCCAGAGATCTGTCTGCCAGAAAGAGCCAACTGTCAAAGCTGAAGACCGAATGTGGCAGCATCGTTTCCGGGGCACCTGAGATTTTGAGTGAGATTGAGAGGTTCTATGGGCAGCTGTACACGTCATCGTTGGAGCCACACGCAAGTGTGAGTAACGATCCAAGAGCGAGTCTTATTCGACACTATTCCGAAGATATCCCGGACGTCAGTCTGAGCGAGATTAGAATGGCTCTCCAACACCTTAAAAACGGCAAGGCCCCAGGTGAGGATGGAATTACAGCGGAGCTTCTGAAAGCGGGTGGAAGACCGGTACTTGAAGTCCTTCAGAAGCTCTTTAATTCCGTCCTCCATGGTGGCATTACACCGGAGGCGTGGAGCAGAAGTGCGGTGGTCTTGTTCTTCAAGAAAGGCGACAACGCTCTCTTGAAGAACTACAGACCGATTTCCCTTCTGAGCCGCGTCTACGTGCTGTTTTCGAGAGTCATTACGAATCGTCTCACGCGCAGACTTGACGACTTCCAGCCTCCCGAACAAGCCGGTTTCCGAAAGGGCTTTAGCACCATAGACCACATACATACCCTTCGGCAAATTGTACAGAAGTCCGAAGAGTACAATTTACCACTGTGTCTGGCGTATGTGGACTATGAGAAAGCCTTTGATTCCGTCGAAATTTGGGCGGTGCTGCAGTCCCTTCAGCGATGCCAAGTTGACTGTCGGTATATCGAAGTGCTGAAGTGTTTGTACAGCAGAGCTACGATGGCTATCCGAGTACAGAACCAGAGTACGAAACCTATCCAATTGCAGAGAGGTGTAAGACAGGGTGATGTTATATCCCCGAAACTCTTCACCGCTGCATTGGAAGACGTTTTCAAGCTTCTGGACTGGAAAGGATACGGAATTAACATCAATGGCGAATACATCACTCACCTTCGATTTGCCGACGATATAGTCCTTATGGCAGAATCGCTGGAGGACCTAAGCACTATGCTCAATGACCTCAATAGTGTCTCCCAACGGATAGGTCTTAAGATGAACATGGACAAAACAAAGATTATGTTTAATGTCCATGTCACACCTATGCCGGTAGTTGTTGGGAGCACTAAGCTCGAAGTTGTTGACGAGTATGTTTACCTGGGACAAATAGTCCGACTAGGTAAGTCCAACTTCGACCGAGAGGTCAATCGACGGATTCAACTCGGCTGGGCAGCGTTCGGGAAGCTACGACACATCTTCTCGTCAGACATACCTCAAAACCTTAAAACGAAATTGTACAACCAGTGCGTGTTGCCAGTGATGACTTACGGATCTGAGACTTGGTCCTTCACTGCTGGCCGTATGAGGAAGCTCAAGGTCGCTCAGCGAGCTATGGAGAGGGCTATGCTCGGAGTTTCTCTGCGTGATAAACTTAGGAATGAGGTTATCCGCAGTAGAACCAGAGTAACCGACATAGCCCAACGGATTAGTAAGCTGAAGTGGCAGTGGGCCGGCCATATAGCTCGAAGAACCGACAACCGATGGGGAAGAAAGGTTCTCGAGTGGCAGCCTCGTACCGGTAGGCGAAGTGTAGGGCGTCCCCCCACGAGATGGAGTGACGACCTGGTAAGACATGCAGGAAGTCGATGGATGCAGGTGGCTCAGGACCGTGCTTTGTGGCATTCTTTGGGGGAGGCCTATGTTCAGCAGTGGACTTGTGAAGGGCTGTAATGATGATCTCTTGTATGGGAACAAATTGTTGGCTAAATAAATTCAGCAGCAAGTTGTGGATCACGATATCGCGGTCATTCTATTGTTTGTTTACAATATGAAACACAAGCGTATATGTAGTTTGCCCAATTCGTTTCTTGGTTCGTTTGTAGAGTCCATCCGTCGGTTCTTTTGTGCGCCCGTCTATTTCTTCGTCCGTTAGTTTGTCTGATTGACTGACTAACTGAATGTTTTTATCCAGATTAGTGTATTTAAGGTCTGCGTGACATTTAAAAGAACACATAACTCATTTTCACTTATCATAACATAATTTAAAATTAAAGAATTTGTACAGCCAACTTCAGTTTAAACTATTAAGAATAACTCAAAAAATATTAATTTGACCTTGATCAAATTCACATGGGACTACATTTATAGTACCAGCTTTCAAATATAAAAGAATCATCGAAATCGGTTCACCCAGTAAAAAGTTATGAGTTAACACACATAAAAAACATACAGTTGAATTAAGTACCTTCTCCTTTTTAAAGTCGGCAGAAAAGTACTAAGTCCACGCGAATGAAAGTGAAATAAATTCTCTACATTACACTTACATAATATTCTACACTTATATAATATTCACTAGGTCTTGAGATCACTACATAAAATGTTTATAAACAACTTGTACCCGCTATCTTCACTAATATTTGCGCGAGGAGTTGATTTACAGACGCTCTGGCAGCCTTTGAAATTGTGTGCTGTATACTTAATTAATATTTATTCTATATTACATACATCATATATAACAACTTTCTTTGTGACTGATTCAATAATTATTTCAATACTGCTATCGTATAGTTACTGTGTATATCGTAAATGTAAAAATTATTTTTAACTTTTTATTATTTTTAAAACAATTAATAAATCGAAACATCTTATAGAATATATAAAATATATTTTATTTTCGCTTTTAAACACAGTCTTGAAATAAACTGCTTTTCTATCGACTTCAAAAAGGAGCCGGTACTCAATTCGACTGTAGGCTTTTTTTACCTCATAACTTTTTACTGAGTGAACCGATTTCGAGCATTCTTTTTATTTGAAAGCTGGTGCTTTACATGTGGCCCCATTTACATTTTACCTAGGTGGATTGAAAAGTACTCGGCCTAACACAGATCCATTCAATTCTAAAAATCAAATCTACCCACATTATTTAGTTCAGTTCAGACTAGTTCATTGTGTGAAGTTCGAAACGTGTGCGATAATTAGTTGTGATTTTATAAATTTATTAACAAAGTAATCGGACATAATTTCCGCGAATGGAGCAAATCGAGCAGCGTGCCGTCATTAAGTACCTCTATAAGAAGGGGCTATCATCAAAAGCCATCCATGATGACATGGTCAGTACATTAGGCGATTGTGCTCTGTCATATTCATCCGTCAAAAAATGGATAGCAGAATTTAAGCGTGGTAGAGAGAGTGTGAAAGATGAACCCCGCTCTGGAAGGCCTTCGACGTCAACTACTGACGAAAATATTAAAAAAGTACTTGATTTAATAATGGGAGACCGCAGATTAAAAATTAGAGAGATAGCCGAGATTATAGGCATCTCTTATGAACGAACTCAAAACATCATTGTCAACGAGTTGGGTTTCCACAAGGTGTCTGCGAGGTGGGTTCCGCGACTGCTTTCAGTTGAACAAAAAAGGACGTGATTGACTATTTCACGCGACTGTTTGGAGTTATTTGAAGCCGATGCAGATGATTTTTTGAATCGTTTTGTTACTATAGACGAAACATGGGTTCATTACTGTACACCGGAAACAAAACAACAATCAAAACAGTGGAGAAGATCTGGTTCACCACCCCCTAAAAAGGCTAAGTCGATTTTGTCGGCAAATAAGGTGATGGCTTCAGTATTCTGGTGGATTATGATTGATTATCTTGAAAGGGGTCAGACTATAAACTCTGATTACTACTGCACCTTACTACGTCGTTTACGAGAGGAAATAAAAGAAAAACGTCGAGGAATGCTCAGAAGAAAAGTCCTGTTTCATCAAGATAACGCCCGTGTTCACACGTCAGTACAGTCAATGGCTAAAATTCACAACTGTGGCTTTGAACTGTTACCGCATCCGCCGTATTCACCTGATCTGGCACCATCAGACTTCTTTCTGTTCCCTAACCTAAAAAAGCACTTGGGAGGTCAAAGCAGCTGTAGACGCATATTTTGACTCTAAGGAAGAATCATTTTTTTTCAACGGTCTAAATTCTTGGAAGGGGAGGTGGCAAAAGTGTATTGAACTTGATGGTGATTATGTAGAAAAATAAAAATATAACTGATTTAGTATGTGTTTATTTTCTTGGTTAGGCCGAGTACTTTTCAATCCACCCTCGTATTAAGGTCTGACTAATAGTTTTTAAGTTATTCTTAATAATTTATATTGAAGTCGGTTGTACGGTTCGGATTGCTTATGAAAAAGTTATGTAAAAGAGAAAGGAGGTTCTTGTCCAAATACTAACCTCATCTGCACACTCTTGATATAGCAACGGATGATGGGTGGTACATATACTTGTTTGAAAATACTCAATCCATATCACTCTTACCAGTAATGAGGATAATTAGCGTTAGAGTATATCGGCTCTGCACTCAAAATAATTACATTGGAGTCGACGGAGTTTGCCGTATAGGGGTGGTGTAAGAGAATCATTCCAATACCTCATAACTTCCCATGAGTGTCGTAAGATGCGACAAATGAAAAAAACTGCTGTCGCCAATCCGTCTATACAACTCAAATACCGTGGTGACTATGGCAAATATCCTTCTTATGAGACAATCTATAGAAGAAGCCTACGTCCAGGAGTGGACTTTTAAGACTAACGAAGAATGAATGATGGTGATATCGGAATGTGAATAAGAAAACGTTCTTTGAAGAAGAAGTTTTGAGATGTTTAAAAAGTTATATGAAAAAATTACTGATATAAGCCTGCTTGATTACTATCCCCACCTAATGGTGAACATGGAAAAGCGGCGCTGACTTAGCATAACAAAGGCCTATTCAGCCTTGCCTTGAAGACACCAACTTGATGTATGTTTCGTCAGGTCCTCACTTCATCTACTACATCTGTTATAGTAAAACTAAATACATATTCATGGAATATACGAGTATAATTTTTCTACCGACTAAAATATATTCTTTAACATTGTCAAAATATATTTTCTTTTTCTTTTATAGGAGAGGGGGCAAACGAGCATGCGGCTCACCTGATGGTAAGTGACTCCCGACGCCCATGAACAACCGCAACACCAGGGAGGGAATTGCAGATGCGTTGCCGGCCTTTCAAAAAGGAGTAGGCTCTTTTCTTGAAGGTCCCTAAGTCGTATCGGTCCGGAAAAATCGCTGATGGTAATCGATTCCACAAGTAAGTCGTGCTAGGAAGAAAACATCTTCTAAATCGCACAGTGGTGGACCGCAAATCATCCAGATGGTGTGGATGGTATCGTGAGTTCTGCCGCGATGTGCGTTCGTGAAATTTGGCGGCTGGGATTAAACTGAACAATTCCTCAGAGCACTCTCCGTGGTAGATGTGAAAGAAAATGCAAAGGGATGCAACATCTCTTCGCAGTGCCAATGAATGGAGCCGATCGGAAAGGACTCGGTCGTCGACGATTCGAGCCGCTCTGCGCTAGGTTAGGTTCCATATGATAAGATAAAAATATAACTAGCGATTTGGAGAACAATTTTGTTCATAATTCTTGTAACTTGAATAATTCAGTTATTTATTAAGCAAATATCATTTCTTTTTCGTTTTAACCGAATTCAAAAAGGAGGAGGTACTCAATTCGAATATATATTTTTGTGTGTTACCTCATAACTTTTTCTAGGTGATCCTATTTCGATTATTATTTTTTACACTTGTCTTATATTATTTTCAAAAAGACTTCTGTTTTACAACAAATTGCTTAATGTTGTATTCTAAAATGGTTGTTAGTCTAGTATTTAGCAGTGGGCTTTAATAGGCTATAAATGTAACGGTTTGTTTAGTATATGTATACATCAGTTAGCTACTAATATAATGAATTACATAACGGTAAATTTAATTCTTACGAATTTCCTTGCGTTTCATCAGGGTCCTGTGAACTTAGTCCTTAGTTAGATTAAGATCATTTTGTCTTATAACATAAATTCTAAACTTTGTCAAGTTTTTAGTTGTCTTGTTTGTAAACTTTAGTGATTATTACAGGCGTGATTTAAAGTGTCACTTTCGTATATTCTTCTCATAGTTACACTAAATAAATAGATAATAGACTGTTGCTAAACAATTGGTATTATTTAAATTACTGCTCCCAACTAGTTGCAAAATTTTACATCTTTGATTCGTATTTCTACCGCAAGTTAGCATACTTTACTGGTTAACAGTAATACATACTACTTTTGTAAAAAATAACAAGGTAATCTTTAAAAAGCTTTGTTTTGTATATAACTAATTCATTATATAGTTTGGCTAAAGCTGTAATCGGTAGTTTAAAATTCCAACCGAAATATTTTCGTTGAAAGGTTAAATGATAAGGACGTCATTGATAAAATAATATTCTAGTTTTCACTATTTCTCTCATCTAGTTCTCACAATCTATAGAATTTAATTTTGGAAGGACTATCACGCTTCAACTGTCACTAACATTCAATTCAATTATCAATTTCAAGTTCCACTGTATAAATACTCCGATTTCCAAGTAACTACAAAGGCTTTATTGGTGACATTTTCATGGAAAATAGGTATTTATTTATTCGACTGCTTAGGGAAATCTGAGATGAAATTCTCATGCCCTTTGGCATTTTGTTTATTAAATTTTCGTTTGAAGTAATGAACAAAGTTTTTTTCTGCAGAAATATGAGAAAAGGAATGGAAAATTTTGTTGTTAATAGTTAAGCAAATACAGTACCTAAAGGTAGACGTATAACTTCCTTGCGGCTGCTTGGCCTTAAATGCTTGGCATATCAACTGCTCAATGTTGAGGTTCAAGGAAAACCTCTTAGCCCCTAACAAGTACTGACAGTTAGCGTATTACAAAGATACATTCTGACACCAACGTAAGCGATTTTTTCCGGTGAATGGAAAACTTACCTTTTTTTGTGACATTGGTTTTATTTAGACCAGCATGGTCCCATTCGGAAACTGCCAGCTATACTACTACTTCTCTACTTACTCTCCACAACTGTGAGTTAAGTTAACGCACTTTCTGCGTCAGTCTTCATAGGCTCAGTCGAGCACGCCGCAACAACGACTAGATCTATTGATTCTTTTATCGAAGATTATTTTTACTGAAAACGTGGCATCCCATCTTAATCCTCGGGGTGACAATGCAGACGATGGATAACGCCCGTATTTATTAATCAGCTACCTCATGATTTAATAAAGAATATAGAAAGTAAAAATAACTTAAAAAATACTCTGAGAAAGCAATACTTGTCTCTATGTCCATAGTCGTATACTGGTTAAGAACTTCAATATGCTTTGTTTAATTTCTTGTAACATTTTTTTTTTTACTTTTTAGGTAGTTAATAAGTGTTCTTTATTGTATTTTATTCTTCCTTATTTTGTGCTCCTTATAAAAGTAGTACATAAATATGTGTATCCATGAGAACTACTGCCGACAAACTGTGTTCACAGTTAGGCAGATTGTATGTATGTATTGTGTACTTAGAATTGGAAGCAAATAAATTTAAAAAAAAATCTTCATTTTGAAACTTTATCGAGGATAGATGTGAACTGGGTGGACTGCGTTCTCGTTTATTTCACTCATTCTATCTAAAAAAAAATATTCGTTGTTATATCGGACGCTAGGAAGTCGTAGTAGTAGATAACACAATATTATATTTCATATAACAATCGTTTGTATTTAACGTTGATATCGTATATAACCCCAAATGACAAAGAAGCGAAGCGGCTGGCGAACGGATGAATATTTTCAGCAAAAATTAATTATTTTGTTTAACAACAACAGCAAACAAATTGTTTTGTTTCATAATTTTTTTAAGAACCTTCACTAAAACATTGGTTATCAAAGCGTTTGTAGTCCCATTTAAAACGCAATTCTCTTTGATCATAAAACAGAAATCTGAGCAGCTTGCTTGTTACTGAACAAGACATTTAAATTTTTAACAAATAAAATGCCAGAATGGTTTTGTATTTTTAATATTAAATGGAGCTGTAACTCTATTACTTTTATCTTCACATAATTAAATTTTGTTTCAGTAAACAATTAAATAAGTTACCAGATGTCAAACATAAAATTCAATGAATTATCAAATAGTACACAATAATAAAACGATGAAGTAGATAAAATATTAGCTATGTAGCTGATTCTCCTGTACGTTAGTTTGTCACTGAACTGACTTTAAACGGCTGCACTCATTTTGATGAAATTTG
Organism: Parnassius glacialis; assembly: GCA_033319125.1. Lineage (NCBI taxonomy): Eukaryota > Metazoa > Arthropoda > Insecta > Lepidoptera > Papilionidae > Parnassius > Parnassius glacialis. The sequence goes on from JAVANC010000018.1 coordinate 34,497,843, forward strand.
GATAGTTAAGATTCACATTTGGACCATGTAGGTGACGCTGTTGTCGATATCCAGAAACCATGCATGCGAATCCGGGGCGGATCGCTAGTCTTAATATAAAGTATTGATCGATATAAAAATTCATCTACTTTATGCCTTCAAAGCAACCGAAGACCTAAATTTCTAATTTCTATTCACATACATACATATACTGCCTCATATTTGCATAGTTCCTACGCTTTGCAGGCGGGTTCAACATGGCATTTTTTTATGTTTTAGTTTTATTAGGAAGACGCTGCTGCACGGCTAGCATGGCCTGGGGACAAAACTTTTATCCCTCGATTATATCCACTGACTGGAGATAACATTATCTGGTCCCTATGCCAAAGCACGGCAACGGGGAGAAGTATGTCCACGTTTGACATAACGAGTAGACATATATCCCCCGTCCGTAGCATGGAGCCAAATAAAATATAAAAAATTATGCTTTTTTGACATTTGAAAGGGACAATTCTATCATAGTTCATTTTCATGAGACGTGGATTTAAGTTTTATATTCATACAAAAAAATCTATCTAAGTAATCTATCTGGTTTGTTTCCCTCTATCACCTGTTATTTCTGTCACCCACGGGACGATATGGGGTAGTGTATATTGTTACACCGCTGATTCACGCTGATGTTTTTGTGTACCACATATATATTCGTAATTTTATTGGATGAAACTAGTTTTATGGGTTTTGTCTCGTTTAATTTTACTTATTTTAATCCCTTACATTTTATTTTTAATACCCACAATCACGGGGACACTGAGGTGGTTTACGTCAATGTGTCAAAATTAACCTAGAGTACCTGAATTTTGAATGAGCTAACTGTATCTTCAAGCCTTGCAGTGGTATGTTTGGATTTAGTTCTTGAAGTGAAAACTTCTTTTTCATAGTTTTGAATTGAAACTGGATGAAACGAAAAAGCGACTCTAAAGAGAGACAAATGTATACTCGTACATCTATAGGATTTAGCCTGCGTGAGAACGATATAGAAAACAATGTAGTAAGGCCGGCCACATACATACGGAATTCCGTGAGTACATGACACACCTACCGTTATTTCCGTTCGGAATAACAAGGGTCAGCTGAGAGACGTAAGCTAATGAGTCTAGACATTCTGCCAGCGATTAATGACGACGATTTTCTGATTATGATTCCATTGCTGCTGTATCATTGTTACTAGGTGCATCCCCTTATCATCCTAATCTTTCAATAAAGTCAATGTTATGTAAAAAGATCTATCTATCCAGAAATATATTTTTAAATATGGATGTCTGTAAACTCTTTAGACGAATTATTTCATGTAAAGTTTACAGACATTATTTTCGAAACAAAAGCTATACACATATAAGATAAATGTAAAACATACATAAACACACTACTCGCTTCAGTCGTGCGACGAACACTGAGCGCGTTCCGTACGGAATTTACGAACCTGTGTTGCTACTCATACAAAATCTGTGGAAGACTTGCGCACAGGCGGTCATACGGAATCTCGAATGGGAGAAAATTTCGTACGGAAAGTTACCGTACGTGTGTGGTGGGTCCTTGATTTTATATGGAATTACGTTTGGCATCCCGAATTGAAATTCCGAAATGGTATCCGGCATCGGAATCCCGAAGATACATATTTGACCGCCCTATGCAACAGGAGCCTGATGGCAGGGTGCGGACTGCGAACCCAAAAGGTTGTGGGTTCGAATCCACCATTCGATTATTTCTTTTAAGTTTATAGCGAATTTTAATAATGTTATTAGCATTGCTAGTATATTTGAAAAAAAAAATGTTTTCTATTATTTCGGTCCCCTCCTTGTGCGATAATTTAAAGATAGAATTAATAAAATAAGCATTGAAAAAATTGGAAATTTATTGAATTAATAAAATTATAATAATTCCAATTTATTCATAACAATCCACGATTTCGTGGCTTACCGATTTATATGAAGTTATTCATGTTTATGCTATCTAGCGCATATCTTGTGTACCACTTTGAAGAGTCAATCATATTTTGTTCAATAAAATGACTTTAATAATAATAATAACGCTTCGTTGCGTAGCGTGCGTAGATGTCTCGTAGCTGATATATGATAACAATATAATTTTAGTCATTTACATTTTATCAGTTATAAAGTTTTATAAAGCGACATTTTTTTCGCTGACCAAGCACCTTGTTTTTTCTTTCATTTATTCATTCTAGTTAAGGTTCACTTCTATCGAGAACATGGGTTGAAAATGTATTTCTTTACACTAAGTCCCATCGATCATAATAACTTTAAGAATGTAAATTTACATGTTTTTTCTTCTTTATCATCCCGTAAAAGTCCACTGCTGGGCAAAGGTCTCTCCTAAGGTAGGAAGAATTTACCATAATGAGATTGGCACTACAGTACGATATCTTGCACCTCGGCTGCTGCTTCAGTAATTTACGTCTGTCATGTGCGAGATAGGTGTGAGTTTATCTTAATGCAGTGCAGGGATTTTCGGAATACACTTACTGTTAGAATTTTATTTAATGCTCTCGTAAGAAGTCAACTTGAAATGAACGCCATTAGGACATTCATAATTGCAGCATACAAGTGCGTTTAAAATTGTAATTTCTTTAATTAGTATTTTATCTAATATTCATGTTAGTAATATAAAGTAAGTAATATAAATAATAAGATATTATTATTTATTAGTTAGTAGCTTTCTTAAATATTGGTTAGTTACGAGGCGGCACTGAAAATTTCGGGAATCAAGGAAGTGACACAACATTACTATTTAAAAATGTATTTATTGCTTTTCGAAGTATTTTCCTCGAAATTTGACACATTTTTCCATACGATGGAACCAATCATTGAAGCAACCATTTCATTCGGAAGTTGGGGTCTCCAAAATGGCCGTTTTGTAGGCGTCCACAGCTTCTTCAGGCGATGAAAATCTCTGTCCACGCAATTTATTCTTTATTTTAGGGAAAGTATAGAAATCATTAGGGCTTAGGTCAGGGCTGTACGGCGGATGGTCTAATAATTCTATGTTTTCTTGCTCTTAAAACTCTTTTGTTCTGTGTGCGGTGTGAGAACTCGCATTGTCGTGATGGAGGATGATGCGGCGGTTGCAGTTCTCTTTACGGAGTTCAGAAACGACCTGTGGCAAACAAATGCTAGCATAGCATTCTGCATTAACCGTTCTTTGTCCCTCAAGAGGAATAGTCGTAACATGGCCGGTTTTGGAGACAAACGTGGCCACCATTTTTTTTTACAACACTCCGTGAACGAACAATTTTTGTTGGCATTAACTCATTTTCGAACACCCAAACTCGTGACTGGTTTTTTGTTTTGGGTTTGTACGCATATATCCAGGATTTGTCACCTAATGTGATGTTGTATACAGCATTTGAGGATCCTGCGTGGAATCTTTCGAGAGTTCTGACGCACCAAGTAACGCGAGCCGTTTTTTTGCTCTTCACGGAGCGAATGCGGTATCCATCGGGAAAACAACTATTTACACCTAATTGTTCATGCAAGGTTATTTGTATTTGACTCATGCCAATGTCTAAAGTTGCCTGAATTTCGCGGTATGTCACATGTCGATCTACCTCAATCAGCTTACGTACAGCATCAACGTTTTCTTGGGTGACTGCAGTTTTTGGACGACCTTGACGGGGATCATCACCGAGCTTGACACGTCCACGTTGAAATTCAGTAAACCAGCGATAAATTGTGGTTTTGGATGGGGCTTCATCACCAAATGCAGAAATTATCCGGTCAACACACTGTTTTTGTGTTAAACCACTTCGAAAGTCATAATAAATCATTGCTCTTGAATTTTCTCGAGTCAATTCCATTTTCTCAAGGACTAAACAAGTTTGACAAAACCTTGTGACAAGACCGAGAATCTTTTTTTAAATAAATAAATGGTATTCGATTCTTAAAACCAAGGAGTTTTCAATTAAAAAGATTTTTATATGACAGGAACAGTGGAAATATTCCATTCCCGATACTTTTAGTGCAGCTTATGTATAGCACATGAGTATAAAAACCGTACCGTATAGAGGCAAAGCTTCATACAACTACACTATGATAGTTAGACTACTACAAACTAGACGCGCGTGTGTGCGTGAGCACTGGCGGCTCGTCATGTACAGAGAGAAACAGCTCTAAACCGGCTCGGCCAGTGCTCAAATTCAGGGTTATGTAAAGAATCAAATTTTATTTTTCAAATAATTATTATTCTTATCAAATGAAATACAAAAAAGTGTAAATATGGTTTACTGTACTATTTGTATGAAAAATAATAGGACAAATAAAAATATATCATTTTTTAGCTATCCCAAAGACTCCAGTACGTAAGTAGTAACTAAACTATTATTTATTATTTTTAATGTAGCAGATAGATAGCTTGTACAAATATCTAAACATTTAAAGAAGATTTAAAGGTACCTAATTACCTATAAGTGACTGAATAGTTATTTGTATAATGTTTATAATTGAATAATTACGTTTATAAATTATAACATAGGTTCATGTTTTTAATTATAATTTCAGACGCCAAGAGTGGTAAAAGGTTCTTGGATGAAAAGATCTCTTTTTAGAACTTTTTGATTTAAAAAAAAGACAACAACATATAATCTGTGAGGACCACTTTGAAACAGCCTGTATTGAGTTTTCTAAAAATAGAACTGTAAAATATTTATTAGGAAATGCTTTTCCAACACTCAACTTGCCAACAAACGACGGTGCTTATTCGAGTTCCATCCAATGTAAGAATGTATCTGAAATGAATGAATGAATTGCTAGAACAAAAATTTCGCGAATATTTTAATCGGGAAAGAAATATTGTAAATATTGGTATTGATATATTTTAAAACGCGTACAAGATTGTATATTTTTAATGTCATGTGAACGCTTTCTAATAAATTATTTAAACTGAAAACTTTACATTTGATTATAATTTACCATTTAATTAATAGACATATAATACATTAAGTGTTATAATAAAAGCTGATAAACGTTTTGTTATTTAATTTTCTCATCCTGTGCCAACCCTACCAAAATAGGTATAAAATTTTGACAGCTCGTTAACAGATTTGCCTTGTAATAGTATCGCATTGCTTAAAAGAACTGTAATGATGTTATAATCATGTAATATATAAATATATTAATAAATGTGTAGTGTAGGTATTTTTGGCCTTTCACATAGCCGCCTATTACGACACCCACGACAAGTATATGGTGATAGATTCTCTTACGTATAAACAACGTTACTGTATTAAGTTTGTCATTATTTTTTACAAAAATATTTTATAACGTACACTACAGAACAAAAAACACGTCGGGCTGCGGAAAGAAAAGCACGTTATTGAGTTATGTTACGCAGTACTATAATTTATTCTGTGGTTATGTTTTATTATAGAACTGGCTGTTTCCCGCGATTACGCCCGCGTGTTATTTGGGGTTTTAAGTTTTTGTTTGCGCGGAACCCCAATTCTTTTTCTATAATAAAAGTAGCCTAAGTTACTCCTTGTGACATCAGCTATCTGTCAGTGAAAATCCCGTTAAAATCGGTCCAGCCGTTTCGTAGACTAGCTGGAACAAACAGACAGACAGACGGACAGACAGACAAAAACTTTAAAAATTGTATTTTTGTTATTAGTAACGTAAATACTTTCATATGCATTTAGTAAAAAGCTTTAATTTTGACATTACAAACAGACACTTCAGTTTTATTTCTTTGTATAGATTAAAACACACTGTAACTGACCGTTAGTGTCCTTTGGCCCATACGCACCTTCATCTTTCATAATTCAAGAAACAAAATGGTGATGCATTGTCTTTCTTGAAGTTTTCGACACCAAAAATATATCGCGGAAAACAGCAGTGTGCTATCTTACGCTATTATTCAGTGAATGTGGTATTTTCTCGCTGCTGTAGCGTGGCTCTACTACTTATTATATTTGAAACTGGCTTTGGGTGTTGAGTAGTAATGATAATGAATTACAGTCAAGGTCTTCTAGGCCTAAAAACAACTTACTCTGTGATATAAATGAAATTATTTAAAACACGACAGCTTTTAATATTTTTTGTATTATACTTGTAAATTACTTATGATGTATGCAGCACGACAAAAAAGGCTAACAGACTCGTCAGTAATTGCTTGTATTAGGGATGTATTTATTTAAAATGACTGCGCTTGAAAATTCAATGAAAAAAGTCGAAAACAAATTATTGAAGTTTATTTAAATCACGATCTATCGAGCAAATAAATGCTTGTGATTTTTATTGTTTAACTAATATTATTTATGCTTACGACTACTATAAATAAAATCACTTACAATTTCATCATTGAAACACAATACAAACAGTTTATTATCAATATTGTAACTAAATAATCTGCGGTGTTAATGTCACATAAGATAAAACGTTACAAAAGGTTAAAAATATTTAAAAGTACTTAGTTATTTTTAATCTTTTTACGTAAATTACTCGTTTTTATTTGCTTGTTCGAATTATTTATTCTTTTCAGAACTTTATATTACATAATAAATATTTGTTTGGAAACGAAAAGTTTGCAAAATATTATAAGATTTCATTAAACTTTTAAACACCGGTTTTCGTCGAATTAAAACATTCAGGTTTTTGAATAAAGCTTTCGTTTACACTATGGTTTCGTATTTCACGTTATTATTTTTTGTATTACAACACATTGGGACTAAATAATGCTTTATGAAATAAGCAGCCACTATAATTACGGACGATAAGGTTTCGGATAGTCATTATAGGAAGATAGATCTGCTGTTACTACTACGCGACGAGGGATATTGAAACAGAAGATAGACAGCAGCATCTTCCTGAAAACAATTCAAAATAATTAAAAAACTGCGGTTGCCAACCTGCTTATCAAGTTTGGCAACTGTAGCAAAATCCCCCTTCTGAGACTTACTATTTTGTGACATGGTAGAGCCACGCTGCAGCTATATTATGTTCGTAGCACGATTGGGTCGGCTCGACCGAGAAAGGACCGCGCTCTCACAAAATAACAGCGTAAATAGCAGCTAATTCTGCTGTTTCGTATGGTGACTGTAGACAACTGGAGACCTTTTTAACTGGAAACAAGGCATTCCAACTTAGTTCTCAAGGGTGACAATGCATCTGAATTTTGATCCTGAATTTGATATAAATTTAGAAGTCTATGAGCCATAGCACCAACTTCCTACCAGATAGACTGTGTGCTCGTTTGCTCACCTTTATTCTATAAGAAAGGTTAATGTCCACTGGTGAGGACTTTTATAGGCTGTAATGGATGGAGGTGGTAGAACTCAATTTCTGCCTATGAGTCCGTCTGAGTAGATACCACCCTTTTACCTATTCCCGCCATTAAGCAGCAGTAGTGCATGCATAGTTGTATTCCCGTCAGTATAATTACTGGCTCTGAAGCATTACATTTAAGTCCTCAAAGCTGTCAACACATCTGTAGCCTTTTTTGTTTGATGTTAGTTGCAGTAGCAGCTGCAGTATTTAGGTGTACTGTAATCAGAAGTCAATAGATCTTCTTACGACACCCACTGGTTGATATAGGGTAGTGGGTATTCTTACATCGCCACTATACGGCCGTAAATCGTTCTATCCTAAAATTATATTTTACTTATTTTACTGATATAGATTACTAGCTCAATAAATTCACGGCTAAACGGAGGATTGCCAGTCCTAGCATCAGAATTCTAGAATCATTAACGATTATCATCTCTGCCAGTCTTATTTTTCTAAATTTGTAATGAGACGGTTACAATATTATCTATCGGATGCCACGAGATTATTCACAAGTTTCCTTTAGTCGCTTCTTTGTTGTCACTGAATTTTAATTAAGTTCCAAAAACGAGAAGAATAGATAATGTACGACGCGTATATTATTTTATGTATTTTCGTCGATTTCTCGGAGAAGGTTGTACCGATTTTAATGAATTTAGCTTTTTTTTTTATGAAATAGGTTATTTCGTAATATATCCCCGATACATTTTAACTATAATTTAAAATAGAATCGATTAATTTTTTATTCAATATACATTACATGTGTAATTCTTATTGAAAATCATTTTTTACTATACCTCTGCTTCGAAAAAAAAACCCTCTGTCCTGGGAAGAACCAGCAAGAATCCCAGCGGGACTTTTTTTTAAAATAAATTTTACAATATTAATGATTACGAACTATTTACAAAATTTATTTTAGAAACTGCTTGGAAACGACCACCTCATTCCCAGGGGTTATTATCAACCATGTATTAATTTATACTATAATAACCCTTTTTATATAGTTTCAGCTTAATGAAACATTTAAACTTGGTAATAGAGAGTTCCTGTACACTTTCCGGGACCTTGTTGTAATAGCGTATACATTGCCCCAAGAATGAATTACTGACTCTGTGGAGTCGAGAAACTGGCATCACTAGCTTGTGTTTGTTCTTAGTGTTTACAGAATGTATATCACTTTTTTTACTAAAACTATCTTTGTTTTTGTGAACATACATTAAATTTTCGTAAATATACTGAGAGGCCAAAGTTAATATATTAATTTCTTTAAATTTATCTGTAAGAGACTCTCGGTTTTAGATTGTAAATAGCTCTAATGGCCCTCTTCTGTAAAACAAAAATAGTTTCTGAATCAGCCGCATTTCCCCATAGCAAATTCCTATAAGACATTATGCTATGGAAATAACTGAAATAAACTAATCTAGCTGTCTCGACACTAGTGAAATCTCTAATCTTTTTTACAGGATAGGCTGCAGAACTTAGTCTGCTTGCTAATTTGGATATATGGGGCCCCACTGAAGCTTTGCGTCGAGAGTGATGCCAAGAAAAACAGTGGATACAACAGGGCTCAATTCCTTCCCATTTAAAAACACTTTGGTATTCAGATTTTTAACATTCGTTGTTGTAAATTTAACACAATTAGTTTTATTTCCATTCATATGAAGATTATTAACGTTAAACCAATGCACTAATTTTAAAATAACATTATTCACTTCATCACATTTAAATGATTGACGTTTAAGATTAAAAATCAAGGAAGAATCATCAGCAAATAATACTATATCATGACTATCCCCTACAAGGTGAGGTAAGTCATTAATATACACCAGAAACAGGAATGGGCTGAGAATAGAGCCCTGAGGGACAACCATTAGTACAGGTGACCCGGAAGAACTTTTACCATTGATAATAACCTTCTGCTTTCTATTACTTAAATATGAAATAATATGTTTAATCGCTGTGTTCTTGACACCATAGTACTGTAGCTTCCTGATTAGTCTCATGGTGAACACAGTCGAAGGCCTTGGAAAGGTCACAAAATATATCCAAAGCATCCTCTGAATTCTCCCATGCACAAAAAATATGTTTAATGAGCGACCCCTTGTAAAACCGAATTGATTTTTATGTAGCAAATTATTAATATTAAAGAAACTTAACATCTGATCTAAAATATTTTTTTCAAAAATTTTACTAAATGTTGGTAGTACAGAATTTGGTCTAAAATTGGCGGGGTCTAATGTACTACCAAATTTAAATATAGGTATGACTTTACTATGTTTAATTTAATCAGGAAACACACCAGATCCGACGCTTATATTAAATATAGTGGGATAAGGTGCTATTATATCTATTATAGATAAAATAACTTTAACGGAAATCCTGTCTGCCGTTTTCTTAACATCAATGGTTTTAAAATATTTAACGATATTTTTTGGCAGTACTCTATGGAATTTAAAAGTGTTTGAGCAAGCCTTTACATTTTGTTTGAGCAATGATTCGGCGACAGTAGGAGAAGAATTTAATGATTTTTTTGTCAAAAGAAGTCATCCCTATGGATCAAAAATAAGGAATGAAGTTTACAATGTAACTATTTCTTCCTTTGAACTTGTTATATTCTTATGTCTGCTCAAGAGGTTAAAATAAAAAAAGTAAAACGCAATTCCGTTTGCTTGCTGCCAGACATTAATTCTTCGATACATTGTCTTAGCACTGAATTTAGGACTGTTATGTGAAAATTATTAAATTATTTCCTTTGTATTTGAATTTGATTTTTCTCATTTTCGTTTAAATTTTTCACAACAAAACTATTTACTGCTAATTTTAATTTCTTCCAATAAATTTTAAAAATCGCGTGTAAGTTACGTTAAGTTCGTATGAAAATGTAAATTTAAAGCGTACGTGATAGAGCCATGCTGCAGCTATATTAGTAGTATAGTTATTACGGCCTACAGCTGACCCTGCAAATGTCGAGTATCCCAAGGCCCATGAGTGGAAGATTCAACGAGCAGCCGCAGTTCGGGCCCTAACTGGCCACATGGAAGAATGTCCTATCGTACTAAGCTTTATGGGAGAATGCGAGAAACATATAGTACGTACCAGTATCAGAAGCTAACTTCGCACCAAGGCTCGTTCAGGCCGTAAGTGGGTGTGAGGTGCATGGCAAGTAGTGTTTAATGATGTGTAAATGTCTGAGACCTGTACCAGCTTAGGCGAACAGCAGCGGCCGAGTTCCAGGCTGCCCCACAATGCTTCATCGCTCCAGCAGGATCCACTGTTGGATCATTTCTTTCTTCATTGTCACTATTTCAGTCCATTAGCTTCATTGTACATTTAACTAACTTGAACTCGCCTAATTCCACATTCATAGTAGAATCGAACACGTGATACCCGACACAGTAAGGACAGTAGTTCAAAATTCGACATTCAATGTCTCGGATTCACTTATCACAAAATTATAAATAGGGAACTAACGCGATCTCTTAATGAGTCATACGGTTCAGCGTTAAACACAACTAAGTTCCTTCATTCGACACCAAAACACCACGTCGCGAAAAGAATTCAAAATACGACTCGTTGACACGTAAACAAACAAACCAACCAACACACAAAAAAGGGCACTTTACGCGACGGCACAATTATAACGATTTCCAAACAATCAACCGAGAGACGCTGCCGACCAAGGAATGCGCGGTTCGAATACTAGACCGTATATCTACTCGACGCGCGCGTGCACAATTCCTCATCACCCGAACAAGTTAAATATTGTAAAATTCACATATCCACGTAGCGAAGTAACACGCCTAAATCTAACTATCTGGACCCTACACGGTCGCGTGAACTTCAGTCGCGATAATCGAGATGCCATCAAAAACATAACTTGTAAAAAAAGCCAAGTCTCGCAACTCAGTTCCTCTACCGTAAAAGTTGTGAGATCCATGTAATACCAAGTCGGTTAATTTATTACATAGATTACATAGATTGTAATCTATGTATACAGTACATAGATTGATACATAGATTGACTTGGCAATCGCATGAAAACACAATATATCACATTAGATTACACAATATATAAAATTAGATTGTTTAGTGTGATTGCCAAGTCAATCTATGTATCAATCTATGGACTGAATAAATTAACCGACTTGGTATTACATGGATCTCACAACTTTTACGATAGAGGAACTGAGTTGCGAGACTTGGCTTTTTTTACAAGTTATGTTTTTGATGGCATCTCATTTCTTTTTGTAGGTAGTTATATCTAGGTAGCTATTTACATCTATTATTCCATTATACATATATAGGTACACTGATTCATTCACTGCAAATGTAACTTTGTAATACTATATGTTTATATATGATTACAAAGTTATTTGTGCAGTTGGTATATCTCAAAAACTGGACCGAAATTTTAAAATATTTTATTTTTTTCTTGATTTATATATTAAACAATAATTGTATTCCAAATTTGAAGCTTCTATGTCTGCTAGAAGTGCCTTATAGTTTTGATGATCGGTCAGTCAGTGAGTGACAAAATTAAGAAACTTTGACTAATTATAATTCTTAAACTGCTGGTTCAAATTTAATGAAATTTAAAACATACTGAGATAATACAATACACACTTGGTTAGTGAAAATTCATGCTTCTAATTTTATCCATACCGATGTTATAGGGTTTCGGAAATGGCCTGAACTGCTTCGAGAAAAGGATGGTACGGCCGTGCCGCTTTTTTGCTCGACTTGACGGGGACACTGTCGTGCTCCCAGATACGCGGGTTCCCCGTATTGCGGCCCGCAAACTACTCTTCTTTCACCCACGAGCGTCACACGCTGGGAAGCTGCCTACCGCTCCCCCTCCCCTCGATGCGCGTGACACCTGGTGCCATCGTGCGACTCACGAAGTCGAACGTGAAATTACCTTTTTTGGCCTAAACAAACCCCCGTCTCGGACATAAGGACTTATGTCTGCGAGCAAGCCGGCAAGCGGGACAGGGTCGCGACGGCACGTTGCAAGACCGAATCTACGACCAAACTAGGCCACCTTAGGCACCCCATCAGATCTTGCAACCCTAGCCACCGCCTCAAAAGACAGCTCCAATGTGGGCAAGCCGGAGGATCAACCTCCGCTGGATGCCCCTCCTGGGCATCGCAGCACCTTAACAAGTCCTGTACTGGACAGAAGTTCGACGACCTCTTTCAAACACCTATCTGTGCCCCAATGATTCGTTCCGCAATCCGACCGGATCAGGTCTGCAAAAAGCGACGTGACATGAAGCGGTCCAGTGTGGCCTCCTAAGCTTCAGTGTAGAGAGCACCCACAAATTCCACATGAACGTTGTCTGTGGATAGCCAAACGAAACGCACAGATAGTCCTTAGTATGAATTTTCAAACAAGTAGGCATAATCAAGACATCCACCATATTATCATTTACTCAATAGTGCGGCAGCTGATTTCAATCTGATAATCTCCAAACTAGCTAGCCCTTTAGACAAGTAGTCCTATTCTCATATTTCAACTAATTTTCAAAAGCATCAATGTTCAACTACACAATTAATTCAAACAAATTAATCTCCGATGCACATAGGTCAAACTGACAAATTAAACAAAACGATAAACAAATATCTTAGCCAGTGCCAACAAAATGTGAAACCTAAAAGAGGAATGACTCTTATTCTTTTCGGCACAAACAGGGTTATCCAATTTCAATTTTCTTTTCAACAAAACACAATTTTTTTTTATTGGATAAGGGTGACAAACGAGCGCACAATCCACCTGATGGTAAGTGGTTGCTGCGGCCCATAGATCAATCAATCCTCTATTACAATTTAAAATACAAATGCGTTGTCACCCGTGAGGACTAAGATGGAATGCCTCATTTCCAGTAAAAAGGTCCTCCCGCCACCTGCACTCACCAAGCGAAACGCAGAGGTAAACCTCTACTTCACGCTGGTTTTCTGTGAGGTCGTGGTACCATCCGGTTTGAGCCGGCCCATCCGTGCGACAGCAAAAGCTGCCACGTGGCTCTACCACTGTTAATTAATCAAACACAATCACAAAAACATACGTACAAATATTCAAATAGTGCGTCATTCAATTTCAAATGAATTAATATTTTCCTTTCAGCAAAACTGACACAGTGATCAAATACAATTACAAAACATATGTATAAGTATTCAAAGAGCACATTAAATTTGCCTTCTTAAGCACAACCGCCCTAAATATAACAAACCAACCTTACAAACTAACCAACACACAAAAAAGGGCACTTAACGCGACGGCACAATTATAATGATTTCCAAACAATCAACCGGGAGACGCTCTCGACCAAGAAAAGAGCGGTTCGAATCCTAGACCGTATATCTACTCGACGCGCGCGTGCACAATTCCGCATCACCCGAACAAGTTAAATATTGCAAAATTCACATATCCACGTAACGAAGTAACACGCCTAAATCTAACTATCTGGACCCTACACGGTCGCGTGAACTTTGGCCGCGATAATCGAGATATGCGGGTTCCCCGCATCGCGGCCCGCGAATTACTCTTCTTTCACCCACGAGCGTCACACGCTGGGAAGCTGCCTACCGCTCCCCCTCCCCTCGATGCGCGTGACACCTGGCGCCATCGTAGCTTAACGCTGCTGTGTTTCGTGTGGTGAGTGTAGAGAACCGGACACCCTTTTTACTGGACAATGGCGTTCCATCTTAGTCCTCACGGGTGACAACACATCTGCATTTTGAGTCTTTATTGAGGATAGATGTAGATGTCTATGGATCACAGTAACCATTTACCATCAGGTGGACTGTGTGTCGTTTGTCACCTATCCTATAAAAAAAAGCTACAGGTTTCTAACAAATACACACGAAAACTTGTAATTTTAGGTATGTCTTTTAATAACAAGCTAAGATTTATATGGATAATGCATTTTTGATTATTCATACAATCGCGTGCGTGTGTACTAATTTCTAAATTGAATTAAGAACGATAATATAACAGGCGTTGTGGACGACATAATATGTACAAGTATTTTTGATGTAAAACTTTTAAATCTTAAAAGTTCCTTTTATAAATATAAATTCCTTTATATTATTTTTATTTAAAGGAAAATTGGCTTTGTAATCAAAGGAACATTGAAAAAGAATGTTTCGGCAGTTATTTGAAATATTAAAGCACTGAACTCAGATAAATACATATTTATACCTACGTGGTAAAAAGTTTACTTATGAACTTTTTTAATTTTATAATGTAATTTGGACATTGAATGAATTGAGTCAATATTAAAAAATTATTTGAGTTCGGACATTTAGGTGGAATTAAAATGTTATTAAAATTATTTTAACATTTTTGAATCTTAAAATATTTTATACCTAAAGTCGGCTGACTGAACTCTAACTCGAAAAACATCTTAGGAAGGTCGCTTAAAGAGGTGTAATAAAAGCAAGAAATGTTGGACAATTCAAAATATTGGCTCTCAACCGAGTCCCGCTAACAATTTCAACTGTATATGTGAACGCGGTTTTTATTTATGGAGATTTTAAGTAACAGATAATGATAATTGAAAACTTAAAGTGAAATCTACAAATTGTGAACATTACACAAAAATGGTGCTAAAACTTTTATTAGAAATTATACCACTTTTGATATTACAAATTATCCCATTTCTGAAGTTAGAAATTACTCTTAAACTATTTAAACAGAAGGAATAGTTCCCAGTAAGTGCTTACTATGTTCTATGTGTGTTTTATAACGTTAATTACTATTCCTTTTAATCGAATAGATTTGTGAGTAATTTATAACTTCAGAAATGGAATAATTTATAATACTTCGAGTACTAAATTTAAATTTAAATAGTACTACAAAGTAATATTTAAATTTTTTGAACCTCTTAATAATTAGTAATTTTATTTAACAACAACATATTTCATTTGCAAAATTCATATTGTTTTTGAGTTTAATATATGTATATAGTAGGTTACTGCGCAAGCTTGTTTCGATTAGAGCGCAGTTACCCAGTTATATAGCCAAAATAATCCATTCAGGCCTTATGTCTGCGTACAATGTTTGCTTTTATACCATTTTGTTTTTCACTATAAATTCTAGACTTCGTCTTTAATGTTTACCGTCTGAAACTTTTCTAATAATCTTTTTTTTATATTAAAGCTAATTTAGCACCAACTTTACTTAGTACACAATATTACTCAGTGGTATTATTATACATAATTTAGACAGTCTTTAAACTGTGGTGATATTTTGGATAAATCAGGATTTTGGTTTGTTCTATTTAAAAATATGCAATACAACTTAATCCATCCATTCTTTATTTAAAAACGTATTGGATTTTTGTCAATGAACACAAAACAATGAACTAAAATATGGTCTAAATTAGTTATATTTATTTATTTATTACTATTGGATTTATTCCAGTTGTGAAATATTTTCGAGATGGTGATGAATTTGAAAGTAAAAATATATAAAATATAATTAAGTACCTACTAATAAGCTACATTAAAGGTGAACGCACATTAATCAGCACCGTATGCGCCGCACGCGCCGTACGCGACGCATTTACTGACGGGTATCGCATACTGGCACGTATGCGTCGTATGCGCCGTACGCAAATCTTTAGTATTACCAACAATTTTTGCACTAATTTCTAACTACTGGTGTAAAGCGGTACAATCACATGGATCGCTCGAGATCGCTCGGATCGCTATGGAATAAATCTTGGCTATCTATTGGCAGAGGAAGAAGAAAATAAAATTCGGAGAAAAAGAAGATTTACAATATTAATTTAAAATTATACTTGTATGGAGAATATTATAAGTTATATAAGGACTTATTTATTTATTTATTTTATTCATATGGCTTACTAACAGTCAACTTACACAGTGACAATCTTAAACAACAGAAAAGTTTCTTAAGCTTTTCTGTTGTTTAAGGTTATGCTGTTTTTACTAATAAGTGTTGTAACTACTTACTAGTAAACACAGAGTAAGTGTAGTAATTAGTTACCAGTAAACACAGCATGCACTAAAGCAATAACTTAAGTGTGTTTTGTTTTTACTAAAGTTAAAGAAAAGAACGTAGTTTATACTAATACCACTACTGTCGACAATTTGTTTACGGAAGGTGTATAGGTGGGTACCGGCGTTTTGGGGCGTATTGTAATGTTATTACACAACGAGCATTCGTATAGTCAGTAAGGGAAAACAAGGTGCTTGCAACGAGAAACGGGCGGCTCGTTGCTCACTTCGAATGCGTTACAGAGTGTTACGCGCTTCAGTCAGTACATTGTAGCGAATCGTCACGAGCGCAGATGGCACAGGCGTCGATTCTAGATATTTCGGGCTGTTAGTTTATTAGTTGTGATTATTTGTTGTTAAAATGGAGTGGGACAAAGATAAAACTCTGTATTACACCGTAGATCCCAATACAACTTCGTCATCCGACATCGACTACGAGCGCAAAATTCAAACTAGTTAAGTAACTGTGGGTAACTAGTTCTTTTGTTGAGAATTTTGTTCATAAACCACAAGTAAGTTAGCTTCCTCCATTTATTAATTAAAATAATAAAAAATAAAAAATAATTAAAAAATAAAAATTTACCCCATTCGCAAATGAGAAATCCCTTTGCTCTATCAATTAGTCGTGCTAAATGCCACAGAAACAACTTCTGAATACGCTCAATGAGTAGAATATGAACCAGAAAGTGTAGACGCCAGACAACTGACCAGTACTCAAGTGTGCTACGAACGAGACTATTATACAGCATTTTCTTAGTTTTAGTGCTGAATCCTTTGCTATTTCGTATGACAAACGATAACACTTTCGTGCTTTTCCGGAACGCATTGTATCTGCACATTTTTTGAACGACCGTGCTGTTCTAAGTGACCAACTCGTGGGGTTAGGTCCAAGACCGTGGTTTTAAGGCCTTCATTTTCCCTTTGCATTTACTTAATTTGTTTGAATGATTATTTGACTTACTACTTGATTGACTTATTTGATGATGATGAACGATTTTTCAGATACATGTTTGCATTTGATGGATGGATCGTCTTGCGCATGTCTTGTCTGGCTACTCGTTGCTGCCTACACAGTTAAAGGAAATACTTCTGAAATGAAGTAAAAATATATTTCGGAACGTGTAACTGAGTTAACGGTGGAGTGATTTCTCCACTAGAAACTAGTTTGAAACCACCAGTTTAAGCGGAAAATCCACGAAGTTCCAGAAGAAGTAGGCAACGTTAGGCAGCACTGTGTAACAGCACGCACTGAACGCGCCGCATTAAGGTCAACGTATACTTATCCGAGCCAAACGCATCGAACAAATCGAAGTCAAGGAGGTCTTGAACACAAATCCACACCGAATGAATCGACCGCACTGAAAGAATCGACCGCATCGTATATAAATCGTTTCCATTTCCTTTACACCTGCCGCACTGTAGTTACGAGTGTATTGTGATGAATCTTGGCGAGATTTTTATTGTCAGTGCTTTATTAATGGAAGATGAAGAAAGTACAAATTCAATTTAATTATAATCAACAATTAAAAAAAATAAGAATTAGTACTCGCACTTAGCTCTGCCGCCCGCAACTGTCATAATGCGAGCGTATCAGTCGATTCGATTCGATCGCATCGCACGCGTCGATTCTGATGTGACGTCATCACAATTTTTCTAGGATTTCTGGGGTTCTTCCATATTCGGACGATTCGACGCGTGTGAGGTTTCTTATTATTTTGTATGAAGTATTTAAAAATTCGTTTCTTTCGACACTTTCAGCTAGTGAGTAGTGAGTGAGAGTAGTTCGGATAGTGTGCGTTCACCTTAAAATCACGTCATCAAAATGCCCCTTTCAATTTTCGGATACCTACTGCATTTTATAAAATATGGGACGTACGGTGCAGGTAAAATGTGCGAGGTTTTATATGATTTCATAGAACGAATTCTAAAATGCGGTGCGTACGGTGCTTGTTACGCGTACGGTCCTGACAAATGTCCGTGCATCTTAAGTCTTCACGCACAAGCTTGCTTGCTACGTTAATTCGAGCAAGTTCGGGCGTGTGTTACGTGTTAACAATTGTAAAAGGCTTATGTTTCGCAACACTCTATGTTGCATACCTCATCATCAATAGTAACCTCAATGTATCATCATCATCATCATCATCATTACAGTATTTCATAAGTCCATTGCTGAACATAGGTCTCCCCCAAGGAATTCCACAAAGCACGATCCTGAACCACCTGCATCCATCGACTTCCTGCATGTCTTACCAGGTTGTCATTCCATATAATGGGGGTCGCCATACACTTCACCTGCCGGTACGAGGCTGCCACTCGAGAACCTTTTTTCCCCATCGGTTCTCGGTTCTTCGAGCTATATGGCCGGCCCATTGCCACTTCAGCTTACTTATCCGTTGGGCTATGTCGGTCACTTTGGTTCTACTGCGGATATCCTCATTTCTAAGTTTATCACGCAGAGAAACCCTGAGCATAGCCCTCTCCATAGTTTGCTGAGCGACCTTGAGGTTTCTCATACGGCCAGCAGTGAAGGACCACGTCTGAGATCCGTAAGTCCTCACTGGCAACACGCAATTTGTTCAATTTCGTTTTCAGGTTTTGAGGTATGTCTAACGAGAAGATGTGTCGTAGTTTCCGGAACGCTGCCCAGTCGAGTTGAATCCGTCGATTGACCTCTCGGTCGTAGTTGGACTTACCTAGTCAGACTATTTGTCCCAGGTATAAATGTATATAAATCATGTATAAATCAGCATAAATCGCACAAAATTCAGATTGATTGAATTAAATTGATTAGTTTTGATTGATGTTTAATTGGAACATATCACGAAGTGTAATCGCGGCGTCGAGCATATCAGTAGGATTTAAGTCCCGGTGCAGTGATGAAGATTATTCACTTAGTGCACATACACTATAAATATCTATTTAGAATATTCATATAATAATAACTTATATTTACTCGAATACTACACATTGAATAAACTAACTAGTACAGTTACAATTATTTAACTCATTTTTAATTACCGACTTTTCAGGTACAATGCAGCAGCAGCACTCGTAGTCATGAGAGTCACCTACCTACCTAGCTACCTTCAGCTTTTGTTATTAATTTTTCGTCCAACCTATGCATAACGAAATTTTAGCGTCTTGAAGTATCCTTAGTCGTATCTTTAGATTTGTATTCAGTTTTATTAATTTAAAGTTTTTTAACTATATTATTAACTGTTAAGTTAACATCACAGCCTATATACGTCCCACTGCTGGGCACAGGCCTCCTCTCATTTCTGAGAGGGTTTTTAGGGCAAGGAAGTGTCCGCCGCGCTTCCCCAATGCATGTTGGCGAACTTCACATGTCTTCAAAATATTTTTTCTTATTTCTCAGATTTGCAGGTATCCTCGCCATGTTTTCCTTCACCGCCGAGCATGTGGTAAATCAGCAATTAAAATTGCATTTAACAATTTCATTGGTGCCGGCGGGGATCAAACCCGGGTTGCTCGCGTACAGTGAAACTTACAGCGAATGCTAACCGTCTGAGCTACTACGGCTCTTTTATTAATTTATTATAAATTATCATAAGTTTTTCTTAAGACTACATCTTAAGTTATAAATTTCTCTTATCATAAAGATGCTGCTGCCCAACAGACCAAACTGGCGACAGAGCGAAATGAAACAGAATCTCCATTTTCATTTCCCTCTGTCAACTCTCGACACCAACGAGATAATATGGGGTAATGGATTCTCTAAAGCTGTCACATCACTGCTCATATATAAAATTTATGTAATTCGTGTATTTTTTTATGCCAAGAAGTTGACATAAACATCCACAGTACAAAGTCGTACGTTTTATTGAAACGCGAAGAGCATTAAATATGAAACATCGCGGAAAGTTTTTGATGGCGCTTTTACAACCCTTCAGAGAGTTCGTATTCTTTCAACCGCACATATTTTCCAATGATTTGGGTCTTAGAAGAATAAAAAGATATGAAGTAACGGAGAAATGGTATAGTAAACGAACATTACACCAAAGACGAAAAAGCCCATTTTATTTGTGACAGGCGATTTTTTAAAAAACAGTATAATACGAAAATATATAAAAATTAATTTGAAAAATAAAATATATTTATAAGAGATATATATATATATATATATATATATATATATATATATATATATATATATATATATATATATATATATATATATATATATATATATATATAAGTGTATATTTTAGTAAGGTTGATAGTTTTCATCTACAAATGTATGCACTTAAAATCTATTTTGAACTTAATCCATAAATTAGTATGAGTTCAAATCAGCACTATTTAGTGCTGATTTTTCAAACGACAGATAAAAGTTATTTATGAAGTAATTTAACTTTTAATAAAAAGTACAAACCGATTTCAAAAAGGTAACAACTAAAATATCGTATAGTTATTTTTCAATCTATTTATCTATAAACCTATTTATTCACCCAAAGGGATGAAATACCTTTTTATTTTTTTATCATATCTCCCCTGAAAAACCTATTTATTAAAGTAAATTTTTCGTTGCGAAAAATATAAATTGTTTATGTTGTATTTTATCTTATGAATAATTTTATATGATGATTGAATAATCGACCAAAGGAGTTATGACAACAATCTTGTGGATAGTTATATGTTATAAAAAAGTCACAATTGTCACGACTGTTAGCAATTATGTAGTGGAGAACGTACCCCACATTGTAATGAAAGTACAATGTGAGGCACGTTCTCCACATACGAGCCATCCATAGAACGCGTAAATTACATATTCGATGAATCATAACGAAATGACTTGGTGACAATTAATCAGAAAGTCATAAAACTATGCTGATGACAATATTCATTTAATATCACTTAGTATAATGAGATGTTTTAAACAAACCTAAATATCCTTCAATAAAAGAAATTACAGAATTTCCTGCCTGAAGCTAATTTTAAGAACCGAAATTGAAAACCAATAAAAGAATCAGCCATGACATTCATCGCGAGTCAAATTCAATCCCTTTCTCCTTCTGCTTCAACGTCGCTTCGTATAAACAAATATTTTAAGATATCACGTACAGTATCCGACTTTCAACTTTTTGGGGTTTCCTGTAAGTTGTAGCATCATCATTATCATCATTATCATTATCTTCATAATTACAACCCATCACAAGTCCACTGCTCAACATAGACCTCTTTAGGAACGCCACTCTCTTACCAGATCGTCACTACATATCGTGGGGGACCGTCCTACACTCACCGGTAATAAGCAGTCACTCGAGAACCTTTTTTCCCCATCAGTGGACAGATCCTCGAGCTATATGGTCAGCTACTTCAGTTTACTGTTCCGTTAGGCTAAGTCAACTAAGTCTAAGCGAAGTCTACTACGAATATCCTAATTGCGAAGTCTATCCCGAAGAGTAACTATGAACGTAGGCGTCTCCATAGCTCGCCAAGAGACTTTGAGCTTTTTCATACAGCCAGCAGTGAGGGGCCATGTCTCAGATCCATAGGTATGTTACCGTTGGCAACCACACTATTTTCAAGTATGCACTCATGTTTTTAAGTTTTGAGATAAACGTGCCGAGATGTGTCGTAAATTCCCGAACGCTGCCCAGCCGAGCTGTCGGTTGAACTCTCGGTCGAAGTAGATTTACTTAGTTGGATAATTTGTCTTCGTTAAAAATACTAGTCAACAACTTCAAGCATTTTTGTGTAGTAACAATTAATATGTATAAAAAGATCTTTCCAAGCATCATATATAATTAATACAACATCATTTTTAGTTGATGGGACCTAATCCTTCGGGTCCTCCTTTTTAGCAAATGTTACGTATGATTTTCTAATCTTATTGTGTCTTCCTTAATTTTGATTATAACCAACAACTACGAGTAACATAATATTTAACCAAATCGATAAACAAATTTAAGACAATATTTCAAAACTTTGAAAAAAAAACATACATCATTAAGCGCATTTTAACTAATTTTAGCTATAGTACTTATTTTTAGATACTTTATCAAAGTAAAGGCTAACAGCCTTCTACAATTTTCCATTAATGAGAGAACATTAACGAGAATTGGATCCAGTTTATTGTTGTACAATAGCAGTTTTAAAGTTTGCGGGAAGTTTACCGTTGTTAACAAAGTTGAATATAATAATAAACTGACATAAGTAATAAATAAGAACTTTATGTACCGGCTATGTTTCAAAAAATTGTTAAATATGATTATAATATAATTAAAAATACAGCATACAATAATTCAGAATCAAACTTAACATAGGTATAAAACCAGCTGAATTGACTAAGATTCTTCTCTTCTATCCGATAGGTGGTCCGATGAGTTTAACTCCAAATTAACCTAGAAATCTAACAGTGTAAGTATAAAATGTATTAAAAACTAGCTGTTCCCCGCGACTTCGCTCACGTGTAATTAAGGATTTTAATTGTTTTGCGTGGAACCCTAATTCTTATTCTAAAATAAAAGTAGACTAAGTTACTAATAATAAAATAACGGTAGCTGATATCATAATCAGCTACTGTTTTTTTGTTATTAGTACCGTATATACTTTCATATGCATTTAGTAAAAGCTGTTATTTTAACATTACAAACAGACAATTCAATTTTCCTAACGCGTCTTTTCCGGTACTCCTACTCCCAAGGCGTAGGCCCGAATTCATGGAAGACAGCTTTTGTCCACCCGATCCCTAAAAAAGGCGACCGCTCAGACCCGTCCAACTATAGGCCTATCGCGATCACCTCCTTGTTCTCCAAGATAGTGGAATCCATTATCAACTGCCAGCTCACCCGGTACCTTGAGGATCACCAGCTGATTAGTGACCGCCAATACGGTTTTCGTCGGGGTCGATCAGCTGGTGATCTTCTGATCTACCTGACCCATAGATGGGCGGAGGCAGTAGAGTCCAAGGGGGAGGCGTTGGCCGTTAGTCTGGACATTGCGAAGGCCTTCGATCGGGTTTGGCACAAAGCGCTTCTTTCGAAGCTCCTTCCTATGGGCTTCCCGAGAAATTGTGCAATTGGATCACCAGCTTCCTTGCAGATCGGAGCATCAAGGTCGTTGTAGACGGTGCATGTTCTGACTACAAGCCTATTAACGCTGGTGTTCCACAAGGCTGTGTGCTTTTACCAACGCTGTTTCTTCTGCATATCAATGATATGTTGCTAACTGGTAGCATTCATTGCTATGCGGATGACAGCACTGGTGATGCTCTATACACCGGCCGTGCTAATATTTCTCGGGAAAACGTCTCCGAGTACCGGAACAGCTCCTTCCACTTGACCGCATTCAGCGCAGAGCGGCTCGAATCGTCGACGACCGAGTCCTTTCCGATCGGCTCGACTCATTGGCGCTGCGAAGAGATGTTGCATCTCTTTGCATTTTCTTTCGCATCAACCATGGGGAGTGCTCTGAGGAATTGTTCGGATTAATCCCAGCCGCCAAATTTCACGAACGCACATCGCGGCAGAACTCCCGATACCATCCACACCATCTGGATGATTGGCGGTCCACCACTGTGCGATTTAGAAGATGTTTTCTTTCTCGCACGACTTCCTTGTGGAATCGATTACCATCAGCGATTTTTCCGGACCGATACGACTTAGGGACCTTCAAGAAAAGAGCGTACTCCATTTTAAAAGGCCGGCTACGCATCTGCAATTCCTTCCCTGGTGTTGCAGTTGTTCATGGGCGGCGGTAGTCACTTACCATCACGTGAGCCGCATGCTCGTTTGCCCCCTCTCCTATATAAAAAAAAATACTGTAATCAAGCTTCTATCTTAGTTTTTTTAATGATTTATTAATTACGAACCATCAAACGTCATGTGAGGAAAGGATATTTCCCATTTCTGCCACATTTGGCAGGCGGGTTGACCACCGTAGTCTTTTATTGTTTTAAGTTATTATTAGCATCGTCTCTTAAGACATACGTTCGATCATGTGGAGTAGTGGATTCTTCAATGCTGAAAGTATCTTATCATAAATATCACCAGTTAGAACGGTGAGTGCTATGTGCATTTATGTGTAAGGTTTACAAACAAGCACGCAATCCACCGGATTGTATACGGACGCTGTAACGCTGATGTTTAAGTAAAACATTTATTTATAGGTGTGTTTCCACAGAGAATAACATAAAATAGATTAATTTCCATTCAACGTAGGTAACATACAATACTTATGTTTAGGGTTCCGTACCCGAAGGGTAAGCAATGGCACTTTATTACTGACCCTTCGCTGTCTGTCCGTCCGTCCATTTGTCTGTCAGCGGGCTGTATCTCATGATTCGTAGACAGGTGAAATTTTCACAAAATGTGTATTTCTGTTACCGCTATTACAACAAATAATAAAAACAAAAATAAATTAAAAATTAAAGAGGGCTCCCCTACTAAAAACGTGTATTACGATGGTACGGAACACTTCATGCGCGAGTTCGACTCGAACTTGGCCGGTTATTTTATGTAAAATAAGGATGACAGACGAGCACACAATCCACTTAATGGTAAGTGGATACTGTGGCCCATAGACGTCTTCATTTATCCTCGATGAAGAATCAAAATGCAGATGCATTATCACCCCTTACAACTAAAATAGAATGCCCCGTTTCCAGTAAAAAGGGTCTCCGATTCCCTCCACTCACCATAGGAAACACAGCAGCCTTAAGCTGCGATTTTACGCTGGTATTTTGTGAGAGCGTGGTCCTACCCGGTCAAGCCGACCCAATCGTGCTACAACTAAAATAGCTGCAGCGTGGCTCTTCCACGTAAAAACTTAATGAAAGTAATTTATACTTTTGACACTGGTTCAGAAAGAAGAGAAAACTTTTTAAATTATAAAAACCATTTAGAAACAGCTAGGTAGCGACTATCGCATTCCCGGTGGTTGTAATCAGTTATGAATTCTTTAAACTTTTTATTTCCTTTTCATAAAAGCTCTAAGCTCTGCTAAAAGCCAGCACCGCTACTCTGGGATTAGTGGTGACGGGGATAGTGCACGCAATTGATGGAGGGCGGGAGGTGCTCTTCATACTAGGTAAGACACATCATTTTATTTTATAACGCGGATATTTGCGAAGTAAATTTTTCTAAAAGCTTTTATATAATGGATTTCCGCAAAGTAACGCCAGATTCTATTAATTATATTTCCTTTTCAATTTCTTTGATAAGTATTAATATAATTTTCATCTTTTTAATATATACACCGTGTATATTATGTAGTCTTTAATTGAAAAAGGTCCTAACTTGGAAAAAAACAATTACTGCCTCTGGCGTCGAGCACAAAGTAGTTTGTAATGCACATTATTTCATTTCTGTATATATTATTACGCATACTTGTTATTGTTGAGTTTGCTGAAAATACATCAATATACATAAAGGAACCGTACTTATATTGGTGATATTAATTTAAATAGTGCTTCCAAAAATGTATGTAATTATTATGGTTATTTCCTCTCATTTTGTTCCTTGTCTGACAGGAATAACGTTTATGATAAGTTTGGCGGTAAATTAGATGTTGTCCTTATAAAGGGCTCTAGTTGCGCAGTGCAAGTAAATAGTTCAGACACTGGGGGCATTGTTAATGTGGACTCCTACCATCCTCCTTTGGATATTGCTATTAACATCTTATCAAATACATGTAACGAAAATATTAAGCCTAGTAACTTTGACTCAACCTCTGATTGGAGTTTTAATAAAGCTAACTTTTCTCTTTTATATGAGATGATGTCTACTGTGGATTGGGGTTGTGTATTTAATGCCTCAGATGTGCAATCTGCGACTGGTCAATTTTATAAAGTTTATATAATATTTTTGATCTTTGCGTACCTAAGAAAAGCAGACAAGCTTCAAACAGGAAACGCTATCCTTTCTGGTTTTCACATGATATAATTAAAAATGTAAATCGCAAAATTAAACTCCACAAAGAATGGAAACGATATAATAATCAGAATGTCTACAAGGCATTTTCCATACTGCGGTTAGAACTCAAGGGACGCATCGAGTCAGCATTCAATGCCTATTTAGCAGCTGTTGAAAATGGCATTAAGAATAATCCAAAAAAAATCTGGAATCATATTAGTAACGTTCGAACTAAGGGTGGCTTTGAGCCCACTGTGACCTACAAAGGCTGTAGTTTTTCCAATAGTGAAGCTGCAGATGCCTTTGCAAATTATTTTGCTAGTGTGTTTCTACCCAATAGTCCCATATTGGATTTCAACAATATATCTAGTACTCTCTTGTCATGCGATGGAAATATCAACATAAGCTTTTTTACCTTATCACAAGTAAAATCAGGAATAAATAAGTTAAAACTACTTACTTCTGTGGGTCCAGATAAAGTCCCAGCTTACATCTTAAAAGGATGCAAGGAGATTCTTGCTCCTGTGCTTACCTATATTTTTAACTTGGCTTTAAACACCGGCGTATACCCAGAACAGTGGAAGATATCGAAAGTCACTCCGATACCCAAAACAAGCAATAAGACCTTGGTTGAAGAGTATCATCCTATCGCAGTACTATCGTGCGCAGCAAAACTATTTGAGAATATTGCTCACAAAAAAATATATGCGCAGGTAAATACGCGGCTTTGTGAGGAGCAGCATGGCTTCCGACCGGGTCGATCAGTAGAGACTAACTTGTTATCCCTCGTTGGCTATATATCTCATCACATGGATAAAGGTCAACAAGTAGATGTGGTATATTTAGATTTTAAAAAGGCGTTCGATGTAGTGGATTCTATTGGAGTTCTATTAAATAAATTATACAGCATGGGTTTTACCCCAAAACTTCTAAAATTTTTTGCTGATTACCTTTCAAATAGAAAACAGTATGTTAGCCATGCATCCTTTATTTCGAAGTCATATCATACGCGCTCAGGTGTAAGCCAGGGTTCAGTTTTAGGCCCCCTTCTCTTTCTCATTATGGTTAACGATCTCATTAAAGTAGTAAAGTATGCCAAATGCCTCCTATATGCTGATGATTTGAAATTAGTCCAAGTGATTGATAAGGAGGTAACTCCCGAACATCTTCAAAGTGACATCGACCGAATCCATAAGTGGAGTATAGATAATAAAATGATGTTTAATGCCGGCAAATGTTACGTCATGACCTTTAGCTGCAAGTTGCAACCTACACATGCCACCTATACCTTAGCAGGTGTTGAAATAAAGCGCGTGTCAACCATTAGAGATCTTGGTGTGAAATTTGACTGCGGATTGACTTTCCATGCACACATGTCTGCCCTAGCTTCAGAATCTTACAGACGCCTAGGTTTTGTCCTACGCAATGCCCGTGATTTCAATGATCCTGTTGTCATCAAATTATTATTTAACTGTCTAGTTAGAAGTAAGTTAGAATTTGCTGCAGCCGTCTGGAATCCCTATGAATCCACATATGAAATGTTGATTGAAAAGGTTCAGAAAGCCTTCCTGCGTTTTTTATATAAGAATATTTACGGATATTATCCATTTATGTATCCTACTCTTTTCTTGCTGGGAATGTTAGGATATAATTCCCTTTCAGTGCGTAGAGCGAGAGATCAGATCCTAATAGCCATAAAAATTTTAAGGAGCATGGTAGATTCCCCAGAGCTGCATAATACTTTGTGTACACTTTATGTGCCTAACAACTCCCTGCGTCATAGGCCTACTCGACGACACCGGCTGTTCGCCACATCCCATTGCCGCACTGTGTCGCGCGCGCAATCCCCGTTGTGTCGCATGCATGGTGCTTTAAACTCCTTAATGGAGACAGTCCCGGAATGTGACATCTTTAATGACACATTCAAGGTGATCATGTCAAACTGTCTCATGTTATGTGAAAGCCATGTTTGTTAGGTAAATAAGTTGTATGTTGTTATCACTTTATTCTGTTTTATTTTATTTTATTTCCTCTAGTTATTGTTAAGCATGTTTGATCTCTGACTTGTTATTTGTTTTTGAATTATGTTAATTATGTTATATGTTTAGTTTTACCTATTAATTACTGTCATTGGCGCAAGCCGTTGTAATTAATTATAAATAAATAAATAAATAATATAAATTTGTTTATATATATATATATATATATATATATATATATATATATATATATACAGGGTATTTTTGGAACGCTCCCGAAAACTAAGACAGGCGACAGCACCAAATATACCTTTGATCATGGGTCACAAATAAATTTGATCCTGATGAAAAAAAAATCACATTTTTACAACGTTTTATTAGCTTTATTCACGCGCCATCATGTTAGTACAGCTAAATGAAACGATAATTTCATAAAAAAAATCATGAAAATACTGAAACATAAAACCAGCAGTGGAAACTGAATTGATATCACCTGACTAATGGAGGTTAATGTGCGCGCGAACGGTGAAAAAAGAACGCTGGCCTTGAACTTGGGCACTGAGCGATTTATCACATATTGGTACCAAGGGGGCGCGACGGGGGAACAATCCACCAGTATTACTGTGCCTGCATGCTATTGGTTCCCGCGCTTTGTTCGCTCCAAAAATACAGTCGCATACACAGCTTACTTTGCGACTCGCGACGATGTTTTAAAAAGGAAGGAAAGAAAAATTATTTATATCTATTGTTTTATGACTGAACTAGTGAACGAAAAGGTAAATATGATAGGGGAAGTGAATGGGGAAAATTGTGCAGTAAAGTTAAAAGTGTTGAGGAAGAATACCGAAAAACTTACCATGTGATCGACCTAATGACGGAAGCTCAAGCGAAGATGAAAGTGATGATGAAGTAGCATCCAGTAACACCAACACACCATCAACATCTGGCTTCCATGTGACCCAAGACGACATAATGGACGGCGTGCCACCCTTAGCTTAAGTGTTCTTGTTACAAACTACTTTATATTTTACGATAGAAATAACAAATAATGCTCAAGTAAACATTATCCATTTTTAATTTCAACTTTTTCCAAAGTTCTAAGTAGCTAGTAAAGCACCTATTATGATTCTACAATAAAACAATTAATTACTTACTATAATATTATAAAACAATATCCCAATACAATGTAGTACTTTAGAACGCGACTGTAACCATACTCCCTCCACTCGGCCTGTATCTAGCTCGGTGCGAAACAATTATGTTACCCGGCCGACTCGAGTCGCCTCACGCTGTGACGCAGTAGGTTTTAATTTTGTCGGAGTTCGTTATTAATCGTAGTTTCGTAGTTTTTGAAACAGTTCCGTGTTGATTTCGTATACGCGTGCGCGAGTGACAGCTCAATCGTTTTATTTATTAAATTGTTATGTTATTACTTGTGATAACGTGTTGGTATTATTCTTGTTGTTACGTTTTTTGTTTTAATAATGCTTAACGCGTACGTTTATAGTGATTGTAAATAGGGCAACATGTTATGTATCCGAACCTAGGTACACGAAGTATCGCTGAATAAATTGTTAAGACGTCGGGATGGAACAAGTGTGTCATACTGTGCAGTGCACAAAGTGTTGAAGCATAACCGAATGCGCCCATACAAATTGCACAAAGTGCAAGCTTTAGTTCCGGCAATCACGACCACCGACTAGTTTTCTGCCGTTGGTTATTATACCAGCAAGAACGTGTGCCTGGTTCCATTGAGTACATTATCTGGACGGATAAGTCGACATTTACCAGAAACGACCTGTGGAACCGAAGAAATACACACGTGTATTCAGAGGCTAACCCGCACGTTGTTCGACAAACCGGGCACCAAACCAGATGGTCGGATAACGTAGGGCAAGTTTATTTAAGGATCGCATACTGGGACCAGTGTTTCTGCCACAGCGACTGAACGGACAGCGATACCTAAACTTTATAAATGAACAGTTGGTTGACATTTTAGACGACCTATCGTTGGCTGAATATCGCCGCACATGGTTCCAGCATAATGGTGCCCCTCCACATGTCGTGAGGTACGTCCGTGAGCGCCTCAATGAGCTATTTGATGATCGCTGGATCGGCAGACTAGGACCACACGCTTGGCCACCTCGCTCACCAGATCTGACCCCGTTAGACTTCTTTCTGTGGGGTATGTGAAAGAAAGAGTCTTTAATCGTGAGTGTGATAGTGCTGATGAAATACACCAAAGGATCGTGGATGCTTTCGAGAAACTACGTACGGACTGTGTCGAACACCACACGATAATACCACGCCTGCACCCAAATCTACCTTGAAATGAATGGAGCACAATTTGAGCCGCATCTCATAAGACCACGGAGGATTTAGAGCGGTAAGCTGTTTCATAACTATTTTTTTTAAATAACTTAGTACTGGACTAATCTGAATAGGTACATAACTGAATACATGAGAATAATAAACATACCTACACGATGAATAAAAACGCATGACTCCAACCTTGGTTACATTTCATTTAAGTATTTTTTCATTAGCGGGGAATCGAACCAGTTATTTGGGTTTATTTAACCTGTAAATTCGGGTTAAAGTAGCTACGTGGAGACAAGCACAGTGGCAAAATAGTAGGTTAAGTAGATAAGTTAGGTATTTAGACAAGTGTTGTAAATTATTAGGTATTGTGGTATGGCCCGCTAGTTGCGGGCCGCGCGAATTTGCGTTCGCGCGTACATTGACCTTTAATCAGCTGATATAAATTCAGTCATTCCACTGCTGGTTTTATGTTTCAGTATTATCATGATAATTTTTATTAAATTATCGTTTCATTTAGCTGTACTAACATGATGGCGCGTGAATAAAGCTAATAAAACGTTGTAAAAAGATGATTTTTTTTTCATCAGGATCGAATTTATTTGTGACCCATGATCAAAGGTATACTTGGTGCTGTTACCTGTCTTAGTTTTCGGGAGCGTTCCAAAAATACCCTGTATATATATATATATATATATATATATATATATATATATATATAAATCCACATATATATATATATATATATATATATATGTGTAACTAGACGTTCGCAAAAAATATCACTGAAAATAATAGATGAAATACGTATCATACATAAACACTCACGCCTGTCACCCAGAGGGGTAGGCAGAAACTATGGACTTCCATTTAATTCTATCAAGAGAAGACATAATTTAAAAAAAGAAGAAGAAGACTTCCATTTGGCACGATCCTGAAGTCACAGAATCACAAAAGTCACAAAATTATCTTGCAAACCATATTCTTCTCTTATCACACAATTTCTTATATATATACAAGATACGTATTACTAGTTCATTAAGTAAGTCCAACTGACACTGTTTTATTAATTCATTAATTAATTCATTATTAAATTATTGTTCATTGTTTTTGTATATAACTTTAGTATCCGTCTTAGAGAATAACTTATTTGATAGAGTATCACCAATCATATTTATTTACACATATTTTATTAATATTTATTACTGAAAAGAATCTGAACTTCATCGTGTTTAAATTGTTATGTTTGATAATACGTGATATTTATTTAGTACCTAATTACTAATGTCGGTCATGACATAAATATATACATCATTAAATATTAGTGCCATTGAGCTAAATAAAATATATATTTTATTGCTTTACATGACAGCTTTGGCAGTGATCATGGAATTTTGTGGCGAACGCCTAGCGCACACAGAATAATTCGGTGATACACTGACACATTTTCAGAATGAGTGAATGTGAGATAAATATATTCATACCAAGAGAACTAATTAATTTGCATATTTCGTTCACGAACTACCCATGTCTACTGGTGACACAATTATCGGTGGATAAATGGAAGAAAATTCGAACAAATTGCAAAGCAACAGACACAACCACTTCATCATTTTAAATGAACGCAACCCAAGTGCCACTTACTGACCACGTCAGTCGGTATGTAATGAAGTAGTCGTTTCACTGATTGCAACGCTTTTCGTTTTACAAAGAGGAAAATATATTTTTTCATTTAACTTTATGTTTAAATCACAGAATTATTATAATCTCGTTTATTTTTAATTTATTTAATTAAACTGCTGTAATTAAAAGTGAATGACAAAATCGGCAAGAAAAGCCATAGATGGAAGTTTATTGACCAAATTGGTTATATATTGAAGATGGCCAAATTGAGAGTATCCATAATCATACGTAGGTATATAAACATGAAGGAGGCGAGTAAAGTGTGTCAGGATCGTGCCAAACGGAAGTTTGTACTCTTTGACAACTGTGACAGGCGTGAGTGAGTGATTATGTATGTATGTGTGTATGAACAACCAACCGTAAGTTCTAATTGCGCAAATGTAGGTTTTTGTAAAATAAATAAAGACTAGTCTGACTGCAGCAAAAAAAAAATGTAAAATTGTACCAGAATACATACAATATAAGATATATTAGTGTACGTAGTGAGTAGTGATCTACGAACGTAGCAAATTAACGCTACGCGGAGTTAACCGCTACGTTGCGGAGCATTCGTTGCAGAGATAGCGCAGTTTTTCAATTCAAAAATAAAAATGTTAGTTATTGCAATTTTCTGTGTAAAACACTAGTGCGGTGCTATTTTTGTTTAAAACTCCAATTATGTCTCAATTACATTTATTATTATTTCATTACTATTATGAATTAAAATTAATTAAGTACAGTACTGACTTCTTTAACTAAGTGATAACAAGAATATAATTCTAAAATCAACGGCTTTTAAAGGGTGGTTAAAACAAGTATATTTACTGAAAGTATGATCCCTTGTTTTGACTAGAAATAACGATTAAATAGTAGAGTCAGCGTTGTCTGTAACATTATATGTTACGAGTTAACTTATATCCAAAGATTAGTCAGACAATTTATGATTAACATGATGTGATATTATGGCTACTTGCAAATATTAAATGTTTAGTCATGGCAATTAGAGATAAACAAGTTATGATATTACGGCTACTTCATGAATGTATAACTAGCAATAGAAATTTATTATTGATGACATTTACAAACATGCTTGCATACATGTACGATAAACACAATACATATATATGTTGCAGAGCTATGCTGCAGCTATATAACGGTGGTAGCACGGCTCGGCCCGGAAGGACAACGCACACAGAGAATAATAGGTTAAAATAGCAGTAGTATTTCGTATAGTGAGTGTAGAGAACGGGAAGCTCTTTTGACTGGAATGAAAAATGAATCATTAAATTCGGTTCACATTTGACGAAGACGTCGCGTAACACATACACAGAGAAACGTCACTCATAATTATGTTTCTTTGTCATACTTCACACACGTTTAAATGAGTATTGTAACCAACTAGTTTCAAACATAGACGTAAAAGAGCAAAAACGAAAAAGTGCGATATATACACTAAGACTTTATTTTTTTTATTTATTTAAACTTTAATGCACAAAACAAAAATCGTACATATAGCGGACTTAATGCCTTAAAGCATTCTATCCCAGTCAACCATTAGGCTAAGCAGAGATAAACATATGGGAGGTAGTGCAGCAAACGTAAACTAATAATGAGAAAAAAAGGTAACGAAGTGGAATAAACCAGAATATATATATAATTATATATATATATATATATATGACGGCACCTGCACCTTTGCAGGTGCGGCGCTGTCGGTCTCGCTAGACAGAATTCTTGTAAATAACACATGTTCCGCACACCTGCACTATTGCACCTGCGGTGACGCCCGTCCTGCTTGTATAAAACTGACGGAGCGGCCGCCGTTAAGGCAGTCTTGGCTCTGACGTGGAACCGTACGCTTGTCGTATTCCGTTACTAGTTTATCCTCGACTCGTTGGATAATTAATTCGTGTAAACGAATTAATTATTATTCCTAACTACAAAATTAGTCTCTTTACTATACTCAATTACCCTTTCTACATCAGAAGTGGGATAAAGCTTTCCATTTAAGTTCTCTATATTCTTCATGACCTTTCTACACATATATATATATATATATATATATATATATATATATATATTATATATATTATATATAACCTTTTTTTCTCATTATTAGTTTACGCAGCAAACGTAAACTAATAATGAGAAAAAAAGGAAACGAAGTTTGAATAAACCAGAATATATATATAATTATATATATATATATATATATATATATATATATATATATATATATAGTACATAAAATTCTCGTGTCGCGGTGTTTGTTACCAAAGTCCTTCGATACGGCTGAACGATATGCATGAAATTTTGTGTGCATATCGGGTAGGCTTGAGAATCGTCCAGCATCTATTTTTCAAACCCTTAAATGATAAGGTGATGTAAGGTGGTGAACCACCCCTAAATATTTTTTATTTTTTTGACAATTTTTTTTATTTAATTTTATTATGATATTTTATTATGGCGTATAGAAACCTGGGTTTTGTCCTGAGACAGTCACGAGATATTAAAAATATTACCACACTGAAAGTACTATACGATGCTCTAGTCAGGAGTCACTTGGAGTACGGTGCTGTTATATGGGCTCCGCATGAAGAAAAGTACAGCCTAATGCCTAAACAAATTTATGAGGCACATATACTTCAAACTGTATGGGGTATATCCCTTTTACCCTTTGAGGTACCCCACATTGTTCGTGCTCGGGATGGTCCGGTACAATCAGCTCAGAGTAGGAAGGGAGTTTGCCCTGGCTGCACAAGTAGTGAAGTTGCTTCGTGGCGCCACGTGCAAACCGGGGGTGCTGCGCCACCTGCAGCTGTGCGCACCGGACCGGTACGTGTGGGAACAACGCCGCCCGCCGCTGCTCGCGGTGCCCGTGGCCAGGACCAATTTGCTTGGTAACTCACCTATAGTCCGAACAATCCTAGTAGTGAATAAAATTCATGAGAGGATTGACATATTTTCGAGTAATCTGAGTGAACTCGCTAAGGTACTTTTATACATAGTTAGTTATGTAAGTTAGTTGTAATACTTAGTATATTTAAGTAAATTAGTGACACTATCGTATTGGGTTTGTTTAGCTTGTAAGGATAGTTGTTAAGTGTGTAAATAAATAAATAAAGGATTTAGCATTAAAAAATAAATACATAATACTTCAAATTTTCACCCTTCTACGATCAATCCCTTTTTAATCGCGTTTTTAAAACTAAAATATATATATATATATATATATATATATATATATATATATAATAAAAGATATTCTATACATATATCATAAAATGTAAATATATTAATACAGACTCACATACATAAATCTACTTAAATACATTAAATATCTACATTATATTATGTACTAATATATACACATATATCTGTGCCATGATAAATAAGAAAAATATGTGACGATAGAATCATTCTTTAGGAAAATGCGTTAATTCACACTTGCAAAGCTTTACTAAAATGTTCAAGAAACTTTGTTTTTAAAAAGAAACTTGTTGGAAGCTTTTATAATGTCAAGAGGTATTTCGTTCCAGAGTCCTGTAGCCGTTAGAGCGAAAGAGTTGTACTTATAATCAGTACGGTGTAAAGATGTTAGCAAATTTAGGTTATCCGAAGAACGGAGAAAACAATTATGAGTATCTCCTAGATACTGAAATCTAGGTTTCAAGTACTCAGGAGCACAAGGATCGTTCAGGATCGTGAAAAGAGTGCATAGTATTATAATATATCTGCGCTGATGGATAGGCAGCCAGTTAAGCTGAGTGCGAAAAGATGATACATTGTCATATTTTCGACCAAAAATGTAACTGATGCAGTTATTGAGGAGACGATCCAATGTGTTAAGATGCTGTTTAAATAAGTCTGTGCCACAAGCATCTACATAGTCTATTATCGGTAGAATAAGAAATTATTACTTTACTTGTCTGTTGAACTCAGTCTAAAATATAATGCACATAAACAAAAACAATTCATAAACAAGTCAAACTAAAATATATTTTTAACAGTTATCTCTAACTTGAGTTATAATTTAGGTAATAATATCCTATTAATTATGCTGGCTGGTTGTTGGTATTCATATAACTACATGCATACCAATGTATGCATGTAGTTATATGAATGTATACTACCAATATAGTCCTTAGGTTTTTTATATAATGTGTTTGTAAATGTTTGACCCCAATTTTTCAACGTCGCTCATACCATTAAACAGGAATGAGAATAATCGGACGATTTTTATGAAAAGTTAATATTTAAACTTTTTGAGAAACTCCATGGTATAAAAATTATATATTAAAAATTAATTATAAATTTCTAATGTAAAACATAGCTCGATTCCTATGTAGTCTTAAGAGCTAAAATTAAAAACAAAACCATCCTTATAATAATTAAATTTCTGTTTCGTGCCCTTCACAAACATGTATTACTTACATTATATATTAATAATGTACGCTTGAAATAGAAGCTTGACCGAAGGCTTCGGTTCAGATTAATCGCATTCCAAGAAAGACGTGTAACTCGTGTAGATGGCGTGACGCACCACTGACTGTGATGTATTGGCCACAATAACGAGATAAATTGAAACAAACAAACAACCAAGTACATACATTTTGTGCACTCTAATATTTATTCACATTTTACCATGTTGTAGTAAATTTATACTCTCGGACAATAACTTAATAGGGAGAAAGTTTTATCGTAGCAGATACATCCTACGAGTTATGCACAAACATACTTGCCCGCTACTCTTAGCGGATGAGCAGTCTGCTACGTGATTATGTATAACATTCGCTAGGAATACTAAAATTAATTTTCTTATTTGTTATCTTAATAGGTATTTTTTAAATCAGTGAACTTTATAATTTGCAAAAATAATAGTTATACTGCTTAGGATAAATCGCTTGGTTAAATATATTTAGCTTGATATTCTATTTTTTTATTTACAAGGTATTTTCTAATTACGTTACTCCTAGAATTTCCTATTGTGACCTGAAACCGTTTTATATATACTAATTGCAGATGGAGAAACTTTCACACCTAGAACAATTATTCGAAGGTCATACAAATGCTTAAATTGTGCGGGATTCGAACCCACAGTGTGCATCGTCACAGTCACTGCGAAACCATGTCGTTATCTTGTAAAATACATCATCAGTCATCACATTATTTCAAAAAAGGAATTTATTATACCATAATTTCAATTGCTAGCTAGTTATAATTAACATTAAATAAAACTGCATACCTAGTATTTTGAAATATAAATTAAGATTTTTTTTTTAAATGTTAATAAAATATTTACATTCTATAACATGTTTAAAAATAACTATACTATTTATTACTTATAAAGCTTCTTAGAAATATTAAATCAATTTATCGCCAGTTAAGCAAGTTTTTGCAACTTACTAAGTAAAGGATCAAAGAGGAAACTGAGACTTCGATGAAATCTCAAATGCTTTGACATTGATATAAAGCAAGAAGAGGGTAAGAGGAGAGTTTTAAATTAGCGGATTAATTACTTGCTGTAATTACACAATAAACAGAGGAGAAGGGTATTTTAATACACTGAATTAAATTAAATTTAACATTTTTACGACTTTTTAGGGTACCGTAGTTACATAAGAAAGAAACCTTATAGTTTAGCCATGTCCGTCCGCGGTTTTACTGCTATATATATGTATTTGGCATAGTTATAGATAACCACGCCTAAAAAACTGTGAAATAAAATCTTAAAAATCATTTTTATTTTGGGTATTTCCCATACAAGTAAATGGAGGATGCTTCTTTTTCATCCGTCTATTGCGTCGTGTCGGGTATTGTTAGATAAGTCTTTCAAAAATATCACATATTTTCGATTCAAGGGTCTCTTTGGGAAATATTTATCTTTAAAGTAATATTTTTCATTAAGGGGCTACTCCATGCGAACGACCTTGAGCGTTTGTGTGCCGGCCGCGCCAACTCCCTACAATATAGGATCGCGTAAAAAATAATATGTAAGACGCCACCTACCATAGTTTTGTATAACTCAATGCCACCCACTGTACGGACGTAATATTTTTCAACATCAATAAACTATTTTATGGAAATACACACAGCGTACAACTATAAATGTATTTTAATTTTTTTATTCGGTATATTAGTTGCGTTATATTAGAATTATGTATTCTCATATATTATCTAATTATAAAATTTTATAATTAATTATATATTAAAAATGAAGCATTGAAAATTGTGAGTTTAAAAGATACCTACTCACTATAGGTAAATAGATAGATAGCTCGCCTTTTGTACAAATATTTGGTGCAATAAAGAATAAACAAATAAATAGGATGTTTCGCAGAGTGAGAGTAATATAGAATGAGAGTCGTGGAGGCAGTTTACAAACATAAATTGCACAAGGACAAACATCCAGACCCGGAACGATTATTTGTAGGTCTTACAAATATTTGTTCCGTACGGGATTCGAACCCGCGGCCCCCAGCGCAACAACTGATTGCTAAGCCACTGCGCCACGGAGCCGTCGCCGGGTTATAGGTAAAGTGACCATACGTCCCGTTTTGAACGGGACTGTCCCTTTTCTCGGTCACCTGTCCCATTGCCACCAAATAAAGCTCCGGGACACAAAATTGTCCCGTAACTCTTTGGATGGAAGTATTCAAAGCCAACAATCTTCAACATAATTTTTTTAATCGAATATATTTTATGGTACAAATGCTCCGATAGAAAGAGTATTTTTTTATTTTGAATAAATTGTGGACGTCTGAAAGAAACACATACGGTTCCAGTTCTAAAGGCGATGTTGAGATAACAATAAAAAAAAATTGAGCAGAATTTTATTCTTATTTAAAATCATCACCAACTTTATTAAAGCAAATTTAATCCACTGACAAATGTAATTCATAATTAAAAAAAAAATGTTGCATTTAATAATTACCTATTTTTAAATGCAACATTATTTTTTAATTTATTGTATAAAGTTATAGTTTTTAGAGTATAAATAAACCCATGTCCTGTTTTGAGTTAAAAAATAAATGGTCAGCTTAGTCTTTTTAGTTAAATTTAGTTTTAAAAATTTTTAGTTTATAGTAAAAAGTAGGTATATTAGTACCTACTTTTTACCGAATTATAAGTATATACTTTATACCTTATGTACTCAATTATTTTTTTGAAAAAGAAGAAAAAACAAGCAATAAATAATATACTATATTTTAGCAAAAAACTATAACTTAGAACATAAATGAAAAACTCATAACCGACCTAGGATTCGAACCCGGGACCTCATGATCAGCAGTCGCACTACTACAACCACTAGACCAACGAGGCAGTACTTCACCTGATAAGATATTGTAGTTGGTTATTACGATTATTTTTAACTGTATACTATACTGATAATATTGAATAAGCCTTTTATAGTGTAAATTATAATATTTGTCGAAATGTTAATTATGGATTCGAACCTTACATGCTAATGGTGCTTCATTTTTTTATTTGCATTTACTTCAAAGAAAATACACGCAAAAAGCTTCATCGCGCAGTAAAAACACAACAAATATATGTATAACTAATACGAAAAATTATACCCAAAACAAACAAATAATACTACCTATAAAATAACCTAATAAGTAATAATATTATCGACTGATAAGACGAGAGCGATGCTCTAACGAACGACACAGGCTCCACGTTCGAGAGCTCAACGCTCAATGATCCAGCAAGCCCGTGGGCAGTGAATACGCCCAGATTTTAAAATAATTTCTTAATAAAATCAAATTTTGGTCTTTTGAAAAAAATTTTACTATAGAAATGTTCATTAATAAATTGCCTATCCATTGGTGTAAATCGCAAAATAAAATAATACTTACTTTACGAGGAGATGCATGTTATCAATAATAATTTCACATTTATGTGGTTTCGTTGTAAGGAGATTATATTAATATTTATTCCTTTAAAAAAAATGGATACAGCTCTTATGAAATCAAGATTATGTAGAAATATAATGTGTTTTTTATTTGTTGATATATCTTTTAAATAAAAAGTAGATAGCTCCTAAAAACCGCACAAATAACGACTAGCGCGACGTTTTGCTCAACCCGCGCCTTAAAGCCATGTGCCGCCCCCCCACCAACTTAACCGCTGAATGGAAACGAGAGTAGCATGCATAATGAAGTTAAAGGGAAAAGTATCACAGATAAGTAGAATTAACAAGTTACGAGTAAAAGTCGACCAACTTTATACGTGGTAGAGCCATGTTGCAGCTATATTAATAGTACAGTTGTAGCACGAATGGGTCGGTTTGACCGGGAAAGGAACACGCTCTCACAGAATACCAGCGTAAAATAACAGCTTAATAATGCTGCTGTGTTTCGTATGGTGAGTGTAGAGAACCGGAGACCCTTTTTACTGGAAAAGAGGCATTCTATCTTAGTCCTTACGGCTGACAACGCATCTGCATTTTAATTCGCAAAAGAAGATAGATGTAGATGTCTATGGGCCGCAGTATCCACTTACCATCAGGTGAACTGTGTGCTCGTTTGTCACTCTTATTCTATAAAAAAAGTTATAAAATGTACTTGGATTGGTGAAATTTTGAAAAAAAAAACGACTTATATGTATGGCAGAATATAATTATTTGATTAAATTATTATTATATTATTATAAATGAGAGGGCTGGTTCTTTTCCCGCTCAAAGGCTAAGTATAGCCATTCAGCGAGGAAATGCAGCCAGCGTTCTTGGCACGATACCACGGGCAGGAGGACCGTATGATAATTAAGTATTTAGTTTTAGTTTTTTTTTATTATGTTAAAATAATGTTGTGTACGTCTCAAACAAAGATGCCAAGTTCAGTTGTAAATTAAATATGTTTTTATTCGGCTTATAACACCTACAGGCATTTCGAACTATAGTAGTCCCTTAGAAACTGTTTAAGACAATGTTAAGTATGTTTTTTGTTTCGTATTCAGTAGCAAAGAAAAATATAGTAAGAAAATCTGCATGTATGATATATAAAAACAAATGCAGGATATGTGTAGTCCGCACGTATAACCGAAGCGTGGCTGACTCTTCCCTACTGTAACCCCCTTTAAATTATCTCGACATTGCTTTCAATTACTGCTGTAGCGTGTCAAGGCATAGGTAAAACTGTAAATGTCTCTTGGATATCAGAAAAAGTGACGCAAAAGTCCAATCACAATGGTTTTAAATTTAAAAAGCTGGGCACGTGATCTTATGGCAGTGTGAATTTTGGAAGGCCACCATTTAAGTTCAATTTTTGTAACCAGGCTTCCGATTTCAGTCCAAATTAACACTTATTTTGTAACTGTTTACAAATTGGCCTAATGGGAGTTAGGGCTCGCGTGAGGTAGGAGTCTGTAGATTATCACTAGTATTCTGGAAAAATTAAAGATTTCAGTGTTATTGTGATTGTAATCAGAAGTACGAGTAAGTAAGAGCTATTTACATAGTTTTAAAATTAAGGAGGATTGTCAAGCTTTAAATTATCACATTGCAGACAAATCTGAGATATATACCTGATGAAAATAGCTATGAAGAGGGCTATACTCGAGGTTTCTTTGTGTGATAGTCTTAGAAATAAGGATATCCGTAGTCGAACCAGAGTAACCGACACAGTCCAAGTTCTCGAAAGGCAACCCTGTACCGGTGACCGAAGTGTAGGGCGGCTCCGCACTAGATGGATTGACGACCTGGTAAGATATGCAGGAAATAGATGAATGCAGGCCACTCAGGTCGTGCTTTGTAACATTTCTTGGGGAACGCCTATGTTCAGCACTGGACTTGCGAAGTGACACTTGATGACCGGTTATTCGAAACTAAGCTTAAGTGCTAAATGTACTAAATAATTATTTAATAAAAAACTTTAATCAAGGAGGTGTTATTGGTATTATACAAATATACACATTACACACACACACACACACACACACACACACACGCGCACGCACGCACGCACGCACACACACACACACACACACACACACACACACACACACACACACACACACACACACACACACACACACACACACGCACGCACGCACACACACACACACACACACACACACGCACACACAAGGGACGAGAGTCTGATGATTAATCATACAGGTATTTCCTAGTACTAACACCAGGCTCTCACAAATTAAAATGATTATACCTCTAATATTATTAAAAGGCAATGTAAACTTGTGAGAGCAAATAAAGTAAACATTATTATTATTATTATTATTGGTATTGAAGGACGAAAAAGCAAACGCAGACTTAATAAAATAATATAATATAATATACTGCTAAAATTTTAACTAATTCGGTCAAAAACTTAAATTATGGTACTCCGATATCAAAGGACAGACGGATAATATAAAATTAAAAGGGCTCCTTGTAAGACAGCAGCCATCTACAAATTGTATATATTCTACAAAGCCGAAACTGTTTCTTTATCCGAAAATAATAGTTCATTGATAAATAGAAGAAAATGAGCTCTATTTCAGGGGCAAGAAATAACAAATTTCTTTAACAAATCTCGATTCCTGACAAAAATGATAAAATCAACTGGGAACTTCACAGGTCTCATGTAGACTATATATTATTTCTAAATTATTAACATTTCCGTGAACAATAAAAATACCAGCATATTTATTTGTAGCCTTTTCTTTGTTTTATAACATAATATAGTAACATGATATAAAAATATTTTTCGCTTTTATAATTGGGAATATTATTTGGCACTAGAAGATATTTACTATATAATTTTTTAAACCATACAGGAAACAACGGAGCCCTATAGGATCACTTTGTTGCCCGTCTGGAAATCTCTTATGAACAAGTATAAAGGTATCAATATAAAATAAAGTAAGTAAGATCAGGTTGACATTATAATAAGGCACGCATTTAAAAGTATGGCTAATTATGTCATATTATAAATTAAATTTCATGATTTTTTTAAACTCATAAAATTTGATAAGAAGAATGATCTCAGAGATCATGTTAAGGAATAAATCTGCAAATCCGTTACTCAGAAATGTAACATTAAAAAAATTCAATAATTAACTTACATTTTCAGTTGGTGCATCGACGTGAAATTTGGGA
This sequence comes from Parnassius glacialis, assembly GCA_033319125.1. NCBI lineage: Eukaryota > Metazoa > Arthropoda > Insecta > Lepidoptera > Papilionidae > Parnassius > Parnassius glacialis. The sequence continues at coordinate 34,541,112 of JAVANC010000018.1, forward strand.
TGTGTAAGCTGGATTTAGAAAGGGGATGGGGTGTACGGATCAAGTCTTTTACATGCGCATGATTGCGGAGAAGTTTTTGGCCAAAAACCAGAAAGTTTTTTGTGCGTTCATGGACTTGGAAAAGGCTTATGACAGAGTGGACAGGAATGTGTTATGGCAAACACTGAAGTCATTTGGGTTGAGCGCTGGCTTGATACAGGCATTAAGGTTTCTTTATAGGGACTCTAGTGCTTGTGTCAGGATCAACGGGGTCTACTCGGACTGGTTTGGCATTCATAAAGGTGTCAGACAGGGATGTGTGGCTTCCCCGTGGCTGTTTAACCTATTTATGGACAGTTGTTTGCAAACTTTGAAAGTTGAAGAATGTGGGCTAAGAATGGGTGAGTTAACCGTCAAATGCCTTTTGTACGCCGATGATCAAGTCATATTTGCATCGACGGCGGCTGAGTTGCAAATGATAGTTACTTTAATGAACTGGTCATTGAAAGAAAGGGGTATGAAAGTGAACGCAAGTAAGACGTAAGTGATGGTTTTTGAAAGAGAAGAAAGTAAAACGTTATGTGAAATAAGAATAGAAGGGGAGTAGATTAAGCAAGTGGATGAGTTCGTATATTTGGGATGTTTATTTAGCAGGGATGGTAGATATGATAAGGATATAGAACGACGAGTGAACGCAGGAAATAGAATGAATGGGGCTAATAAATACGCTATTATGAGTCAGAATGTGTCAAACAAACGTTAAAAAATAAACGTTAAAAAATAAACCTTAGACCAATGTTCGGTGCTTACCTCATCTAATTCCCGGCATGGATGAACTATCTACAAACATCATTAACCTAATACTAAATGGAACTAGGGTCGGCGCTAAAAAGTGTCCGAGCCAAAAGAGTTCCAAAATGCAAAAAGAGCTCCAATCGTTTAATATTAGGCCAAAGACAAAAATAATTAAATTTATACGAAATCTTCAGGGCGCAAGTCCTACTCACATTTATCCATTTTTTTTTATTTTGTTCGGCATTTAATTTTGTTTCGTATTGTCGGTTCTAGCGGCTCCGGGCGTCAGCAAACCGTTGCTACGCTAATGTTCAATATTGCCTATATATAATTGTTAAATTATATGATTTTGTCGAAGACTACAAATATTATTCGACGTATGATTACCTAAATGATAAGAGTATGTATTAATTAAGTTACTTCCATTATCCATTACAGTCTGTCAAAGTCCACTGCTGAACATAGGTCTCCCTATATATTGCCTCATAAGTGGGATATTTGCCATAGTTGTCACGCATGGTAAGCGGGTTGAAAACTAGTTTCTCATTATCTAGTTGGGATTAGGGAGACGCTGTTGCTTATCTCCATGTTCCATCCACCAAAAATGTTTACACCATAAATAGTAAAATATAATATTTTTAACAACTTTTGGTGCGATAAAAAATAGTCTCGTATAACCAACATCAGATAACAGTCTGTAGGATCTTGCTTATGACTCCATCATCTATCAGACCCTCGTCAATAAATGTGACTAATTAACGCAATAAACGATGAATAGGCAGGCCACAGATGTATTACAAAAAGGTGAATACTTTCGGCTAATAATTGTCAAACCAGAAATGATATGTTTAGCTTACCCGTAATGTTGATGTGGTCTATTTCACATGATAATTAATGTGTAACCGTATTTAACCCGCACAATTAATTACCCTCGAGCGAGCTATTACTAAGAGTTAGTGAAATTCGAACGATTTAATTGTTTGCATTGATTGCGATACTGTAAAATATAATAACTTTATTAACTCTTACTATAGATTAGGCGTACATAAATGGGCACGATACACCACTCGATCGGCTATTTTACGTTCATATATCTACGTACTCGTCGGTTCAGGGTACTTTTAACTTGGCTCATCTTTAATTTATCCAATTTAGTCAAAAAACTTTCTTCTAGAGATAATATATAGACAATTGACTAGAAGAGTTATATATAATTTTTTTCCTTGATCTTTGAATTATCTTTGATCACCGATAAATAAAAAGAATATGCATCAAACGTAACAACTTTTTATATAATATAAAAAGTTATTTAAATTTTTGTTAATAATGTTAACTTAAAACTATGACTAAAATATGAACAGGAACACCAGTAACACTCATTAGGTAAAAGACATGAGAGTATTTCCTAATAACGTATTGTAATCACGCTCTGTGTATATGCTTGAGGTTGTCTGCATTAAAGGTATTCGATGTGGGTGATAATGATAAGGCACATATTATTTACTAAATTACATGGTATTCGTGGAGTTTTTATATGTTTTGTTTTTATTTTAATTTTTTAAATAATTATAAAGAATAAAAAAGACAGATGAAACGAATATTGGAGAAACAAGAGAATGTTTTCTGTACAATGTATATGTAGCGTTTTTCTCTTAAATTGTATCACTTCATTTAATTTTGTTATCCAAGTACGATATTATAATTTATATATTATGAAGACGAAGATTTTTATTTAAAAACTGCATCCTAACTACCACGCGTTCTGCGCGTGATCATTGGTGACCCTGTGACGTGATTATCCAATGAAGAAGTAATATGAAGAAGTAAGCTTTGGACAAGCCAACACAAATTGTAATTGCCAGGAGAACCTGCAACGAGAGCTAGCTGCACAGCAACAAAATCAGGGAAGTGACCACTCCTGTAACAGTTTTATAACCTACTTACTCTGTGCGTCCTTCTCACAACTTGACTTTAGGTTGCCGGCCAGTCATTTCATTATATATCGCAGTGAACCTAATTTTCATGTCTTATTTATCTAAGGCTGGTCATTGCATAAATAAAAGTTTCATCGGTAAATTACAACAAAATTGTTCAAGGCCAATTAATTTTACTTACTACAATTAATAAGCTAAAACTAAATCTACCTAAACTTTCTTTACGCAAACGTGGCGTACCTTGCAAAGAAATGTAAATCACCATAAAATTTGGTTAATTTATACTAATATTTCATAAGATAATATTTTATTTTATATATCAATTTGAATATTAGGCTCCCAAATACTTTTTCCATACTAAGCTACTTAAAACTAAGCCTAATAACTTCTTAAGCTACTACTACTACTCGCCTGTTGCTGCAGGGGACTGTCTCCTCGTCTCGTCTTCTCTTCACGTCTTCCAACCGTGAACCACTGCTGCGCCGCGCTTAAGTCGCAAGCTACGTTTATTTTATGCCTTTAATTTGCAAGTCATCGTAGCAAATTCTTAGGAATTTCAACTTTTCATACTAACTTACTAATATTCAAATAATTTTACGGATTAAGCATTTACCTATCTTGATTTTTAATTTGCGTTCTTTATTTCTCTTCACAATGCCTAAAAAGGGTACAAATATGGATGAGCTCATGACTAAACGGGTTGACGTTGAGCAAAGAGTAAAGTTATTTAAAAATTTTGTAAATGATTTAATTGAAGTTAAGAATCCTACACAAAGTCAAATTACTAAACTCTGCGTACGGTTAGAATAATTTGAAGGTTTATTTGAATATTTTAATGACTTGCAGACGGAAATTGAGGTTCTTGATACTCCCCAGTTTGAAGTAAGGGAGGAAATAGAACGTAGCTTTTACACGCCAATGACATTGGCTAAGGATTTATTATCATCCTTTAAAAAAGATAGACATCATTCTTCAGACTCAGGCCAGCCTAATCTTAAGATTCAGCCAGGGTTTCGCTTACCAGAAATTAAAATTGCCCTTTTTGATGGCAGCTATTATAAATGGCTTGAACTTAAGGAAATGCATGTCTCCTTAATACATGATAATGAAACTATAAATTTTATACATAAATTTCAACTATCTTTCATCTTACCTGCAAGTAAGGCAGCCCAAGTTATTAGTAATTTGGAAGTAACTGAATGTAACTACAATGTGACTTGGGTCCTCCTCTGCGAGAGATATGACAATAAAAAACAGCTGGTCTCACAACACATGAATGCACTATTAAATATGCCTCCTATTTGTCAGCCAGCTAAGTCTTTGCGAGTCTTTGAGATTGACTTCATTATGACAACCAGACGACAACTGTTCAGTGATGTCTCCGTGATCGCGAGGGTGAAAACTGGTAGCGATCACCGAATGGTTAGAGGCACACTGAACCTAAACGTTAAGTTGGAGAGGTCTCGTCTAATGAAGTCAACGCTCCGTCCCCCTCGTGCTCTGTTCCAAAGTCCCGAAACCTTTCAGCTCGAGTTACAAAACCGTTTTCAGTGCATAGAAGACTGCAATGAAGTGGACGATATGAATGACAAGCTCGTGGAAACTGTCCATGCGGTCGGAGCTAAGTTCTGCAAGACCCGCCGCAGAAGAACACAAATACTCTCCGATCACACTCTTAATCTCATGGCTGTTAGACGAGAGATGAAGCTACATTCTTCAACAGACTTGACAGCATACAGGCATCTGAACAGACAGATCTCCAAATGCATGCGGCGGGACTTACGCAACTTCAATACAGCTCGTATTGAAGAAGCGATCGAGCGGAACCAAGGCTCCAAAGTCTTTGCCAGAGATCTGTCTGCCAAAAAGAGCCAACTGTCAAAGTTGAAGACAGAGTGTGGCAGCATCGTTTCCGGGACACCTGAGATTTTGAGTGAGATTGAGAGGTTCTACGGGCAGCTGTACATGTCATCGTCGGAGCCACACGCAAGTGTGAGTAACGATCCAAGAGCGAGTCTCATCCGACACTATTCCGAAAATATCCCGGACGTCAGTCTGAGTGAGATTAGAATGGCTCTCCAGCACCTTAAAAACAGTAGGGCCCCAGGCGAGGATGGATTTACAGCGGAGCTTCTGAAAGCGGGTGGAAGACCGGTACTTGACGTCCTTTAGAAGCTCTTTAATTCCGTCCTCCATGGTGGCATTACACCGGAGGCGTGGAGCAGAAGTGCGGTGGTCTTGTTCTTCAAGAAATGTGACAACGCTCTCTTGAAGAACTACAGACCCATTTCCCTTCTGAGCCGCGTCTACGTGCTGTTTTCGAGAGTCATTACGAATCTTCTCGCGCGCAGACTTGACAACTTCCAGCCTCCCGAACAAGCCGGTTTCCGAAAAGGCTTTAGCACCATAGACCACATACATGCCCTTCGGCAAATTGTATAGAAGTCCGAAGAGTACAATTTGCCACTATGTCTGGCGTATGTGGACTATGAGAAAGCCTTTGATTCCGTCGAAATTTGGGCGGTGCTGCAGTCCCTTTAGCGGTGCCAAGTTGACTGTCGGTATATCGAAGTGCTAAAGTGTTTGTACAGTAGAGCTACGATGGCTATCCGAGTACAGAACCAGAGTACGGAACCTATCCAATTGCAGAGAGGTGTAAGACAGGGTGACGTTATATCCCCGAAACTCTTCACCGCAGCATTGGAAGACGTTTTCAAGCTTCTGGACTGGAAATGATACGGTATCAACATCAATGGCGAGTACATCACTCACCTTCGATTTGCCGACGATAAAGTCCTTATGGCAGAATCGCTGGAGGACCTAAGCACTATGCTCAATGACCTCAATAGTGTCTCCCAACGGATAGGTCTTAAGATGAACATGGACAAAACAAAGATTATGTTTAATGTCCATGTCACACCTATGCCGGTAGTTGTTAGGAGCACTAAGCTCGAAGTTGTTGACGAGTATGTTTACCTGGGACAAATAGTCCGACTAGGTAAGTCCAACTTCGACCGAGAGGTCAATCAACGGATTCAACTCGGCTGGGCAGCGTTCGGGAAGCTACGACACATCTTCTTGTCAGACATACCTCAAAACCTTAAAACGAAATTTTACAACCAGTGCGTGTTGCCAGTGATGACTTACGGAACTGAGACGTGGTCCTTCACAGCTGGCCGTATCAGGAAGCTCAAGGTCGCTCAGCGAGCTATGGAGAGGGCTTTGCTCGGAGTTTCTCTGCGTGATAAACTTTGGAATGAAAATATCCGCAGTAGAACTAGAGTAACCGACATAGCCCAACGGATTAGTGAGCTGAAGTGGCAGTGGGCCGGCCATATAGCTCGAAGAACCGACAACCGATGGGGAAGAAAGGTTCTCTAGTGGCAGCCTCTTACCGGTAGGCGAAGTGTAGGGCGACCCCCCACGAGATGGAGTGACGACCTGGTAAGACATGCAGGAAGTCAATGGATGCAGGTGGCTCGGGACCGTGATTTGTGGCATTCCTTGGGGGAGGCCTATGTTCAGCAGTGGACTTATGAAAGGCTGTAATGATGATGATGATGATAAGTCTTTGCGTAACACTGTGGATCATGTTTCAAAAAATCTTAGAGCCCTTAACACTTTAGGTGTTCCCACTACAAATTGGGATCCAATTATCATTCATATGATTGTCCCTAAGCTTGATAACAATTGTAGACTAAAGTAGGAAGAATATAAATCTTCATTAAATTGTGATTTACCTTCGTTAGATAATTTCTTTAAATTTTTTAAGGCTCGAGCTGATATTCTCGAAAGTGCGAATAATAATAAACAGGAAAAAAGCAAATTATGTAACAATTTTAAGCAACAGAAATTACCCTTAAAATTTTATGCTATTTCAATGGAACCCAGCTCGAAGAATTATGGCAAGCAAAGTATAGGACCCAAAAGTGACAGCCTCATAGAGAATTTTCGATCACGGCTCGGCTGAGTCTGTCAGTCAGATAACTTGCTACCTGCGCATGACATGATCATAGAGCACAAAATTGTGCGCAAACACAGGTATACTCGCTATTCTCTCAGCAGTTTAATGGGATGGTAACCCAACGCGGCCGGTGAGAAATTAGGCAAAGTACCAACGGCTATACGTGCACCGCCATCTCCCTGACTCAGGGATTCTACTGAAAATATATTATTGAAAATTCGATGTACGAGTATCCATTAGAACCTATTAAATGTCTACCGCTGACCGAAGGTCTCTCCATAGATTGCATCATCAAGGAAATATTTCCCATAAATGTCAAGCTGGATAGGCGGAATCGCAACCGAAGTTTTTTTTATATTTTAGTTATTACTGGGAAGACGCTGCTGTCCATCTCCTCACTTGTTTCCTAGTGGAATTTTACCTCCGTGCCTCGGAAAGCACGAAAAACCCTTGGTCCTTGTTTGATACCATTTGGGTAGTATTAAATAATTGAACCATCGGGTTTTGTGAGTGAGCGAATATAAAGAGCACCTGTGCTTGCGTACATGCTTTATACGTACGTGCGTTTAATCTTGTCCAACGCAAATGGATAATATTTGTTAAGACTTACCACGGTAACCGAAATTCGATCTGGAGGGACACCATTCTGTTAATATTTCCAGTACTTCCCGCGCCCTCTTTTCATTACTTCTTATCATTACATAGCTATCAATTAAATTAATATTTTATAATTTTGATTTCGTATATAGCCTCAATTAAAAGAAATATAGTGAGTAGTTTTATATTAATTCTAACAATAAAGTACAAGTGAAATTGTAAAGTTGCTTGCTTGGTTTCTATGTTTACGGCAGCACTATCTTTCTTGGCAGTCTAATTGATAGTAACTTGTATTGTTCCGGACTGTTATTGTCCTCCCGGACGTGCTCGCCTCTGAGCTGCTTTCATACGATTCATCCAGTTTTTTACGGTTCCTTCGTCTGAATGAAAACTTTTTATCGCAAACATTTATTTTTGTATATTTCTTTTTATATATTTCTTTATATATGTCTAAGTTATAAGAACTGTAATATAAGTGTATGGGAATTTCTAAATAAATTAAATTACGAAGACACAGAGAAGTTGTTAGAAATTCTAAAATAGTTTGCATTAATTGTAAGTAACAAATATTGTTATTTAGTTATTTTATTTATTATATAATATAGTTTAATTATTTAAATATCTAGTGTCCTACATTATTAAACCGATTGTATAAGTGATGTCTGAAACACAGATACTCAACCTAGTTCAGGCAGGTAGCTAATATTATTAACTTGACTTTTCTATTTTTCTTTTGTAGATTCTATATTATTAAGCTACAACTAGTTTTAATTTTATCATAGCATGTTATTTTTGTTAGACTTATTGTTACTTTATTTAATTTTAATCATATTTGTTCCTGTATGTGTAATTGGAAATGAAATAAATATTTATTATTATTATTATTATTGGGGGTATCTATAAAGTTTTCTCGTCTGGTTGGGCAATATAAATATATAATTGTAAATAAACATGGTAAACGTACATAAATATCAATAAAATAAAATAAACACATAAAAACTACATAATTATATAAAAACCCAACCAGATGGAAGCCCTCGGCAGAGGAGACCAGACAGCCGAGGGTTAGGGGGAAAGGAAAAGAAACCGGCGGACGATGCGGGCGGTATCGAGGAGCACCGCCTTCTGCATTTGAGCTTGGAGCGGTCCGTCACGGAGTCCCAGTCGCCTCAGATGACCCGAGAGGCTGACTGGAATTAACCCATTCGCAGAGATGACTACAGGTATAATTTCGGCCGGCAATCCACCCAACATGTCGGTCACCTCGTGAGCCAGGTCCAGATATTTAGTCAGTTTATCTGTTTCGGCTTTCACGAGATTCTCGTCATAAGGAATGGTAATGTCGACCAAACATAGCCTTGACTGTGCCCGGTCCATGAGCACAATATCAGGCTTATTCGCAAGAATAGTCCTGTCTGTGATGATGGCCCGGTCCCAGTAGAGCCTGGCGTGGTCATTTTCGAGCACGGCTTCCGGCAAGTACTTATAATACGGCAGTTTCCGATCCACGAGACCGTATTTCAGAGCGAGCTCCTGGTGTAGAATCCTGGCTACTAAGTTGTGCCTGTGCAAATACTCAGAGTTAGAAAGCGCCGAACAACCGGAGATGACATGCCTAAGTGACTCACCGGGATGGCGACAAGCTCGGCAGACGTCAATGGTGCCATCCTTTAGGATGTATCTCCGATAATTGTTGGTCTTAATAACCTGATCCTGTATCGCACAGACAAAACCCTCGGTTTCCCCAAAGAGGTCACCGAAACGTAGCCAGTGGAGGGAGGCGACTGTGTCTACGGAAGGCTCATGTAGAGCCTTGTAGAACCTCCCGTGGAGCTCCTTCTCCTTGATACGGTTTCCCGGTCGGAAATGATCTGTACTGCCGGGTCTTGCCATTGCTCGTGGGCTAAGGATAGTAAGTAAGTCCTTTATCACAATAAATAACGTCCCTATAGTATAGATCATCCGCTCTCGTCAGAAAGTAATTACGGAGGCTGCACACTTCGCGATTATGCATGGCAAGCGCGCTTAAAAAGCTGCGTCCACCATGCTTCCGCGGCAAGTACAGCCTCATTACTGACGATCTCGGATGATGCATCCTGTGGGACGTCATTATAGTGCGGACTGTTCTGTCCAGAGCGTTCAGTTCGGTCTGAGTCCACCTGAGTATGCCAAAGGTATACATGAGAACAGGCATGACCCAACCGTTATACGCGTGCGTCTTATTCACACCGGACAAAAGGCTGTTAAGCACTTTGGTCAAGCGTGCATAAAACACATCGCAAACTGACTGTTTCATACCCGCCTCATCTACACCGATGTTCTGTGACATACCCAGGTATCGGTATGTTTCAGCCTCGGAAAGGGTCCTTATGTTGATGGGCATAGATAAGTCTATGCCCTCAGAGTTAGCAACCCTTCCCCTTTCAACATGGAGGACCGCACACTTATCCGTCCCCAGCTCCATTCTAATAGAATTGCTAAAATCACAAGTAATGTTTAGCAATTCCATAAAATGAGAGCGACTGGAGGCGAATAACTTGAGATCATCCATATAGAAAAGGTGGGTTACTTTTGTACCTCCTTTCCGAAGCTGAAATCCCCTTCCGGAGCCCTCCAGTAAGGTACTAAGAGGTTTCAGAGAGAGGCAGAACCAGATTGGTTTCAAACAATCGCCCTGGAAGATACCCCTTCTTATCCTTATGTGGCTCTCCGCAGCCGTCATCCGCTCGCCTAGATGACAAAGGATCTACTCCATTGCCCCATACACTGCCCGAGGAAGTCTCGAACTGTACAATTGACCTTATACAGCTCGAGGACCCTCTTAAGCCATGTATGAGGCACCGAGTCGAATGCCTTTTTATAGTCTATCCAGGCGGCGGAGAGGTCCACCACCTTGCCAATGACCGCGTCAAGGAGGGGTGGTTCCTTGGTTCCACGACCACCGCTCCGACATCCATTTTGAGCGCGCGACATCACCTGATTTGAGTTCAGGTGACGAGTGATTCTCGCGCTCAAAATGGATGTTAGTGTCTTGTATATGGTAGGTAGACACGTTATGGGGCGGTATTTGCTCGGGTCTGTGGAATGCCGGTCTTTAGGAACCAAATGAGTGATCCCAGTAGTGAAGAGGCTCGGGAGCGACTTTTGGTCGAGAGCCTCTTGAAACTGTCGGGCGAGCACAGCGTGACACACCACGAACCCCTTCAGCCAGTAGTGATGCAGCCCGTCGAGCCCCGGACTTTTCCAGTTTGGGGCCCTACGGACTGCCTCAGCTACGTCATTCGGCGTAATGATGACAGGGTCCATGGGCGTAACATTCGCACACTGACTCGCCACAACTTCCGTCCAAGGGCCCTCGCTGTGATTTACGGGGTCAGACCACAGGCCGTGCCAGAATGCGATTGTGTCGGCCTGATTCGGTGCTGGGCCCATTCCACGTACCATTGGTCGCTCCAATGATTCATAGAGCCTCTTCTGATCACTCTGGAAGAGACGATTCTGGTTGAACCGTGTCGGCCTCTCGGTATATCGCCGAATCCGCCTCCCCCAAGCAGCGATTCTCTGCTTCAGGTCGTCTATGCGCTCCGTCAGTTTTTGCGTTATGTCCGGCTGGGACAGACTGATATTTGTCCCAGCAAACGCCAACCTGACGGTGCGCACAATTCTCGGCCTATTATTGCCCGACCTGAAGCTTATCAGCCTGCCAATGAGGGCCCTTGCCTTTGCGATACGGTCCTCAATCCTTCTCCTTCAGGCTGGGATGGCGCCGGAAGCCGTGGGAAGTTTGGCGCCAATAATACTGCAAACTGCCAGTGCGGCGCCAAAAAGAATTAAGTCCGTCTCGCAAAGGTCCCGGCTGGCTTCCAAATAGGTCACCAGCATTTGGTTGAGAGCCCTCACGACAGCCCGATTCCGCTTGCTTAGGGGTATACGGGAAAGTCGCGGTCGATTCTCGAGAGGCGTACTGCGCGTTTCCCTAACCGCCTCTTCCAATATGCTCCTCATTTGCTTTTGTTCCTGGGCGACTATTCCATCGTCGCCTGAGTCAACCACAAGGAGATCTACGGCGGCATCTACATGTGCGGGTTGCTCTGCAACTCGTAGAGCCGCTTCTCCTGTCGTAGTATTTTCATTCGACAAAGGAATAGCCTCACGTCGTAGCCGTTCGAGTTCGGCGTCATCAAATATTTTTGAGCGCATGATGTACCGAACTCGGTCTGCCAGGTTTTGCTCGGTAACAGTAATAGACGGCTCCAGCTCAGCAAATAGTCGATGCATCCTAGTCCGATACGCAAATCCAATTTCTCCCCCTTTCGCCCTAAAATACGCCCGCAATGCATTTCTGTTCATTTGTATTGACCAACGCATGCGGCGTACTCCACCAGTGGCGGGTGCTGATTGCTGGGCCCGCGAAGGCCCTGCCAACACCAAGCCAGCTGGTGGGGATGATGGATGCGAGGGGCTGCTGGGTGGTCGTGCAGCACCTCGCGCTCGGCTGGCGGTTCGCATGCTGTCGCGTCCAGCGCCAGCTCCAGACGCGCACTGGCAACCTCCAGGCAGCGGCCCTTTGCGCGAATTCATTCTTTCCATCATCCATGTAGTGGGCGTCAGTTAACGGGAGACGCCCAGACCCGGCACCGTTTCATGGTGAGGCCATGTGCACAAGCGGGCCTTTGCACCTTCAATTTTGCCGAGGCACGGTGCTAACACCTCTTGGCAAAGTACTGACTGAATGCGCTGACGTAGCAGTTTTGTCACATAACCGTTACGTCAGCGGGGGATGGGGTCGTCACTTCCCTACGCCCCCTTATTAATATTATTATTTTGGGTTATCTTTAAAGTTTTCTCATCTGGTTAGGCAGTACAAATATATAATTGTAAATGCCGTGTAGTGGCGGTCAAGAATATCCACTACCCCATATCCTCCCGTGGGTGTCGTAAAAGGCGACAAAGGGAAACAGGCGGGAGATGGGCAGCAGCATCTTCCTAATAATAGCCGAAAGTACAATAAAAAAACTGCGGTTGCCAACCCGCTCGCCAAGCGTGGCATCTATGGCAAATACCCCCCAATGATGAAAACAACAAATAGACGGCCCCTAGTCCCCGGCGGCCCCGCTATTCCTGGCTACGGTGGCGACCATGGTAACGGCGGGGCAGGGGGTGCTAAGAATCTCCGGTGGAGGTTCGGTTGCCACCTACGACGACTCGACCTGGCAACGTACAACGCACGCACCCTGAGGACTGACGAGAAGATCGTGGAGCTGGAAGAAGAGATAGACATGTTGCGCTGGCATATTATAGGATTATCCGAAGTCCAAAGAGAGGGGGATGACACGGTAATCCTCGAATCCGGCAACTTGCTCTATCACCGGGAGGGCGACCATCTGTCCCAAGGAGGTGTCGGATTTATCGTCCACAAGTCTCTCGTTAACAACGTTGTAAAGATCGCGAGTGTGTCGACGAGGGTTGCGTACCTTATACTCAGAATCACCAAACGGTATTCGCTGAAGGTCATACAGGTTTAGGCACCAACCTCGGCACACCCCGATGAGGAGGTGGAGGAAATGTATGAGGATATCCCTAGAACCATGCATTCCTCCAAAACCCCATATACGGTGTTAATGGGAGACTTCAATGCAAAACTAGGCACAAGAGAGAACGGTGAGGTGAGTGGGTGACGTTATATCCCCGAAACTCTTCACCGCCGCATTGGAAGACGTTTTCAAGCTTCTGGACTGGAAAGGATACGGAATTAACATCAATGGCGAGTACATCACTCACCTTCGATTTGCCGACGATATAGTCCTCATGGCAGAATCGCTGGAGGAACTAAGCACTATGCTCAATGACCTCAATAGTGTCTCCCAACGGATTGGTCTTAAGATGAACATGGACAAAACAAAGATTATGTTTAATGTCCATGTCACACCTATGCCGGTAGTTGTTGGGAGCACTAAGCTCGAAGTTGTTGACGAGTATGTTTACCTGGGACAAATAGTCCGACTAGGTAAGTCCAACTTCGACCGAGAGGTCAATCGACGGATTCAACTCGGCTGGGCAGCGTTCGGGAAGCTACGACACATCTTCTCGTCAGAAATACCTCAAAACCTTGAAACAAAATTGTACAACCAGTGCGTGTTGCCAGTGCTGACTTACGGAACTGAGACGTGGTCCTTCACTGCTGGCCGTATGAGGAAGCTCAAGGTCGCTCAGCGAGCTATGGAGAGGGCTATGCTCGGAGTTTCACTGCGTGATAAACTTAGGAATGAGGATATCCGCAGTAGAACCAGAGTAACCGACATAGCCCAACGGATTAGTAAGCTGAAGTGGCAGTGGGCCGGCCATATAGCTCGAAGAACCGACAACCGATGGGGAAGAAAGGTTCTCGAGTGGCAGCCTCGTACCGGTAGGCGAAGTGTAGGGCGTCCCCCCACAAGATGGCGTGACGACCTGGTAAGACATGCAGGAAGTCGATGGATGCAGGTGGCTCAGGACCGTGCTTTGTGGCATTCTTTGGGGGAGGCCTATGTTCAGCAGTTGACTTGTGAAGGGCTGTAATGATGAAATGAAAATTGTAAACATACATAAATATCAATAAAATAAAATAAATACATAAAAAATACATAAATATATAAAAACCCAACCAGATGGAAGCCCTCGGCAGGGGAGACCAGACGGCCGAGGGTTAGGGGGAAAGGGAAATAAACCGGCGGACGATGCGGGCGGTATCGAGGAGCATCGCCTTCTGCATTTGAGCCTGGAGCGGTCCGTCACGGAGTCCCAGTCGCCTCAGATGACCCGAGAAGCTGACTGGGATTAGCCCGTTCGCAGAAACGACCACAGGAATAATTTCAGTCGGCAGACCACCCCACATGTCGGTCACCTCGTGAGCCAGGTCCAGATATTTAGTCAGCTTATCTGTTTCGGCTTTCACGAGGTTCTCGTCATAAGGAATGGTAATGTCGACCAAAAATAGCCTTGACTGTGCCCGGTCCATGAGCACAATATCAGGCTTATTCGCAAGAATAGTCCTGTCTGTGATGATGGCCCGGTCCCAGTAGAGCCTGGCACGGTCATTTTCGAGCACGGCTTCCGGCAAGTACTTATAATACGGCAGTTTCCGATCCACGAGGCCGTATTTCAGAGCGAGCTCCTGGTGTAGAATCCTGGCTACTAGATTGTGTCTGTGCAGATACTCAGAGTTAGAAAGCGCCGAACAACCGGAGATGACATGCCTAAGTGACTCACCGGGATGGCGACAAGCTCGACAGATGTCGACGGCGCCATCCTTTAGGATGTATCTCCGATAATTGTTGGTCTTAATAACCTGATCCTGTATCGCACAGACAAAACCCTCGGTTTCCCCAAAGAGGTCACCGAAACGTAGCCAGTGGAGGGAGGCGACTGTGTCTACGGAAGGCTCATGTAGAGCCTTGTAGAACCTCCCGTGGAGCTCCTTCTCCTCCCATACGGTCTCCCGGTCGGAAATGCACTGTACTGCCGGGTCTTGCCATTGCTCGTTGGCTAAGGATAGAGGAGTGAGCCCTTTATCACACGAAATGACGTCCCTATAGAATGGATCACCCGATCTCACCAGAAAGTAATTTACGGAGGCTGCACACTTCGCGATTATGCATAGTGAGAGCGCTCAAAAAGCCGCACCCACCATGTTTCCGCGGCAAGTACAGCCTCATTACCGACGATCTCGGGTGATGCATCCTGTGAGACGTCATAACAGTGCGGACTTTTCTATCCAGAGCATTCAGTTCGGTCTGAGACCACCTGAGTATGCCGAAGGTATATATGAGGACAGGCATGACCCAACCGTTATATGCATGTGTCTTATTCACACCCGATAAAATACTGTTGAGCACTTTTGTCAAGCGTGCATAAAACACATCGCTAACTGACTGTTTCATGTCCGCCTCATCGATACCTATGTTCTGTGACATACCCAGGTATCGGTATGTTTCAGCCTCGGATAGGGTATTTATGTTGATGGGCATAGATAAGTCTATGCCCTCAGAGTTAGCAACTCTACCCCTTTCGACATGGAGGACTGCACACTTATCCGTCCCCAGCTCCATTCTAATGGAATTGCTAAAATCACAAGTGATGTTCAGCAATTCCATAAGATGGGAGCGACTGGAGGCGAATAATTTGAGATCATCCATATAGAAAAGGTGGGTCACTTTTGTACCTCCTTTCCGAAGCTGAAATCCCCTTCCGAAACCCTCCAGTAAGGTACTGAGAGGGTTCAGAGAGAGGCAGAACCAGATTGGACTCAGACAATCGCCCTGGAAGATACCCCTTCTTATCCTTATGTGGTCCTCCGCAGCCGTCATCCGCTCGCCTAGATGACAAAGGATCGTACTCCACTGCCCCATACACTGCCCGAGGAAGTCTCTAACTGTACAGTCAACCTTGTACAGCTCGAGGACCCTCTTCAGCCATGTATGAGGCACCGAGTCGAATGCCTTTTTATAGTCTATCCAGGCGGCGGAGAGGTTCCGAGGGTTGCGTTTAACCACCTTGCCAATGACCGCGTCAATAAGGAGTGGTTCCTTCGTTCCACGACCACCGCCCCGGCATCCATTTTGAGCGCGTGACATCACCTGATTTGAGTTCAGGTGACGAGTAATTCTCGCGCTCAAAATGGATGTTAGTGTCTTATATATCGTGGGTAGACACGTGATGGGGCGGTATTTGCTCGGGTCTGTGGTATCCCGGTCTTTAGGAACCAAATGAGTGATCCCAGTAGTGAAGAGGCTCGGGAGCGACTTTTGGTCGAGAGCCTCCTGAAATTGTTGGGCGAGCACAGCGTGACACACCACGAACCTCTTCAGCCAGTAGTGATGCAGCCCGTCGAGCCCCGGACTTTTCCAGTTCGGGGCCCTTCGGATTGCCTCAGCTACATCGTCCGGCGTTATAATGACGGGGTCCATGGGCGTAAGATTCGCACACTGACTCACCACAACTTCAGTCCAAGAGTCCTCGCTGTGGTTTATGGGCTCTGACCACAGGCCGCGCCAGAATTTGACAGTGTCGGCCTGATTCGGTGCTTGGCCCGTTCCACGTACCATCGGTCGCTCCAATGATTTATAGAGCCTCTTCTGATCACTCTGGAAGAGACGATTCTGGTTGAACCGTGTCAACCTCTCGGTATATCGCCGAATCCGCTTTCCCCAAGCAGCGATTCTCTGCTTCAGGTCGTCTATGCGCTCCGTCAGCTTTTGCGTAATATCGGGCTGGGACAAACTTATATTTGTCCCAGCAAACGCCATCCTGACGGTGCGCACAATTCTCGGTCTATTATTACCCGACCTGAAGCTTGTCAGTCTGCCAATTAGGGCTCTTGCCTTTGCGATACGGTCCTCAATTCTTTTTCTCCAGGCTGAGATGGCGCTACCAGTCCAGCCGTGGGAAGTTTGGCGCCGATAATACGGCAAACTGCCAGTGCGGCGCCAAAAAGAACTGAGTCCGTATCGCAAAGGTCCCGGCTGGATTCCAAATAGGTCACCAGCATTGGGTTGAGAGCCCACACGATAGCCCGATTCCGTTTGCTTAGGGGTATGCGGGGAAGTCGCGGTCGATTTTCGAGAGGCGTACTGCGCGTTTCCAAAATAGCCTCTTCCAATATACTCCTCATTTGCTCTACTTTGTGGGAGACTATTTCATCATCGTCTGAATGAACTACAACTGGAATATCCACGGCGGCATCCACGTGTGCAGGTTGCTCTGCAATTTTTAGCGCCGCATTACCAGCTGTAGCATTTTCATCCGATGAGGGAACAGCGTCACGTCGTAGTCGTTCGAGTTCGGCGTCACCAAATATGTTGGAGCGCAGGATATACCGAACTCGGTCTGCCAGGTTTTGCTCCGTTTCATGAACCGATGGCTCCAGCTCTGCGAAAAAGCGATGCATCCGAGCCCGATACGCCAACATTCCAGTTTCTTCCCCTTTCGCCCTAAAGTACGCTCGCAATGCGTTTGTGTTCATTATTTCTGTCCAACGCATGCGACGTTTTCCACCAGTGGCGGATGTCGCTTGCTGAGTCCGAGAAGACTCGGCCGACATCAAGCCCTCTGGTGGGAATGATGGATGCGGGCGGCTACTAGGTGGTCTTGCAGCCCCCCGCGCTCGGCTGGCGGCCCGCATGCTGTCACGTCCAGTGCCAGCTCCAGACGCGCCCTGGCGACCTCCAGGCAGCGGCCCTATGCGCACTCTTCTTTTTTCCATCACCCATTAAATGGGCGTCAATTAACGGGAGACGCCCAGGCCCGGCACCGTTTCATGGTGCGGCCGTAAGCACAAACGAGCCTTTGCACCCTCTGTTCTGCCGAGGCACGGCGCTCACACCTCTTGGCAAGGCGCTGACTGACTGCGCTGACATAGCAGTTTTGTCACTTAACTGTTACGTCAGCGGGCGATGGGGTCGTCAATTCCCTACGCCTATGCCTTATGTTTATGCCATTCCTATTATTATATTATTATTATTTTCGTTTAATGGATTTTTTAAGATTTGAATAAAATATATGCACGGAATATTTTATAATTTCCTATTGAAAAATATATGATAACGTCATATTTGTGCCAGATACCTAGATCGTTGATAAAAACAGCGTGAAAGGTGCAAGATATCTATTACTGCGATAACCTATCCAGCACGGCAGTTACGAAAAATCATTCCTATTATGGACTACGGAAGCTAACCGCGACCAACAGTGAACAGAACATCATATTATCATTTCGTCTCATAGGTTGTGTATAATACCGATTCTGAGAGATATGATAGTACAACAAAGTCGGTGATTTAGATTAGCCTGGGTTAGCATCCAGAGACTAAAATAATGTGGAGTGTCAAGTGTTTATAAATAAGGATGATAAACGAGCTGACAGTCCACGTGTTGGTTTGGGATCCCATTGCCCATCCCCTAACTACCTTACTTCTACTATCTTTGACTTACATCTGGTGTAAACCAGGTGGTTATACTGCCACCTATCAGAAACTAAAAGATTTTTCCAGATGTCCCACAGTTGCCTCTTACTACACCCGCGAAAATGCTAGTTTTTCAAATATGAAAGAAACAAAGGTATTATAAAAAGCTTATATACTGGTAGCCTTACTAACTGATATTGTAATATTAAAAATATTAAAAGAGAACGCTAATTAGAGATCAATCACTACGCCTCATTGTTTTGACTTTGGTGTCAAGCAAAGTTTTGTTATGTTTTAAGTAGCGAAATGTAAATTTATTTATTTTTCTTCATAGATTGAAATCATTTATTTTGTTTTGTTTTCTTAAAAAAATGTTATCACCACACCAGGATTTTCTTCTGTATCGTGGAGGCTGTTTACAAACATAAATTGCACGAGGACAAATATCTAGACCCGGAATAATTATTTGTAGGCCATACAAAAACTTACGTGCGGGATTCGAAACCGCGGCCTCCAGCGCAGCAACTCGTTCCTAAGCCACTGCGCCACGGAGCCGTCATTTATAAAGCTGGAAAGTCTTCAAATTCATTCTAAAAATAAGGAAATTTAATGGCTTTATATATATTTAACCTATAATCAGATCTTTTCCAACAAAAAGAAAAGGCATTTTTGTTTAATATATATACCTTAATGTAATAAAAGCTTTTAAGATTTCATTTGATAAAAAAAATTCTCGGTATTTCTCTGTATAAATAATCGTCGGAGCGTCTATTAGTGATCGTGAAACTTCTAAACAGCTTGACTGGTTGAGGTCATATTCACAAAATATATATATATATTGGTTTAAAGGCCCAAAAAAATTCATAAATATTGTCATATAGGTGGCCCTGTGGTAGAGGTATGCATGTCATGTCAGGACATGGTCACTATCCTACAATTATATTTATTTATTTATTTACTCTTTATTGTACACCAAAATACAAAATAACAAGTACAGTTAAATCTAAAGTAGGATATGTACAACAGGCGGTTTTATCAATCTGAAAGTGATCTCTTCCAGACAACCTTAGCGTAGAGAACTGATGCAAACAATAGTTAAAAATAGAGACTGGGGCGTACAAAATAAAAATAAAAATAAGAAAATACATATAAATAAAGATAAGTGAAGATTATGTATGATATCATATAACAGATTGAATGTAAAGAGTACGAAAAAAGGAAAATGGAAAAGTATTCTAAGTAATACGATTTAACAAGACTTTTGAAATAATGAAGAGATTGAGCACGACCAATTTGGAGAGTTAAAATGTTCCACAAACGTACAGCAGTTACATACAGTAAAGGATTTCTTTAAAAAGGAGAAAGTGTGCGAAGTAGTAGAAAGAGAGAAAGATTGACAGAGGATCGAAGGAACCGATTATAAGTAAGGGAAAGATACTGGAAACGGTATTTTAAATAATGAGGAGTGGAAGGATTAAACAGCACGCCAGACAAAGCGGAGAGAATGTGAGTATTCCTGCGAAAGCGTATCGGGAGCCATTTGAGCTGTTTGCGAAATTCAGAGATATGATCATATTTGCGAAGCTCAAATAAAAATCTAATACATACATTTTGAATGCGCTCAAGCTTATGAAGCTGCTCCTCGGTAATGTCAAAATAGCAAATATCAGCATAGTCAAGAATAGACAGAAGTAGAGACTGGGCGAGCGTAACTTTAGTTACTGTGGGTAGAAAATTACGTAATCTACGTAAAGAGCTTAAAGCAGCAAACATTTTTCTACTAACCTCATTAACCTGTGAGGTCCAAGACATACAAGGGTCGAAATACAACCCCAAGTTTTTAACCTTTTTACTTTAAGGGATTCGAGTGCAGTTTAGTTAAATAGGAGATAGGGAAGACCAGACAATTTCCAATTAATCTAGAACTACCGATGACAATGACCTGAGTTTTCTTAGGATTAATCGTTAAACCATAACGCTTACTCAAGTTCGAAATACAAGTCAGATCAGCGTTAATAGTGTCGACTGCTTTAGACAGATCTTCAAGAGAGGATTGAGTATAGGTTTGGAGATTTCGCAATATATTTATGAAAATGTAATGTATGTACATAAAAACAAAAATAGCTTTAATAAGAATAAGGATGTTCATACCTTAAACACTAGGAACAAACATAAGCTTGTAATACTAGTTACTAGACTCCACAGAATCAGTAATTCATTTATGGGGCAATGTATACGCTTTTACAACAAAATCCCAGAACATGTGCAAAGTTTGTGAAAAAACAAGTTTAAAAGTTTTATTAAAGAAAAACTGAACAAAAAGGGTTATTATAATATCAAGGAATACATGAATGAAAATAAACCCTGGGAATAAGGTGATCGCCACCATTCATTTAAAAATTGTATAAACAAAGTTATGGTTAAGTGAAATATGTTTAAAAAAAGTCCCGCTGGGTTTCTTGCTGGTTCTTCCCAGGACTGAGGTATTTTCCGAACCAGTGGTAAATAAAATATGACTTTCAATAAGTATTACGTAGTAATCAATATTGAATAAAAATCATTCTATTCTATTCTATAGATCATCAGCATACAAATGGTAGGTTGAGGACAAATTATGACTTATAGAGTTAATGAAAATTGCAAACAGGAGAGGAGACAACACGCCACCTTGTGGTACGCTAGCTGCTGTAGTAGTCCAGGTGGAAAAAACGTCTTGCACCTGAATGCGCTGTCGGCGACCAAACTAACTAACTTCGAAACCAGTGAACTACAGTTGGAGATATGTTGATGAAGCGCAGGATGCCCAACAAGATATCAATATCAAGATATAAATCTACTGTATTAAACACATTACTGAAATCAAGTAACGTAAGAATGGTAAGCTTTTGTTTCTCCATACCATACCGAATATCATCAATGATTTGAAAAGTGCAGTAGCCGTAAAATGGCCAGGATGGAAAGAAAATCTTTTTAATCCTATTCCACTAAATTATATATTATGGAAAGGAGAAAGTGGAAAGACACTTTATCCTTTCTATTTATGAGTTGTGTTTCTTCTTTTGCTATTAAAAAAACTTATAAATTAAGCTCAAATGAATTGTGTTGAAAATTTAATTTTGCTTTTTATGACAAATTCAGGTCAGATCACAACTTGCTTAAAAATACCTTGCACTGAGGTCGCCCACCAAACGTATTGATTATGGCAATACCCCTCCGTATGTGAGAGTCCTAAGTCTCCAATATGCTAGTACGAATTTTATAGTCTGAGGATGGATGCATAAGTGAATGCGACTAAGTGATGCAAATTTTAACTACACAATGTTATCGCTTTTTGTTCTAATTGTCGCTCGCTATTAAAATTGTCTACGAAGACAATAATTAGATATTAATTGTCTGAGAGAACTCACCAATATTATTTATTAGATGTAGTTTAAATCTTTAAGTGCATTTTACACTTAAATATATAAGCTAAATTAATTATGTGAATTTCTACACATTTGATAGTTTCTAGTTTTACTGTTAGTCGTTAGTAAACACGGTAAAACAGAACAAGTTATTTTTCCAGGGATTTGACATAAAGGGAAGAAAGGGAACACATATAAGTCATGAAATTATTAAACCAAACCGTCTTCAACAATAACGTGTAAAAACTAATAACCTATTACCATCACAGCTTATAAAAGTTCACTGCTGAACATAGGCCTCCCCATAGATTGCCTCATAAGGGGAATTTTGACTATACTTTGAATATATTAAAAAAAAACCTAATTATTTCTACTACTTACAAAAAGAAGGAGAGGTCCATGTAAAATATTTTATACACATAATTATTTCAGCATAATATTCAAAGCTTTTAAATGTGTTATAATTGACTAAACTAAATGGTGTGAATTTTTACAATTCTTAACATTTCAAAATTTTTCAAGGTTAAATTAATGTGTTTCGAATACAATCTGAAAAATCTGAAATGAATTAATCAGCTAAGTAACGCAAACCTTTCAAGAAATATGAAAATATTTTAAAATTTTTCACTTTTATTCTCTCGAACTGAGGAAATACGAATTCATTATTATTACGAACTTACAAAGAATTACAACTTTCTCAAACCTAAGAATATGTTTTCATAAAAAGGTAGTTAAACATATAAAATAATCTAAAGGGAAATGTTTTATATAGTAGTGGGGGAAACGAGCATGTTGCTTAGTAGCTTAGTAGCTCAGTTAGGTAAGTGACTACCGTCCCAGCAATTCCAAAGGAATCACAAGTGCATTGCCGGTCTTTTAGAAAGGTGTAAGGTTTTTTTTTGAAGGTAATTCTGGTGACAGTAAACTACACACCATAATGTTATAGTGTAGGATATTCCTAGGATATCGTGTAGTGATAGATTACCAATCACCATGCCATCATCCACTTTCTTAGGTGGACTATGTGTATTTGTCACCTTTATTCTGTATAAAAAATAGTGTATAAATAAACATGGATACAGACACAAAACAGTGCCTTGCAAAAATGGAGGACTGATCGTTATAACAGGTATACAACACTAACAGTAATAGTTTAAAATTAAAAATTTTGTACAACCCAGTTCAATATAAATGATTAAGAATAACTTAAAACTATTAGTCAGACCTTGATTAAATTTATATGGGACCACATGACAAGCACCAGCGCAGCGTTCAAATAAAAAAAGGATCATCGAAATCGGTTCACCCAGAAAAAGTTATGAAGTAACACACATAAAAAAACATACAGTCGAATTGAGTACCATCTCCTTTTTAAGTCGTTGGAAAACATTTGCGCTAATAGAGTGCCTCTAATTGTTCTGGAAAGCAGAATTTTAATCGCACACTGCTCTTGCTTTATGCAACTTTCAACACACGACCCTGTTTCAGTTTATAATCACAACATAAATGGTCCATATTTTTAAATCATTATATATATTTTAATTTCTTTAAAATCGAACTAAGTACTTTTAATATAATTATTTTTATTCAATATAAATTACAAGTAATTCTTATTGAAAGATTTATTATTTTTAATTAACTTCCTCTTTTTAACATTAATATTCTTTATAAAACAAAATACGCACAAAATACAACTAACTAAACTACTTAGCCTGCTACACAAAAAGAACATTTGTACTACCTAGAGACCATTAAAGGTCTAAAGATAATCCAAATGTTCAAGCCCACTACCAGTTGGCAGCGTACCCAGCATGCTGGCGGCATTACCACGCTGAATGGCAATGCTTATGCGTTGCGCCAAATAAAAGCCAGCATTTTGGTCACGCGTCGCGTCAAACAGGCGCTCTGATAAGTCTTGGAAAAGAAGATGAGCTCCCGGTCCCCAAGGACCCAACGTCTCAACTCCAAACGGCTCAAATATGTAACCACTACCGAGATTAGCATATTTGCGCCGCTTGTGCTGTTCCGCTGAATGAGCCGCCGCGCCAGCCTTACTCCGTGTCTCTGAAAGATGTGACGGTGCCATTGTGTCAACGCAAGTCGCGTCCCACACAAGGGGCCGTCCCATCTTCCAGGGCACAAGTGTCATACCGTCAGGCCTTTTACCATCGTCACGTGCAAGGCCACTCGGTTCGAGTATAGCTGCAACATTGGCGGTGGCAAAAGCCCGGCGTATGATGTCATTCAGGCTAGCGTGCCGACCCATTCGCCCAGCACTTCTTGAGCAGGAGAGACCGTGGTGACCGAGCTGATCAACTACAGTACCACACTGGCAGCGATGGGCCTCAAAGCACCTTGCACCCAAACGTAAACTGACGGCGAGACGAAATGCAGTCGGGTCCAAAAGGCTACCTGTGTTAAAAGAAGGCATAGCTTGTAACCAAAGCCCAGATTCCCATACAGAGACTGCAAGAATACGGGCACGATCCGCGATACTAGGACACGTATCTAAAAGTGATTTCCGTGCTAGATCGCAGATCGGCCAATCCCACAGTCTCTGCGAAGACAAGGTCCTGGGAAAATCAGTATTTGGACAAGCCAGCCTCCAGGCATTCTTGGCCTCACTTGAATGAGCTACAATTACATCGGAATGGCCTAAAGAGGGTGCAAGGATTTTTTCTATTAATTTATACGAACCATGAATGGAGGACAAGAATGCAGGTAGCGCTACACTGGAAATTTTGCGTACCCCTAAGCCTCCCAACCTCACTGGTAGGGAGGCTTGCGACCACGTCCTGTCATCCATCTCAACATTCAAAACCGATACTAGCGCGTTTTTAACGACATTGTCTAGGCTCGAAAGGAGCTCACCGTGTTTCCACAGTGGACTACATCGTAAAGTGTAAGTAAATTTGGGAACGAACAAACAGTATTTCATAATTGTAAAAGCCATATGGGCGTTAATTTTGAGCAATCTTTCGGAAGCATTCATGAACTTTTGAATTTTTTCCTCAACGAAAGGTGAAAAAGATTCCTCTAATATCGGTGAACCCAGGAGACGGAGGGAACTCCTGTCTACTGATTTGATATTGGGAGCCAAATCATTAAATTTTTTGATAACCGAATCTTTATCTGGACAAGAATCGCAAACAAAGAGTTCGCATTTTGAAAAATTTAGTTCTAAGCCAATCAGACGGAATTCGTCAATGAGAATTTTCAAATCATTGAGCACAGTGCTCACGTCGCCTCCTAAGGTTCCGTCATCCAAGTACCAAACATTAAGCTTGGACTGGAGACGTTGAATAATTGGATGAATGGCCAGGGAGAAAATCGCGGGTCCAAAAGGATCACCCTGTTGACAGCCGACAGATGATAATAAAACATTATTTTTGTATGTTAATTTGGTGGGACTGCCGTAGCATTGCCAAAGAAAGTTGAAAAGGTCCGGAATTTTGTCTTTGACTTGTGTCAACAGGGCACCTCGATCGACTGAATTGAAAGCGTTTTTCACATCCACCTTTAGCAGCACCTCTCCACAATTTTGATCGAGAAAGGTACGAAGTGAATGAACAGCAGCCTCACACCCGCTCCGCGAACCAAAACCAAGCTGCATTGGTTGAAAAAGGCTGCTTAAAAGAGCAACCTTTTTCCTACAGCCCGCTTTGGCTGCGAGGCGGCGATATGTGGTGCCAACCGCAATAGGTCTGATACCACCGTCTTTTTTTTTAAGTGCGCATAAATTGGCGCCGTACAAAATTTCAATGACGTCACCATTGACCCGCCCCGATAACATGAGATTAAACAGTGCCGTCATGTCTTTCAAAAGGGTCTCGCCCACCTCACCAGAGCTAAAAGATAGAAGATCTTTTAGATGTTGAGGGGTTAGGCCATCTAGTCCTCCAGCTGAGCCACTCTGGAAAGACATAACCGCCGCTGAAATCTCCTGGGCAGTGACTTCAATGGCAACGTCATCTAACTTTGGTGGATCAGGTAGGTGGAGATTCGCCGCTGCAGGTGGATGTTTGTCATGAAGTGACTTAACCGTGTCGGGTGTATAGGGGGCGATAGAGTCGCTAGAAAACAAGACACGTGCGGCGCCTTTGATATCGCCATCGCTAATTTTGTTCTCTACTATTTTGAAAGTGGCCGAAACGTCAGATTTTTTGGAATTTTGATTATTCCGCTTTTTGGGCGGAATAATGCTAGCAAGATCTAAAGGATTTTCCTCCAATGCTTTATACTTTACGCAGTTTTCCTTTACTCTAGTTGTAAGGGATTTTTGGTTTAAGGGATCAAAATGTACGTAAAGAACATTGTATGGAAAAAGAAGGAGATGTTCCCAGGCTTGTTTGGAATTTTTCGAAATAGCATTTTTAATAGCCGATGATAAACAACGGGCAACCGAAATTCGAGCACCGCGCGGAATGCGTTTCAAAACCGGAAAAGAATTTTTGAAAGAGCTTAAAACCTCCCAAAACGGTTTGGAAGGAGTAGCAGCGCTGGTAGAACTGCTACTGGCTACTGTTTCGGAGCCTGTAATCGGAGCCGAAAGAGGAATTTGAAATTTTTTGTGGCATCTTGTGCGATGAATTTTGAGTCCTTTTCGGCCTTTAAAAAGTCGAACCTGGGGACACTCCGGGCACTGTATCATGTCCCCCAGCGACTCCGTCAGAATTTGGGAAGCTGCATTGCTCACCGCACTACTATGGGCACAAAGTGCCATAACAAAATTTTAGCTTATCTTAATAATCTTAGTATTTCTAAGTCGGCGTGATGACCGCCAGACGTCAGGCGTTGACGCCGCCCGAAATGCGCAGGCTCGCCGGGCGGCGTTGACCTCGAAAAACCGACTACCGATGGAGTAGACAGTGAGTCTCGGACGTAGTGTAGGGCGGCCCGTCTTGGTAGTGTTACAACCTTGTACTTTTCATAGATATTTAACTGTGTAGTGGCGTAAGAATATCCATAACTCCATTTCATCATCGGAACTAAATCAGGAGATGGGCAGCAGCGTCTTCTTATCGGTAACTAATAGTTGACGCCGAATACAATGTCTCCAAACGAATATTATTAGTAGTTGAGGCCGCAGTCAGGACAAATAGGTTGCTCAGGACAAGAGCACTTATTGTCAAATATTCGACGCGTACAAATTGGTACACAAAACAAAATTCCAGCAGCACTGATCAGTCCCAACAACGATATGCAAATCATATGAGATTTGAATAAAAGGCCGCTTGAAGCGGAATTTTTTTGGTTTCTATTGATACAGATCGCGCTTGGATGAATCAGGATCTTAAATGATATTGTTTAGCGAGTAGGTTATTTGTTTATATGTATTATTACTGCAATTAACACTTTTTTTAAGGTATTGTTCCAGTTTGTGTACAATTTAGTCTTGATTTATTTACACTGTTTTTTTTTTTTTTAACACTATTGTACTGAGGTCTTTGATAACATCACAACCGATTTTTTTGATCACTATTCACAGTTTTACAATAAATTTAACTCGGAAATACGATACAAAATATTTTTAAATTAAATTATAAACACATTACAAATTATTGACACATATGGTTGACGTTGACGTTTTTTTTTTATTGAAAGTAATTTCTTACTTTACTACTGGTTCGGAAAAAATCTCTGTCCTGGGAAGAACAAGCAACTTTATATTAATCTATATGACGCAGGTAGTAGTCAGTTTACAAATATGTTTAAAAATAAAAACAAAATCAGTTAGGTAGTATTTCACTCAGTCGTTACTAAGTACAAAAAGATTAAATAAATTAAAATAAAATAAAATTAAAATTTTGTACAGCCGACTTCAATATAAGTTATTAAGAATAACTCTTAACTATTGGCCTGACCTGGATCAAATTTATATGAGACCACAGGAGATGCACCAGCTTTCCAATGAAAAAAGAATCATCGAAATCGGTTCACCCAGTAAAAAGTTATAAGGTAACACACATAAAAAAACATACAGCCTGGAAGTCGGCAGAAAAATGCTAAGTATTATTAAAATTTACTCACAAAAGAATTAAAACAATTAAAATATAAACGTGTATGTTTCACCGTATTAAGTTTATTAACTTTATTTTGGTATCAGTGTTATTTTAAGTGAAATAAGAAATCATTATATTAAAGAGGATAGAATTAGACGATTATCTCTAATTCTCTATCTAAATAGTTAAATATGAAAGTACCCAACATACGTAATAAAATGTTCTGTTGTAGTAGTATAATTTTATGTTTCCAAATTAAAACTTTTATAAAATTTTATTATATACAATATTAACAACTATAATTTAAAAAAAAACAAAAACTAGTAACTTAATTATCATACAGCCCTGCTCCCCGCGGTATTGTGCCAAGAACGCTGGCTGCGTTTCCCCGCTGAATTGCTATACTTAGCCTTTGAGCGAGAAAAGAACCAGCCCTCTTATCACCAGCAGCAACACGTGGACCCCACGGACCGATAGTCTCTACAGCAAATGGTACAAATATGTAGTCATCTCTCAGAGACTCATATTTGCGCCACTTACTTACTTTTATTACAGCGACTTTAGTGAAATGTGTGAGGGAACAAGCAATTAATACAGAAGGAAATATTGATAAACGTCCCTCCATTTATCGTGTATATCGAAGAGCAATATCCGAGATGGAATTATAAAGCGAGCACTGCGTGCTATGAAATCATATCATATTCAGTTTAGAACTTTAATTTGCTATAAAAAAATTTAAAATACGTGTTTTTTATTTAAAATATACTCTTCTATTTATTTACATTTTTTTATAGGAAAGGGGGCAAACGAGCATGCGGCTCACCTGATGGTAAGTGACTACCGCCGCCCATGAACAACTGCAACACCAGGGGAATTGCAGATGCGTTGCCGGCCTTTTAAAAAGGAGTAGGCTTTTTTCTTGAAGGTCCCTAAGTCATATCGGTCCGGCAAAATCGCTGGTGGTAATCGATTCCACAAGGAGGTTGTGCGAGGAAGAAAACTTCTTCTAAATCGCACAGCAGTGGACCGCCAATCAACCAGATGGTATGGATGGTATCGCGAGTTTTGTCACGATGTGCGATGGTGAAATTAAGTGGCTGGAATTAGTCATTTTAGTATGTATGTATATATATATATATATATATATATATATACCCCGTGTAGTGGCGGGAAAGAATACTCACTACCCCATGTCTTCCCTTGGGTGTCGTAAGAGGCGACGGAGGGAAACTGAGGCAGAGGATGGGCAGCAGCATCTTTCTGATAATAGCAAAACAACAATAAAAAAACTGCGGTTGCCAACCTGCTAGCCAAGTGTGGCAACTGTGGCAATATACCCCCCATGAGAGTAACGAAGAGACGGCCGCCAGTCCCCGGCGGCAACGCAATTCCTGGCACCTGGTGGCGACCATGGTATCTGCGGGGCAGGGGAAGCTAAGAAGCTCCGGTGGAGGTTCAGTTTCCACCTACGACGACTCGACCTGGCAACTTATAACGCACGCACCCTGAGGATTGACGAGAAGAACCTGGAGTTGGAAGAAGAGATGGACTAGTTGCGCTGGAATATTATAGGATTATCCAAAGTCAGAAGAGAGGGGAAGGACACCGTAATCCTCGAATCCGGCAACTGGTTCTATCACCGGGAGGGCGACCATCTGTCCCAAGGAGGTGTCGGATTTATCGTCCACAAGTCTCTCGTTAACAACGTTGTAAAGATTGGGAGTGTGTCGACGAGGGTTGCGTACCTTATACTCAGAATCACCAAACGGTATTCGCTGAAGGTCATACAGGTTTACGCACCAACCTCGGCACACCCCGATGAGGAGGTGGAGGAAATGTGTGAGGATATCTCTAGACCCATGCAATCCTCCAAAACCCACTATACGCTATTAATGGGAGACTTCAACGCAAAACTAGGCACAAGAGAGAACGATGAGCTGAAAGTAGGGAAATTCGGAATAGGGCAACGCAACCCAAGGGGCTAGCAGCTGGCCGACTTCATGGAAAAAGAGGGACTCTTTATAATGAATTCTTTCTTCCAGAAGCGGCCCCACAGGAAATGGACCTGGTTGAGCCCCGACGGTGCGACAAAAATGAGATTGACTTCATTATGACGACCAGACGACAACTGTACAGTGATGTTTCAGTGCTCTCGAAGGTGAAAACCGGCAGCGATCACCGAATGGTAACAGGCACACTGAATCTAAACGTTAAGTTGGAGAGGTCACGTCTAACGAAGTCAATACTCCGTCCCCCTCATGCTCTAATCCGAAAACCCGAAACCTTTCAGCTCGAGCTACGAAAACGTTTTCAGTGTCTAGAAGATTGCAATGCAGTGGACGATATGAATGACAAGCTCGTGGAAACTGTCCATGCGGTCGGAGCTAAGTTTTGCAAGACCCGCCGCAGAAGAACACAAAAAATCTCCGATCACACTCTTATTCTCATGGGTGTTAGACGGGATATGAAGTTGCAGTCTTCAGTAAATTTGAAAGCATACAGGCATCTGAACAGACAGATCTCCAAATGCATGCAGCGGGACTTGCTCAACTTTTGTACTGCTCGTATTAAAGAAGCGATCAAGCACAACCAGGGCTCCAAAGTCTTTGCTAGAGATCTATCTGCCCGAAAGAGCCAACTGTCGAAGCTGAAGACCGATTGTGGCTGCGTCATTTTCGGGACACCTGAGATTTTGAGTGAGAATGAAAGATTCTATGGGCAGCTGTATACATCATTGTTGGAGCTACACGCAAGTGTGAGTAACGATTCAATAGCGAGTCTTATCCGACATAATTCCGATGATATCCCGGACGTCAGTCTGAGCGAGATTAGAATAGCTCTCCAGCATCTTAAAAACGGCAAGGCCCCAGGCGAGGATGGAATTATAGCGGAGCTTCTGAAAGCGGGTGGAAAACCGCTACTTGAAGTCCTTCAGAAGCTCTTTAATTCCGTCCTCCATGGTGCAATTACACCGGAGGCGTGGAGCAGAAGAGCGGTGGTCTTGTTCTTCAAGAAAGGCGACAACGCTCTCTTGAAAAACTACAGACCGATGTCCCTTCTGAGCCGTGTCTACGTGCTATTTTTGAGAGTCATTACGAATCGTCTCGCGCGCAGACTTGACGACTTCCAGCCTCCCGAACAAGCCAGTTTCCGAAAAGGCTTTAGCACCATAGACCATATACATACCCTTCAGCAAATTGTACAGAAGTCCGAGGAGTATAATTTGCCACTATGTCGGGCGTATGTGGACTATGAGAAAGTCTTTGATTCCGTCGAAATTTGGGCGGTGCTGCAGTCCCTTCAGCGGTGCCAAGTTGACTGTCGGTATATCGAAGTGCTGAAGTGTTTGTACAGTAGAGCTACGATGGCTATCCGAGTACAGAACCAGAGTACGAAACCTATCCAATTGCAGAGAGGTGTAAGACAGGGTGACGTCATATCCTCTTACCGCTGCATTGGAAGACGTTTTCAAGCTTCTGGACTGGAAAATGGCGAGTACATCACTCACCTTCGATTTGCCGACGATATAGTCCTTATGGCAGAATCGCTGGAGGACCTAAGCACTATGCTCAATGACCTCAATAGTTTTTCCCAACGGACAGGTCTTAAGATGAACACGGACAAAACAAAGATCATGTTTAACGTCCATGTCACACCTATGCCGGTTGTTGTTGGGAGCACTAAGCTCGAAGTTGTAGACCAGTATGTTTACCTGGGACAAATAGTCCGACTAGGTAAGTCCATCTTCGACCGAGAGGTCAATCGACGGATTCAACTCGGCTGGGCAGCGTTCGGGAAATTACGGCACATCTTCTCGTCAGATATACCTCAAAACTTGAAAACGAGACTGTACAACAAGTGCGTGTTGCCAGTGATGATCTATGGAACTGAGACGTGGTCCTTCACTACTGGCCGGATGAGGAAGCTCAAGGTCGCTCAGCGAGCTATGGAGAGGGCTATGCTCGGAGTTTCTCTGCGTGATAAACTTAGAAATGAGGATATTCGCAGTAGAACCAAAGTGATCGACATAGTCCAACGGATTAGTAAGCTGAAGTGACAATTGGCCAGCCATATAGCTCGAAGAACCGATTACCGATGGAGAAAAAAGGTTCTCGAGTGGCGGCCTCGTACTGGCGGACGAAGTGTAGGGCGTCCCCCCACTAGATGAAGTGACGACCTGGTAAGATATGTAGGAAGTCGATGGATGCAGGTGGCTCAGGACCTTGCTTTGTGGCATTCCTTGGGGGAGGCCTATGTTCAGCAGTGGACTTGTGAAGGGCTTTGATGATGATGATGATGATGATATACTCGTACATGCAGGAAATCAATGAAAGCAGATGGCTCCGGACCGTGTTTTGAGGCACCCCTTCAAGGAGGCGTATGTT
Source organism: Parnassius glacialis (assembly GCA_033319125.1). Taxonomy (NCBI): domain Eukaryota; kingdom Metazoa; phylum Arthropoda; class Insecta; order Lepidoptera; family Papilionidae; genus Parnassius; species Parnassius glacialis. Next base: position 34,573,112 of record JAVANC010000018.1, read on the forward strand.
CAGCAGTGGACTTGTGAAGTATTATAATGGTGATGATGACGATGTAAAATGTTATTTTAATCAGTTAGCTAGCGTTTATCACGCGGTAATAGGACTGAACTGTAATTTTAGTTGAATTTTTTTTATTTATATAAAAGCTAATAAATATTGTATAAAGTTTTTAACGGTGTTAGAGCTTACAGCTTTTGCTGTCGCCCGGATGGGCCGGCTTGAACCGGGGTAGTACCATAGAATACCAACGTGAAGTAGAAGTTTACTTCTGCATTCCGCATGGTGAGTTCAGGTGGCCGGGGGCCCTATTCCCCCCTCCCCATCAACATGGTAGCGGAATTAAATGGTACACTACCCCAGGAGGATACCAGCATCCCTGGAGAATCCCTCGCTGAGCATCCACGCCCAAGCTACATACTTTTTCTGAGCGTGGGTACTCAGGCTGCCCCGCATATTCTGGAGGGGGGCGGAGCGAAATTCTGAAATCCTGCTCGGGGCAAGCGGAACAATAATACAAAGGCAACCCCTGCCACGCTTTCCGTAAATTTCTGCAGTATCAGGTGACTTCATTCAAACTTTAACGCCGTCAACTACCATGTGGAGACAGCAAAGCCGGCCTTGCTCTTTCTAACCGAGACACAGGTGTCCTCTCCGGCTGATACTTCACATCTCTCCTACCCGGGGTACAAATTAGAACACTTCTTTGTGCCCCGGGCTGGAGTTCACGGCTGGGGTGTACGTCGGAGAGGACATCTGTTTTCGACGCCTCGGTTATCTTGAAAGTACGGACCTGTCTATCCTATGGCTGCGCGTAGACAGCGATGACCATCCCCGCATCTATGGGTGTCCTATAGCAGTAATGCCAACACAGACCGACTCATCGACCACGTCCAAATGGAATCATACTCCGTGCTACAACAGATCCCATCCACTTGGTGATTTTAACGCCCACCACGCTGAATCGCTTGGTTCCTGTTTAACTGATCATGCGGGTAGATCTGTTTATGACTTTGCCTTGGCATATGGTCTGACATAATTGGTTACTTTACTACACGGATCCCAGATGTAGAGGATCATGTACCTTCCCTGTTGGACCTTTCGCTTAACTCTCATCCGGACGGATATCAGATCTCCGTCGATGGCTCCCCCTCTTGGCTCTTCGGACCATTGCCTGATCCGGAGTACGGTGGCACTCACTCTCCTATCGCAGTTGCGAGCTGCAGCTTGCCGCTGTGTTTGACATTATAGGTCGGCCGATTGGAACGGGATGTGGTTTTTTTGCATCCTACCCTTGGGAGGTTTTCTTCTCACCGAATGATCCCAACGTTGTTGCTGACTCTGTCGCTAATGTGGTACTTCAGGGAAATTTGTTATCGTGTCCAGGAGCTCGTTTCCTCGCGTATCGCTATACTCTATGCCTCATTCGTTGGACTTTGCATTAAAGTCACCAACTATCACGATTTCTCCCTCAAGATGGCGAGCGACTCTCTAGATCGTCAACCCTCTTTTGGAAATCGTCGATTGGCTCGTTTGGGGTGAAGTAACACGACAGTTTTACCCGGACACTAAGTGTACCTCCAGAAAGGACGCACAACGTCCAGAACCCGTCACGTGATCTGAGGATCGCCCGTTCCCTACCGCTGCACAGAGATGGCAGTACGGAGGTTTGGTACAGGCCTTTGACTGATGATCCGCCTCCCCACACCACCAGCAGCAACCGTTGTGGTCCTCTTTTGCCCTGCACGAGCTCGCAAATTGGCCCATGTCCAGGGGTGGACTGTTACATCACAGTCTAATTACTACTAACAATCGTTTATCGAAGGCTTCTAGACGGAGTAATCGTGCGGTGCGGTGCATGGCAAGAAGATTGCTGACTACTTCCCGAGCGGCTAAGGGCCACTAAGGTTGTCCTGTCACGCAAATAAATTAAAATGGTTCACATTACATGTGCGGTAAGAAACTGTGGGTCGTCCTCATTTAAAGATTAGGAATTAGTTTCATTAGTTTCCACACCTGCATTAATTAGTTCAAACATGAAATAAAATAAAATCAGTTTTTTATTACTTCCCGTTGTGACAACCCTAGCAATTTATTGTTTATATCTCCTTTTATGTTGTCGTACGCGTCAAACGCGATATCTGACTGTGTGCTCTTCTTAGGCTGTGGTTACGTGCCAATTATGATAATGATAAATTTAAAATACCCAGACTGGCGACAGGAAGCAGTGTCAAAGATGCGGGACATCTGGATCTGCGATTGTCAATTCGCCTGTCAAGTGTGGCGATTAAGGCAAATCCTCCCTACAATTCGAGAGGCTCATGTCCAGCCATGGATTAATTCAGGCTCGTGAAGAAGGAGGAGAAGATTTAATTTCAACATAATCATCAGTTTTTCTTGTTTTAATCTCTTTGACCTTTCATATATTTCGATGATATATAACCTCATGTAAAATATGTGTACCTTTCTCTGTTTCCGATCTATTCGCACAAGTCTAGTATACGCTTTGGCAATGACAGACTTTCGTAGATAAAATTAGTTGAAAAGGAATGGTAGCGTCTATATATCAAAAATATCCTAAAATATTAAGCGTCAGTCCCTTAATAATTTTATCGAAGAATTTTGTACTGAGAAGCCGTCAAAAAGATATTTAGAGTTGAACCTTTTTAGGTTATGTCTTGTCAAAGTTATGCGTCCTGTGGTTGTTTGATGTTAGATTAATACATTCTCAACATAATGTACGTACCTACATAATTGAGAGTTTTTACATTATTGTATCTCTGTTATATATTTGCATACTGTTTGTTTTATTTGCTTTGTTTTATTAACATTTCTGGCATGGCTCCATGGCATTTGTGTCATATATTGACATTCTCAGAAGAGTTAGAACTAAGAGCCGTAAAGCCAGTAAAAAAACCGTGAAATTTGTTTTAGCTAGAGTTGCCATAACATTAAACGGAATTGTTACATAGTACTATGATTGAGATAATAAATTATTGTAGGAAGTTCTTTGTAAGAGACTTATTTTCAACCATATCACTTTTACTTTTATTATTACTGATAGTATAGTTATTACTAATAATAACTTAATATAAAAATATTTTGTGTTTGTGTGTTGTGTTGGTAGTCTTACAAAGTTATACAAAAATAGTATGAATATAGTAAATGGCAACACTTGAATAGAGTAAAATGATTTAAGTCATATGATATTCCCAAAAATGTTTTTTTTCTGTGGCTTTAATTAAAATACATTTTTATTTGAAAAATCATAGAAAAAATAATAAAACTCATTTTATATATAACTTATTTTAGACGTTTTTGTCAATTATTTTTCTGCCATTGTTCATTACTATAATGATGGTAAAAATGGTGTGTTGGTTTAAATAATCAACTGTTGGTTCAGAGTTATTACAAGGATGATTTTACGTAGATTATGGACTGCATTAGGAGTGAGAATATAATATTTCGCGATACTGCAAATGTCCCTAAATTCAGGCTACAGGACGGATACGAATGAATGCATGTGCACTCACCTGGACCTCTGCCAATATACCACGTGTCTCCAGGAGCTGCGTTGCAAGTTGATTGGATGCCGGCTGTCTTCACTCATATAACTTCACAGATTATCGCAAAATATAGCATTATTGCAAAAGTCTTTACACTTTGCTATATTCTTGTATAATTCAATATTTAAACCACACAAAGGCAGAAGCGATCACGCGAGATGATATAGGCGATGCGGTTGTTTGCGAGTCTTGCGAGCTTGTGTGAACCCCGCTTAACACAGGAGTGGCACATGCTAGGTGTAAAAGGCGGTAGATAGGAAACCCGGAAATGGGCTTTGCAGTACTCTTATTGGATAACAATTAACAGATCTCATACGCGTTGGTCTGTAGTTGCAAGGGGGCGCGGACATGCTTTTTGTATATTTAAACTCATAATATTCTTACTTCTTTCACCTTCCGTATCCAGATCCTTCATATTTATTCAGCCTGTACATGTATCATTTGCAGTAAAATTTCTTAAGGAACTACGTGCACGACTGCTCGTCACCACAGGTGACAAGAGGGCTGCAGCCAGCCGCCATATATAGCCATTCAAGCGAGGAAACGTAGCCAGTGCATCGCCTATAGCCATTCAAGCGAGGAAACGTAGCCAGTACATGGCGCTATACCGCGAGGATTAATTTTATTTTATTATAGATCATTTTATTTTGTTATAAATATTGTAACAAGTAAATATTTCATTATATTAATTACTAGCGACCTTCCCAAGCTTCGCCTGTGTAGGATCTATAAATGTGGCGTTATTTGTATTTAAAGATAATAAGGCTATTTTATTTTCTCAATTTTTCGGGTGAAAATGATAAAACTAAAATTATTGTACAAACGACTTCAACATAAATAAAATGAGAACATCATCAATGCAGTCGAAGTCAATTGCCAATTCCATATATTATGCCAGACCATCAGTGGGTCCTGTACTCGTATATAGTGTAGAACTAAAAAATATTAAATTTCATCTACACGTATCCTCTATTTGATTCCGCGATTCAATTGTAGATTTTGAAAGTACTGAACATTATATTTCTTATTTATCAGTCCGTTTCACAGTCCATTGCTGGGCTCTCCTATAGTAGGAAAAATCACTCTCAGCGGGCGGACTAGCGTTCGCATTACCATCTTGCACTTTGGACGCTACTTGTAATCGCCGACCAGCTTATTTGTTAATCTGGTATATTATCCGCGATATTATACTGATATCTATGAGAGGCTAGAGGGTCTTTCTTCCGACATTACCAATAGTTTACATCAGGTGACCTTACTTTACGGTAGCTTTTGCTGTCGCACGGATGGGCCAGCTCGAACCGGGGTGGTACCACGACCTCACAGAATACCAGCGTGAAGTAGAGGTTTACCTCTGCGTTGCGCTTGGTGAGTGCAGGTGGCAGGAGGCCCAATTCCCCCCCCCCCCCCCCCATCAACATGGTAGTGGAATTAAATAAAAGACTACCCCAGGAGGGTACCAGCATCCCTGGAGAATCCCTCGCTGAGCATCCACAACCAAACTACTCCACTCCTGGGCGTGGGTGCTCAGGCTGCCCCGCGTATTCTTGGGGGGGCGAAATTCCGCTCAAGACGAAACCTGCTCGGGGCAAGCGGAGCAAGAAGACAAAGGCAACCCCTGCCACGCTTACCGTGGATTTCTGCAATATCAGGGGACTTCATTCAAACCTTAACGCCGTCCACTACCATCTGGAGATAGCTAAGCCGGCCTTGCTCTTTCTAACCGAGACATAGGTGTCCTCTCCGGCTGATACTTCGTATCTCTCCTACCCGGGGTACAAATTAGAACACTCGTTTGTGCCCCGGGCTAGAGTTTGCGTGTATGTCAGAGAGGACATCTGTTTTCGACGCCTCGGTAGTCTTGAAGGTACGGACCTGTCCATCCTATGGCTGCGCGTAGACAGCGACGACCATCCCCGCGTCTACGGGTGCCTCTATAGGTCCCATAGCGGTAATGCCGACACAGACCGACTCATCGTCTACGTCCAAATGGCTGCAGACTCCGTGCTACAACAGGTCCCATCCGCAGAGATCGTGATACTCGGTGATTTTAACGCCCACCACGCTGAATGGCTTGGTTCTCTTTTAACCGATCATGCGGGTAGATCTGTCTATGACTTTGCTTTGGCATATGGTCTAACACAACTGGTTACTTCGCCTACGCGGATCCCAGATGTGGAAGACCATGTACCTTCCCTGTTGGACCTTCTGCTGACCTCTCATCCGGACGGATATCAGGTCTCCGTCGATGCCCCTCTGGGCTCTTCGGACCATTGTCTGATCCAGAGTACGGTGCCACTCACGCTCCAATCGCAGTTGCGATCTACAGCTTGCCGCCGTGTTTGGCACTATAGGTCAGCTGATTGGGACGGGATGCGGTCTTTTTTTGCATCCTACCCTTGGGGGCGGGTTTGCTTCTCGCCGGAAGATCCCAGCGTTGTTGCCGATTCTGTTGCTGATGTGGTACTTCAGGGTATGGAACTTTTTATTCCATCCTCTGTGGTGCCCATCGGAGGCAGATCCCAGCCATGGTTTGGTCGCTCCTGCAAAATAGCATCACGCTATAAGCAGGAGTGCTACCAGGCCTGGGCTGACGCATCAACGTCTCGGGATGTAAACACCAGCGCACTTAAAAAGAAGTATAATTCCGCCTCCAGGTCCTTCAAAAGCGTCATTGCCAAGGCAAGGTCTGAGCACATCCGCAGAATTGGCGAGAAGCTAGTTCGCCTTCCTTCGGGAACCCGTGCATTTTGGTCTCTTGCCAAGGCTTCTGTCGGCCATCTCTTCCATCTCTGCACAGAGAGGACGACTCACTGGCCCATGCCGCAAAGGAGAAAGCCGATCTGTTGAGCTCTCTTTTTGCGTCCAACTCGACTCTAGATGACGGGGGGAACACACCGTCGACCATCCCGCGATGTGAGTGCTCCATGCCGGATGTGCGATTTACACAGCGCTCGGTCCGCAAAGCACTCTTCTCCCTAAACGTCAGCAAGTCGAGTGGGCCCGATGGAGTCCCTCCCATTGTGCTGAAGACGTGTGCTCCGGAGTTGGCACCGGTTTTAACGCGTCTTTTCCGGTACTCCTACTCCCAAGGCGTAGTCCCGAATTCATGGAAGACAGCTTTGGTGCACCCGATCCCTAAAAAAGGCGACCGCTCAGACCCGTCCAACTACAGGCCTATCGCTATCACCTCCTTGTTCTCCAAAATAATGGAAGCCATTATAAACTGCCAGCTCATGAGGTACCTTGAGGATCACCAGCTGATTAGTAACCGCCAGTACGGTTTTCGTCGGGGTCGATCAGCTGGTGATCTTCTAGTCTACTTAACTCATAGATAGGCGGAGACAGTAGAGTCCAAAGGGGAGGCATTAGCCGTTAGTTTGGACGTAGCGAAGGCCTTTGATCGGGTCTGGCACAAAGCGCTTCTTTCGAAGCTTCCTTCCTATGGGCTTCCCGAGAAATTGTGCAAATGGATCACCAGTTTCCTTGCTGATCGGAGCATCAAGGTCGTAGTAGACGTGAATGCTCTGATTTCAAGCCTATCAACGCTGGTGTTCCACAAGGCTGCGTGCTATCACCAACGCTGTTTCTCCTGCATATCAATGATATATTGCTAACTGGTAGCATTCATTGCTATGCGGACGACAGCCGGGTGATGCCTTATATACCGGCCGTGCCAATATTTCTCGGAAAAACGTCGCCGAGTACCGGGACAAACTTGTGTCTGAAGTCGAGTCTTTGCTTAACAAAGTCTCGGATTGGGGCCGACTAAATCTAGTCCAGTTCAATCCCCAGAAGACACAAGTTTGCGCGTTTACCGCTAAAAAGAACCCCTTTGTCGTATCTCCTCAGTTTCAAGGCACTCCCCTTACTGCCTCAGCCAGTATCGGAATCCTTGGCGTCGACATATCGAATAGTGTGCAGTTTCGTGGTCACTTGGAAGGGAAGGCCAAATTGGCCTCTAAAAAGCTTGGCGTGCTCAGCAGAGCGAGATACTATTTCATGCCGGCACATCGCTTGCAACTTTACAAAGCGCAAGTTCGGCCCCACATGGAATACTGTTCTCATCTCTGGGCCGGGGCACCCCAGTGCCAGCTCCTTCCACTTGACCGCATCCAGCGCAGAGCGGTTCGAATCGTCGACGACCGAGTTCTTTCTGATCGGCTCGATACACTGGCACTGCGTAGAGATGTTGCATCTCTTTGCGTATTTTATCGCATTTATCACGGGGAGTGCTCTGAGGAATTGTTCGGACTAATTCCAGCCGCTCAATTTCACCATCGCATATCGCGACAAAACTCGCGTTACCATCCATACCATCTGGATGATTGGCGGTCCACCACTGTGCGATTTAGACGAAGTTTTCGCCCTCGCACGACTTCCTTGTGGAATCAATTACCACCAGCGAATTTTCCGGATCGATACGACTTAGGAACCTTCAAGAAAAGAGCTTACACCTTTCTAAAAGGTCGGCAACGCATCTGCAATTCCCCTGGTGTTGCGGTTGTTCATGGGCGGCGGTAGTCACTTACCATCAGATGAGCCGCATGCCCGTTTGCCCCTTTTCCTATAAAAAACAACATCAACCACGGGACGAAATATCTATGGGATATATACTTTAATTAATGAAAGAACGAATTATGAAACTATTGTCATCTATATGTAACATCGATAATAGACCTTAAGTCATGTTAATTGGGCTACACCACAGTGGAATCAAACACAATCGCGTTACACCGCTTTGACTGACGCCGGTAATTGGCTGCACTGGGGAAACGTATCACCGCTAGATGAGCTAACTGCGGTCGCATGGAGAAATAAAGATCAATTATCAACTAAGAAACTATGTTTTTTATATAGGCATAAACTGTTTAAAAATACAGTTTATAACTTATCTACAGAATATTTTAAGCTGACATAAAAATATCTTTGCTAATGATTATATAACGAAGATTATTGTACGTGGTAGAGCCATGCTACAGCTATATTAGTAGTATAGTTGTAGCACGAACACCAGCGTAAAATAGCAGCTTAACACTGCTGTGTTTCGTATGGTGAGTGTAGAGAACCGGAGACCCTATTTACTGGAAAAGAGGCATTCCATCTTAGTCCTCACGGGCGCAACGCAATCTGCATTTTGATTCGCAAACGAGGATAAATGTAGATGTCTATGGGCCACAGCAACCACTTACCATCAGGTGGACTGTGTGCTCGTTTGTCACCCTTTCATATAAAAAAAATAAGCATATACACTTTCAAAATACAGTTTATAACTTATCTACAGAATATTTTAAGCTGACATAAACATATTTTTGCTACTGATTATATCACGAGGAAAACTACAGTCCACGTCCACAAGTGGATGATTTGGTCCATAGACATCTACCTACATCTATCTCCAATAGAAGTTCAGGACACCGATGGCTTTAGGACGTACTTTTAGGTAACATGTGAGGTTTACGCTCAGCAGGACTTTAGATGGGCTGTAATTATCATGATGATGATGATTAAAGTAAACGAAGAATTTCACAATGTAATTAGGGTTTAATACATAACTTTGATATGTCCCGTGTGTGAAGCGAACCAGCAACCCGCGGCGCCATAGCCGAGTACTGAGTCCCCATGTTACTGACGCTAGTACTAACTTATTAATTATAGTTTAAAGAGATGATCACAAAAATAATGTGAAAGAGTACAGTCTGACCTTACAATACATTTATTACTTTCTTATTAAAATAAGTTGTTACTTTGACTTTCCTCAGCAAATTCAAATAATTTTTATATTAAATAATAAATTTGAGCTCTATATTATTGCAACGTTGTAACAGAGTAGTTGTAAAATTTAATTGCTTTTCTCCTTCATTCATTCCAGTCTAATATTGTTTTCGAAACTCTAAACTTTTACATTGCTTGTAAAAAAGTCAATTACGAATCTTTTTATTATTCGGTTTGTATAAACAATTTTAACAACTATCAAATTTAATTTAAAATTTTAAACATGAACATTGGGTAATAATTCTGAATCGCAAATTTTAATTTTAATTTCGGAAATATATATAAATGTTAATAAAAACTAAAGAAACAAAATGAATAAATCGCGAAAATTGTAACATTAAGTTTTAATGAATTAAATTTTGCTTTGAAAAATAGTTTAATTTATTCAGAAACAAGGACATTATTATATATATATATATATATATATAGACAAAAAAAATGTAATCAATTTTAAGGCAATGAACGGACACTATCAGGTGCTGGTCGGTACTGTGTAAAATTGTTTTATTTGACTTTGAAATGTTTCAAATGATACTTACAATTATTTCGTTTGTATCAAATTTCTCGTTTAAAATATCTTTCTGATTCTTTGAATGAATAGAACTAAAGTGCCTATCATCACCTTTATTTACCGTTAAAGCCTATTAAAGTCCACTGCTGAACATAGGTTTCCCCCATAGATTGCCTCATAGGGGGAAATTTAGCATAGTTGCTACGCTTGGCAAGCGTGTTGATATTCGCAGTTTTCTATTAGGTCCTTACAAATGAAGTTAGCGTTTTGTCGTTCTGACTACTTTGCTTAAGAATTCCAAATTAAAATTTATAAATTCATTTAGCTGATACATTTGGCTTTTGAAAACAGTCATTCATTTGTATTTTCCTCGTTACTTTTTTTCTTTGGCGTCGCTTATTACCGCACAACGGTTTTAACGTTTTCGTTCTGGAAATTTCGACCTTCAGAACCAACCCCGTGGACGGCCGGAGAACAAAGTGGAAAATGAAGAATTAAAGGCTATTATGGAAGTGGATCCATCACAAAGCACTGCAGAGATAGCTGCCGGCTTCGGGGTAAGTGATAAAACTGTATTAATCCACTTGAAGCAAATCGGGAAAGTAAAAAAACTTGAACGATGCGTACTTTTAACAGAGGTAGAGCCACGCGGCAGCTTTTGCTGTCGCACGGATGGGCCGGCTCGAATCGGGGTGGTACCATGACCTCACAGAAAACCAGCGTGAAGTAGAGGTTTATCTCTGCGTTTCGCTTGGTGAGTGCAGGTGGCCGGAGGCCCTTTTTACTGGAAATGAGGCATTCCATCTTAGTCCTCACGGGTGACAACGCATCTACATTTTGATTTGTAATAGAGGATAGATGTAGATGTCTATGGGCTGCAGAAACCACTTACCATCAGGTGGACTGTGTGATCGTTTGTCACCCTTATCCTATAAAAAAACCTCATGAATTGAGTGAATTGAACTTCAAAACACGCGTCGACTGATGTGTTACTTTGCTCAACCGACACAATAAAGAAGGGATTTTAAATCGAATCATTACTTGTAATAAAAAGTGGATACTGTACGATAATCGGAAGCACTCGTGGCAATGGCTGAACCCTGGAGACCCAGCCAAAACCTGCCCTAGACGAAAATTGACTCAGAAAAAGTTACTTATGAGTGTTTGGTCGACTAGCGCCGGTGTCGTTCACTACAGCTTTCTAAAATCTGGCCAAACGATTACTGCAGATATCTATTATCAGCAACTGCAAACCATGAAGGAAGAACTAGCCGCTAAACAACCGATATTGGTCAATCGCTCTAGGCCACTGCTGCTTCAAGACAACGCAAGACCACACACTGCACAACAAACAACCACTAAGTTAGATGAGCTACAATTGGAATGTCTGCGACATTCACCGTACTCCCCGGACCTTGCTCCAACAGATTACCATTTTTTCCGGAATTTGGACAACTTCTTACATGGAAAAAAAATCAACTCCGATGCGGCAGTCCAAACTGCCTTCAAAGAGTTTATTGATTCTCGCCCCCATGTTTTTTTTTAGTAAAGGGATCAATGAACTACCTATGAGATAGCAAAAGCGCATAGATAACAACGGTGCATACTTTGATTAATTAAATATATTTTACAAAAAAAATTGACTTTATATTCCTCCCGTACAAAACGCCAATTTCATATGTAAGGACCGAATATTTATAGTTGTTATTAGAAAGACGCTGGTGCCCATCTCCTGATTTGTTTCCCTCTGTCACCTCTTACGACACCCACGGTGTGATATGGGGTAGTTATTCTTACATTATATTATCATACTTACATTATCATTTTTGCTCATTAAAAGTAGTACACTTTTTTTTGAACATATCTTGACAACCATAGATTAACCTCACAGGTCAAAACAAGGTTGCGTTGTCATCACTGTGGAATAACATGATTAAAAAGCCTTATAGTCTGAAGTTGTACTGGCTCTTTTCTTCAAGCTAGAAGGTGTTTTACTGTTTTACCATCCCGTATGCCAAGCCTGACAATTCTTGAAAATATACACCCTAAGAAGCAATCTATGGAGGCGTGTGTACAGCAGTAAGCTTTTAGTAGGCTGTAATGAAAAATGATTAAAAAAAATGTAAAACCAATTATAAAGTGAAACATCTCAAGCCTACTAAATAATATATAAAGTTATTTACTTTTTATTTTCAAACATAGATATTTAAAGTAAATTGCTTTTTAATATTTTACGTCAGCGCTCTTCAAATGCAGGGGAAACCTAATCTCGTTATGCGATGCCGAGGCATCAAATGCTTAATACCTTTACAAAATATTTTACTGCTAAAAAGAGGAATCAATTTCTTAAGGAATTTTACATATTTTCAACAAACGCCTTAGTTGTTGTTATAGCGCTCGTGAAAGCAAATCGCACACTTATAATTTTTTCACAAGTGAATAGTAGTTTTGTTATTTCATTAATTTTTCAGAGGATTTTAATGGTCTTATAAAAATTGACGTTGATTTAAGAAATGCATTGATCTCTCTTTTTTCACTAAATAACAATAGAAAGGGACAAGGATAGAGGTAAATAATATTTAATTTAAGAAAGTAGTTATTAAAAGTAAGGCCGTCAATGCTAATATATTGATCAACTACCAGAAAAGCTACATACAGAATCCAATCATGTCCTTTTGAACAGGCCATAAATTCTGATCAGACATTTATAGGTAGTTTAGTGATATAGAATATGTCTAAACTATAAGGAAAAAACAAAGCACCTACGACCTACAATTCCCCAAATTTTACAGTTGTTAATGCGCAATGTGTCTATCACTTACCACCAGGTGAGCCGAATATTAGTCCCTCCCTCCCTGTATATTCCTCTTCCATAAAAAATATAAAAAAATTTAAAAGAAAAAAGTCCTCCTAAACGATTTCCATATATATCGATAACTGTGATCTGCTCTAATAAAGACGCACGTTACTTCATTACTAAACATTTCAATTCAGTTTGTAGATTTTTTAAAGTTTGTTTTAAAAATACACTCCATTCCTTCACTTCATAAGGGTAAACTAACCCTATGTACGGTACAGTGCTTCGTTCTGCCTACTCGAAACCCCTTTGAATTTTTTGTCTCATGCTAGGTATAACGTTCTTACATATAAACTGTAATATTAAGGAAAATTAATTTAAACATTCGTAATAAACTATTCCGCTAAATATGCTAATAACCATCCTGATCGCTTACCGTAAAAAGTAGTGATAAGATTTAGGAATAAGATTCGTCGACAACAAAAATACGTTCAGAATCGAAAACATTTGAGTTTTGGCACAAATATTGGCCCCAGTTGGGATTTCGAACGGCATAGCGAGTCAATCTTAATCAATCAACTCACATTGAGCAGGAAGATTTATTCTTTCGTCAGCTTGACGAAGAAAATTCAATCCTATCAAGTTTATAAAACATTTAATATAAGAGCTTTTTAATGGCGTGTGGGGCAGTTTTAAATCATTCATCACCCGATGTCGTCCCGTTGGTGTTATTAGACACTATGCAAGAAAGATTTTATGGCTTTAGCGAGATGGCGATATAAGCCTTCTCTTTTACGCCAGACGTAATATACCGTGACCAGCTATGAGGAACAGCGTCAATAGTGCGAAACGTTTGGTATTGCTTTCATCACGAACTAGTTCCTTCTCCAGCAGTGTTATGTGGGCTGATCAAGAAGAATATGAAGAAGGGAATTCCTAATAGCCAACACACAACAAGTATTAAGCAATAATTTAAACATTAATATCATGACACCTAATGTCAGCTCCGCGATCTTGTGTGATCTTGTGAGCACCTCATGTGCGGAATTTCGATTTACCAATTATACCATCTAAAAGGTCAGAAATTGGTCATAACAAGTAAGTTGATTTTATTAATTGGTCAGCTTTAGAAACATTTTTATTAAGGGTTAAAGTTTTTCAAGTTCATTGAGAAATTTTAGCACCTCATTCGCGAAAAAAATAAAAAATTCTACCTATGGCACGATCGAGAAGCATTAGCTGATAATTGGTCAGCTTAAATAAATATTTTGTCAGCTTAATTTAATATTAAAAAAAAAATTAAATAAAAATTGGCATTATCGTAACGAGCATGCTTTGGGACGGTTAATTGTATCAGGGCAGTGAGTACTTACGCACAGCTCTTTACTATGAGCGAGACGGAGGGGGGGAAATATACTTTTATATTTTTTTTGAAAAAAAACTTAGACATTTTCTTCTATCAAATATATAATAGTGGAGAAAGAAATAGGATATTTTTTTAAACTACGTGAAGGTGAAAGTGCATGCATGGGATTCCAACCTATTTTTTTAAGAATATTAAATTAAACTGACCTAATATTTATATAAGCTGACCAATTATCAGCGAATGCTTCTCGATCGCGCCATAGGTAGAATTTTTAAATTTTTTCGCGAATGAGGTGCTAAAATTTCTCAATGACCTTGAAAAACTTTAACCCTTAATAAAAATGTTTCTAACGCTTACCAATTAATAAGATCAACTGACCTTTTACGACCAATTTTGACCTTTCAGATGGTATAATTGGTAAATCGAAATTCCGCACATGAGGTGCTAAGATCGCGGAGCTCCTAATGTCTGCCTCCCTTGAACGTTGCTACGCCTGGCATTACTATATAACACAACATTACTTGTAGTGCTATGCAGAAATGTTTTTTTTATATAATATTGCTACTGATCATGTAAAACATTCATCATCATTTTTATAGCAGCCTATGAAAGTCCACTGCTGAACATTGGCCTCCACCACAGATTTCATATTTGCCATAGTTGCCACTCTTAGCAGACGGGTTGGCAACCGCAGTTTTTTATTATTTTGAACTGTTATCAGGAACTGTTAATTAATAAATTGAAACATCTCATAGAATATATGAAATATATTTTATTTTCGCTTTCAGACACAGTCTTGAAATAAACTGCTTTTCTACCGACTTCAAAAAGGAGCCGGTACTCAATTCGACTGTATGTTTTTTATGTGTGTTATCTCATAACTTTTTACTGGGTGAACCGATTTCGATATTTCTTTTTATTTGAAAGCTGGTGCTTTACATGTAGTCCCATATAAATTTGATTAAGGTCTGACTAATAGTTTTTGATTTATTCTTAATAATTTATATTGAAGTCGGTTGTACAAAATTTTAATTTTTAATTATTAATGTTTTACATCAGCACTCCTCCAATACGTTTATGTGCGAATAATTTTTACTTTCCTCTGAATAGAACTGTCGAATTTTATTTTCCTCCGTATAACTCTTTGAGGTTAAATTAAAAATCTCTGCTTAGTGAGTCTCTACGTCTCTACCGTGTAAAGCTTAATTTCATATTTATAACTCGAGCAGGTTCGGATTGCTTATGAAAAAGTTATGTAAAAGAGAAAGGAGGTTCTTGTCCAAATACTAACCTCATCTGCACACTCTTGATATAGCAAGGGATGATGGGTGGTACATATACTTGTTTGAAAATACTAATATAGTTTGGCTAAAGCTGTAATCAGTGGTTTCAAAATTCCAACCGAAATATTTTGGTTGAAAGGTTAAATTATAAAGACGTCATTGATAAAATAATATTCTAGTTTTCACTATTTCTCTCACCTAGTTCTCACAATCTACTTTAAGCAAAATGTTCAATTTTAAGGAATTTAATTTTAGAAGGACTATCACACTTCAACTGTCACTAACATTCAATTCAATTATCAAATTCAAGTTCTCACTGTATAAATACTCCGATTTTCAAGTAACTACAAAGGCTTTATTGGTAAAATTTTCAAGTAAAATAGGTATTTATTTATTCGACTGCTTTGGGAAATCCGAGATGAAATTCTCATGCCCTTTGGCATTTTGTTTATTAAATTTTCGTTTAAAGGAATGAACAAAATTTCTTTTCTGCAGAAATATGAGTGATGTAATGAAAAATTTTGTTGTTAACAGTTAAGAAAATACAGTACCTACAGGTAGACGTATAACTTCCTTGCGGCTGCTTGGCCTTATATCAACTGCTCAATGTTAAGGTTCATGGAAAGCCTATTAGCCCCTAACAACTGCTGACAGTTAGTGTTTTACAAAGACACATTCTGACACCGAAGTAAGCAATTTTTTGCGGTGAATGGAAAATTTATCTTTTTTTAGTGACATTGGTTTTATTTAGACCAGTATAGTCCCATTCGGAAACTGTCAGCTATATTACTTAATTAATTACTAATTACGTACTGAATTTAATTCCAGCTAGCCCGAGCACTCGGCTGGTATCTTTCCACAACTGTGAGTTAAGATAACGCACTTTCAGCGTCAGTCTTCATAGCCTCAAACGAGCAGACCGCAACAAGAACTTGATCTATTGATTCTTTTATCGAAGATTCTTTTTACTAAAAACGAGGCATCCCATCTTAATCCTCGGGGTGACAACGCATCTCCATTTTGAACCTTATCGAGGATAGATGTGGATGTCTATGGCTGCACAGTATCCATTTACCATCGGGTGGATTGTGTTCTCATTTGTCTCACTTATTCTATATAATAAATATTCGTTGGTATATCGGACGCTAGGAAGTCGTAGTAGTAGATAACACATTATTATATTTCATATAACAATCGTTCGTATACAACGCTTATATTGTATATAACCCCAAATGACAAAAAAGCGAAGCGGCTGGGGAACGGATAAATATTTTCTGAAAAAATTAATTATTTTGTTTAACAACAACAGCAAAAAAATTGTTTTGTTTCATAATTTTTTTAAGAAACTTCACTAAACATTTGTTACCAAAGCGTTTGTAGTCCCATTTAAAACACAATTATCTTTGATCATAAAAACAGAAACCTGCACAGCTTGCTTGTTACTGAAAAAGACATTTAAATTTTAACAAATAAAGTGCCAGAATTGCTTTGTATTTTTAATATTAAATGGAGCTGTAACTCTATTACTTTTATCTTCACATAATTCATATCCATCCGTATTTTCAGATTTTCGAAACAGAAGCTATACATTTATAAGATTAAATGTAAAAAACATACACAAACACCTACTCGCTTCGGTCGTGCGACGGACCAGGGGGATGAAACTGCCATACAAATTTACAAGAATAAAAAATGCATTGAAAGTTCTGCCCTCTAGTGAACAAGGTACATAAACTTGTAGGTTAGTTTTCTTCAGCGCTGTATAGATGGCATTAATTAGGCTAAAAACCCCAGGAGCCAAAGCCCAAAAAAATCTAAATCTATGGCAGTTTTCGTCTATGGTTATGGTTGACACACTCGGTTGACACTTTACAGTTCTTTCTAATAAATACGAATATTATTAATACCATAATTCAGGAAACTTTTCGTTCGTCTCCTGTGAAAATGATAATTTAGGCTTTATGGTTATTTACTAAGTTTAAAAATTCATGTGGTTGTTCACAGTTTATGCACCTATGTTAACATGCTGCTAAACGGAAAATAATTAACTACTAATTGGTGATAATTATTGGATATCTCCAATGATTATCTTAAATCACCAAATGGTAATCTTGCAGATAACATTAACACTAATAAAACTTAACCTTATTCACATAAGATTTTTTATTTTCTTTTATGAATGTTATAATATTTAATAGCTTGAGTTTTCACATTATCATTTTCACAAACTACTAATTGGTGATTGTGAAAATGATAATGTGAAAACTCAAGCTATTAAATATTATAACATTCATAAAAGAAAATAAATAAATAATTATTCACAAGTCTTTGATATTAATATTTTAAAAAATCTTATCTTAAGTTTAAGTTTTATTAGTGTTAATGTTATCTGCAAAATTACCATTTGGTGATTTAAAATAATCATTGGAGATATCCAATAATTATCTGGTAGAATGCATAAACAGAAACATTGATAATAAAACTGCATAGTTCATAATTATCAATATAGTCATTAACAAAATACGCCATCTAGTGGTAACCATGTCGTAACTACCTTAAGCCGCGTTCTATTAAAGAATACAGCGGCATCTAGCGTACACGGTACACTCATTCGAAAACTGAAATGAGAGTGGCGCATCTATTCCTGGTATAATAGTGTATTATCTATGCGACGGACACTGAGCGCGTTCCGTACGGAATTTACGAACGTGTGTTGCGACTTATATAAAATCTGTGTAAGACTTGCGAACAGGCGGTCATACGGAATCTCGAATGGGAAAAAATTCCGTACGCAAAATTACCGTACGTGTGTGGTGGATCCTTGATTTTATATGGAATTGCGTTTCGAATCCCGAATTGGAGTTCCGAAACGGAATCCCGCATCGGAATCCCGAAGATACGTATTTGGCCACCCTAAACAACAGGAGCCTGATAGCAGGATGCGGACTGCGAACCCAAAAGGTTGTGGGTTCGGACCCACCATTCGATTACTTTTAAGTTTATAGCGAATTATAGTAATGTTAATAGCATTGCTAGTATATTTGAAAAAAAATGTTTCCTTTTATTTCAGTCGCCTCTTTGTGCGATGATTTAAAGATGGAATTAATAAAATAAGCATTTAAAAAAATTTAAATTCGTTGAATTATTGAATTAATAAAATTATCATAATATCCAATTCATTAATAACAATCCACGATTTCATAGCTTACCGATTTATATTAAACTAGAGCCCAATGACTTCGTTAATCTTACTTAGCGGTACCATATAGCGACATCTATGGAAATGTATTAAATAAAGAACGATGTATTTAGCGCGTCAAATTTTCATATCGATATACATCGCAACCGCTTCCGTAGATAGATAATAGATGGCGCTAGAGTAGTCAAGTGAGCTCGGCCACGGTCCTTATTGCTTTGTAGGAGAGATTATTCGTGTTTATGCTATCTAGCGCATATCTTGTATACCATTTTGAGAGTCAATCAATTTTTGTTTAATAAAATGACTTTACCTATAGAATGAAGTAGATGGCGCTATTACAATGCTATTTTACTCAAAAGAAAATATTATTTTGATTTATTACACTAAAATTAAGTCTAAAAATAAGGATTGTAATATTTATTTGCTATAAAATGGAACTTAACAGTGGTAGAGCCACGCGTCTAACAGTGGTAGAGCCACGCGGCAGCTCTTGCTGTCACACGGATGGGCCGGCTCGAACCGGGGTGGTACCACGACCTCACAGAAAACCAGCGTGAAGTAGAGGTTTACCTCTGCGTTTCGCTTGGTGAGTGCAGGTGGCCGGAGGCCCTTTTTACTGGAAATGAGGCATTCCATCTTAGTCCTCACGGGTGACAACGCATCTACATTTTGACTTGTAATTGAGGATAGATGTAGATGTCTATGGGCCGCAGCAACCACTTACCATCAGGTGGACTGTGTGCTCGTTTGTCACCCTTATCCTATAAAAAAAAAAAACTTAACCAACCACAAGTGCGGCATAAAATATAAGATAACTATATTTTATGCCGCACTTGTAGATGAAATGATCATATTAAATAAATAATTTGCCGTGAATTTTTTCATATAATATTTATTTCATTCGAAGGTTTAAATTTTACCTTGAGTGAACTGCACACATGTTTTTTATATTTATTTATTATATTATCCTAAGCAGGTCGTCCGTCGTCGCTATGACCACAGACTGCGGTCTTCGTTGAGTGTTGGTTCACTTCCAGGCACACGAAAAGTCGAAACTTAAAAATAAGTACATAAAATTAAACTCGATAAAACTGTGCAGTGCTGGCTGTTAACTACATTTCCGCTTCGTTCCGTAGCGTGCGTAGATCTCTCGTATCTGATATATGATAACAATGTTCTTATAATTACTTACATTTTTATGAGTTATAAAGTTTTATAAAACGAAATTTTTTCGCTGACCAAACCAAACACCTTATTTTTTTTCATTTATTCATTCTAGTTAAGGTTCATTTCTATCGAGAACATGGATTGAAAAATGTATTTCTTTACACTAAGCCCCATCGATGATAATAACCTTAAGAATGTAAAGGAGACGGTCCATTTATGGCCCAGTCTATGTACAATATACCGTAACAATGAGAAAAATGCAGGGATTTTGTTAAAAATAAAATGAGAGAATAAATCAAAATAAATAACTTGCAAAAAATAAAAATGCAATCCCAAGTTTCTGATGGTTTTATAAGATGGTGCCCTTCAAATCATAAAAAAGTAAAAAGGACACGGTTATTTGTCAAATGTCATTTCTGTCAAATGATATTTTTATTTATTTCGAGCTTGGTTGTGTAGTTCAGAACTTGGAAATAGTAATTGGTTGTGTTTTTGGACTTAATGATTTATGTGAGATGATTGAGATGAATATGCACCAATATGTCCACAATGTTTTGCAAACGTATTCCAAGAATTATCTGTCGGCACAAATCTTGAAAATGAGCTCCAGTGCCTCATAGCCATTCAGCCAATACTATACATAATATACAGTATATTGTATATTTGGTGTCAACGAAGACTGGGTAACAGATAAGTTGTGACCCAATTAATATCATCCCAAGAAGACTGTTTTAATAAGAGGCCGTTTAACATCTCGGCATCACTCGGGAAGAGCTTATTATACATATTATATACTGTTAGCGAGACAAGGGACAAGTTGGGATGAGATCATTGCAGGTTATTATTGCAGTTGCTCTTCTGGACAACAGACAGTGGGTTGCTGTGCCCACATAATGACCGTTGTCTGGTATTTGTGTTGGGCTCGGTATCAAAATTTTATAAGCGCACCGGCCTCAATTCTGGATGGCATTGTAGTAAGAGAGGATTTTGAAGTAGGATAAATAATATAAAAAATAAAAAATTAAGCTGTTTTATTTATGTTTAGTATCCAAAACATGACTGACCTAATGTTTCACTTTCTATAATTCATAGGACTGTTAACCTTTGTTATGACATTATCCAGGCTTCAAATGTCTGTCAAGGCTCAAGGCATACTATGACACGCTGAGGACCTGTTATATGAAAATATTTGTACGCCAGAAACGGCAGAATATTTAGGATGCCAATTCTTTTGTAACAACTGTAATGTACCATATTATAACAAATAAATTATATTATCTATGATTGTACCCTAGCACTTCAGCAGCCCAGATAGACACATATACCTGAACAGAAATTAGTATTCAAGATTATTCTGTTTTGATTATCCAACTTAAAACAGCCACTCTAAGGTAAAATAAGTTAAATATATTTTATAAGATTAGTGCAATGAAGTAGTATCTCAGGGTGGATTTTTTAGGGTAGAGAAACGGAGTTACCCTCTATTAACATATAATCTCGGCTTTGAGCTATCTGGCACTAAATTGAGGTGAAGTGTGCATTATAGTACACACTAATGAATGCAAGGAAATAATTTTGTGCGTAGGCACCGTTGATTTATCTCAACAATCTTCATGTCTGGAATTAGGTAGTACTTTTTACCATCGTTTTCTCCTGAACTGCATTTATAATATGCAAATATGAACAAGAACGTTAGTTGTTTTAAGACCAAAAAAGCACATACACAATCTATAATACACTTTATTCGTGTTTTTTTGATTAAAAAATACAACTTTTTTGCTCTACTTTCCTACTAGTTTTGAGACATTTTAGCTATTTTACATAATAAATCTACCTGATAGGCTATAGGTGATATGAGTATATCACAGACTAACTAGTAGATTCTACCCGAGTGTATATTTCAGAGATGACAGCTAACGTCAAATCAAAACGACATCAATCCGCCATTAGTGTTGCTTTTATTGGTGAGAATAAAATATTAATTGCACTGAAATTAAGGCAAATTCGTGGATTTGAATGATCAAAAGTGGTTTAATATTTTATTTTAATTTATTTCCATACTAGTACATAAACTAGGCCTACGCTCCATACAATTTTGGACCGTCTCCTTTACATGTTTTTTTTTCTTTATCATCCCGTAAAAGTCCACTGCTGGGCAAAGGTCCTACTCCTAAGGTAGGAAGATTTTACGATAATGAGATTGGAGACTACATTTCGATATCTTGCACCTCGGCCGCTGCTTCAGTAATTTACGTCTGTCATATACGAGATAGGTGTGAGTTTATCTTAATGCAGTGCAGGGATTTTCGGAATACACTTACTGTTAGAATTTTATTTAATGCTCTCTTAAGAAGTCAACTTAAAATGAACGCCATTAGAACATTCATAATTGCAACATACAAGTTACTTTTAAAATTGTAAATTCTTTAATTAGTATTTTATTTATTATTCATGTTAATAGTTAGATATTATTATTTATTAGTTCTCATAGTCCACATATGCAAGACAAAGTGGCACATAATACTCTTCTGTCTTCTGCACAATTTGCCGAAGGGTGTGTATGTGGTCCATGGTACTAAAGGCTTTTCAGAAACCAGCTTGTTCGGGAGGCTGGAAGTTGTCAAGTCTGCGTGCGAGACGATTCGTAATGACTCACGAAAACAGCACGTAGATGCGGCTCAGAAGGGAAATCGGTCTGTAGTTCCTCAAGAGAGCGTTGTCGCCTTTCTTGAAGAACAAGACCACCGCACTTCTGCTCCACGCCTCCAGAGTAGTGCCACCATGGAGGATTGGCAACTGTAGCAAAATCCCCCTTCTGAGACTTACTATTTTGTGACATGGTAGAGCCACGATGCAACTATATTGTGTTTGTAGCACAATTGAGTCGGCTCGACCGAGAAAGGACCGCGCTCTCACAAAATATCAGCGTAAATATCAGCAAATGCTGCTGTGTTTCATATGGTGAGTGTAGAGAACCGGAGACCCTTTTAACTGGAAACGAGGCGTTCCATCTTAGTCCTCAGGGGTGACAATGCATCTGAATTTTGATTCTGAATTTGATATAAACGTAGATGTCTATGAGCCATAGCACCAACTTCCCACCAGATGCACTGTGTGCTCCTTTGTCACCTTTATTCTATAAGAAAGGCTAATGTCCACTGGTGAGGACTTTTATAGGCTGTAATGTATGGAGGTGGTAGAAATCATTTTCTGCCCATGAGTCCGTCTAAGTAGACACCACCCTTTTACCTATTCCCACCACAAGCAACAGCAGTGCATGCACTGCTGTATTTCAGTTTGAAGGAGAGCAAGTATTATTACACGCTCTGAGGAATACCATTTAAGTCCTCAAAGGTGTCAACGCACCTGTAGCCTTTTTTGTTTGATTTTAGTTGCAGCAGCAGCTGCAGTACTTAGGTGTACTGTGATCAGAGGTCAATAGATCTTCTTACGACACCCACAGGTTGATATAGGGTAGAGTCACTACACGGCCGTAAATCATTCTGTCCTAAAATTATATCTTACTTACTTTACTGATATAGATTACTGGCTCAATGAACTCACGGCTTGACGGAGGATTGCCAGTCCTAGCATCAGAATTCTAGAATCATTAACGCTTATCGTCTTTGCCAGTCTTATTTTTCTAAGTTTGTAGTGCATAAGATGGTTACAATGTTATCTATCGGAAGCCACGAGGTTATTCACAAGTTTACTTTAGTCGCTTCTTTGTTATCAGTGAATTTTAACTATTTTATGTATGTACGCCGATTTCTCGGAGAAGGTTGAACCGATTTTAATGATTTTAGCTGTTTTTATGAAATAGGTTATTTCTTAATATATCCCCGATACATTTTAACTATAATTTAGAATAGAAAAGAACAATTTTTTATTCAATATACATAACATGTGTAATTTTTATTGAAAGTCATATTTTACTTTACCACTGGTTCGAAAAAAAACGCTCTGTCCTGGGAAGAACTAGCAAGAAACCCAGCGGGACTTTTTTTTAAAATAATTTTTACAATATAAATGATTACGAACAATTTACAAAATTTATTTTAGAAAATGCTTGGAAGCGACCACCTCATTCCCAGGGGTTATTATCAACCATGTATTCATTTATACTATAATAACCCTTTTCATACAGTTTCAGCTTAATAAAACATTTAAACTTGGTAATAGAGAGAACCTGTACACTTTCCGGGACCTCGTTGTAATAGCATATACATTGCCCTAAGAATGAATTACTGAATCTGTGAGAAACTGGCATCACTAGCTTGTGTTTGTTCCTAGTGTTTACAGAATGTATATCACTTTTTTACTAAAACTACCTTTGTTTTTTTTATAGGTGTAGGGTGATAAACTAGCACACAGTCTACCTGATGGTAAGTGGTTGTTGCGGCCCATAGACATCTACATCTATCCTGTATTAAAAATCAATCAAAATGCAGATGCGTTGTCACCGGTGAGGACTAAGATGGAATGCCTCATTTCCAGTAAAAAGGGTTCCGGTTCTCTACACTCACCATACGAAACACAGCAGTGTAAAGCTGCTATTTTATGTTGGTATTTTGTGAGAGCGTGGTCCTTCCCCAGTCGAGCCGACACATTCATGCTACAATTATACTACTAATATAGCTAGAGCCATACCATGTAAAAAGGTTAAATTTTCGTAAATATACTGAGAGGCCAAAGTTAATATATTTATTTCTTTAAATTTATCTCGAAGAGACTCTTTCGGTTTTAAATTATAAATAGCTCTAATGACCCTCTTCTGTAAAACAAAAAACAAAATAGTTTCTAAATCAACCGCATTTCTCCATAGCAAAATCCCATAAGACATTATGCTATGGAAATAACTGAAATAAACTAATCTAGCTGTTTAAGCCAAAAAAGGTAATTTGTACGCCATCCAATTGCGTTCGAGCTAGCGCCTCACCTAATTTAGTATGTAGGTGAGGTAAATGCCGAAGTGGGGCAGCTGCGTGGGCAGTCTGTCGCTTGACGCGTGGGCGAAGGGTCAGTGCCCCGCCAGCCACGATGCGAGGAGACCGTCAGGCCCTCTTACCTAAATTCACGGGTCCGTCGTGGATCTAGATAGCTAGATGAAGTGCGTGCTTCTTCGTCACGTCAATATTTCATTCGTGCGAGAGTGCGGAATAGTGTACGCGCGTCGAGGAGATATACGGTCTAGGATTCGAGCCGCGCATTCCTTGTTTGAGAGCTTCTCCCGGTTAATTGTCAGGATATCGTTATAATTGTGTCGTCGCGTTAGTGCCCTTTTGTGTTTTGGTTGCCTAATTTAATTAATTTGCGTGTCAACGAGGCGTATTTTGAATCTTGTACGACGTGTTATTCTGATGTCGAATTTATAATTTGCGATAAGTGAATCCGGAACATTGAATGTTGAATCTTGCACTACTGTTCTTGCCGTGCCGAGTATCACGTGTTCGATTCTGCGATGAGTGTGGAATAAGGCGAATTGAAGTTAGTTAAATGTACAATGAAGCTAAGAGACTGAGTTAGTGAGAGGGAAGAAAGAAGTGGTCCGGCGCTGGAGCAGTCTGGAGCGATGCAACATTTTGGAGCAGCCTGGAACTCGGCCACTGCTGGTCGCCTATGCTTGCCAAGGCCCACACATTTACACATCACTGTACACGACTCCCTATCTACCATTATTACCTGATACAGGTAAGTAGTTTTGGTTTCTAGCTTTCTCCCATATAGTTTATTGTAATTAGAGATTTCCACGTAGCCATATTGAGGCCCGACCTGCGTCTGCTCGTGAAGTATTCTGCTGCATGGGCGCCGGAAGATTTGACTCTTATAGGGGCAGCCGTAGGCCGTAACACTAGCTGTCCCGACACTAGTGAGACCTCTAATCTTTTTTACAGCATAGGCTGCAGAACTTAGTCTGCTTGCTAATTTGGATATATGTGGGCCCCACTGAAGCTTTGCGTCGAGAGTGATGCCAAGAAAAACAGTGGATACAACAGGGCTCAATTCCTCCCCATTTCAAAAACACATTGGTATTCAGATTTTTAACATTCGTTGTTGTAAATTTAACAAAATTAGTTTTATTTCCATTCAAATGCAGATTATTAACGTTAAACCAATGCACTAATTTTGGTATAGCATTTTGCACTTTGTCACATTTAAATGATTGACGTTTAAGTTTAAAATCAAGGTAGTATCATCAGCAAATAATACTATAACATGACTATCCCCTACAAGGTGAGGTAAGTCATTAATATACACCAGAAACAGGAATGGGTCCGAGAATCGAGCCCTGAGGGACACCCATTAGTACAGGTGACCCGGAAGAACTTTTACCATTGATAATAACCTTCTGCTTTCTATTACTTAAATATTAAATAATAAGTTTAAGCGCTGTGTTCTTGACACCATGGTACTGTAGCTTCCTGATTAAAGCCTCATGGTGAACACAGTCGGAGGCCTTGGAAAGGTCACAAAATACAGGGTATTTTTGGAACGCTCCCGAAAACTAAGACAGGCGACAGCACCAAGTATACCTTTGATCATGGGTGACAAATAAATTCGATCCTGATGAAAAAAAAATCATATTTTTACAACGTTTTATTAGCTTTATTCACGCGCCATCATGTTAGTACAGCTAAATGAAACGATAATTTTATAAAAAAAAATCATGAAAATACTGAAACATAAAACCAGCAGTGGAATAACTGGATTCATATCAGCTGATTAAAGGTCAATGTACGCGCGAACGCAAATTCACGCGGTCTGCAACTAGCGGGCCATACCACAATACTTTACAACACTTGTCTAAATACCTAACTTATCTACAGAACCTACTATTTTGCCACTGTATTTGTCTCCACGTAGCCATTTTAATCCGAATTTTATTTAGCGATACTTCGTGTACCTCGGTTCAGATACCTAACATGTTGTCGTATTCAAAATCACTATAAACGTACGCGTTAACCATTATTAAAACAAAAAACGTAACAACAAGAATAATACCAACATGTAATAACAATTTAATAAACAAAACGATTGAGCTATCGCTCGCGCACGCGTGTACTAAATCAACACGGAACTGTTTCAAAAACTACAATTAA
Source organism: Parnassius glacialis (assembly GCA_033319125.1). NCBI lineage: Eukaryota > Metazoa > Arthropoda > Insecta > Lepidoptera > Papilionidae > Parnassius > Parnassius glacialis. The sequence goes on from JAVANC010000018.1 coordinate 34,599,864, forward strand.
TAACGAACCACGACAAAACTGAAACCTACTGCGTCACAGCGTGAAGCGACACGAGCCGGCCAGGTTACATTCTGCCGTCATAATAAAGAAGGACGCAACTAACAAAAACGTAAAATGAAAATAAAAAATAAATTGATGAATTTTTCCTTCAGACCCTGTGTCTATAGTATATTAAAAGGTATCTATATGAAAATTTAAATATATACGTAGAGACATGAAGATTTTAGGGAGAACTTATTTTTTTTGATAATTTGTTTATTTATTTAAATGAAACGAAATTTCCTTTTCATCTTAGCTTAACAAATACATTTGGCAAGACAAAAACATCAAAGGAAAGACGCATATAACTATTTGCGACTTTCCAACCTAATAAATAAAAAAACTGCCATTCATTTAACATTGTTACATATTTTGGAAAGGTCATTTGAATTTGAAAGGACGCTAATAGTAATTTATTACTTTTTTCTTAGTAAATATTAGAGAATCATTGGTAGTGAGACACAAAAAATAACAACCCGGAACTCTTGAGTAATGATTTTAAAGGGGATATCATACAAGACTTACTACGATAATAATTAAAAATTAAAAATTTTGTACAACCGACTTTAATATAAATAATTGGATGCTGATAAGCAATAATGTGTCAACCCACAAAAAGTCAAATTTAGAGATATTGGTGTTTTCTGATAACGCGTTACTTGTTAAACATTATGCAAAAGAGTTTTAAGTTACTTAAATCAAATAAGTACGGAAAAAAATAAATTATATCATAAAACAAATGGGAAATCACGTATACAACATTTGCCAAAAGGCCGTCAAGCTCCTTAACACGGTCGACATTCAAAGTAGCTTCATCTGTCGTCACTATAAAGATGTTATTAGACTTGATACTTTGTTGCGAAATGTCCTTCAGTTCTTCGGCCAGCGCCTAACAATGAAGTTCACGTAAAAATTGAAAAAATAACTGATATCCCCATTGTAATTAGTTGATTAGTTGTACAAACTGTTGTTTTAGTGAATAGTATGTAATCTACGCTGGGTTCATCAAGGTAAGTCAGTATTTATTCTGTTGTTTTCTTAATAGGTTAGGCTGCCGATATAAATTAAGAAACTAATAAATTAAATATTTGTTTTGTTATATATCGAAGGAAAGCATACTAAACTAATGTTCTTTGGTCCTATCATATTGATTTCTTGTAACTTTTGTAATAAATAGGTATGATAACCCACTTGATTGATTATTGCTAAATACAAAACTATACTGTGTATCGTATTATGAAACATAACACATTATTGCTAAACAGCTAAGGGCTTTTGAGTACAACTTATAGTGCAGTTTACGGTGCTTAACATATTATTGCGAAGTGTAAGTTAGCTTTTACGAGAGATAATTTAAATTTTAAGTATTTTGATATTATATTGAAAAAATCGCTAAGAAAATGGCATCAGTTATATCGGGTTGTTTAGGTATTATTTTCATAGACGTCCACCACTACTACTAACTTTTCCTTGTTTTTTGTAGAATGACGCCACTGCCAAAATCAAGGAGTCAATTACTAATTAATCTTGCGAACTGCAATACAAAAGATATGAATAAAAATACTGAACATGCCAACACAAATACACCTCAAGTAATCCCTGTACCTAATGTTATGATTATATTATTAATATAATCTCGATCATTTTTGTTGTTTGATATATTATTCTATAGAATTACAAAACTCCAGATGCTGTGATCTGTTTACTTATACACTACCGGATAATATTTCAATGGATAGTATTTCATCAATATTTGAGTTACTCAGCCATTCAGAAATAAATATTGTACCAGAGCCTAATGATGTGCCTCAAGCTGTTTTGAAATGATTAACCTTTTGTTTCCGTCAATGAAGAAAAGAAATTGAAGTTTGTAAATCATGAACCAAATAATAATAAGGACCAACAAACTAAGTAAGTTACTAATTTTAATGGAGAAAATGGTTCCAACGTTAGTAACTACGACAAATGCCAACCAATACAGACATTAACTAATGGAAATGACAAAAATCGTTCAAACACATTTGATAAAAAGATAAAAAGAAGCATTCGAATGAGAATATTTCTAGTCCTGTTTAAGAAAATGACCCTCGTCCTACTATTGATGTAAGACATGAATAAACCACTGTTAATATTTTAAATTCCGTTGGTCAGAATCGTAAAAATATTGAAGACCCTGATTATATACCCAAAAATACAATGGTAGACCTAGAAATAAAATGGTAGAATTACATAGACTTCTGGTCTATGTAATTCTACAATTTTATTTCAGGAGCAAAAGAAAGGATAAACGAATACCAATCAAGATTACTTCAGTGCGAAAGGAAAAAAGTTCGTGCGAAGAAATTTAATAGCAGCGATTGTAGATGTCCTTTAACATGTACAGAATAATTGTCTATTGATCAGCGATCAGAAAATTTTGGAGTTCTGGTTCTTATGAAGCAAGGTGCGCGGTTTTACAGGGTAGTGTTATTGAAGCCAAACAGAAAAGAAGCTATTCCATAAATGCCAAGCGAGCTTTTAGTATTAGTAGAAAATATAATTGTGTGTCTGTAAAAAAGCTTATACTCGAATGGGCGTGAGCTGCGAAAATTCAAGATTTAAAAGATTTGTCAAGGCTCATTCCAACAGATGCAAAAGGATTTTATGGTTTCTTGAGGAACGTTGAGTCGGGTGAAAATTTGATTGACTATTAAGCACTTTCTTGTTAACTTACATGTTATCTGTTGTAACTTCTTGGCTATATTAGTAACAGCGATGATCAGATTAGTTTCAGATAATATTAAGTCAAAAAAAATTGTAGAAACAATGAGATTGATTAAAGTTCTGGATACATAACCACTTGCTCATCATTCATCATCATCATTACAGTCCTTCACAAGTCCACTGCTGAACATAGGCCTCCCCCAAGGAATGCCACAAAGCATGGTCCTGAGCCACCTGCATCCATCGACTTCCTGCATATCTTACCAGGTCGTTACTTCATCTAGTGGGGGGACGCCCTACACTTCGTCCGCCGGTACGAGGCTGCCAGTCGAGAACCTTTTTTACCCATTGGTTGTCGGTTCTTCGAGCTATATGGCCGGCCCATTGCCACTTCAGCTTACCGTTGGGCTATGTCGGTCACTCTAGTTCTACGGCGGATATCCTCATTTTTCTAAGTTTATCACGCAGAGAAACTCCTAGCATAGCGCTCAGTAATTGGGCTAGTCAGGAAGAAAGACTAAGACTTTTTTAAAAGTTTAAATTGTTATTGTAAGTAACATTTTTAATATTATATGAATACTTAAAAATGTACCCAAAGATCTCAAAATTCAAAGATCTCTTTATAATAGCCCTGTCCTGACTTCTGTTAAAATAATTTAGATATTTAAGTTAAAGTGATATTAAACTACCTCAGTTAATTAACTAACTTCAAGAAAATGATTACTAAAATAAGACTGATTGAAAGTTGTTGATGACATTTTTAGCTTACCTAAGATACTTTGCTAAGAAACGATCAGTCTGAGGAATGGAAAAAATATTTTTCTTGAATATAAAATTTTCTAATCCTCAGGCTTGTTTAAAAAAAATTGCTTTCTTTTATTTTCATATCAATAAATATTAATATTAACGACTTTTATTTAAAACTACTTTACAAATTGTAAGTGAAAATGTACTTTTATCAATATTCATTTATGCTCCTTAACATACATTTACTTTCATTAAATCTCGTAATTAGAATTTAACAAAATAGTGTTATGTTCCTTAATTTCCTGTTGAAGAATACTATAGCGTATTCCATATTTTGCAATATGCAAAAATCTAATTGTTTCACAAAACTTAGCAGTATTTTATCTTTTTATGATAAAAATCTACTTTCAGTTCATTATTTTTTTCATCCAATAGAAAAGAACCGGTGGGTACAAATTTTTTTCAAACAAATTTATTGAAAATTGGAATGACATCTTTAGACGGCATTTTCTTAAAACAAAGTTCGTGTGGCTTGACATGGTATTGCTTATCAGCATCCAATTAAGGATAACTCAAAAACTATTGGTCTGGCCTCGATCAAATTTATATGGGACCACATGTGAAACACCAGATCTTAATAATAAGATATAAGCTCTTAATAATAAGATATAGAATAATAAGACAAGAATAACTGAAATTTAAGTAATCGATGCAAATATTGTTAAAGATGACGTAGCAACTGGTTAAATAAGTCTTTTCTTTTATGTTGAATTTGTATAAGTCTTTTCTTCTAAAAAAATGTCATCTGTGATCAACAGTTACGTCTAAAATTCTTACGATAATTTTTAAAATATTGATATTTATGAATATTAAAAAAATAGTAGATGCGCCTTCTTATCATGGAGTCGAATGGTATATTTAACTCATTTATTCAAAAATTGTTAGATGCGCCCTTTTTTCTTATGACCGCTGCATTGTTTCGTACCGAGCTAGATACAGGTCGACAGCGGGGGGAGTGTGGGTACAGTCGCGTTCTAAAGTACTACATGGTATTGGGCTATTGTTTTAAATTATTATAGTAATTTTTTTTTATTGTAGAATCATAATAGGTGTTTTACTAGCTACTTAGAACTTTGGAAGAGGTGGGAATTAAAAATGGATAATGTTTACTTGAGCATTATTTGTTATTTCTATCGTAAAATATAAAGTAGTTTGTAACAAGAAAACTTAAGCTAAGGATGACACGCCGTCCATTATGACGTCTTGGATCACATGGAAGCCAGATGTTGATTCTGTGTTGGTGTTACTGGATGCTACTTCATCATCACTTTCATCTTCGCTTAATCTTCCGTCATCAGCTCGATCACATGGTAATTTTTTCGGTATTCTTCCTCAACACTTTTAACTTTACTGCACAATTTTCCCCATTCAATTTCTCCTATCATATTTACCTTTTCGTTCACTAGTTTAGTCATAAAAGAATAGATATAAATAATTTTTCTCTCCTTCCTTTTTAAAACATCGTCGCGAGTCGCAAAGTAAGCTGTGTATGCGACTGTATTTTTGGAGCGAACAAAGCGCGGGAACCAATAGCATGCAGGCACAGTAATACTGGCGGATTGTTCCCCCGTCGCGCCCCCTTCATACCAATATGTGATAAATCGCTCAGTGCCCAAGTTCAAGGCCAGCGTTCTTTTTTCACCGTTCGCGCGTACATTAACCTCCATTAGTCAGGTGATATCCATTCAGTTTCCACTGCTGGTTTTATGTTTCAGTATTTTCATGATTTTTTTTATGAAATTATCGTTTCATTTGGCTGTACTAACGTGATGGCGCGTGAATAAAGCGTTGTTAAAATATGATTTTTTTTTCATCAGGATCGAATTTATTTGTGACCCATGATTAAAGGTATACTTGGTGCTGTCGCCTGTCTTAGTTTTCGGGAGCGTTCCAAAAATACCTTGTATACCCAAAGCATCTTCTAAATTCTCCCACGCACAAAAAATATGTTTAATAAGCTCAACTCCAGCGTCAGTTGTCGAGCGACCCCTTGTAAAACCGAAATGATTTTTATATAGCAATTTATTAATATTAAAGAAACTTAACATCTGATCTAAAATATTTTTTTCATAAAATTTTACTAATGTTGGTAGTACAGAAATTGGTCTAAAATTGGCGGGGTCTAATGTACTAACAGATTTAAATATAGGTAGGACTTTACTATGTTTCATTAAATCAGGAAACACACCAGATTCGACGCTTATATTAAATATAGTGGCTAGATAAGGTGCTATTATATCTATTATAGATAAAATAACTTTAACGGAAATCCCCCATAAGTTATCGCGATATCTTTTGGCGGTACTCTATGGAATTTAAAAGTATTTGAACAAGCCTTTACATTTTGTTTGAGCAATGATTCGGCGTCAGTAGAAGAAGAATTTAATGATTTTGTTGTCAAAAAAAGTCATCCCTATGGGTCAAAAAATAAGGAATGAAGTTTACAATGTAATTATTTGTTCCTTTGAACTTGTTATATTCTTATGTCCGCTCAAAAGGTTAAAATAAAAAAAGTAAAACGCAATTCCGTTTGCTTCCTGCCCGACTTTAATTCTTCGATACATTGTCTTAGCACAGAATTTAGGACTATTATGTGAAAATTATTAAACTATTTCCTTTGTATTTAAATTTGATTTATCTCATTTTCGTCTAAATTTTTCACACAAAACTATTTACTGCTAATTTTAATTACTTCCAATAAATTTTAAAAATCGTGTGTGAGTTACGTTAAGTTCGTATGAAAATGAAAATTAAAAGCGCACCTGATAGAGCCATGCTGCAGCTATATTAGTATATAGTTGTGGCACGAATGGGTTGGCTCGACCAGGGAAGGACCACGCTCTCACAGAATACTAGCGTAAAATAGCAGCTTAAAGCTGCTGTGTTTCGTGTGGTGAGTGTAGAGAACCGGAGACCCTTTTTACTGGACAAGAGGCGTTCCATCTTAGTCCTCACGGGTTACAACACATCTGCATTTTGAGTCTTTATTGAGGATAGATGTAGATGTCTATGGGTCACAGTAACCACTTACCATCAGGTGGACTGTGTGCTCGTTTGTCACCTATCCTATAAAAAAAAGCTACAGGTTTCTAACAAATACACACGAAAACTTGTAATTTATGTATGTCTTTTAATAACAAGCTAAATTTTATATGGATAATGCAAACATTTTTGATTATTCATACAATCGCGTGCGTGTGTACTAATTTCTAAATTGAATTAAGAACGATAATATAACAGGCATTGTGGACGACATAATATGCACAAGTATTTTTGATGTAAAACTTTTAAATCTTAAAAGTTTCTTTTTTAAATATAAATTCCTTTATATTATTTTTATTTAAAGGAAAATCGGCTTTGTAATCAAAGGAACATTGAAAAAGAATGTTTCGGCAGTTATTTGAAATATTAAAGCACTGAACTCAGATAAAGACATATTTATACCTACGTGGTAAAAAGTGTACTTATGAACTTTTTAATTTTATAATGTAATTTGAACTTTGAATGAATTGCATCAATATTAAAACATATTAAAATTATTTTAACATTTTTGAATCTTAAAATAATTTATACTTAAAGTCGCCTGACTGAACTCTAACTCGAAAAACATCTTAGGAGGGTCGCTTAGAGAGGCGTAATAAAAAGCAAGAAATGTTGGACAATTCAAAATATTGGCCCTCAAGCGAGTCCCGCTAACAATTTCTACTGTATATGTGAACGCGGTTTTCATTAATGGAGATTTTAAGTAACAGATAATTATAATTGAAAACTTAAAGTGAAATCTACAAATTGTGAACATTACACAAAAATGGTGCTAAAACTTTTATTAGAAATTATCCCACTTTTGATATTACAAATTATCCCATCTCTGAAGTTAGAAATTACTCTTAAACTATTTAAACAGAAGGAATAGTTCCCAGTAAGTGCTTACTATGTTCTATGTGTGTTTTATAACGTTAATTACTATTCCTTTTAATCGAATAGTTTTGGGAGTAATTTATAACTTCAGAAATGGAATAATTTATAATACTTTGAGTACTAAACTTTCAACAGTGGTAGAGCCACGCGGCAGCTTCTGCTGTCGCACGAATGGGCCGGCTCGAACCGGGGTGGTACCACGACCTCACAGAAAACCAGCGTGAAGTAGAGGTTTACCTCTGCGTTTCGCTTGGCGAGTGCAGGTGGCCGGAGGCCCTTTTTACTGGAAATGAGGCATTCCATCTTAGTCCTCACGGGTGACAACGCATCTACATTTTGAATTGTAATAGAGGATAGATGTAGATGTCTATGGGCCGCAGCAACCACTTACCATCAGGTGGACTGTGTGCTCGTTTGTCACCCTTATCCTATAAAAAAAAAAAAAAACTAAATTTAAATTTAAACAGTACTACAAAGTAATATTTAAATTTTCGAACCTCTACTGTAAATCTACTTAAAAATTATAAAAAATTGCAGTAGTTTTAAAATGTATATATGGTAATTTCATTTACTTACCAACAACATATTTCATTTGCAAAATTTATATTGTGTTTGAGTTTATATAGTAGGTTACTGCGCAAGCTTGTTTCGATTAGAGCGTAGCTACCCAGTTATATAGCCAAAATAATCCATTCACGGCCTTATGTCTGCGTACAATGTTTGCTTTTATACCATTTTGTCTTTCACTATAAATTCTAGACTTTGTCTTTAATGTTTACCGTCTGAAACTTTTCTAATAATCTTATTTTTTATTAAAGCTAATTTAGCACCAACTTTACTTAGTACACAATATTACTCTTTGGTGTTATTAGACGTAATTTAGACAGTCTTTAAACCGTTGTGATATTTTGGATAAATCAGGATTTTGGTTTGTTCTATTTAAAAATATGCAATACAACTTAATGCATCAATTCTTTATTTAAAAACGTATTGGATTTTAGTCAATGAACTAAAATATGGTCTAAATTAGTTATTTTTATCTGTTTATTACTATTGGATTTTTTTCCAGTTGTGAGATATTTTCGAGATGGTGATGAAATTGAAAGTAAAAATATATAAAAAATTAACTAAGTACCTAGTAATAAGCTACATTAAATGTGAACGCACATTAATCAGCACTGTATGCGCCGCACGCGCCGTACGCGCCGCATTTACTGATGGTATCGCACATTGGCACGTACGCGCCATACGCAAATCTTTAGTATTGCTAACAACTTTTGCAGTTATTTCTAACTACTGGTGTCAAACGGTACAGTGACATTGATCGCACGAGAGCGCTCGGATTGCTGTGGAAAAAAATTTTGGCTGGTTTTTGGCAGAGGAAGAAGAAAATAAAATTCGTAGAAAAAGAAGATTTACAATATTAATTTAAAATGATAACTGTATGGAGAATATAATAAGTTATATAAGGACTTGGGTGTCGTAAAAGGCGACAATGGGAAACAGGCGGGAGATGGGCAGCAGCATCTCCCTGATAATAGCCGAAATTACAATAAAAAAACTGCGGTTGCCAACCCGCTCGCCAAGCGTGGCAACTATGGCAAATACCCCTCTATGAATGTAACAAAGAGACGGCCCCCAGTCCCCGGCGGCCCCGCTATTCCTGGCTACGGTGGCGACCATGGTAACGGCGGGGCAGGGGGTGCTAAGAATCTCCGGTGGAGGTTCGGTTGCCACCTACAACGACTCGACCTGGCAACGTACAACGCACGCACCCTGAGGACTGACGAGAAGATCGTGGTGCTGGAAGAAGAGATAGACAAGTTACGCTGGCATATTATAGGATTATCTGAAGTCCGAAGAGAGGGAGAGGACACGGTAATCCTCGAATCCGGCAACTTGCTCTATCACCGGGAGGGCGACCATCTGTCCCAAAGAGGTGAGAGGTCGAATTTATCGTCCACAAGTCTCTCGTTAACAACGTTGTAAAGGTCGGGAGTGTGTCGACGAGGGTTGCGTACCTTATACTCAGAATCACCAAACGGTATTCGCTGAAGGTCATACAGGTTTACGCACCAACCTCGGCACACCCCGATGAGGAGGTGGAGGAAATGTATGAGGATATCTCTAGAGCCATGCATTCCTCCAAAACCCAATATACGGTGTTAATGGGAGACTTCAATGCAAAACTAGGCACAAGAGAGAACGGTAAGCTGAAAGTAGGGAAATTTGGAATAGGGCAACGGAACCCAAGGGGCCAGCAACTGGCCGACTTCATGGAGAAAGAGGGACTCTTTATGATGAACTCTTTCTTCCAGAAGCGGCCCAATAGGAAGTGGACCTGGTCGAGCCCCGACGGTTCGACAAAAAATGAGATTGACTTCATTATGACGACCAGAGGACAACTGTTCAGTGATGTCTCAGTGATCGCGAGGGTGAAAACCGGCAGCGATCACCGAATGGTTAGAGGCACACTGAACCTAAATGTTAAGTTGGAGAGGTCTCGTCTGATGAAGTCAACGCTCCGTCCCCCTCTTGCTCTAATCCAAAGTCCCGAAACCTTTCAGCTCGAGTTACAAAACCTTTTTCAGTGCCTAGAAGACTGCAATGAAGTGGACGATATGAATGACAAGCTCGTGGAAACTGTCATGCGGTCGGAGCTAAGTTCTGCAAGACCCGCCGCAGAAGAACACAAAAACTCTCCGATCACACTCTTAATCTCATGGCTATTAGACGGGAGATGAGGCTACATTCTTCAACAGATTTGACAGCATACAGGCAACTGAACAGACAGATCTCCAAATGCATGCGGCGGGACTTGCGCAACTTCAATACAGCTCGTATTGAAGAAGCGATCGAGCGGAACCAAGGCTCCAAAGTCTTTGCCAGAGATCTGTCTGCCAGAAAGAGCCAAGTGACAAAGCTGAAGACCGAATGTGGCAGCATCGTTTCCGGGGCACCTGAGATTTTGAGTGAGATTGAGAGGTTCTATGGGCAGCTGTACACGTCATCGTTGGAGCCACATGCAAGTGTGAGTAACGATCCAAGAGCGAGTCTTATCCGACACTATTCCGAAGATATCCCGGACGTCAGTCTGAGCGAGATTAGAATGGCTCTCCAACACCTTAAAAACGGCAAGGCCCCAGGTGAGGATGGAATAACAGCGGAGCTTCTGAAAGCGGGTGGAAGACCGGTACTTGAAGTCCTTCAGAAGCTCTTTAATTCCGTCCTCCATGGTGGCATTACACCGGAGGCGTGGAGCGGAAGTGCGGTGGTCTTGTTCTTCAAGAAAGGTGACAACGCTCTCTTGAAGAATTACAGACCGATTTCCCTTCTGAGCCGCTTCTACGTGCTGTTTTCGAGAGTCATTACGAATCGTCTCGCGCGCAGACTTGACGACTTCCAGCCTCCTGAACAAGCCGGTTTCCGAAAGGGCTTTAGCACCATAGACCACATACATACCCTACGGCAAATTGTACAGAAGTCCGAAGAGTACAATTTGCCACTATGTCTGGCGTATGTGGACTATGAGAAAGCCTTTGATTCCGTCGAAATTTGGGCGGTGCTGCAGTCTCTTCAGCGGTGCCAAGTTGACTGTCGGTATATCGAAGTGCTGAAGTGTTTGTACAGTAGAGCTACGATGGCTATCCGAGTACAGAACCAGAGTACGAAACCTATCCAATTGCAGAGAGGTGTAAGACAGGGTGATGTTATATCCCCGAAACTCTTCACCGCTGCATTGGAAGACGTTTTCAAGCTTCTGGACTGGAAATGATACGGAATTAACATCAATGGCGAGTACATCACTCACCTTTGATTTGCCGACGATATAGTCCTTATGGCAGAATCGCTGGAGGACCTAAGCACTATGCTCAATGACCTCAATAGTGTCTCCCAACGGATAGGTCTTAAGATGAACATGGACAAAACAAAGATTATGTTTAATGGACATGTCACACCTATGCCGGTAGTTGTTGGGAGCACTAAGCTCGAAGTTGTTGACGAGTATGTTTACCTGGGACAAATAGTCCGACTAGGTAAGTCCAACTTCGACCGAGAGGTCAATCGACGGATTCAACTCGGCTGGGCAGCGTTCGGGAGGCTACGACACATCTTCTCGTCAGACATACCTCAAAACCTTAAAACGAAATTGTACAACCAGTGCGTGTTGCCAGTGATGACTTACGGAACTGAGACGTGGTCCTTCACTGCTAGCCGTATGAGGAAGCTCAAGGTCGCTCAGCGAGCTATGGAGAGGGCTATGCTCGGAGTTTCTCTGCGTGATAAACTTATGAATGAGGTTATCCGCAGTAGAACCAGAGTAACCGACATAGCCCAACGGATTAGTAAGCTGAAGTGGCAATGGGCCGGCCATATAGCTCGAAGAACCGACAACCGATGGGGAAGAAAGGTTCTCGAGTGGCAGCCTCGTACCGGTAGGCGAAGTGTAGGGCGTCCCCCCACAAGATGGAGTGACGACCTGGTAAGACATGCAGGAAGTCGATGGATGCAGGTGGCTCAGGACCGTGCTTTGTGGCATTCTTTGGGGGAGGCCTATGTTCAGCAGTGGACTTGTGAAGGGCTGTAATGATGAATGATGATGATGATATAAGGACTTATTTATTTATTTATTCTATTCATATGGCTTACTAACAGTCAACTTACACAGTGACAATCTTAAACAACAGAAAAGGAGAAGGAGACGTCTTCATACATTCTTGGGCCCAAGTGTTAACAAGATGAAAGTAAGACCTTTTGAAAGCTTATATATAAACAATTCATACCTGAAAATCTGGCGATATTTGTCAATCTAGGACCTGAGTTATTGTAGAATAATAAAGGTGATATTGTCTATTACCTACACTGTAACAGGTGATTTTTCACTGTTATTACACTGTAATAGGTTACTTTCCAATATAATTACTTAAAGATATAAAAGCAGAATCAGTACAGAATCACCAAAAAAGCTGTGGTTAGTAATGAAACGAAACGGTAAAACGATTAACAAAAGTTAAAGCAACAACAATTAAGTGAAGTGAATATTAGGGATATCGATCTGAGATCAATTACTTGAATTGTTGTTTTAACTGTTACTTGTTATAATTTTTATTTTTTTTATTTTTTATTATTATTTTGTAGTTTTTTTTTATCTCCCTAGGTAACACAGAAAAATAATCGAAAATAGATATTACAATGCTCAATTTAATTGAGAATCGATTATATTACACTCGTTTCAAATCGAATCAAAAATCTGTCTTTTTTTTAAGAAAATAGTTTGAAGTTTGAACTGTCACGTCTCAAAATGAAAAATTCTCTATTGGAAGATAACGTTCAGAAACGAGAATTTCACTAGTGTATTCTTTATGGTAATCGATTTCTTGCCATAAATATTACACTACAATCGATTTTCTAACTTATTGCCTATTTTATTGTTTTTTCGAAATCTAGATTAAAAAAAGAGCTACTTTTTTTGTATTTTACTTAAGAAAAATATAGCCAATTTTTAAAGTATAAATCAATTAGTTAACTTCAGGCCCAAAAATCCCATTCTCCATTCTTAAGCTTTTCTATTGTTTAAGGTTATGTTGTGTTTACTAGTAAGTGTAGTGACTACTTACTAGTACACTTACAATACAGCATGCAATAACTTAAGTGTGTTTTGATTTTACTAAAGTTAAAGAAAAGAACGTAGTTTATACTAATGCCAATACTGTCGTCAATCTCTTTACGGAAAACGTAAAGGTGGGTACTGACTGGCGTTTTGGGGCGTATTGTAACGTTGTTACACAGAGAGCATTTATACAGTCACTACGGGTAAACAAGGCGCTCGCAACGAGCAACGAGCCGCTTGTTGCTAAAGCACCTCTTTTATTAATTTATTATAAACTAGCTGACCCGGCGAACTACGTACCGCCTAAAAGTCGATTCTTTTTTTATTATTTTTATTTAATAGGTATAGGTATAGGTTTATTAGGTTATTCTGCTATTCGGGACACCGGGTCAGCTAGTAAGATAAAAAAAGAAAAAGAAAGTTGATAAGTAAAAATTACATTATGCCAAAAAATAAAAATTATATAAAATAATGATATCTTATATTTACGCGAAGACTATACATTAAATGAAACTAATTTTTACGGATTTTATCGCGTTTACTTTAATTTTTTAATTCCCGACGTTTCGGGTGCTTTTCAGCACCCGTGGTCACGGGGGGACTGAGGTGTTTTCCTGATGTCATAGTTAGCCCGGATACCTTCAGTTTTTGAATATTAATTTTTGGTCCAATCTACGCAGAACTTACAGTATCTTGAAGTCTTGCAATGGTTCGCTCACCAGATCTGACCCCGCTGGACTTCTTTCTGTGGGGGTATGTGAAAGAAAGGGTTTTTAATCGCGAGTGTGATAGTGCTGATGAAATACGCCAAAGGATCGTGGATGTTTTCGACAAACTACGTACGGACTGTGTCGAAGACCACACGATGATGCCCCGTCTGCATGAGGAGATGAAACACCGAGCCCAAATCTGCCTTGAAATGAATGGAGCACAATTTGAGCCGCATCTCATAAGACCACGGAGGATTTAGAGCGGTAAGCTGTTACATAACTATTTTTTTTAAATAACTTAGTACTGGACTAATCTGAATAGGTACATAACTGAATACATGAGAATAATAAACATACCTACACGATGAATAAAAACGCATGACTTCAACCTTGGTTACATTTCATTTAAGTATTTTTTTTATTAGCGGGGATTCGAACCAGTTATTTGGGTTATTTAACCTGTAAATTCGGGTTAAAGTGGCTACGTGGAGACAAGCACAGTGGCAAAATAGTAGGTTAAGTAGATAAGTTAGGTATTTAGACAAGTGTTGTAAATTATTAGGTAATGTGGTATGGCCCGCTAGTTGCGGGCCGCGCGAATTTGCGTTCGCGCGTACATTGACCTTTAATCAGCTGATATGAATTCAGTTATTCCACTGCTGGTTTTATGTTTCAGTATTTTCATGACTTTTTTTATGAAATTATCGTTTCATTTAGCTGTACTAACATGATGGCGCGTGAATAAATCTAATAAAACGTAAAAATTATGAATTTTTTTTCATCAGGATCGAATTTATTTGTGATCCATGATCAAAGGTATACTTGGTGCTGTCGCCTGTCTTAGTTTTCGGGAGCGTTCCAAAAATACCCTGTATGTATAGATTATCATAAATTTTTCTTAAGAATACATCTTAAGTTATAAAATGCTGTTATCATAAAGATGCTGTTGCTCAACAGATCAAAGAGGCGACAGAGCGAAATGAAACAGGATCTCCATTTTCATTTCTCTCTGTCACCTCTCGACACCCACGACATAATATGGAGTAATGGATTCTCACTTTACGGCTCTTAATCTAAAATTTATATATTTCGTTTATTTTTTATGCCAAAAAGTTTACATAAACATTCATAGTACAAAGTCGTAAGTTTTATTAAATCGTGAAGAGCATTAAATATGAAACATCGCGGAAAGTCTTTGATGGCATTTTTACAACCCTTCAGAGAGTTCGCATACTTTCAACCGCACATATTTTCCAATGATATGTGTTTTCGAAGAATAAAAATATATCAAGTAACAGAGAAATTGCATAGTGAACGAACATTACACCAAAGACGGAAAAGCCCATTTTATGTGTGACAGGCGATTTTTTTAAAAAAAAAAACTATATAATATGAAAATATATAATAATCAATTTGTGAAAAAAATTATTTCAAATATAAATGACGGAGAAAACAGAATTTCAGTAAGGTTGGTCGTTTTCATCTACAAATTTATGCACTTAAAATCTATTTTGAATTTAAACCATAGATTATTATGAGTTAGAACTATTTAGTGCTGATTTTTCAAACATCAGATAAAAGTCATTTATGAATTAATGTAAATTTTAATAAAAATTACAAACCTATTTCATAAAAGTAACAACTAGAATATCATCTCAATAGTTATTTTTCAACCTATTTATCTATAACCTATTTCTTTACCCAAAGAGATAAAATACTTTTTTAATTTTTTTATCATATCTCCTCTGAAGTATAACCTAATTATTAAAGTAAATATTTCTTATCTTTATCTTATAAGGATTTTATATGATAATTGAAATATCGGCCAAAGGAGTTATGAAAACAATCTTGTGGATAGTTATATGTTATACAAAAGTTACAATTGTAACGACTATTAGACTTTGTATTGTGGAGAACGTGCCTCACATTGTAATGAAGTACTTAAGTATCCAAACCCGGTGTGGAAAGGAGCCATCCATAGAACCACATATACGATGAAAGTATATGTGGTTCTATGGATAACGTACGTAAATATAAAAATTATTAAAAACGAAACCACGCCACTTATCCGGTCCAGATTAAGTGATTTTCTTTTTTGGTACTAAGCCAAGATATATTGTTAATATGAGTTAATTTCGTCCATAAATTGTTCATAACATGACTACAGTGTCACCTATTGAAACCTAGCATAGCCTTGAACCATCGTCTTAACAAAACAAATAATATATTGTATGAATGCGGCCTCAATCAGTCAAGTCGCTTAAAAGTTACACAAGCTCTAACAGAAGCACCGTTGTTAAGGTCCCTATTTCTACTGCAAAGTACCGTTACACCTACTACTGTAATCCGTGTGTCTGTAGTATCGGGATACTGTATTCGAGCTTCCATCTTAGTTTTTTTTAATTGATTTACCAATTACGAACTATTAAAAGTCCACCGCTGAACATAATCTTCCCACATAGTTTAGCTCATTTTTTTTTATAGGAGAGGGGGCAAACGAGCATTCGGCTCACCTGATGGTAAGTGACTACCGCCGCCCATGAACAACTGCAACACCAGGGAGGGAATTGCAGATGCGTTGCCGGCCTTTTAAAAAGGAGTATGCTCTTTTCTTGAAGTTCCCTAAGTCGTATCGGTTCGGAAAAATCGCTGATGGTAATCGATTCCACAAGGAAGTCGTGCGAGGAAGAAAACATCTTCTAAATCGCGCAGTGGTGGACCGCCAATCATCCAGATTGTGTGGATGGTATCGGGAGTTCTGCCGCGATGTGCGTTCGTGAAATTTGGCGGCTGGGATTAATCCGAACAATTCCTCAGAGCATTCCCCATGGTAGATGCGAAAGAAAATGCAAAGGGATGCAACATCTCTTCGCAGTGCCAATGAATCGAGCCGATCGGAAAGGGCTCGGTCGTCGACGATTCGAGCCGCTCTGCGCTGGATGCGGTCAAATGGAAGGAGCTGGCACTGGGGAGCGCCTGCCCAGAGATGGGAACAGTATTCCATGTGAGGCCGAACCTGCGCCTTGTAAAGTTGCAGGTGGTGTGCCAGCATGAAATACTGTCCCGCTCTTCTGAGCACGCCAAGCTTTTTAGTGGCCAATTTGGCCTTCTCTTCCAAGTGACCACGAAACTGCACGTCAATCGATATGTCGACGCCGAGGATTCCGATACTGGCTGAGGCAACTAGGGGAGTGCCTTGAAACTGAGGAGACACGACAAAGAGGTTCTTTTTAGCGGTAAACGCGCAAACTCGTGTCTTCTGAGGATTAAACTGGACTAGATGTAGTCGCCCCCAGTCCGAGACTTTGTCTAGCAAAGACTCGACTTCAGACACAAGTTTGTTCCGGTACTCGGAGACGTTTTCCCGAGAAATATTAGCACGGCCGGTGTATAGAGCATCACCAGTGCTGTCATCCGCATAGCAATAAATGTTACCAGTTAGCAACATATCATTGATATGTAGAAGAAACAGCGTTGGTGATAGCACACAGCCTTGTGGAATAACAGCGTTAATAGGCTTGTAGTCAGAACATGCACCGTCTACAACGTCCTTGATGCTCCGATCTGCAAGGAAGCTGGTGATCCAATTGCACAATTTCTCGGGAAGCCCATAGGAAGGGAGCTTCGAAAGAAGGCTTTCGCAATGTCCAGACTAACGGCTAACGCCTCCCCCTTGGACTCTACTGCCTCCGCCCATCTATGGGTCAGGTAGACCAGAAGATCACCAGCTGATCGACTCCGACGAAAACCGTATTGGCGGGCACTAATCAGCTGGTGATCCTCAAGGTACCGGATGAGGTGGCAGTTAATAATGAATTCCATTATTTTGGAGAACAAGGAGGTGATCGCGATTGGCCTATAGTTGGACGGGTCTGAGCGGTCGCCTTTTTTAGGGATCGGGTGGACAAAAGCTGTCTTCCATGAATTCGGGACTACGCCTTGGGAGTAGGAGTACCGGAAAAGACGCGTTAGGACCGGTGCTCTATAAAGGCAAATATATCTTCATAAATATTACAAGTTCGAACGGTGTGTGCTATGTGCATCTATGTGTAAGGTTTACAAACAAGCACGCATTCCACCGGATGGTATATGGACGCTGTGACGCTAACGTTTCAGTAAAAAAGTGAAACACGTATTTATAGGTATGTTCCTTCATAGAAGAACGTAAAATAGATTAATTTCCATTCAACCTAGATGATAAACAACACTTATTTTTCAGAACCGTACTCGAAGGGTAAGCAATGGCACTCTATTACTAGGCCTCCGCTGTCCGTCCGTCCGTCCATTTGTCTGTCAGCGGACTGTATCTCCGTAAAGAGTTGAAATTTACACATAATGTGTATTTCTGATGCCGCTATGACAACAAATAATAAAAATAAAAATAAATTAAAAATTAAAGCGGGCTCCCCTACTAGAAAAGTGTATTGCCATGATACGGAACTCTTCATGCGCGAGTCCAACTAGCACTTGGCCGGATATTTTATATAAAATAAGGGTGACAGACTAGCTCACAGTCCACTTGATGGTAAGTGGATACTGTGGCCCATAGGCATCTTCATTTATCTTTGATTAAGAATCAAAATGCAGATACGGTGTCACTCCTTAGAACTAAGATGGAATGCCCTGTTTCCAGTAAAAACAGTCTCCGATTTTCTACATTCAGCTTACGAAACACAGCAGCCTTAAGCTGCGATTTTACGCTGATATTCTTTGAGAGCAAGGTCTTACCCGGTCAAGCCGAAGCATTCGTGCTACAACTAATATAGCTGCAGCGTAACTCTACCACGTAAAAACTTAATGTTAGTAATTTATACTTTTAACACTAGTTTAACATTTTAAGTTATAAAAACCGTTCACTAACAGTTATCTGGTATCTGGTAACTCGACGTCAACAAATAGTATCACTGAAAAGAATAGATGAAATACGTATCATACATAAACACTCACGCCTGTCACCCAGAGAGATGGGAGAAACTATGGACTTCCATTTGTCATTTTGGATCCTGGCTCATTTTCAATATATCGCCAATTTGGTTGATAAACTTTCGCCTAGGGTATCCCTTCCTAACTCTGCCGTTCACCTCTGCAACATAAATTTGCGCTGTCACTCTTTCTTCGTTCATTATTTCTACATGATCTAACCACCGAAGCATTCCTTTCTTAATCCTGGTTACAACATCATCTTGCCAACCACATTCTTCTCTTATCACACAATTTCTCACATATATAAAAGATACGTATAAATGGTTCATTAAGTTTTATACTCTTAGTCCAACTGACACTGTTTTTATAAACTATAGTTCAACGTTTTTGTATATATCTTTAGTATTCTTCTTAGAGAATAACTTATTTGATAGAGTGTCACCGATCATATTTATCTACACATATTTTATTAATATTTATTACTAAAAAAAGGCTGAAATTCATCGTGTTTAAATTGTTATGTATGATAATACGTGAAATTTATTGAGTACCTTATTACTAATGTCGGTCGTGACATTATTATATACTTCATGAAATATTAGTGCCATTAGCTAAATAAAAATGTAATATTACTTTACCTTATATGACAGCTTTGGCAGTGATGATGCAATTTTGTGTGGAACATCTAGCGCACACAGAATGATTCGGTGATACATTGATACATTTTGAGAGCGAATGAAGGTGAGTTAAATATATTCATAGCAAGATAACTAGTTAATTTGCATTTTTCGTTCGCGAACTTCCCATGTCTACTGGCGACATAATTATTGGTGGATAAAAGGAAGGAAATACGAACAAATTGCAAAGCAGCAGACACAACCGCTTCATCATTGTAAATAAACGCAACCCAAGTACCACTTACTGAACACGTCAGTTAGTATGTAATGAAGTAGCCGTTTCACTGATTGCAACGCTGTTCCTTTTACAAAGAGGAAAATATATTTTTACATTTAACTGTATGTTAAAATCAAAGAATTATTACAATCTCATTTCTTTGTAATTTATATTATTAAACTGCTGTAATTAAAAGTGAATGGCAAAATCGGCAAGAGAAGCCATAGATGGAAGTTTATTGACCATATTGGTGATATATTGAATATGGCCAAATTGAGAGTAGCCCTAATCATGCGTAAGTATATAAACGTGAAGGAGGCGAGTGAGGTGGGTCAGGATCACGCCAAACGGAAGTTTGTAGTTTCTGGCAACTGTGACAGGCGTGAGTGTTTATGGATGTACGTGTGTATGTAAAACCAATTGTATGTTCTGATTGCTCAAATGTATCTGTAATCTAACTGCAGATTTCCATTTATTCTTAGAAAAAAAATATGTTAAATTGTACCAGAATACATACATACAATATAAGTGTACGTAGTGAATAGGGATCTACGAACGTAGCAAATTAACGCTACGCGGAGTTAACCGCTACGTTGCGTAGCACTCATTTATTCGTAGCAGAGATAGCGCAGTTTTTCAATTCAAAAATAAAAATGTTAGTTATTGTAATTCTCTGTGTAAAACACTAGTATGGTGCTATTTTTCATTACAACTACAATTATGTCTCGATTACATTTATTACTATTTCATTACAATTATGAATTAAAATTAATTTTTAGCCCTGTTGAATCCACTGTTTTTCTTGGCATCACTCTCGACGCAAAGCTTCAGTGGGGCCCCCATATATCCAAACTAGCAAGCAGACTAAGTTCTGCAGCCTATGCTGTAAAAAAGATTAGAGGTCTCACTAGTGTCGAGACAGCTAGATTAGTTTATTTCAGTAATTTCCATAGCATAATGTCTTATGGGATTTTGCTATGGGGACATGCGGCTGATTCAGAAACTATTTTTGTTTTACAGAAGAGGGCCATTAGAGCTATTTACAACCTAAAACTGAGAGAGTCTCTTAGAGATAAATTTAAAGAAATAAATATATTAACTTTGGCCTCTCAGTATATTTACGAAATTTTAATGTATGTTCACAAAAACAAAGGTAGTTTTAGTAAAAAAAGTGATGTGCATTCTGTAAACACTAGGATCAAACACAAGCTAGTGATACCAGTTTCTCGACTCCACAGAGTCAGTAATTCATTCTTGGGGCAATGTATACGCTATTACAACAAGGTCCCGGAAAGTGTACAGGCTCTCTCCATTAGCAAGTTTAAATGTTTTGTTAAGTTGAAACTGTATAAAAAGGGTTATTATAGTATAAATGAATACATGGTTGATAATAACCCCTGGGAATGAGGTGATCGCTTCCAAGCTGTTTCTAAAATAAATTTAGTACTTATATAGTTAGTACAACCATTATTGTAAAATTTGCTTAAAAAAAAAGTCCCGCTGGGTTTCTTGCTGGTTTTTCCCAGGACAGAGGGTTTTTTTTTCGAACCAGTGGTAAAGTAAAAAATGGCTTTCAATAAGTATTACACATGTGATCTATATTGAATAAAAAATTATTCTATTCTATTCTATTCATTTGAGTACTGACTTCTTTAAATAAGTGATTACAAGAATATAATTTTAAACGCAACGGCTTTTATAGGTTGGTCAAAACAAGTATATTTACTGAAAGTATGACTCCTTGTTTCGACTAGAAATAACGATTAAATAGGAGAGTCAGATGTTATGAGTTATCTAATATCAAAAGGTTAGTCAGGCCAATTTATGATCAACATGTGATATGATGGCTACTTGCAAATATTAAATGCTTAGTCATGGCAATTAGAGATGGACAAGTTGTTATTATATTACGGCTACTTCCGGAATGTACAACTAGCAATAGAACTTTATTATTGATGACCTTTACAAACATGCTTGCACACATTTTTTAGCCCTTTATACGGGAATAAAAATGAATCATTAAAATCGGTTCACATTTGACGAACACATTGCCTAACAAATATATAGGGAAACATACGGTTGAATTGAGAGCCTTCTCATATTTTTAAGTTGGCTAAAATTAATAATGTAGACGGACTATATCAATAATGTTTTAGTTATCACCGATTACCGAACACTGACCGACAATTATGTCTTTCACAAAAAAAAGCTTTTTAAATAATAGCTAGTGTAGTTGCATTACATACAGTGATATTTTATTCAAATTATAAACGAATGAACTGTTGTAATTTAAAGAAAGAAAAGAATTACAGTCATAAATGTAACAAATAATTCTATTACTGTTTACCAATTTAAATGTCAATGTATAAATACATATTTTAGATAATACGGTCGTCTACTGTCAATTTAACTGTAACTTAACTCATAATTGTTTCTTTTTCATGCTTCACACACGTTTACGTTTTATGATTATCGCTAAATGAGTATTGTAACCAACTAGTTTCAAACATGGATGTAAAAAAGCAGAAACGAAATAGGGCGATATATACTTACACTACGACTTTACTTGTGTGTTGAACTCAGTCTAAAATATAAAGCAATATAATTATAATGCTAAATTCAAAAATTTTCACAAAATCAATGCATGTAAACAAAAATAATTCATAAACAAGTCAATCTAAAATATATTTTGAACAGTTATCATCTTGATTTATAATTTAGGTAAATTATCCTATTAATTGTGCTGGCTGGTTGGTATTCATATTAACTCATACTATACATTAATGCATACTAATGGTAGTTCTTAGGTTTTTTTAAATAATGTGTTGGAAAATGTTGGACCCAAATTTTTCAACGCCGTTCATACGATTGAACGAGAATTCCAATAATCGGACGATTTTGATGAAAAATTAATATTTTAACTATTTGGGAAATTCCACAATATAAGAATTATATATTAAAAATTAATTATAAATTTCTAATGTAAAACATTGCTCTATTCCCTTGTAGTCGTAGGAGCTAAAATTAATAAGAAAACCATCCTTACAATAATTAAATTTCTATATCGTGCCCTTCACAAACAAGTATTCCTTACATGAGATTTTAATATTGTACGCTTGAAATAAAAGCTTGACGGAATCTTGGGTTCAATTAATTGCATTCCAAGAAAGACGTGTAACTCGTGTAGATGGCATGACGCCGCACTGACAGTGATGTATTGGCCACAATAACGAGATAAATTGAAACAAACAAACAACCAAGTACAGAAATTTTGTGCACTCTAATATTTATTCACCTTTTACTATGTTCTAGCAAATTTATACTCTCGGACAATAACTTAATAGGAGAAAATTCTATCGTAGCAGATACATCCTACGAGTAACACACTAACATACTTGCCCGCTACTCGTAGCAGATGCCACGTAATTATGTAGAACATTCGCTGGGAATACTAAAATTATTTTTTTTATTTGTTATCTTAGTAGGTATTTTTTTTAAATCAGTGATCATTATAATTTGCAAAAATAATAGTTAAGCTGCTTAGGATAAATCGCTTGGTTAAATATATTTAGCTTGCTACTTCCATTTTTTTTATTTACAAGGTTTTTTTTTTGTATTTCGAAGTCACCGTGACGATATCGGACAGAATGGCATCTTTTTCTTAATTTATTTTCTAATTACGTTATTCCTAGAATTTTCTACTGTAGCGTGGAGGCGTTTTATATATATAAATTTCATATGGAGAAACTCTCAGACCTAGAACAATTATTCGAAGGTCATACAAATGCTTAATTTGTGCGGAATTCGAACCCACGGTCTGCATCGTCACAGCCACTGCGAAACCATTGCGAAACCATGTCGTTATCTTGTAAAATACATAGTATTTTGAAATATAAATTAAGATTTTTTTAACAATGTTAATAAAATATATAAATTCTGTAACGTGTTTAAAAATAACTATACTATTTACTGCTTATAAAGCTTCTTACAAATATTAAATAAATTTACCTCCAGTTAAGCAAGTTGTTGCAGCTTATTAAGTTTACTTAATTTAAGTTTTACTTAATTAAATCCTTTAGGATTAAAGAAGAAACTGAGACTTCGATGAAATCACAAATGCTTTGATATTGATATAAAGCAAGAGGGTACGAGAAGAGGTAAATTAGCGGATCAATTACTTGCTGTAATTACACAATAAACAGAGGAGAAAGTTATTTTATTACAATGAATTATTTTTTTTTTAAATTTTACGACTTTTTAGGGTTCCGTAGTTACGTAACAAGGAAACCTTATAGTTTCGTCATGTCCGTCCGTCAGCGGTTTTACTCAGACACCCTAGGTGCTACAAATATCTAACTTGGCATAGTTATAGATATTAATCACGCCTACAAAACTGGGGAATAAAATCTTAAAATCATTTTTATTTTGGGTACCTCCCATACAAGTAAATGGAGGATGCTTCTTTTTCACCCGTCTATTGCATCGTGTGGGGTATTGTTAGATAGGTCTTTCAAAAATACTGTGTATGGTGTAGAACAACATATTTTCGATTCAGGGGTCCGTTTGCGATATATTTATCTTTAAAATGGTATTTTTCATTAGAGTCATGACCCCCCCCCCCTCCCCCCTTACCAATTTAACCGCTGAATGTGAAAAGTATACACAATAGTAGTATATATAATGAAGTTAAAGGGAAAAGTATCACAGCTAAGTAGAATTAACAACTTAACGAGTAATAGTCAACCAACTTTATACGTGGTACTCGACCGGGGAAGAACCACGCTCTCACAGAATACGAGCGTAAAATAGCAACTTAACGCTGCTGAGTTTCGTATGGTGAGTGTAGAAAACCGGAGACCCTTTTTACTAGAAAAGAGGCATTCTATCTTAGTCCTCATGGCTGATAACGCATCTGCATTTTAATTCGCAAGTGAAGATAGATGTAGATGTCTATGGGTCACAGCAACCACTTACCATCAGGTGGACTGTGTGCTCGTTTGTCGCTCTTATTCTATAAAAGAAAATTATAAAATGCACTTGGATTAGTAAAAATTTGAAGAAAACGACTTATATGTATTACTACTATAGCTTTACTCTTTCATTAGCGGGGTAGGCAGGGAGGATCTGTCTTACTAACTTACTACTTTTACTTATTTTTAGTTGATATTTATTGTAAGGCTCATTCAAAGTATTTATTCAATCGTTATGTAGCCTCAAAGAGTTTCATTCGTGGTACTCTTGGTTTACGCGGGCAACCTCAGGATAATTTAGGGCAGTGGTCCGTTTTACGTGAAGGTTCGTTACGGTCATATATGTATATCTTAGGGTTGCACTGCCGGGAATATATAAATAGATACTAAATTTATAATCATCTTTTTACGTGGCATTTAAATGATTTGATGTAAATTGTATTATTTTCAAAATTGAAAAGCTTTTTTAATCTTTTCTGCCGACTTCCAAAAAGGAGACGGTACTCAATTCGAGTGTATGTTTTTTTTTTATGTGTGTTACCTCATAACTCTGTACTGGGCGAACCGATTTCGATGATTCTTTTTTTATATGAAAGCTGACAGTTCTCGTGTGGTCCCATATAAATTTGATCAAGGTCAGACCAATGGTTATTGAGTTATTCTTAAATAACCTATATTGAAATCGCTTATATAGAAGTCGGCTGTACAAAATTTTTAATTTTAAATTATTTGAAAACGAGTCCTTATAAGTCTGAATTGAAAGTAGGTCATTCAGTTACAATGTTCCTATTTAGGCCCATTTTTAGTCGTTATAGCGGTCAAACCGCGAACTCACGTATTATGCTCAGTGTCAAGAAAGCCCACTTATTGTGAGGGGCAACTACGGAACCCTACCTGTACATTGTGTGTGGCCCGACACGCACTTGGTCAGTTTTATTGACTCAAGGAGTTTATATTCTGCTTTCTTCTTCTCTATCGGAACTTAAATGAGCCTCTCTTGAACAACGATAGTCGAAGAGACAATTATATGGTGGTAGTATTTTATAGCTGCCATTAAAACAATGATGTATTAACGTGGAAGAGTCACGCTGCAGCTATATCACGATTGTAGCACGAATGATTCAACCCGATCGATACTTGGTTGATAATAACCCCTGGGAATGAGGTGGTCGCTTCCAAGCTGTTTTTAAAATAAATTTTGTATCTACCAATCATTAATGTAAAATTAGCTTTTTTTTAAAAAGTCTCCCTGGGTTTCTTGTTGGTTCTTCCCAGGACAGAGGTTTTTTTTTCGAACCAGTGGTAAAGTAAAAAATGACTTTCAATAAGAATTACACATGTAATCTATATTGAATAAAAAATTATACTATTCTATTCAATTCTATTCTTTTCTCCCTGAGTACCAGCTCGATGCTGCTGTGTTTCGTATAGTGTATGTAGAGAACCGGAGAACATTTTTTGGAAATGAGGCATTCCATCTTAGTCCTCATTGATGCATCTGCATTTTGATTCTTAATCGAGGATAGATGTGGATGTCTATAGGCCACAGCATTCACTTACTATCAGGTGGACTGTGTGATCATTTTTCACCTTTATTCTATAACCAAAGCATTTTATCGCCACGCTTGGCGAGCGGATTGACGAACACAGAACCGGACATCTCGCATCCTTGACGCTGCTTCCCGCCACCGGCCTGGGCATTTTACATGGGCATTTTTATCGTGGTAGAGCCATGCTGCAGCTATATTAGTAGTATAGTTGTAGCACGAATGGGTCGGCTCGACCGGGGAAGGACCACGCTCTCACAGAATACCAGCGTAAAACAGCA
This sequence comes from Parnassius glacialis, assembly GCA_033319125.1. Taxonomy (NCBI): domain Eukaryota; kingdom Metazoa; phylum Arthropoda; class Insecta; order Lepidoptera; family Papilionidae; genus Parnassius; species Parnassius glacialis. The sequence goes on from JAVANC010000018.1 coordinate 34,626,267, forward strand.
GCTTAACACTGCTGTGTTTCGTATGGTGAGTGTAGAAAACCGGAGACCCTTTTTACTGGAAAATAGGCATTCCATCTTAGTCCTCACGGGTAACAACGCATCTGCATTTTGATTCGCAAACGAGGATAAATGTAGATGTCAATGGGCCACAGCAACCACTTACCATCAGGTGGACTGTGTGCTCGTTTGTCACCCTATCCTATAAAAAAAACATCTGACGTAACGCAAGATGGTCATACGGATATCTATCAAAAGCTACAAGATTGTTCTGGCATTTCCCAAGGTCACCTATTACGTCACTCATTGAACGAGATCGGATGACGGATTCTCTTACGCCTTCACCACACGGCACAGTCGCTCAGTAATACAACATGGAATTAGTGTTACCAGAAGATAAAAAAGAGAAAGTTATACATTTCACCGTATTTTCATTTATCTCTATATTTAAAAATCAAATACTGTTCGAAAGTTTTTTAAAATCTCAAAAATGACGCGACCGATTGTGATGAACTTTTTGGTGTGTATTTGAGAAGGTCCTTGGATGGTTTAAAAACTCATATGGACCCGATAGATGGCGCTGTTGTCGAGGTATAGAAATCACCCGTGCAAAGCCGGGGCGAACTGAAGGTATTAAATAATTAACCTGCGGTTATCTAACAGGTATTTTGATTTTAATATCGAAGAAATAAATATTATTTTTATTGTTTTTATAAGACAGAAAAAATAGTGTAACTGTAAAAACAAGTTCCTGATTTAAATTATAGAAAAGTTTATTGAACGAGTGTAGCTTTAGGAAATTCTACAAAACAAAGTTATATCAATTTAGGTTAATTAAAACATAACAATATAAAGTTTGAGCATCCAACGATGAATAATATCTGAATTAATACCGAATTAATTAGTATTACGAGCAGATAAATCAATCTTGCTTTATTTCACGATTACAACTAATGGTCCAAATAAATACTTCGAAAAGATTGCGTTAAGCGAAACCGAATCCCTTGGGAGGCACGGTGAGATGCCAGAGTTCGACAGACAGGTGTCGGAATTGATTACGACGTTGCAATTGTAGAAAGAAAATGGAGGTAAAATTTGTAATATATTTGAAACTAATATGTATTAAACAATCACGAAACGCAGTAGGGTTATTTGTTCTCTTATAGCTAATCCATTTCCTAGTTTATAAGTGTAAGGGTAGTATCACAAGTTTGACCGCCTCGTTGGTATATTGATCGTAAACGCGACTGCTGATCATGAGGTCCCGGGTTTAGTCTCGGGTTGGGCCAACATAAATCAGTTATTGAATTTTTGTCAAGACATTCTCAGTCAGGAAGTGGTGGTCACCGGCGTGCCTCAAAAAGCACGTAATGCCGTTGGTCCTGCACCTGATTTTCCTCCGGTCAATAGAGAGTTGAACTGTGCTTGCGCATACACTCGTGCACTATAATAAGACTAGTATGTACTTTCTTACTCTATGAGCTTTCCAAGTCTAAAATGTTGCATACATCGGACGACATTTATAAGCCGTGTTAGTCCATGATTTTAATATTTTTCGTGATTTCAAGCAATTTTTCAACAGTGGTAGAGCCAAACGGCAGCTTTTGCTGTCGCACGGATGGGCCGGCTCGAACCGGGGTGGTACCACGACCTCACAGAAAACCAGCGTGAAATAGAGGTTTACCTCTGCGTCTCGCTTGGTGAGTGCAGGTGGCCGGAGGCCCTTTTTACTGGAAATGAGGCATTCCATCGTAGTCCTCACGGGTGACAACGCAATCTGCATTTTGATTTGTAATAGAGGATAGATGTAGATGTCTATGGGCCGCAGCAACCACTTACCATCAGGTGGACTGTGTGCTCGTTTGTTACCCTTATACTATAAAAAAAAATTACAGTAGTTATGAGATATGTCGATATTTGGAGTTTTTTGTGATTTACCCTTCGTTAATACAATCACCTCACGATCGATACTTCAAGATTAAGTGTGCCATATATTAATAAGTTTCATTGAACTAATGCGAGGGAAGCGGTGAATGGATAAACTTTTTGAACAAAAACAGGCAATAAAGTACTTATTACTATTTTTTTATTACAAAATAGAGCAATTCGTTGTTAAGTGCGAAGTCAAATATTTCTTATGAAGCAACAATTAACTACACAATAAAGCTTTGGTTTTGTTCGAAACAAAAGTACTTCAGCTTGTCTTACTAAAATAGTTCTGTATTTTTAGAATAAAACTTCTGAAATTTTACTTTGGGGAGGGTATTTATTATTCTTGTTATTTTAAATACGAAATTGTCCACTTTAAGGGTTACGGAAAGACCTGTTTTCAAAAGATTTTTAGTTTATTTCCTACTTGACCGAATTTCTATGTTTAAGATGTTTATTTAGTCATCTTGTAAAAATTAATATTATATTATTTCTTTTAACATTTTGACAGATATCACATTTATTTTAAATCAAATAATGTACGAAAACATCGTACATTATGTGATTCAATTCAATGTGATCAATTATCAGTCTTAAAATATCTATATTAGTTACGGTAATGTTGATATTTTTGGAAAAAAATATCCATCTGTACTAGCGTAAAAACATTCTTGGATGGTCAAAAAAAATCTTGACTCTTTACATTTTATAATAAAGAACTATCTCGCTCGCGATGGTGTGACCTTAAAAAAATATAATCGGAGTACAGGAGTTTCATGTGTTCGCGATCTTTTTGTGTTGTGTTCATCTCAATTCTGTGTCACTTTGAATCTGTCCAGTATCTTGCTTGAAGAATTTTCAACATGAAACAAGCAGTGCCTTTGTGTAAAATATATTTTTATTTTACATTGCAACATTACTTTGTGTGGACATAAATAGTTAAATAAATAATAAAATTAATAATTCTTTCTTTATAAATATTAAATCAAAATTGTAGAAAATTTGTTTAACACTTTTACTGTCCGACTTATACGTAGTACACGGGACATCGAAAGGGTTAATAATGTTTAATTAATAGAATGATCCTCAATATAAATATTTAATATAAGTAATCCAACAGTTATTTCTAAAAATCAATTGCTGTCAGTTAGTCTTGCTAAAACTCGAAACGGCTTGAACGATTTTGATTATTTTTTTGTGTGCGTTTGAGTGGGTCCCTGTTTAGATTCACGATTGGACCCGGTAGGTTACTCTGTAGTTGAGATCACCCGTGCGAAGCCGGGCGGGATCGCCAGTATTATATAAAATCAAGGAAGGCCGAGAACAAGTCATCCATCACACAAATTGTGCCAAAGAGGGTTGAAACGACCGCACCCCATGTCGTGTTGTGACTGGCAGGTGTCGGAGCAGATTAATTTAAGAGAAAAAAAGGAAATACTTTATTTATCCGTGTTTTTAGTTTTTTTAGATTCATGGAATATTATCTAAAATACAGTATTTTGCCGAGAGTAATCTAGATATAACGTGATCATTTAAAAAAAAACTCCATATTTTATTTTAAAATATACAATACTAAAAACTATAATAATAATTAAAAAAAAAACTAAAACTAGAAACTTAAATATCATATAGTCCTACTCCCCGCGGTATCGTGCCAAGAACGCTGGCTGCGTGTCCCCGCTGAATGGCTATACTTAGCCTTTGAGCAAGGAAAGAACCAGCCCTCTTATCACCAGCAGCAACGACCAGCCGCGGATGGAGTTCCTTTAGGAACCTCACCGCACGTGGACCCCACGGACCGATAGTCTCTACAGCAAATGGCACAAATATGTAGTCATCTCATTATTATTAAATCGAAACTAATTAAATTCCTTTATGAAATCGATTAAAACAGATTATACTTAAGGAAGATATAATAAAATATAACGACTTATAACAGTGTGACGCAGGCAATTTGTGTAATTAACTTTATTTTTTAATTAGTATATTATTCTTCTTCCATATGCTTAACCTTTATTGTGTCTTACTTTTTTATTCTTTCCAATAAAAAAAATTCTAGATAAATGTATTATTTTCAGATATTTTATTCTTCGCATCTAATTGCAAAACAGACTCTATCCTATTAATAAGTGCTTGATTATAAATATTTTTTTTCAAAATGCCTTTGGTTTATTTTAATTTTGATCCGGGTTAATGAGGATAGCGTAACGTTTTAAATGAGATGCTCCGCGGTCTAACGGTCATTACAAAAACTACGAGTGATGAATATTTTTATAGGGATTTTTTGAGAACAATCAGTCAAGTCAGTTTAATGAAATCGTATCTGTTGTGTAGTTAGGGCTTATTTAATTTTGTAGTACGTCAAGTTTAAGGTCAAATATATCTTTATGAGAAACTTGTTTATTATTTTGCATTTAAACGTCGTCGGAAGAAAGTATACGAACTATACTTAGCAGTTTACCTTTGGATTGCAATAGATCACCGGGTCTGCGAACACTTGGATGAAATTCTAAACTTTATTCCTTTTAGAAGGTTATGGGATTCGATACTGTTATGTATCAATTTGTATAGAAATACGAATGATTTCTTATATTTACGCGAACACTACACATTTAAATAAAACTAATTTTTACGGATTTTATCGCGTATATTAATTTATTTTATATTCCCGACGTTTCGGGTGCTTTCCAGCACCCGTGGTCACGGGGGACTGAGGTGTTTGACGTCCTGATATCATAGTTAGCCCGGCTACCTTCAGTTTATTAATATTAATTTTTGGTTCGATTTACGCAGAATGAGCTTACAGTATCTTGAAGTCTAGCAGTGGTATACTTGGGTTTGGATTTGATTTTATTAATTATGGGATTCCAAGCAGATGGCAGCACCCATACAACTTCTCTATTGAAATTAGGATGGTTTTTAATTTCAATAGCCTCGCGAATCATCCTTGGGAGGAATCGGTGTTCTTTTGCGAGGATTCGTGGTCTATCAAATCTAATGTAATGGCGGGGACGATCTTGAACATGTTCACAAACTGCAGACTTCCCGATACGTCGGTGCTTCACGTCAGCTATATGTTTTTTAATGCGGGTTTTTATAGATCTTTTTGTTTGTCCTATGTACGAGAGACCACATTCACTATCCAGCTTGTACACTCCTGCATCTTGTAGATGGATATGACACTTGATGGATGGTAAAAATTGACCAATCTTCTTCAGCGGCTTGAAGTATGTTTTAATGGAAGCTCGCTTCAAGATATAGCCAAACTTATCTGTGACTCCTCTAACATAGGGTAGTACAGCAGGCACACGATCGACTGTGGCTGGCTTCACTCGGTCACTGTGAAGTAGGCGCGGGACCCAAAGCTTGTTGTCTTGCAGTGCTTGCTCGACATGCTGAAGATCGGCGGCAAGATGTTTTCTGTCACAGATCCCTCGTGCTCTCTAAAACAAAGATTTTCCCACGGTAGCTAACTGTGAAGGATGATGGTGCGATTCACCATTTAAATATCGGTTGGTATGGGTATTTTTTCTGTACACAGTATGACCAATAGTGTTATCAGGATTTCGGATGACTTGCTATCTGCTTGGGATCCCATGATTAATAAAATCAAATCCAAACCCAAGTATACCACTGCTAGACTTAAAGATACTGTAAGCTCATTTTGCGTAAATTGAACCAAAAATTAATATTAAAAAACTGAAGGTTGAAGCCGGGCTAACTATGACATCAGGACGTCAAACACCTCAGTCCCCCGTGACCACGGGTGCTGGAAAGCACCTGAAACGTCGGAAATATAAAATTAGTTAATATACGCGATAAAATCCGTAAAAATTAGTTTTATTTAAATAGAAATACGAATTTACATTATATGCCAGGAGGTCAATGATAATATTTTTATATTATAATTTATATTTTAAGTTTTTCTATATCCTAATATATCTACTTTCCCATACAAATAAAATACGTCATTATTATCTGTGACACTTATAAAATTCAAATGTGTATGAATGAATAGCTTAAAAGAACTACTTTTAAGCTATTCATCTGAAGAAATGTAAAAAAAAAAACTACAGTCCGACAGAAAAGAGAACATAATAACCATCTAAAATATTACACCTGCAGCCCATCGCAGATGATCGGATCAACGGTATAATGAAACTGGCGCGGCGCTTTACTAACAGGTTTCTTAAAACAATAGTTCAAAAGTTTTTTCTTTTTTTAAATGAAGTTTATCAAAGCAATGTCCATATGTCGAATTTAAATTATAAAATATTATAGGTTAAAATACATATTCACTCACAATATTTATTCCCTTCACTATTTTATAAAAACGCCCAATGAAATCCTTATATTACGCATGGGAAAAGGCAGTCGTAGCGTACGTTCACCTGTCTGGCCGTTTTAATAACAGGATTTCCCTACAGGATAACGATACATAACTTATGTTGATGAAATTTAATTTAAAAAAAAATTGAAGGAATGCCTGTGGTTGTGGACGGATTTGTCGCTACAAATTTTATAAATCTTATTTGAATTAGCTATGTTGTATTGTTTTCCTAACGATACAAAAACTGGCCTTACAAAATTAATATAATAATAGAATACATCAAAAAGTAGGCAAGTTAGGTTAAAATAGCATGACTTGTATTTAATGAGTGTTGAATGGTGAATAAGTGTTGCCTAGTTAAATTAATAATGTTGAACAAAACAGCACTTAAGTAAGTAAACACAATAATATACCTAACTATTGTATTACAATTAGGTATTACCAACACACCTGTGATTCCGCTGGTGTTGTAGTTGTTCATGAGCGGCGATTACCATCAGGTGAGCTGCATGCTAGTTTTCTCCCTACTAATATAAAAATAAGGTAAATTTTAACTTATTCCATCACGGTGAAAATTAAATAGATTTCAAACAGTTTCCTTTCTTGATATGCAACCCTCTTCAAATTGCGATTTTGACCTCCCTACTAATGAAACATACATCAAACCACTCCCATATGAGGCTGAGCATTATCAAAAATATCTGTTACGTGCCATGAAGTAGTTATGTTCGTACTCCTACACCAAAGTTATTCCATACCATTACTGATATAGCATATTCCCCCTTACACCCCGAGTGGCGACGAATATATTCGTTATTAATACACTAGCCACTCGCCCCGGCAGCACACGGATACGATTCGCAAGTGTGGTGTTGTTATCTTAATAGGACCTGACTACATAATACCAATAATAATTTATTTCAAAGATTACTTACATAATATCCGTATATGAAACAGCAAAAAGTAAAAAGATTAATGCATGAAAAACATCCTCAATTTTTTATTGGGTTTATTTTAAGTTTCCCATTAAGTGAAATAATATATTTCTTTTAAGGAAAAACAAGTTTCTTTAACCATGAAAACAAAATGAACCAATTAATTTTTCCATAAATAAATTTTAAAGTTTAAAACGTACATTATATAGACAAATGCAGATAAACGACTTTATTTTATACTAAAAAGAAGAAAGATAATTCATTAATTGCTTCATTTACAAAGAGTTACTATTATTGGGTATTTAATGGTATAGTGTCACTTCCAAAACCGTCGTGCTAATAAATAAACTGGACAGCTTGAAGAGCAATTGGTACGTTAGAGTGATACGATTGAAAAGTCTAACGAGTGATTAAGCTCCAACATTTTCTCGGAAGCCGCCGATCCTGCAAGGCGTTACATTAATTTCATGTCACATCCACATGTTCTCGAGTTAGACAAAGACAAAGTTTTCGAATTAAGTACGCTGTTCATTTATTTAAATCATTACAATAATTTACAAGTTTTTATAATACTAAGAATCAGCACGAATGGATTGGCTCGACCAGAAAACTATCCCGATCTCACAAAATACCAGCGAAAAATAGAAGCATAATGTTGCCGGTTTTCAATCATCATCATCATCATCATTACAGCCCTTCACAAGTCCACTGCTGAACATAGGCCTCCTCCAAAGAATGCCACAAAGCATGGTCCTGAGCCACCTGCATCCATCGACTTCCTGCATGTCTTACCAGGTCGTCACTCCATCTCGTGGGGGGACGCCCTACACTTCACCTACCGGTACGAGGCTGCCACTCGAGAACCTTTCTTCCCCATAGGTTGTCGGTTCTTCGAGCTATATGGCCGGCCCACTGCCACTTCAGCTTACTAATCCGTTGGGCTATGTCGGTTACTCTGGTTCTGCTGCGGATATCCTTATTCCTAAGTTTATCACGCAGAGAAACCCCGAGCATAGCCCTCTCCATAGCTCACTGAGCGACTTTGAGCTTCCTCATACGGCCAGCAGTGAAGGACCACGTCTCAGTTCCGTAATTCATCACTGGCAACACGTACTTGTTGTACAATTTCGTTTTAAGGTTTTGAGGTATGTCTGACAAGTAGATGTGTCGTAGTTTCCCGAACGCTGCCCAGCCGAGTTGAATCCGTCGATTGATGTAAGTAGCATAACACTACATTTTCCCCCCGACCCTGGAAAATTTTTGACTCAGCAAAAATTTCACTTCACCACATTCTAAAATAAACCATAAAAACACAGCTTTGCAGAAACAGACATCAACAGGCAAAATCAGATATACTATCTCTTACTTTCATCATCTGCATTCTGGTAAAGGTGGAGTTCACATTCAATGACTACCACTCTAAAAGTGTGTTTTCGAAAGGACATTCAGGCTTACTTAAGGAGTTGTCATCCGCTCCTGCGTGGAAAAAAAAATATTAAGGGAGTAGTCAGCCGCTCCCAAGTGAAGATAAAGATAAAGAACTTAATCTTAAGCAAGCTTTAGTCGCTATGAGTTATGCAACATCACTAACGAGATGTGTCTGAAATAAAAATAAAAAGTAAAGATTAATCCAACCAAAATTCGAGTTCCTAAAGCAAGATGTGTTGAAGAACACTGGATCACCAAACAAACAAACAAATTAAAAGAAATAAAAATAATAAGGTGAAAATGATGATGATATTTATACATATATACAAATTAACAGTTAATAAAAGTTAAGAAAATTTATGATTTTACATCTTTGATGTGCCACTTGTCTCTAACTCCATTAGGGTCTTCAAGCACATAGACTAGTGGTGACAGTTTAGCTATCACTATGCACTTGATGAACTTAGGGGCAAGTTTAGCATTAAAGTATGCGCCGGCATTGCTTAAAACATGGTTTTTACGCCAAACAGTGTCTCCCACATTAAATTCTTTAAAAGACCGGCGAAGATCATAGCGAGCACTATTTTTAGCGTGAGCTATTTTGATTTTTATTATTTCTGATTTGATTCTGATTATTAGCAGTAGAGACAGTAATAAGATCTGACTTGAAAAGTTTACAGCCCAGTTTAAGAATTTCCAAATGAGAATTATTATCCAGAATAGTTACTGACAGAATCTAGTAAACCAGATAAAGTTAAGTCATAAATTTTGACATTAACGAATGGACGATTAAGATCTTGTTCTTTAGAGTAGAGTGTACAAGAGATTTTGTAACAAGAAAAAAGTTTTGAATTGTTTTAATCCAACTAGTCCCATCGTCATTATCAAAGTTTAAGTTACTTTTCAAGTCAGCAGTTAGTTTTTTTGAACTAGTATGTGGTTTGGGAGAAAAAGTAGGGCAATCTGCAGTTTTAAAACCTTTAAGACCACATTTGAAACAAATCACGAATCGTGGTTGAGTACAATTGTTCAAAGTATGACCTTGTTTACGACAGCGAACACAAAAAGAGCTTTCTTGAGGAGCTTTAGTTTGAGAGAGACTATTAACTTGTCTAGAAGGGTATTTGTAGGATGAAGTGAATTTATTCATGAAGGGAGGAGAAGGTCGTGAATTATTAGAAGAATTTGGAGAGTCAACTTAACTTGAAGTGGAATGCTTGTAGTAGAATTCAGAAATAAGAGGACTTTGTTGTACATTTGGTTCTTTAAATTGTTTGTCTCTGTCTAGGAACTTTTCATAGTTTTGGCAAGTAGCCAGAAGAGAGTCGATAGAGTCAATGTCTTTTAGAGCTACGAAAACTGAATAACATGGGCGAATATTCCTCAAAATAATCTCCAATTGTTCTGTTTCAGAAAGTTTCTTCAAAAGACGAGAGAACATTCCAGACATGATGGAAATATAGATGACGATAGGTTCATCACGGCCTTGATTTCTATTCCTAATCGCTTCTAGAAGTTTATGATCAAAATCAAAACCACCAAAGTCTTTGATTAATAAAGAGGAAAGTTCGTTCCAAGTTAAATTTGGATTCTGATTATATTTAAATCAGAACCAATGAAGAGCATTGTCGGTGAAAATTTCGAACGCTTGAGAAATCAACAAGTCTTTGAACAAGCCACGAGCTAAGCAGTATTCCTCAAGTTTTTGAAGAAAGGATCTTGGACAGCTTTTACCATTGAATGTGTGTCTTTTCAGATCTTTGAAGACGTTAATTGGAGAAAAAGATTGAGGTGGTGGTGAAGGATACGGGGTATGGATCTTAACAGAAGTTTGAGAAACAAGAGGAGGTTCCATGACAGTCGGGTCAACAGGAGGGTCAAGTCATTTTCAGTTGAAGGTGGAGTCGAGGATTCGAATTGTTTAGTAATAGCGTCAAATTTTATCTTCAAAGTATCGAAAATAGCTTTAAAGTCTGGATATAAGTCAGTATCTATTCGCTCTAATCTGTAAAAACATGATTAATAAAAGTTTCTATTAGTCGTAAGTATTTGGTTTCACCTTGTAAAAATTTTTCAATTTTACAGTCCAGGTAGGTCAAAGTAGAACCAATTTGAGACAAGTCATCCTCGATCGGAATTGGAGAAGTCAGAATATCTTCAGGGTGAGAATTCGCAACTAAACGCAAAACCTGTTTTTTTAGAAGCAAAACAGTATTAGCTGGTTCCTCACATCTAATCTTCACTTCGTATTCAAGTTCGGCCTTGTTAAGGAATTCGTACTTAATAACCCTTTTCATTGTTATAATTAAGTGCAAAGTTAAGTTTAAGAAATAAATATTTAATTAAAAATTGTACCTCTTTAAGTTATCTAGAATAAAAAAATTAAAGTGATGAATGTAAATGAAGTGTTATATGTAGGTCTAAATATAATCCAGATAAGTTAAAAAACTACATGAAGTTTTGTTTTAGAATTTGGAAGATGTGAAAAGGATGAATAAATAAAGAGTTAAGAACGAAAGAGAAAGCAATTAAATCAAAAGGAAATGGACAAGGCGCAGTAAAAGTGAAGAAAAGAGAAAAAAATTAAGAGAGAAAGAGAACTTTTACGTTGGGCGCGAAAATGTCGTGAAGCGACAATTAAAAAACAAAAGAACCTAACCTAACAATAACGAAACAACAAAAAAATAGAACAAAAAAAATAATATATTTAAAATTTTAAAAAGATATTTACAATTTTATATAAAAAAATGAAGTATGATGATGGTGATGGGTGACGTGAATTACAATTATTTTTTTTAAAAAATAATAAAGATAGATGAATACTGAAGCGGAGCCTGAAAATCAAAGTGGCACACCGCACTTGGCGGTGGTGGCACGCAGCGCATGGTCTAGGCACACGCAGCGCCTGGAGTAGGCACACGCAGCGCTTGGAGTAGTCACATGCAGCGTCCAGAGTAGGCACACGCTGCGCCTGGAGTAGGCACACGCAGCGCTTGGAGTAGGCACACGCAGCGCCCAGAGTAGGCACACGCTGCGCTTGGAGTAGGCACACGCAGCGCCCAGAGTAGGCACACGCTGCGCCTTGAGTAGGCGCTCTCAGCGCCTGGAGTAAACGCTCACAGCGCCTGGAGCAAGCACGCACAGCGGCTAAAGATAGCGCAGGCACTAGTAGGTGGAGGCGTAGGCGTGGCTAGGCGACGACTTCAGGTGAAGGCGGAGCAGTGCGGCCCCGAGATAAAGCCTTTAGGAGATGCTTCCAGTTTGAAAGCTGAAGCAAGACTGCCTTTATTGGCCGATTGTTTTTGTTGGCTTTTATACCTTTTTAGAGAGCTCCGCGCTCGACGACGGATCTGGGATAAGAACGGGAAATTATTTAAATTAAAAGCTAATTTTTGTAAATGGCCAAGAGGAAAAGAGTATTTTTGTGGAAGTATTGAAGTAAAAATATCAGACCGGTAACGAATTTGAATAAAAATTGCCATGACAACCAGATAAACAACGATGTCAAAACATGTCAAATTTTGGTTTCAGGCTCGTAATAGAGAAACGGCAAGATTTAAGTAAAAAATGAGATATTATTGATATAGAAAAAAAGGTAGCACAACAGCGCGCACGAAACCCGAAATTGCAGAGTTACGGAGAACTAAATAAAAGTTCGAAAAAGGTAGACTCCATCGACACCGATTTAAAAAGTGCTGATAGCGTGAAAATACGAAGTGAAAATGATTTGTTATTGTGTTCTTATGGTCTAAAAACGTCACAGGATCCTATGGAAATAAAGGTGATGCAAAATATCCAGTGAATGCAGAAAATCAAAAACAGAATGGAAAAATAAATTTAAAATAGTGTAAAATGATATGTAAGGTAGCATAACACTACAAGCTGTAAGAATAAAATTAGTAGGTACTGAGCACGCACCGCCAATCAGAATGGCCGTATCGTTAATTGTGATTAGTAAAACCAGTTAAGATCAAATAGGTGTAGTGAGTTTTATTATTAAAAACAATAATGAGTGAACCTAGAAATCATAATAATGACGTAATCGTAATAATTATAATCTAAATTGTAAAGAGCCCCTCAGAGAAATATTTAAAGAAATAAACATATTAACTTTGGCATCGCAATATATTTATGAAAATGTAATGTATGTTCATAAGAACATTAATAGCTTTAATAAGAATAAGAATGTTCATACCTTAAACACTAGGAACAAACATAAGCTTGTAATGCCAGTTACTAGACTCCACAGAGTTAGTAATTCATTTATGGGGCAATGTATACGCTTTTACAACAAAATCCCAGAACATGTTCACAGTTTGTCAATAAACAAGTTTAAAAGTTTTATTAAAGAAAAACTGTACAAAAAGGGTTATTATAATATCAAGGAATACATTAATGAAAATAGCCCCTGGGAATAAGGTGATCGCCACCATGTTGGTTCTATAAAAATTCATTTAAAATTGTATAAACAAGATTATTGTTAAGTGAAATTATGTTTAAAAAAAGTCCCGCTGGGTTTCTTGCTGGTTCTTCCCAGGACAGAGGTATTTTCCGAACCAGTGGTAAATAAAATAATGACTTTCAATAAGTATTATGTAATAATCCATATTGAATAAAAATCATTCTATTCTATTCTATTCCATTCTATTCTATTCTGTGTATTTAATATTTTATTATTATTATCTTTGATCCATTGGAATAATAGTTTATCTCTATACTCACAAGCTTTTATAATACGTAAACTTATCCATTTATTTTTGGTATGTTTTTTTATTGGTGTTTTTAATTTTTCATTGTAGAAGCGTGCTCGTCGCGACCCCTGCCAGCCCTTTTCAGGGCTGCAATTCTACTCAGCTGCGCACCCATGCCAACGAGGGTTAGGGCGTCCCCCCAAGGCGACGCACACCAGCTAGTCCCCGTTGGTGTGGAATGCAGCGCGCAAAGCGGCGATGGGGACCGCCACCCGTCACGCACAGCCCGACACGGCGGAAGGTGGAGGACAGAGTGCAGAGTTGGCACGTGGAATGTTAGAGGAGGCATGAAAGATAAGATGAATGAGTTGATTGAAATAATGAAAGAAAGAGAATTAGATGTCGTGTGTATGTCGGAGACCAAACGGAAGGGCAGTGGTACTGAAGAGCTCCCTGGCGGGGCTTTAGCTCTATGGTCCGGAGTCCCGGAGAGCGAGAGCGCCCGCCAGGGAGTGGGGGTGCTGCTGTCGTCTCGGCTGGTCGATGTTATGACTGAATATAAGGTTGTGAACTCAAGACTTCTCTGGGTTCGCTTTAAATTGGGACTGACGAAGTTATTCCTTTTGGCTGTTTATGCGCCGGTAGCTTCGTCGTCCAGGGCTGAGCTGGAGGAGTTTTGGGAGAATGTAAGAGAAGTTCTAGATTTGGCTAGGGGAAACGAAAGAATTGTTGTGTGTGGTGATTTGAATGGATGGGTTGGTACCGCTCGACCAGGGTACGAGTCGGTGCTTGGAAAGTTTGGCGATAAAAGGGTTAATGATCCTGGCAAGCTTATACTGGCGGTATGCAAGGAAAAGGGTCTTCTTGTGACAAACACTATGTTTAATCACAAGATAGTTCGAGACGGTGCGAATGAACAAAGTGCTTTCGAGAACTAATGACGTCCTCACAGAAAAATCGGACGTCATGCAGCGATGGAGCGAATTTTATAGAGAAATGTATGCGTGTGATGATCTTAGTGAGGGATCCGGGGATGACGCCGTGACTGGTATGCCAGACCTGGACCTCGATGACACTGAGGTCATCAGTATGAAAGAGATTGAACGTGCGATTCGAAGTTTGAAATGTGGTAAGGCTGCGGGACTAGACAGAGCTACTGCTGAAATGGTCAAGTATGGTGGGCCTCGCGTCTGGGACAGCTTTTATCTACTGTGCAATTTGTGCTGGCGGACGGGGGATGTCCCGGATGATTGGCGATCCGTAGTCATTGTGCCTTTATATAAAGGTAAAGGTTCACATTTTGATTGCGGGTGCTATCGGGCGATCAGCTTGACCAGTTTAGCAAGTAAAGTTTACTCGAAGGTTTTGACACGTAGGATGCAAGAGAAATCGGAAAGATTTCTATGGGAGGCACAATGCGGATTTAGACCTGGAAGAGGATGCACGGATCAAATGTTTTCTCTACGCATGATCACGGAAAAGCTTCTGGCTGCTAACCAGAAGATTTTCTGTGCTTTTGTGGATCTTGAGAAAGCATTTGATAAGGTTGTAAGGAAGAAAATGTGGGAACTGTTGCCGGGGTACGGTGTGGATGGTCGATTGCTAAGGGCTGTGCAGTCACTTTACTGTAACTGTAAAGCCTGTGTGCGGGTAGGGCATGACCTGTCACCCATGTTTAGCGTCCAAACGGGCGTGAAACAGGGTTGTGTCATGTCTTCCTGGCTGTTCATACTGTATCTCGACAGCTGTTTACAGAAGCTGAAAGATAGCTGTTTGGGTGTGAAATTGGGTGACATAAAAGTAAATTGTCTGCTTTATGCTGATGATGCAGTGCTTATTGCACCATCAGAGGCAGAACTGCAGGCATTAGTCACGTGTATGAAAGAGGAATGTGAAATTAAAGGTCTCCGTTTGAATGCTAATAAAACTAAGGTTCTGGTATTTGAAAGGGACGAAGAGAGAACGAAGTGTGAAATATGGGTAAATCAGGAATGTCTAGAACAGGTAAATGAAATTGTATACTTGGGGAGTGCTTTTAGCCGGGATGGAAGATGTGATTTAGATGTGGACAGGCGTGTCGCTGCCGGGAACAAAGTCAATGGTGCCCTGACTGCGTTAGTCAAAAGGCAAGGCGTAGTGAAGAGTGCACGCCTTGCAATACATAACGCAGTGTTGGTATCGACTTTGTTATATGGCAGCGAAACCTGGGTGTGCCAGAAGAAGCATAAAAGCAAGTTGAATGCAGTGGAGATGCGATCTCTTCGTAAAATGTGCGGCGTTACCATGGCCGACCGAAAGCGAAACGAAGAGATTCGCAATATGGCAGGTTTGAAAGATGACCTTATCACAAAAATTGATAAGGGCGTGCTTCGATGGTTTGGGCACGTTGAGCGAATAAGTGAAGACCGAATGGTGAAGAAAATATATAGCGCGAAAGTTAATATTAAAAGGTGTCGAGGTAGACCGAGACTAACTTTCGAAGACCATGTGAGCAAACTGCTCGAAGAGGGGAGGGTCAAGAGTACTCGGATACCTAGACGTGCATGTATGAAGAAGATAATGAATCTGAAAGAAGCGAAAGAGGTATGTAAGGATCGTGATACTTGGCGATCTGTTCTCTCTGGCTACCCCGTCAGGGATTGTGCGTGAAGATAAGTTTAAGTTTAAGTTTAAGTTTTAATTTTTAAATTAATTTTTGCATCGTTGTAGCATTCATTTATATATATATATATATATATATATATATATATATATATATATATATATATATATATATATATATATATATATATTTATACATATATTGTAGTATATTATCTGGACCAAATATGTCATCAACTTCCTTCCAGTTAATATTATTCAAGGAATATTTTAATGTTTCATTGTTATATATATTTTTATAAGTAGTTTCAACCTGTGTACGCGCATGAGTTTATCTCACACAGGCAAGCACTACTGCCCGGTGGTCCGCTAGCATAATTCCAAGCGCTGCGGTGTAAACATCTTGCGTACGTGATCTCGCGTACACATCATCAATACAGGATTTAGTTATTCTATCGTCAGTTACTTCAATTCTAGTGTACTGTGTAATCCCGCACGTAAGGCCGTAGTTATGAAGCATGCAGTTAAATTTATATATTATAGGAGAATATTTTTTTAAGTCTATGTTCATATCTCCGAATATAAATAGTTCGCACTTTTTGTGCAGATTACTGATTAATGTGTGCAGTTCGTCGATAAAAAAGTGTGTACTAAGATTAGGAGGGCGATAAATTGCACATACAGTTGCTGCATAAAAAGATGGAGTGCTAATTTGAAATAGTATATGTTCAAAATGTTTTGTTGTTACGTTACTTATTCTTGTTAACTTATTTTTCTTGTATATATGCTATAATACCGCCACTCCTTCGGTTTTTACGCAGCACTGTGTGCATTTAATAGTCCGGCAGGTGATACATGTCGCTTAGGGAGTCACGTATATTAGCTTCCGTTACCAATATAATATCTATAGATGCGTTAGATTCGTACACACACTGTTCCAATGCATCAAAGTTTTTAATCAAAGACCTTATATTTATGTGCATGTATAAAAGGTTAGTTTGGCAATTTTTAACAGAAATATGTTTTAGAAATGAATTAATATTAGTGCAATTACTCAATTCACAAATATCGTATAACTGTATGTCCATTTAAATAATATTTTAATATATTTTTAATTAAAGGTACCTATATAAAATAAATTATTGCGGCTGTACATGGACTTCCTTTTGTAGCAAAGCTTTAATGTCATCATCAGTTCAAATAATTTTCACTTTTTCTTGCCCTAATGACTCCTTTTTTTCACCACACATATTTGTATAATCCGCTATTCTTAAGTTGTCTTTTGGCATTTCCAAGTAAGGTCTTATTGTATGCAGTTAATGCCTCACTAATATAGATGATTTCTTTACCAATCAATGGTGATGAGCTATGAAAGATATCATGTACCATAATATTCGTATTCTTTGCTTTTGTAAGACAATTTGTTTTTACAGTTTCTGACGGTAGAACCATACGTAGTTTTCCGCAGTTATTTTTATTATGCCCAGAACGCTTTACTTCTACGATATTTTCAGTTAAGTCTAGTGTTTGTTGTATTTTTGTACGACTTTTGAAAGATCTTCGTCGTCAGTGAAGGGAATATTAAAAATATCTATAGTTTTACTAGGCTGTTGCTGCTCTTGTTCCTGTAATCGCTGTTCTAATGCACTTAATCTAAATTCTAAGTTTTTATTTTGGTTAGATAATTCGATGTTCTTCTTTTTCATTTCTTTGACTGTAGTTTTAAACGCGTCTATGGTTTCGAATATATCATCAAGTTTTCTAGAATTGAATTCCAAAGACTCCGCAAACTGGCCCAATTGACGTTGAATAGCATTCTCCACTTTTGTTGTTATTTCTAGCATCAGTTTTTTACCATCTAATGGAACAGAGGCAGAGGTTATAGGCGATCTCAATGCTTTATCGTCTTCATCATCCGGTATTACAATCGAAGTTCGTCTAGATGAGGTATTATTGCATTCAGAACACGACCAATCTAAGTTTTCATTTGCGCATTTCTTTGTTTGGTAGTAAGCCCTGAGCATTCAGTTTTCAAATGCACCATCTTCTCACAACGATGACACTCCACTACAGGACGAGTTTTCGTAATATTTTTGTTGCATTTTTCACATTTTGACATAATGCTGTTAGACTTAAAATTATTTTCTGCAACCGGACGTCTGATTGACTCGAGCTAGCGAAAACGAATGATCCACATTTATCCTCGATTAAACATCAAGATGCAGTTGTTTTTTCACCCTTGAGAGTTAAGATTGAATTCCTTCTACACTCACCATACGAAACATCAGCATTAAGCTGCTATTTTACGTTGGTATTCTGTGAGAGCGAGGTCTTTCCCAGGTCGAGCCGATACATTCGTGCTACAACTGTAATATAGCTGTAGCATGACTCTAACTATAACTTCTGTTATGTTAGTGTCAACAATAATAATATGTATGCATTTTTTTTTATAGGATAAAGGTGACAAACGAGCACACAGTCCACCTGATGGTAAGTGGTTGCTGCGGCCCATAGACATCTACATCTATCCTCTATTACAATTCAAAATGTAGATGCGTTGTCACCCGTGAGGACTAAGATGGAATGCCTCATTTCCAGTAAAAAGGGCCTCCGGCCACCTGCACTCACCAAGCGAAACGCAGAGGTAAACGTCTACTTCACGCTGGTATTCTGTGAGGTCTTGGTACCACCCCGGTTCGAGCCGGCCCATCCGTGCGACAGCAAACGCTGCCGTGTGGCTCTACCACTGTTATAAATAATAATTATGTAAAGCGGATAATAATGTAATCTTTTATTATCGAAAATAGGTAACATTTTTAGCCTCTCCTCGTGAGCAACAACACAAGTCGTGTTAATTGACATAAACGAGTGAATTACAAAATTCGAATCCAAGGTTTTACGTGAAACAAAGAGTTTTTCATGAAACAGTGTTTTTTAGGCGTAACATAGCATATTTGAGAAAGGAAGAACATGACAAAAACAGTAAAAGCTTCTAAGTAAATAAGAAATGAAATGCTTCAACAAAGACTTCAGTTGCCGAATATCAAACAGGCGTAAATTTCAACACAAAGGTTTGCTGGCCCCATGCCAAAGCTATAAACAAAAATCGGTCAAGGTACAAATATGAACATTGTCAGTGTTATTTGTTACACAATAAGGCGTCAAATATGCATACGACAGGCCATTCAGAGAGTTTGCGAAAAAAAAAACTTTTTTGGTATGAAACAGTATAGAGCATAGACAGAGTATTAGTATTTACTTATAAAAATACAAATATTCCAATTTCAAATTTCACTCTTTTTTCGAGCATTATTGAATTATTGTGAAAACGTACATAGTGTATATAAAATACTCTTTGGTTATGTTTCATTCAAAAGTGTATCTGCGTCGCGAATATTTTCACGCGATATTTTCTTACGATTTCAAATGTCGCCTAAAAGTGGGCGAATCGTTTGATAAACTACAAATAACAGCCTTCCTATGGTAACCGTAATACGAACTTGGAATAATCAATACCAACCAGAAACGAAGCGCCAATCGATGATTTGGCTGTTTCAAAATAATTATTAAGATGGTGTCTTGTGGTGGCAGTGTAGGAGTACCCTTTACCCCATATCGTACCAATAAACCTGACAGTTTTTCTGCTCGTCGTTAAGTTTGTACGGTATTTATCTCAAACAATGACTTCAAAGAGAAATTTGACCGTGAATGTTGGTTTGCAATGATCTAAAACCTAGTTCTCGCTCAACCGTATGTGTAATTCGTCGATTTTTCGGATTAAGTTTTTCGATTGGTCGAACATTTCCTTAATGATATCTTATATTTACGCGAAGACTACACATTAAATGAAACTATTTTTTACGGATTTTATCGGATTTACTTTAACTTTTTAATTTTTGACGTTTCGGGTGCTTTTCAGCACCCGTGGTCACGGAGGGGACTGAGGTGTTTGACGTCCTGATATCATTATAAAAATATTTTTTTGGTTCGATCTACGCAGAATGAGCTTATAGTATCCAGTACCAAGCATACCACTGCAAGACTTGATACTGTAAGCTCATAGATCTGCGTAGATCGGACCAAAAAATTAATATTCAAAAACTGAAGGTAGCCGGGCTAACTATGACATCAGGACGTCAAACACCTCAGTCCCCCCTGTGATCACGGCTGCTGAAAAGCACCGGAAACGTCAGGGAATTAAAAAGTTAAAGAAAACACGATAAAATCCGTAAAAATTAGTTTCTTTTAACATTTCCTTAAGTTATACGGTACCCAATTGCTTTGGTATAAAAAAAGTGTTGCTTTGCGGAAATTCATTTTATGAAAGACTTTAAAATTGATAAACTAAGATCTGCATAAAAAATAAGTAATGTGTGTTACCTACTTCGAAAAGCACCTTCCGTCCTCCTTCAACTGTGTGCATTATCACCGTCATCAATCGTCATTTGATGCCTCGTTTAGAGAGTTTAATAGTGTTGTATGTTGGGATTAGTGGTGACGGTGATAGTGCATGCAATCCACGACTTTTTCTGCCACCAGGGCAGCGCTACTTTGCAATGAGGTGAAATATTTGGCAAATTTCATCAAGAAAATATTTTTTTTGAAAATGTAAGGGTTAATGTTTTTTTTTAATTAGATTAGAAAATATTTATTTTATTCATAAACCAAACTACTGACATAACTAAAAGTAGAAAAATTACCACCAAATAACCACTGAAGCATTGCTTTGTATATAAACATATTACTCTAAAAATTGGTAAACTATTTTTTAAAACTAAATTTTGAATTAACTGACACTGTGTAACAAAAAAAATTGGCTCAGTCACAACTAGGGACATCTGGAGAGTGGAAGATTATTAGCCCTCATTGAGTATGGAGAGGAGATGCTCTTCAAACTAGGTACGACACAACATTTTATGTTTCACGCAGATTTTAATTAATTGTAACATATTAAATTCTTAAGTGCCGACCTGTCTTCGATTCATCTTCAAAACTTCCCCGTCTCATTTTTAATTTAGCAAACCGATTAAAAATTTCTGCTCTTAAGTAAGCACATTCAAACCAAAAGTAGATGCCAAAAGTTCAAAACATTTTTGGCGCTTTAAAGCTTTTTATAGACAGTAAATCATAGTGTGAAAATCACGTCAACCGAGCTACATTGCAGCCAGGGATTTCCCGACAGATAATATAGAAAAAAGCATTTTCCAAATAATAAATTTTTATTAAAAATAATTAGAAATATTCCATTTTCATAAGTATTTATCGGAATTTATTAAAAAATTAAAAAAATATATACAATATCCAATCTTTAATATAATGTAAATCTTGCCATTGTCAAATAATTATGAGTAAAAAGTTCGCCCATTGATTCGCTGGTACGATATGTGCGTTGGCCGCTCCCTGGGCTGAACATATCGTAGTAGGTAGCTTAGCTTATACTTGCCTTCGCAAGAAATTTTCGTGGTTAATATAAAATTATAGTTACCCAGGATACGAAAGTATTTGCTAAGTATTTCTTTAATTAGCCGAAAATATTGTTAATGTGATAAAAGGTCAGGGTCTATTCCTATGATTTTTTAGGATTAGTATTACAAAAGAACACACTGTCCATCTGCTGGTCAGTGCTTGCTGAGGCCGATAGACATCTACTTCTACCTTTGACTAAGAATCAAAACGCAGAAGTGTTGTCACCAATGAGGACCAAGATGACTAGCCTCGTTTCCAGTAAAAAAGTCTTCGATTCTCTACACTCACCATACGAAACACAGAAGCATCAAGCTGTTATTTTACGCTGGTATTCTGTGTGAGCGTGGTCCTTTCTGTTCGTGGTACAGCTAAAATATAGCGGCATCGTGACTCTACTACGTTTGAAACGTATATTTTGTTTTTAAATTATTATTTTAAATTTGGTTTTAGCCATTATTTCTAAATTTCTTAACAACTAGTAACAACATTTATCATTTTCTTTTTAATTAAAAAATATTAGCTGTTAGAATTACTAATATTTTCGCAAATTACTTCAAGTAAGCTTAACATTATTTTGTATGGAGTAGTCGAATTGCGGATATCGGTTTTTTAAGTTTGCGGTTTGACCCTTCATGACTAAGCCACTGTCGCTAAGTATACGAACAAGTTACATACTTTGTTTAATAGTACTTATAAAATATAAGACCCTAACGCCCACATTAATAGTGTTAGAAGCGTTAATATCCTGTGTAGACAGTACAATCAGACTAGACGGCGACGACTACACGTCAATTAACCAATATATTTCTGTCTTTATTACAATATTTTTCTTCATATGGAATAATTAATCAATACTTTATTTAATTATATAGTAATTGAAACTGAATTATTCCGAATTGATAATTAACTAATAATTAATAATAATCCCTTATATTTACGCGAATACTACACATTGAATAAAACTATATTTACGGATTTTATCGCATTTAATTTACTTATTTTAATTCCGGTTTCGGATGCTTTACAGCAACCATAGGGACTGAAGTGTTTGAGGTCCCGATGTCATAGTTAGTCCAGCTACCTTCAGTTTTTGAATATTCATTTTTGATCCCATCTACGCAGAATGAGCTTACAGTATCTTGAAGTCTTACAGTGGTAGGCTTGGGTTTGGATTTAATTTTATTAATTCGTCGCCACCGCCGCAAAGGGGCGAACCTCATACAAACGGTCAAAAATGAGTTTATTATATAAAATTGCTCCTTTGTTCTAGATCTATGTCGTCTCAATTGGGTTAAGCTCTAAGTACAAAAATAACGAATTTAAAGAGACGGCGTATGTGAAAAGCACTTCGTGTGAGATTTTACGATAAGGCGAAGCTCGTAGATCGCCTTTGTGCGGTGACCTTTGATTATATATAATCAGTGGTGGTGACATACCTTCATAACAAATTGGCCCTATCTAAGTTTCGCCCTTTTGTCGCGATTCTTAATCGTGTGTCTTTTCGTTTGTTTTTTTTTTCTATAAGAACTGTATAATTTATATTCTTCTTTAGTACTATTTTAATCATGTAAACCTTTTATAAGTTATAGTAGAAGTTAAACAGACATAGGTATGTGAATGTTCGAACTTCATCTGTTTATCTAAATAATAATTGATCTCAATCATGACACTAGTTCCTATTCTTTAGGCTTGGAGTTTTTATTTTATTTTATTTTAATATTAAAATGTACAATTTTGTTAAAATTATAATAGATTAAAAGTAATTGAACTTTAAAATTGTTTAAAATGGCAAAAGCGTTCATACGTATGGAAAGAAACTTTCCTCAAGGGACATTACTTTTGTAAGTTTTTTTATATTATATTTGTAATTAAAACAAAGATTGTTATGACTGTTACTGATCTCGTATATTTTGTTGGAATGGTACAACAATGGTATCAGATTTAAATTGTAATCTTAGTATATACTCTAGGATAAGACATTTTTTTAAATGTTTTTAGGCTGTCCTTGATACCATTATGATTCGTTTTATTCATTTTCAATGTATTTTTTTTATAAAAATAACTCCTTTGGTTTAATTTTCACTCACCATTTCACGACAAAACAAGGGCGAAACTCGTAGATAAAAGGCGAGCCTGGGCAAAACTAGACGCAACGATAAGGCGTATCTTTTTTCAGAGCTTTTTTAATAGTAATTTCAGGACTGTAATACATTAAAGCTGTATTTATCGTCGAGTTCTATTATCATATAATACTGTCCAATTTGTAGTTTTCCATTAAATCTAATATTTTTAATTTTCTAAAGAAAAAAGCTACTAATCGGGGGAAAGAAAACGTTTTCTTGCTCTCCTGGCGTTTTTTGAAAATTGAGGTTCGCCCTTTTGCGGCGGTGGCGACGAATTATAGGATCCCAAGCAGATGGCAGCACCCATCCATCTTCTCTATTGAAATTAGAGCGTTTTTTTTTTAATTTTAATAGCCTCCCGAACCATCCTTGATAGGAATCGGTGTTCTTTTGCGAGGATTTGTGGTCTATCAAATCTAATGTAATGGCGAGGTACATCTTGAACATATTTGATGAAAGGAAGGAAAGATGAAACGATACAAGCAAAATCTACTTTCGCCCAGAAGTTTTATGGGTACAGAATAGGCAGGTTATCACACACACACACACACACACGCACGCACGCACGCACGCACGCACGCACGCACGCACGCACGCACGCACGCACGCACGCACGCACGCACATTCATGTATATCTTATATATATGCTTTTATATAACATTTTGATTATATACTTCAATTTCATTCATTTGTGTTTCAGTGTCATTGTAGAAGCGTGTTCGTCGCGACCCCTGCCAGCCCTTTTCAGGGCTGCAATTCTACTCAGCTGCGCACCCATGCCAACGAGGGTTAGGGCGTCCCCCCAAGGCGACGCACACCAGCTCGTCCCCGTTGGTGTGAAATGCAGCGCGCAAAGCGGCGATGAGGACCGCCACCCGTCACGCACAGCCCGACACGGCGGAAGGTGGAGGACAGAGTGCAGAGTTGGCGCGTGGAATGTTAGAGGAGGCATGAGAGATAAGACGAATGAGTTGATTGAAATAATGAAAGAAAGAGAATTAGATGTCGTGTGTAGTAGAAACGGAAGGGCAGTGGTACTGAAGAGCTCCCTGGCGGGGCGTTAGCTCTATGGTCCGGAGTCATGGAGAGCGAGAACGTCTGCCAGGGAGTGGGGTTGCTGCTGTCGTCTCGGTTGGTCGATGTTATGACTGAATATAAGGTTGTGAACTCAAGACTTCTCTGGGTTCGCTTTAAATTGGGACTAACGAAGTTATTACTTTTGGCTGTTTATGCGCCAGTAGCTTCGTCGTCCAGGGCTGAGCTGGAGAAGTTTTGGGAGAATGTAAGAGAAGTTCTAGATTTGGCTAGGGGAAACGAAAGAATTGTTGTGTGTGGTGATTTGAATAGATGGGTTGTTACCGCTCGACCAGGGTACAAGTCGATGCTTGGAAAGTTTGGCGATAAAAGGGTTAATGATGCTGGCAAGCTTATACTGGCGGTATGCAAGGAAAAGGGTCTTCTTGTGACAAACACTATGTTTAATCACAAGAAAATCCATATGTATACTAGAGAAAGAAAGAATGAGAGAAGTATGATCGATTTGTTCCTAGTGGATGACCGACTGCGAAAACAGGTGATGGATACGCGAGTGTTCAGGGGTGCTGACCTGGGAACGGATCACTATCTAGTGATTACTAGATTTAGGAGTCTGTTCGCGGGTTGGCGCTACCGGACGGCAGTAACAGAACAACAGTTGTTCTGTCGCATCCGAAGCTGGAAGCTTCAGGAAGCGGATACTAGGGACAAATATCATGCAAGGGTAGCCGAAAAGCTTGACTTCATCGATGGTAGAAAAGAATGTGTAGAAAGAACATGGCAGAACCTTAGGGATGGAATGGTAAGTGCAGCGGAAGAAGTGTGTGGAACAATAAAAAGAGGCAGTAGTAAAAGGAGAGATGCATGGTGGAATGATGAAGTGAAAGAAGCTGTAAAGAAGAAGAAGAAAGCATGGTTAGACTACTTGGCCTCTAGTAATGATAAAGATATGAGAGAGAAGAAGAAAGAAAGATATAAGCTGCAGAAAGTTCACACGAAAGCATTGATTAAGGAAATGCGTGAAAGGTGTAGAATAGAAGCTGACGAAAGGTTGTCGCACAACTTTAAGGAGAACTCCAAACTCTTCTGGAAAGAGGTTGGAACGACCCGAAGTGGGCGACGGCCTTAAGAATGAACAAAGTGCTTTCGAGAACTAATGACGTCCTCACAGAAAAATCGGACGTCATGCAGCGATGGAGCGAATTTTATAGAGAAATGTATGCGTGTGATGATCCTAGTGGGGGATCCGGGGATGACGCCGTGACTGGTACGCCAGACCTGGACCTCGATGACACTGAGGTCATCAGTATGAAAGAGATTGAACGTGCGATTCGAAGTTTGAAATGTAATAAGGCTGCGGGACTAGACAGAGCTACTGCTGAAATGGTCAAGTATGGTGGGCCTCGCGTCTGGGACAGCTTTCATCTACTGTGCAATTTGTGCTGGCGGACGGGGGATGTCCCGGATGATTAGCGATCCGCAGTCATTGTGCCCTTATATAAAGGTAAAGGTTCACATTTTGACTGCGGGTGCTATCGGGCGATCAGCTTGACCAGTTTAGCAAGTAAAGTCTACTCAAAGGTTTTGACACGTAGGATGCAAGAGAAATCGGAAAGATTTCTATGGGAGGCTCAATGCGGATTTAGACCTGGAAGAGGATGCACGGATTAAATGTCTTCTCTCCGCATGATCACGAAAAAGCTTCTGGCTGCTAACCAGAGGATTTTCTGTGCTTTTGTGGATCTTGAGAAAGCATTTGATAAGGTTGTAAGGAAGAAAATGTGGGAACTGTTGCCGGGGTACGTTGTGGATGGTCGATTGCTAAGGGATGTGCAGTCACTTTACTGTGACTGTAAAGCCTGTGTGCGGGTAGGGCATGACCTGTCACCCATGTTTAGCGTCCAAACGGGCGTAAAACAGGGTTGTGTCATGTCTTCCTGGCTGTTCATACTGTATCTCGACAGCTGTTTGCAGAAGCTGAAAGATAGCTGTTTGGGTGTGAAATTGGGTGACATAAAAGTAAATTGTCTTCTGTATGCTGATGATGCAGTGCTTATTGCACCATCAGAGGCAGAACTGCAGGCATTAGTCATGTGTATGAAAGAGGAGTGTGAAATTAAAGGTCTCCGTTTGAATGCTAATAAAACTAAGGTTCTGGTATTTGGAAGAGACGAAGAGAGAACGAAGTGTGAAATATGGGTAAATCAGGAATGTCTAGAACAGGTAAATGAAATTGTATACTTGGGGAGTGCTTTTAGCCGGGATGGAAGATGTGATTTAGATGTGGACAGGCGTGTCGCTGCCGGGAACAAAGTCAATGGTGCCCTGACTGCGTTAGTCAAAAGGCAAGGGGTAGTAAAGAGTGCACGCCTTGCCATACATAACGCAGTGTTGGTACCGACTTTGTTATATAGCAGCGAAACCTGGGTATGCCAGAAGAAGCATAAAAGCAAGTTGAATGCAGTGGAGATGCGATCTCTTCATAAAATGTGCGGCGTTACCATGGCCGACCGGAAGCGAAACGAAGAGATTCGCAATATGGCAGGTTTGAAAGATGACCTTATCACAAAAATTGATAAGGGCGTGCTTCGATGGTTTGGGCACGTTGAGCGAATAAGTGAAGACCGAATGGTGAAGAAAATATATAGCGCGAAAGTTAATATTAAAAGGTGTCGAGGTAGACCGAGACTAACTTTCGAAGACCATGTGAGCAAACTGCTCGAAGAGGGGAGGGTCAAGAGTACTCGGATACCTAGACGTGCATGTATGAAGAAGTTAATGAATCTGAAAGAAGCGAAAGAGTTATGTAAGGATCGTGACACTTGGCGATCTGTTCTCTCTGGCTACCCCGTAAGGGATTGTGCGTGATGATAAGTAAGTAAGTACTTCAATTTTAAACATATTGCATGCTATACTATATATTCAATATGCCTTTTATTGTTATTTACACCTAAGAAATCTTATATTCGATCTTCACAGGCAACGATCACTTGATGTCTAGGTATATATTCATCGAATTGTAATAAAGCCAAGAGGGGGAGCCAGGAGACCCATAGCACAGGGTTACCTAGTTTGGGCTCCTGTCTCCCACAAGGACTTAAAACTCTTAAACTATTTATGTAAGAAATGAAACTGTATAAAAAGTGGGAGAAATAAATAAATATTATTATTATTTTTTAAATATATTTTTTTCTCAGCTGTTTCTTTAAATCTGGTAATTAAATGGCGATTACGGGTTGAAACCAAGTAACCGTCATTGTGATATGGGATAAACTACATTACTGTCTTCCTGCATGAATTTTCGAACGATGCGTAGCTGCTTTTTGTAAATTAATGTAAGAGTTCGGTGATATATCTAGCATTTTCAGACTATGATGTAAGTGCTTCGGGATAATTCCGGTGGTAGAAAGTACTATGGATATTAGAAAAACTTTTTTCATCTTCCACATTTTTGTTATTTCTTCTTTCAGTTCTGTGTATTTATTTATTTTTTCGGTTATAGTTTTAATTAAATTATGCGTATTTGGTACGGCTATATCAATTATATATACTGTTTTATTTATTTTTATCTTGGAGTGTGTAGTGTTATACTACTTACATTTCATTGTACACTATTTCTCCATTCTGTTCTTGATTTTCTGCATTCATGTTTTGCATCACTTTATACTATTTTTCCATTCTGTTTTTGATTTTCTGCATTTATATTTAGCATCACCTTTATTTCCATAGGATCCTGTAACGTTTTTACATAATAACATATCATTTTACTGCATATTTTCACACTATTTAGTACTTTTAAAATAGCTGTCAATGAAGTCTTACCTTTTTCGGTCTTTTATTGAATTCTCTGTAACTCTACAATTTCAGGCTTCGTGTACGCTGCCGTGCATTGGTTTTTCCTATGTGAATAATATCTCATTTCTCACTTAAATGTAATGATTTTCCAATTATATTCCTAAAAACCAAAAATTTTATATTTGACAGCCGTTATTTATTTCGTTGTTATGGTAACTTTTATTCAAATTCGTCTCTGGTATGATGTTCTTTCTACATAAATACTCTTTGGCTGTAGGTCATTTACAATAAATTTCCTTTTAATTTAAATAATTTCTCGTTCTCTCTAAAAAGGTATAAAAGCCGAACAATTGGAGAATACGGGACAGTCTCGCTTCAGTTCTCAAACGAGAAACATCTACTAAAGGCCTTATCCCGGGGCCGCTTTGCCCCGGGATCCTGCAAGCCTCCATCTACATCCGGCGCATCCTGAAGTCGTCGGCGCATCCTGCAAACCAGGCGCCGGGATCCTGCAAGCCTCCATCTACACGTGAAGTCGTCGGCAGTCTGCTTCAAGTGCGGGGCCACGCTACCTTCGGGCACGCTACGACTGCTTGCTCCAGGCGCTGAGTGCACCTACTGCCCGCGCTACCTTCGGGCACGCTACGACTGCTTGCTCCAGGCGCCGAGTGCACCTACTGCTCGCGCTACCTTCGGGCACGCTACGACTGCTTGCTCCAGGCGCCGAGTGCACCTATTGCCCGCGCTACCTCTGGGCGCGGCGACTACTTCTCCAAGTACTGAGCGCACCTACCCCAGGCGCTACGTGCGCCGGCTCCGGACGCCGCGTGTGCCCAGTCCAGACGCTGCGTGCCGTCGCCGCTGAGAAACCTCAAGCTCTCCGTGTCCCTACTTCTACAAAAGCAGCGAGGCTCTAGGGCTCCACTATCATACTAATTCTCCTATTCTCCTATTCCTTTTTTTAATATAATTGTAATCTCACTTCATCCATCATCTTCATATTTCATTTTTTTATAAGATTGTAAATACCTTTTAAAAAAATTATAATATATTATTTTCTTGGTCTACTTTTGTTGTTTTGCTGTTCTTAGGTTAGGTTCTTTCTCTTTTAATTGTCGCTGCACGACAGTTTGGCGCCCAACGTAAAAGTCCTCTTTCTCTCTTAATTCTTCACCTTTACTGCGCCTTGTCTATTCCCTTTTGATTTAATTGCTTTCCCTTTCGTTCTTAACTCATTATTCATCATTCATTTACACATCCTTTTCATATCTTCAAAATTCTAAAACAAAACTTCTTCTAGTTTTTCAACTTATCTGGATTGTATTTAGGCCTACATTTAACAATTCATTACATTCATCACTCTAAGTTACATTCATCACTCTAATAATTTTATTCTAGATAACTTAAAGAGGTACAATTTTTAATAAAATCTTTATTTCTTAAACTTAACTTTACACTTTGCACTTTTGTTTTTGAAAGCTGAAGCGAAACGAACCATAACTTTTCTAAACATTTATTAACTGTTAATTTGTATATATGTATAAATATAACTTGTAATTTGTATATATGTATAAATATCACCATCATTTTCACCTTATTATTTTAATTTCTTTTAATTTGTTTGTTTGTTTGGTGTTCCAGGGTTCTTCAACTTCATAGCGACTAATGCTTGCTGAAGAGTAAGTTCTTTATCTTTATCTTCACTTGGGAACAGCTGACTATTCCCTTAATGTTCTTTATCTTTATCTTCACTTAGGAGCGGTTGACAACTCCTTAAATAAGCCTGAATGTCCTTTCGAAAACACACTTTTAGAGTGGTGTCTCTTCGACTAATTTATTTTTTTTTCCACGCAGGAGCGGTTGACTACTCCTTAAATAAGCCTTAATGTCGTTTTGAAAACACACTTTTAGAGTGGTAGTCATTGAATGTGAACTCCACCCTTACCTGAATGCAGATGATGAATGTAAGAGATAGTATATCTGATTTTGACTGGTGATGTCTGTTTCTGCAAAGCTGTGTTTTTATGGTTTATTTTAGAATGTACATGTCAAAATTTTTGCTGAGTCAAAAATTTTCTAGGGTCGGGGGGAAAATGTAGTGTTATACTACTTACATTTCATTGTACACTATTTCTCCATTCTGTTCTTGATTTTCTGCATTCATGTTTTGCATCACTTTATACTATTTTTCCATTCTGTTTTTGATTTTCTGCATTTATATTTAGCATCACCTTTATTTCCATAGGATCCTGTAACGTTTTTACACAATAACATATCATTTTACTGCATATTTTCACACTATTTAGTACTTTTAAAATAGCTGTCAATGAAGTCTTACCTTTTTCGGTCTTTTATTGAATTCTCTGTAACTCTACAATTTCAGGCTTCGTGTACGCTGCCGTGCATTGGTTTTTCCTATGTGAATAATATCTCATTTCTCACTTAAATGTAATGATTTTCCAATTATATTCCTAAAAATTAAAAAATTTTATATTTGACAGCCGTTATTTATTTCGTTGTTATGGTAACTTTTATTCAAATTCGTCTCTGGTATGATGTTCTTTCTACATAAATACTCTTTGGCTGTAGGTCATTTACAATAAATTTCCTTTTAATTTAAATAATTTCTCGTTCTCTCTAAAAAGGTATAAAAGCCGAACAATTGGAGAATACGGGACAGTCTCGCTTCAGTTCTCAAACGAGAAACATCTACTAAAGGCCTTATCCCGGGGCCGCTTTGCCCCGGGATCCTGCAAGCCTCCATCTACATCCGGCGCATCCTGAAGTCGTCGGCGCATCCTGCAAACCAGGCGCCGGGATCCTGCAAGCCTCCATCTACACGTGAAGTCGTCGGCAGTCTGCTTCAAGTGCGGGGCCACGCTACCTTCGGGCACGCTACGACTGCTTGCTCCAGGCGCTGAGTGCACCTACTGCCCGCGCTACCTTCGGGCACGCTACGACTGCTTGCTCCAGGCGCCGAGTGCACCTACTGCTCGCGCTACCTTCGGGCACGCTACGACTGCTTGCTCCAGGCGCCGAGTGCACCTATTGCCCGCGCTACCTCTGGGCGCGGCGACTACTTCTCCAAGTACTGAGCGCACCTACCCCAGGCGCTACGTGCGCTGGCTCCGGACGCCGCGTGTGCCCAGTCCAGACGCTGCGTGCCGTCGCCGCTGAGAAACCTCAAGCTCTCCGTGTCCCTACTTCTACAAAAGCAGCGAGGCTCTAGGGCTCCACTATCATACTAATTCTCCTATTCTCCTATTCCTTTTTTTAATATAATTGTAATCTCACTTCATCCATCATCTTCATATTTCATTTTTTTATAAGATTGTAAATACCTTTTAAAAAAATTATAATATATTATTTTCTTGGTCTACTTTTGTTGTTTTGCTGTTCTTAGGTTAGGTTCTTTCTCTTTTAATTGTCGCTGCACGACAGTTTGGCGCCCAACGTAAAAGTCCTCTTTCTCTCTTAATTCTTCACCTTTACTGCGCCTTGTCTATTCCCTTTTGATTTAATTGCTTTCCCTTTCGTTCTTAACTCATTATTCATCATTCATTTACACATCCTTTTCATATCTTCAAAATTCTAAAACAAAACTTCTTCTAGTTTTTCAACTTATCTGGATTGTATTTAGGCCTACATTTAACAATTCATTACATTCATCACTCTAAGTTACATTCATCACTCTAATAATTTTATTCTAGATAACTTAAAGAGGTACAATTTTTAATAAAATCTTTATTTCTTAAACTTAACTTTACACTTTGCACTTTTGTTTTTGAAAGCTGAAGCGAAACGAACCATAACTTTTCTAAACATTTATTAACTGTTAATTTGTATATATGTATAAATATAACTTGTAATTTGTATATATGTATAAATATCACCATCATTTTCACCTTATTATTTTAATTTCTTTTAATTTGTTTGTTTGTTTGGTGTTCCAGGGTTCTTCAACTTCATAGCGACTAATGCTTGCTGAAGAGTAAGTTCTTTATCTTTATCTTCACTTGGGAACAGCTGACTATTCCCTTAATGTTCTTTATCTTTATCTTCACTTAGGAGCGGTTGACAACTCCTTAAATAAGCCTGAATGTCCTTTCGAAAACACACTTTTAGAGTGGTGTCTCTTCGACTAATTTATTTTTTTTTTCCACGCAGGAGCGGTTGACTACTCCTTAAATAAGCCTTAATGTCGTTTTGAAAACACACTTTTAGAGTGGTAGTCATTGAATGTGAACTCCACCCTTACCTGAATGCAGATGATGAATGTAAGAGATAGTATATCTGATTTTGACTGGTGATGTCTGTTTCTGCAAAGCTGTGTTTTTATGGTTTATTTTAGAATGTACATGTCAAAATTTTTGCTGAGTCAAAAATTTTCCAGGGTCGGGGGGAAAATGTAGTGTTATACTACTTACATTTCATTGTACACTATTTCTCCATTCTGTTCTTGATTTTCTGCATTCATGTTTTGCATCACTTTATACTATTTTTCCATTCTGTTTTTGATTTTCTGCATTTATATTTAGCATCACCTTTATTTCCATAGGATCCTGTAACGTTTTTACACAATAACATATCATTTTACTGCATATTTTCACACTATTTAGTACTTTTAAAATAGCTGTCAATGAAGTCTTACCTTTTTCGGTCTTTTATTGAATTCTCTGTAACTCTACAATTTCAGGCTTCGTGTACGCTGCCGTGCATTGGTTTTTCCTATGTGAATAATATCTCATTTCTTACTTAAATGTAATGGTTTTCCAATTATATTCCTAAAAACCAAAAATTTTATATTTGACAGCCGTTATTTATTTCGTTGTTATGGTAACTTTTATTCAAATTCGTCTCTGGTATGATGTTCTTTCTACATAAATACTCTTTGGCTGTAGGTCATTTACAATAAATTTCCTTTTAATTTAAATAATTTCTCGTTCTCTCTAAAAAGGTATAAAAGCCGAACAATTGGAGAATACGGGACAGTCTCGCTTCAGTTCTCAAACGAGAAACATCTACTAAAGGCCTTATCCCGGGGCCGCTTTGCCCCGGGATCCTGCAAGCCTCCATCTACATCCGGCGCATCCTGAAGTCGTCGGCGCATCCTGCAAACCAGGCGCCGGGATCCTGCAAGCCTCCATCTACACGTGAAGTCGTCGGCAGTCTGCTTCAAGTGCGGGGCCACGCTACCTTCGGGCACGCTACGACTGCTTGCTCCAGGCGCTGAGTGCACCTACTGCCCGCGCTACCTTCGGGCACGCTACGACTGCTTGCTCCAGGCGCCGAGTGCACCTACTGCTCGCGCTACCTTCGGGCACGCTACGACTGCTTGCTCCAGGCGCCGAGTGCACCCATTGCCCGCGCTACCTCTGGGCGCGGCGACTACTTCTCCAAGTACTGAGCGCACCTACCCCAGGCGCTACGTGCGCTGGCTCCGGACGCCGCGTGTGCCCAGTCCAGACGCTGCGTGCCGTCGCCGCTGAGAAACCTCAAGCTCTCCGTGTCCCTACTTCTACAAAAGCAGTGAGGCTCTAGGGCTCCACTATCATACTAATTCTCCTATTCCTTTTTTTAATATAATTGTAATCTCACTTCATCCATCATCTTCATATTTCATTTTTTTTATAAGATTGTAAATACCTTTTAAAAAAATTATAATATATTATTTTCTTGGTCTACTTTTGTTGTTTTGCTGTTCTTAGTTCTCTTTTGATTGTCGCTGCACGACAAGTGTTATATCCGATCTATTATGAGGAATGGTTTTGTCTGTGAGAATAGCACGGTCGTAGAACATTTTATAATTTTGTATTTTCAAGTACGACCGTTGTTGTGTATCTGTAATATGGTGTATGTGAGTCTGGGATGAGTTTGTGTTTGATTGCTAATTTTTGGTGTATTATATTTACAATATGGTTGTGTCGGTGTGTGTAATCTGTCTGCGTGAGTGATGGGCAAGCTCCTATAATATGCTGAATGGTCTCGGGCTGTTTGTGACATTTTCGACATTTATCATCTGATATTGTTGGGTCTTTAATAATATATTTTTTATAATTTTTCGTATTAATGACTTGATCCTGTATTGCAATCATGAAACCTTCGGTTTCAGGGAATAAGTAATCACATACAAGCCACCTATTCGATGCCTCCGAATCTACATGTGCTTGATCTAAGTCATAAGGATGTCTGCCATGCAAAACTTACTTTTTCCATTGTACTAATTTGAAGTCTTCTCTATTTGTATGCTGATCATTTATTTTTGTTAAATGTGGCTTTTCTGCAAGGTTTAGTGGTGTGAGGTTCACGTCTGTACTAACAATAGCATTGTGTAATTTACTGGTAGTTATTTTTTATGAAACAAAGATCTAAGTGTTGAGAGCTGCTTAGTCCAGAGCGCTTGGATGTCTATAAGACCTCTTCCACCATGACGTCTGGCTATTGAAATTCTTTCTACTGCGGACTTGGGATGTAAATGATTAAATTTTGTTAGTATGGTACGTGTTTTTATTTCGAGGCTAACTATGTCTGTTTTTGTCCATTTTATTATACCAAATGAATATGTTAATATTGGAATCGCATAAGTATTAATAGTTTTAATGAGGCTTTTTGATGTTAGTTTGGTTGAAGATTCGGCTTACTCTATTTTTGTATTCTGTTAATAACGCGTTTTTTAAGCTAATGTGGTCTAATAGCTTTGATTGTTGATATCCTAAGTACTTATATACCTCATCTGACTCCATGGACGAAATAATGCCTCTTTCTGGTAAAGTGTAGGGTCCTGGTTCTATTTTTCCTTTCTTTATATTTAAAATTTTACATTTTTCTAATCCAAACTGCATATTTATGTCGTTACTGTTATTACTTGTAATATCTAATAAGATTTTCATGTCTTTAAATGAACTGGCGTAAAGCTTTATATCATCCATATATATCAGATGTGATATCTTTATCTCGGAATTAGGGGGTTTTATAAGGTAACCTTTTTTTGATCATTAAGTAAACGAGATAATGGGTTTAATGCGAGACAGAACCACAATGGGCTCAAAGAGTCGCCCTGGTAAATACCTTTACGGAAAGCTATATCCCTCGTATTAAGATTAGTGTTATTGTTATGCCAAATGTAAAGTGGTTTTTCAGTGCAACATAATATTTTTCAAAAAATTAATTAAAATGGGGCTTTTTTTATAAATGTTTAAATTTATTTTGATTATTATTATTATTATTTATAGACTGCAGACTTTCCGGAACGTCGGTGCTTCAAATCAGCTCTCCTGCCGGGCGAGGTTTTCTGCCCGGGGAGCGGCCAACGCTCCGATTGGTAGTTCGGAGCTATTCTATATATTATGCTGCTTTAACTTCGGAACTTTGTTAGTGCGATTTAGGCTTCGATGTGTTTCGCTTGTGGCGCAACGACAGCACCGCCACATCACCCCCCTGCTCAAACCAAGAACAAGAGAACAAGTAGGGCAATCTGCAGTTTTAAAACCTTTAAGACCACATTTGAAACAAATCACGAATCGTGGTTGAGTACAATTGTTCAAAGTATGACCTTGTTTACGACAGCGAACACAAAAAGAGCTTTCTTGAGGAGCTTTAGTTTGAGAGAGACTATTAACTTGTCTAGAAGGGTATTTGTAGGATGAAGTGAATTTATTCATGAAGGGAGGAGAAGGTCGTGAGTTATTAGAAGAATTTGGAGAGTCAACTTAACTTGAAGTGGAATGCTTGTAGTAGAATTCAGAAATAAGAGGACTTTGTTGTACATTTGGTTCTTTAAATTGTTTGTCTCTGTCTAGGAACTTTTCATAGTTTTGGAAAGTAGCCAGAAGAGAGTCGATAGAGTCAATGTCTTTTAGAGCTACGAAGACTGAATAACATGGGCGAATATTCCTCAAAATAATCTCCAATTGTTCTGTTTCAGAAAGTTTCTTCGAAAGACGAGAGAACATTCCAGACATGATGGAAATATAGATGACGATAGGTTCATCACGGCCTTGATTTCTATTCCTAATCGCTTCTAGAAGTTTATGATCATAATCAAAACCACCAAAGTCTTTGATTAATAAAGAGGAAAGTTCGTTCCAAATTAAATTTGGATTCTGATTATATTTAAATCAGAACCAATGAAGAGCATTGTCGGTGAAAATTTCGAACGCTTGAGAAATCAACAAGTCTTTGAACAAGCCACGAGCTAAGCAGTATTCCTCAAGTTTTTGAAGAAAGGATCTTGGACAGCTTTTACCATTGAATGTGTGTCTTTTCAGATCTTTGAAGACGTTAATTGGAGAAAAAGATTGAGGTGGTGTTGAAGGATACGGGGTATGGATCTTAACAGAAGTTTGAGAAACAAGAGGAGGTTCAACAGGAGGGTCAAGTCATTTTCAGTTGAAGGTGGAGTCGAGGATTCGAATTGTTTAGTAATAGCGTCAAATTTAATCTTCAAAGTATCGAAAATAGCTTTAAAGTCTGGATATAAGTCAGTATCTATTCGCTCTAATCTGTAAAAACATGATTAATAAAAGTTTCTATTAGTCGTAAGTATTTGGTTTCACCTTGTAAAAATTTTTCAATTTTACAGTCCAGGTAGGTCAAAGTAGAACCAATTTGAGACAAGTCATCCTCGATCGGAATTGGAGAAGTCAGAATATCTTCAGGGTGAGAATTCGCAACTAAACGCAAAACCTGTTTTTTTAGAAGCAAAACAGTATTAGCTGGTTCCTCACATCTAATCTTCACTTCGTATTCAAGTTCGGCCTTGTTAAGGAATTCGTACTTAATAACCCTTTTCATTGTTATAATTAAGTGCAAAGTTAAGTTTAAGAAATAAATATTTAATTAAAAATTGTACCTCTTTAAGTTATCTAGAATAAAAAAATTAAAGTGATGAATGTAAATGAAGTGTTATATGTAGGTCTAAATATAATCCAGATAAGTTAAAAAACTACATGAAGTTTTGTTTTAGAATTTGGAAGATGTGAAAAGGATGAATAAATAAAGAGTTAAGAACGAAAGAGAAAGCAATTAAATCAAAAGGAAATGGACAAGGCGCAGTAAAAGTGAAGAAAAGAGAAAAAAATTAAGAGAGAAAGAGAACTTTTACGTTGGGCGCGAAAATGTCGTGAAGCGACAATTAAAAAACAAAAGAACCTAACCTAACAATAACGAAACAACAAAAAAATAGAACAAAAAAAATAATATATTTAAAATTTTAAAAAGATATTTACAATTTTATATAAAAAAATGAAGTATGATGATGGTGATGGGTGACGTGAATTACAATTATTTTTTTTAAAAAATAATAAAGATAGATGAATACTG
Source organism: Parnassius glacialis (assembly GCA_033319125.1). Lineage (NCBI taxonomy): Eukaryota > Metazoa > Arthropoda > Insecta > Lepidoptera > Papilionidae > Parnassius > Parnassius glacialis. The sequence goes on from JAVANC010000018.1 coordinate 34,663,918, forward strand.
AAGCGGAGCCTGAAAATCAAAGTGGCACACCGCACTTGGCGGTGGTGGCACGCAGCGCATGGTCTAGGCACACGCAGCGCCTGGAGTAGGCACACGCAGCGCTTGGAGTAGTCACATGCAGCGTCCAGAGTAGGCACACGCTGCGCCTGGAGTAGGCATACGCAGCGCTTGGAGTAGGCACACGCAGCGCCCAGAGTAGGCACACGCTGCGCTTGGAGTAGGCACACGCAGCGCCCAGAGTAGGCACACGCTGCGCCTTGAGTAGGCGCTCTCAGCGCCTGGAGTAAACGCTCACAGCGCCTGGAGCAAGCACGCACAGCGGCTAAAGATAGCGCAGGCACTAGTAGGTGGAGGCGTAGGCGTGGCTAGGTGACGACTTCAGGTGAAGGCAGAGGCTTGCAGGATCCCGGAGCAGTGCGGCCCCGAGATAAGGCCTTTAGGAGATGCTTCCAGTTTGAAAGCTGAAGCGAGACTGCCTTTATTGGCCGATTGTTTTTGTTGGCTTTTATACCTTTTTAGAGAGCTCCGCGCTCGACGACGGATCTGGGATAAGAACGGGAAATTATTTAAATTAAAAGCTAATTTTTGTAAATGGCCAAGAGGAAAAGAGTATTTTTGTGGAAGTATTGAAGTAAAAATATCAGACCGGTAACGAATTTGAATAAAAATTGCCATGACAACCAGATAAACAACGATGTCAAAACATGTCAAATTTTGGTTTCAGACTCGTAATAGAGAAACGGCAAGATTTAAGTAAAACATGAGATATTATTGATATAGAAAAAAAGGTAGCACAACAGCGCGCACGAAACCCGAAATTGCAGAGTTACGGAGAACTAAATAAAAGTTCGAAAAAGGTAGACTCCATCGACACCGATTTAAAAAGTGCTGATAGCGTGAAAATACGAAGTGAAAATGATTTGTTATTGTGTTCTTATGGTCTAAAAACGTCACAGGATCCTATGGAAATAAAGGTGATGCTAAATATCCAGTGAATGCAGAAAATCAAGAACAGAATGGAAAAATAAATTTAAAATAGTGTAAAATGATATGTAAGGTAGCATAACACTACAAGCTGTAAGAATAAAATTAGTAGGTACTGAGCACGCACCGCCAATCAGAATGGCCGTATCGTTAATTGTGATTAGTAAAACCAGTTAAGATCAAATAGGTGTAGTGAGTTTTATTATTAAAAACAATAATGAGTGAACCTAGAAATCATAATAATGACGTAATCGTATTAATTATAATTTAAATTGTAAAGAGCCCCTCAGAGAAATATTTAAAGAAATAAACATATTAACTTTGGCATCGCAATATATTTATGAAAATGTAATGTATGTTCATAAGAACATTAATAGCTTTAATAAGAATAAGAATGTTCATACCTTAAACACTAGGAACAAACACAAGCTTGTAATGCCAGTTACTAGACTCCACAGGGTTAGTAATTCATTTATGGGGCAATGTATACGCTTTTACAACAAAATCCCAGAACATGTTCACAGTTTGTCAATAAACAAGTTTAAAAGTTTTATTAAAGAAAAACTGTACAAAAAGGGTTATTATAATATCAAGGAATACATTAATGAAAATAGCCCCTGGGAATAAGGTGATCGCCACCATGTTGGTTCTATAAAAATTCATTTAAAATTGTATAAACAAGATTATTGTTAAGTGAAATTATGTTTAAAAAAAGTCCCGCTGGGTTTCTTGCTGGTTCTTCCCAGGACAGAGGTATTTTCCGAACCAGTGGTAAATAAAATAATGACTTTCAATAAGTATTATGTAATAATCCATATTGAATAAAAATCATTCTATTCTATTCTATTCCATTCTATTCTATTCTGTGTATTTAATATTTTATTATTATTATCTTTGATCCATTGGAATAATAGTTTATCTCTATACTCACAAGCTTTTATAATACGTAAACTTATCCATTTATTTTTGGTATGTTTTTTTATTGGTGTTTTTAATTTTTCATTGTAGAAGCGTGCTCGTCGCGACCCCTGCCAGCCCTTTTCAGGGCTGCAATTCTACTCAGCTGCGCACCCATGCCAACGAGGGTTAGGGCGTCCCCCCAAGGTGACGCACACCAGCTAGTCACCGTTGGTGTGGAATGCAGCGCGCAAAGCGGCGATGGGGACCGCCACCCGTCACGCACAGCCCGACACGGCGGAAGGTGGAGGACAGAGTGCAGAGTTGGCACGTGGCACACCGCACTTGGCGGTGGTGGCACGCAGCGCATGGTCTAGGCACACGCAGCGCCTGGAGTAGGCACACGCAGCGCTTGGAGTAGTCACATGCAGCGTCCAGAGTAGGCACACGCTGCGCCTGGAGTAGGCACACGCAGCGCTTGGAGTAGGCACACGCAGCGCCCAGAGTAGGCACACGCTGCGCTTGGAGTAGGCACACGCAGCGCCCAGAGTAGGCACACGCTGCGCCTTGAGTAGGCGCTCTCAGCGCCTGGAGTAAACGCTCACAGCGCCTGGAGCAAGCACGCACAGCGGCTAAAGATAGCGCAGGCACTAGTAGGTGGAGGCGCAGGCGTGGCTAGGTGACGACTTCAGGTGAAGGCAGAGGCTTGCAGGATCCCGGAGCAGTGCGGCCCCGAGATAAGGCCTTTAGGAGATGCTTCCAGTTTGAAAGCTGAAGCGAGACTGCCTTTATTGGCCGATTGTTTTTGTTGGCTTTTATACCTTTTTAGAGAGCTCCGCGCTCGACGACGGATCTGGGATAAGAACGGGAAATTATTTAAATTAAAAGCTAATTTTTGTAAATGGCCAAGAGGAAAAGAGTATTTTTGTGGAAGTATTGAAGTAAAAATATCAGACCGGTAACGAATTTGAATAAAAATTGCCATGACAACCAGATAAACAACGATGTCAAAACATGTCAAATTTTGGTTTCAGACTCGTAATAGAGAAACGGCAAGATTTAAGTAAAACATGAGATATTATTGATATAGAAAAAAAGGTAGCACAACAGCGCGCACGAAACCCGAAATTGCAGAGTTACGGAGAACTAAATAAAAGTTCGAAAAAGGTAGACTCCATCGACACCGATTTAAAAAGTGCTGATAGCGTGAAAATACGAAGTGAAAATGATTTGTTATTGTGTTCTTATGGTCTAAAAACGTCACAGGATCCTATGGAAATAAAGGTGATGCTAAATATCCAGTGAATGCAGAAAATCAAGAACAGAATGGAAAAATAAATTTAAAATAGTGTAAAATGATATGTAAGGTAGCATAACACTACAAGCTGTAAGAATAAAATTAGTAGGTACTGAGCACGCACCGCCAATCAGAATGGCCGTATCGTTAATTGTGATTAGTAAAACCAGTTAAGATCAAATAGGTGTAGTGAGTTTTATTATTAAAAACAATAATGAGTGAACCTAGAAATCATAATAATGACGTAATCGTATTAATTATAATTTAAATTGTAAAGAGCCCCTCAGAGAAATATTTAAAGAAATAAACATATTAACTTTGGCATCGCAATATATTTATGAAAATGTAATGTATGTTCATAAGAACATTAATAGCTTTAATAAGAATAAGAATGTTCATACCTTAAACACTAGGAACAAACACAAGCTTGTAATGCCAGTTACTAGACTCCACAGAGTTAGTAATTCATTTATGGGGCAATGTATACGCTTTTACAACAAAATCCCAGAACATGTTCACAGTTTGTCAATAAACAAGTTTAAAAGTTTTATTAAAGAAAAACTGTACAAAAAGGGTTATTATAATATCAAGGAATACATTAATGAAAATAGCCCCTGGGAATAAGGTGATCGCCACCATGTTGGTTCTATAAAAATTCATTTAAAATTGTATAAACAAGATTATTGTTAAGTGAAATTATGTTTAAAAAAAGTCCCGCTGGGTTTCTTGCTGGTTCTTCCCAGGACAGAGGTATTTTCCGAACCAGTGGTAAATAAAATAATGACTTTCAATAAGTATTATGTAATAATCCATATTGAATAAAAATCATTCTATTCTATTCTATTCCATTCTATTCTATTCTGTGTATTTAATATTTTATTATTATTATCTTTGATCCATTGGAATAATAGTTTATCTCTATACTCACAAGCTTTTATAATACGTAAACTTATCCATTTATTTTTGGTATGTTTTTTTATTGGTGTTTTTAATTTTTCATTGTAGAAGCGTGCTCGTCGCGACCCCTGCCAGCCCTTTTCAGGGCTGCAATTCTACTCAGCTGCGCACCCATGCCAACGAGGGTTAGGGCGTCCCCCCAAGGTGACGCACACCAGCTAGTCACCGTTGGTGTGGAATGCAGCGCGCAAAGCGGCGATGGGGACCGCCACCCGTCACGCACAGCCCGACACGGCGGAAGGTGGAGGACAGAGTGCAGAGTTGGCACGTGGCACACCGCACTTGGCGGTGGTGGCACGCAGCGCATGGTCTAGGCACACGCAGCGCCTGGAGTAGGCACACGCAGCGCTTGGAGTAGTCACATGCAGCGTCCAGAGTAGGCACACGCTGCGCCTGGAGTAGGCACACGCAGCGCTTGGAGTAGGCACACGCAGCGCCCAGAGTAGGCACACGCTGCGCTTGGAGTAGGCACACGCAGCGCCCAGAGTAGGCACACGCTGCGCCTTGAGTAGGCGCTCTCAGCGCCTGGAGTAAACGCTCACAGCGCCTGGAGCAAGCACGCACAGCGGCTAAAGATAGCGCAGGCACTAGTAGGTGGAGGCGTAGGCGTGGCTAGGTGACGACTTCAGGTGAAGGCAGAGGCTTGCAGGATCCCGGAGCAGTGCGGCCCCGAGATAAGGCCTTTAGGAGATGCTTCCAGTTTGAAAGCTGAAGCGAGACTGCCTTTATTGGCCGATTGTTTTTGTTGGCTTTTATACCTTTTTAGAGAGCTCCGCGCTCGACGACGGATCTGGGATAAGAACGGGAAATTATTTAAATTAAAAGCTAATTTTTGTAAATGGCCAAGAGGAAAAGAGTATTTTTGTGGAAGTATTGAAGTAAAAATATCAGACCGGTAACGAATTTGAATAAAAATTGCCATGACAACCAGATAAACAACGATGTCAAAACATGTCAAATTTTGGTTTCAGACTCGTAATAGAGAAACGGCAAGATTTAAGTAAAACATGAGATATTATTGATATAGAAAAAAAGGTAGCACAACAGCGCGCACGAAACCCGAAATTGCAGAGTTACGGAGAACTAAATAAAAGTTCGAAAAAGGTAGACTCCATCGACACCGATTTAAAAAGTGCTGATAGCGTGAAAATACGAAGTGAAAATGATTTGTTATTGTGTTCTTATGGTCTAAAAACGTCACAGGATCCTATGGAAATAAAGGTGATGCTAAATATCCAGTGAATGCAGAAAATCAAGAACAGAATGGAAAAATAAATTTAAAATAGTGTAAAATGATATGTAAGGTAGCATAACACTACAAGCTGTAAGAATAAAATTAGTAGGTACTGAGCACGCACCGCCAATCAGAATGGCCGTATCGTTAATTGTGATTAGTAAAACCAGTTAAGATCAAATAGGTGTAGTGAGTTTTATTATTAAAAACAATAATGAGTGAACCTAGAAATCATAATAATGACGTAATCGTATTAATTATAATTTAAATTGTAAAGAGCCCCTCAGAGAAATATTTAAAGAAATAAACATATTAACTTTGGCATCGCAATATATTTATGAAAATGTAATGTATGTTCATAAGAACATTAATAGCTTTAATAAGAATAAGAATGTTCATACCTTAAACACTAGGAACAAACACAAGCTTGTAATGCCAGTTACTAGACTCCACAGGGTTAGTAATTCATTTATGGGGCAATGTATACGCTTTTACAACAAAATCCCAGAACATGTTCACAGTTTGTCAATAAACAAGTTTAAAAGTTTTATTAAAGAAAAACTGTACAAAAAGGGTTATTATAATATCAAGGAATACATTAATGAAAATAGCCCCTGGGAATAAGGTGATCGCCACCATGTTGGTTCTATAAAAATTCATTTAAAATTGTATAAACAAGATTATTGTTAAGTGAAATTATGTTTAAAAAAAGTCCCGCTGGGTTTCTTGCTGGTTCTTCCCAGGACAGAGGTATTTTCCGAACCAGTGGTAAATAAAATAATGACTTTCAATAAGTATTATGTAATAATCCATATTGAATAAAAATCATTCTATTCTATTCTATTCCATTCTATTCTATTCTGTGTATTTAATATTTTATTATTATTATCTTTGATCCATTGGAATAATAGTTTATCTCTATACTCACAAGCTTTTATAATACGTAAACTTATCCATTTATTTTTGGTATGTTTTTTTATTGGTGTTTTTAATTTTTCATTGTAGAAGCGTGCTCGTCGCGACCCCTGCCAGCCCTTTTCAGGGCTGCAATTCTACTCAGCTGCGCACCCATGCCAACGAGGGTTAGGGCGTCCCCCCAAGGTGACGCACACCAGCTAGTCACCGTTGGTGTGGAATGCAGCGCGCAAAGCGGCGATGGGGACCGCCACCCGTCACGCACAGCCCGACACGGCGGAAGGTGGAGGACAGAGTGCAGAGTTGGCACGTGGCACACCGCACTTGGCGGTGGTGGCACGCAGCGCATGGTCTAGGCACACGCAGCGCCTGGAGTAGGCACACGCAGCGCTTGGAGTAGTCACATGCAGCGTCCAGAGTAGGCACACGCTGCGCCTGGAGTAGGCACACGCAGCGCTTGGAGTAGGCACACGCAGCGCCCAGAGTAGGCACACGCTGCGCTTGGAGTAGGCACACGCAGCGCCCAGAGTAGGCACACGCTGCGCCTTGAGTAGGCGCTCTCAGCGCCTGGAGTAAACGCTCACAGCGCCTGGAGCAAGCACGCACAGCGGCTAAAGATAGCGCAGGCACTAGTAGGTGGAGGCGTAGGCGTGGCTAGGTGACGACTTCAGGTGAAGGCAGAGGCTTGCAGGATCCCGGAGCAGTGCGGCCCCGAGATAAGGCCTTTAGGAGATGCTTCCAGTTTGAAAGCTGAAGCGAGACTGCCTTTATTGGCCGATTGTTTTTGTTGGCTTTTATACCTTTTTAGAGAGCTCCGCGCTCGACGACGGATCTGGGATAAGAACGGGAAATTATTTAAATTAAAAGCTAATTTTTGTAAATGGCCAAGAGGAAAAGAGTATTTTTGTGGAAGTATTGAAGTAAAAATATCAGACCGGTAACGAATTTGAATAAAAATTGCCATGACAACCAGATAAACAACGATGTCAAAACATGTCAAATTTTGGTTTCAGACTCGTAATAGAGAAACGGCAAGATTTAAGTAAAACATGAGATATTATTGATATAGAAAAAAAGGTAGCACAACAGCGCGCACGAAACCCGAAATTGCAGAGTTACGGAGAACTAAATAAAAGTTCGAAAAAGGTAGACTCCATCGACACCGATTTAAAAAGTGCTGATAGCGTGAAAATACGAAGTGAAAATGATTTGTTATTGTGTTCTTATGGTCTAAAAACGTCACAGGATCCTATGGAAATAAAGGTGATGCTAAATATCCAGTGAATGCAGAAAATCAAGAACAGAATGGAAAAATAAATTTAAAATAGTGTAAAATGATATGTAAGGTAGCATAACACTACAAGCTGTAAGAATAAAATTAGTAGGTACTGAGCACGCACCGCCAATCAGAATGGCCGTATCGTTAATTGTGATTAGTAAAACCAGTTAAGATCAAATAGGTGTAGTGAGTTTTATTATTAAAAACAATAATGAGTGAACCTAGAAATCATAATAATGACGTAATCGTATTAATTATAATTTAAATTGTAAAGAGCCCCTCAGAGAAATATTTAAAGAAATAAACATATTAACTTTGGCATCGCAATATATTTATGAAAATGTAATGTATGTTCATAAGAACATTAATAGCTTTAATAAGAATAAGAATGTTCATACCTTAAACACTAGGAACAAACACAAGCTTGTAATGCCAGTTACTAGACTCCACAGAGTTAGTAATTCATTTATGGGGCAATGTATACGCTTTTACAACAAAATCCCAGAACATGTTCACAGTTTGTCAATAAACAAGTTTAAAAGTTTTATTAAAGAAAAACTGTACAAAAAGGGTTATTATAATATCAAGGAATACATTAATGAAAATAGCCCCTGGGAATAAGGTGATCGCCACCATGTTGGTTCTATAAAAATTCATTTAAAATTGTATAAACAAGATTATTGTTAAGTGAAATTATGTTTAAAAAAAGTCCCGCTGGGTTTCTTGCTGGTTCTTCCCAGGACAGAGGTATTTTCCGAACCAGTGGTAAATAAAATAATGACTTTCAATAAGTATTATGTAATAATCCATATTGAATAAAAATCATTCTATTCTATTCTATTCCATTCTATTCTATTCTGTGTATTTAATATTTTATTATTATTATCTTTGATCCATTGGAATAATAGTTTATCTCTATACTCACAAGCTTTTATAATACGTAAACTTATCCATTTATTTTTGGTATGTTTTTTTATTGGTGTTTTTAATTTTTCATTGTAGAAGCGTGCTCGTCGCGACCCCTGCCAGCCCTTTTCAGGGCTGCAATTCTACTCAGCTGCGCACCCATGCCAACGAGGGTTAGGGCGTCCCCCCAAGGCGACGCACACCAGCTAGTCCCCGTTGGTGTGGAATGCAGCGCGCAAAGCGGCGATGGGGACCGCCACCCGTCACGCACAGCCCGACACGGCGGAAGGTGGAGGACAGAGTGCAGAGTTGGCACGTGGAATGTTAGAGGAGGCATGAAAGATAAGATGAATGAGTTGATTGAAATAATGAAAGAAAGAGAATTAGATGTCGTGTGTATGTCGGAGACCAAACGGAAGGGCAGTGGTACTGAAGAGCTCCCTGGCGGGGCTTTAGCTCTATGGTCCGGAGTCCCGGAGAGCGAGAGCGCCCGCCAGGGAGTGGGGGTGCTGCTGTCGTCTCGGCTGGTCGATGTTATGACTGAATATAAGGTTGTGAACTCAAGACTTCTCTGGGTTCGCTTTAAATTGGGACTGACGAAGTTATTCCTTTTGGCTGTTTATGCGCCGGTAGCTTCGTCGTCCAGGGCTGAGCTGGAGGAGTTTTGGGAGAATGTAAGAGAAGTTCTAGATTTGGCTAGGGGAAACGAAAGAATTGTTGTGTGTGGTGATTTGAATGGATGGGTTGGTACCGCTCGACCAGGGTACGAGTCGGTGCTTGGAAAGTTTGGCGATAAAAGGGTTAATGATGCTGGCAAGCTTATACTGGCGGTATGCAAGGAAAAGGGTCTTCTTGTGACAAACACTATGTTTAATCACAAGATAGTTCGAGACGGTGCGAATGAACAAAGTGCTTTCGAGAACTAATGACGTCCTCACAGAAAAATCGGACGTCATGCAGCGATGGAGCGAATTTTATAGAGAAATGTATGCGTGTGATGATCTTAGTGAGGGATCCGGGGATGACGCCGTGACTGGTATGCCAGACCTGGACCTCGATGACACTGAGGTCATCAGTATGAAAGAGATTGAACGTGCGATTCGAAGTTTGAAATGTGGTAAGGCTGCGGGACTAGACAGAGCTACTGCTGAAATGGTCAAGTATGGTGGGCCTCGCGTCTGGGACAGCTTTTATCTACTGTGCAATTTGTGCTGGCGGACGGGGGATGTCCCGGATGATTGGCGATCCGTAGTCATTGTGCCTTTATATAAAGGTAAAGGTTCACATTTTGATTGCGGGTGCTATCGGGCGATCAGCTTGACCAGTTTAGCAAGTAAAGTTTACTCGAAGGTTTTGACACGTAGGATGCAAGAGAAATCGGAAAGATTTCTATGGGAGGCACAATGCGGATTTAGACCTGGAAGAGGATGCACGGATCAAATGTTTTCTCTACGCATGATCACGGAAAAGCTTCTGGCTGCTAACCAGAAGATTTTCTGTGCTTTTGTGGATCTTGAGAAAGCATTTGATAAGGTTGTAAGGAAGAAAATGTGGGAACTGTTGCCGGGGTACGGTGTGGATGGTCGATTGCTAAGGGCTGTGCAGTCACTTTACTGTAACTGTAAAGCCTGTGTGCGGGTAGGGCATGACCTGTCACCCATGTTTAGCGTCCAAACGGGCGTGAAACAGGGTTGTGTCATGTCTTCCTGGCTGTTCATACTGTATCTCGACAGCTGTTTACAGAAGCTGAAAGATAGCTGTTTGGGTGTGAAATTGGGTGACATAAAAGTAAATTGTCTGCTTTATGCTGATGATGCAGTGCTTATTGCACCATCAGAGGCAGAACTGCAGGCATTAGTCACGTGTATGAAAGAGGAATGTGAAATTAAAGGTCTCCGTTTGAATGCTAATAAAACTAAGGTTCTGGTATTTGAAAGGGACGAAGAGAGAACGAAGTGTGAAATATGGGTAAATCAGGAATGTCTAGAACAGGTAAATGAAATTGTATACTTGGGGAGTGCTTTTAGCCGGGATGGAAGATGTGATTTAGATGTGGACAGGCGTGTCGCTGCCGGGAACAAAGTCAATGGTGCCCTGACTGCGTTAGTCAAAAGGCAAGGCGTAGTGAAGAGTGCACGCCTTGCAATACATAACGCAGTGTTGGTACCGACTTTGTTATATGGCAGCGAAACCTGGGTGTGCCAGAAGAAGCATAAAAGCAAGTTGAATGCAGTGGAGATGCGATCTCTTCGTAAAATGTGCGGCGTTGCCATGGCCGACCGAAAGCGAAACGAAGAGATTCGCAATATGGCAGGTTTGAAAGATGACCTTATCACAAAAATTGATAAGGGCGTGCTTCGATGGTTTGGGCACGTTGAGCGAATAAGTGAAGACCGAATGGTGAAGAAAATATATAGCGCGAAAGTTAATATTAAAAGGTGTCGAGGTAGACCGAGACTAACTTTCGAAGACCATGTGAGCAAACTGCTCGAAGAGGGGAGGGTCAAGAGTACTCGGATACCTAGACGTGCATGTATGAAGAAGATAATGAATCTGAAAGAAGCGAAAGAGGTATGTAAGGATCGTGATACTTGGCGATCTGTTCTCTCTGGCTACCCCGTCAGGGATTGTGCGTGAAGATAAGTTTAAGTTTAAGTTTAAGTTTTAATTTTTAAATTAATTTTTGCATCGTTGTAGCATTCATTTATATATATATATATATATATATATATATATATTGTAGTATATTATCTGGACCAAATATGTCATCAACTTCCTTCCAGTTAATATTATTCAAGGAATATTTTAATGTTTCATTGTTATATATATTTTTATAAGTAGTTTCAACCTGTGTACGCGCATGAGTTTATCTCACACAGGCAAGCACTACTGCCCGGTGGTCCGCTAGCATAATTCCAAGCGCTGCGGTGTAAACATCTTGCGTACGTGATCTCGCGTACACATCATCAATACAGGATTTAGTTATTCTATCGTCAGTTACTTCAATTCTAGTGTACTGTGTAATCCCGCACGTAAGGCCGTAGTTATGAAGCATGCAGTTAAATTTATATATTATAGGAGAATATTTTTTTAAGTCTATGTTCATATCTCCGAATATAAATAGTTCGCACTTTTTGTGCAGATTACTGATTAATGTGTGCAGTTCGTCGATAAAAAAGTGTGTACTAAGATTAGGAGGGCGATAAATTGCACATACAGTTGCTGCATAAAAAGATGGAGTGCTAATTTGAAATAGTATATGTTCAAAATGTTTTGTTGTTACGTTACTTATTCTTGTTAACTTATTTTTCTTGTATATATGCTATAATACCGCCACTCCTTCGGTTTTTACGCAGCACTGTGTGCATTTAATAGTCCGGCAGGTGATACATGTCGCTTAGGGAGTCACGTATATTAGCTTCCGTTACCAATATAATATCTATAGATGCGTTAGATTCGTACACACACTGTTCCAATGCATCAAAGTTTTTAATCAAAGACCTTATATTTATGTGCATGTATAAAAGGTTAGTTTGGCAATTTTTAACAGAAATATGTTTTAGAAATGAATTAATATTAGTGCAATTACTCAATTCACAAATATCGTATAACTGTATGTCCATTTAAATAATATTTTAATATATTTTTAATTAAAGGTACCTATATAAAATAAATTATTGCGGCTGTACATGGACTTCCTTTTGTAGCAAAGCTTTAATGTCATCATCAGTTCAAATAATTTTCACTTTTTCTTGCCCTAATGACTCCTTTTTTTCACCACACATATTTGTATAATCCGCTATTCTTAAGTTGTCTTTTGGCATTTCCAAGTAAGGTCTTATTGTATGCAGTTAATGCCTCACTAATATAGATGATTTCTTTACCAATCAATGGTGATGAGCTATGAAAGATATCATGTACCATAATATTCGTATTCTTTGCTTTTGTAAGACAATTTGTTTTTACAGTTTCTGACGGTAGAACCATACGTAGTTTTCCGCAGTTATTTTTATTATGCCCAGAACGCTTTACTTCTACGATATTTTCAGTTAAGTCTAGTGTTTGTTGTATTTTTGTACGACTTTTGAAAGATCTTCGTCGTCAGTGAAGGGAATATTAAAAATATCTATAGTTTTACTAGGCTGTTGCTGCTCTTGTTCCTGTAATCGCTGTTCTAATGCACTTAATCTAAATTCTAAGTTTTTATTTTGGCTAGATAATTCGATGTTCTTCTTTTTCATTTCTTCATCATCATTCATCTGTGCTAGCCTTGTTGAGAGAAGACGTGTTTCTGTAATTGTGGAAAGAAAAAAATTGATAAATGGTGAAATATCTACAAAATTTTAGTATTGAGTTGTATCAGAGTGTTCAATAGATAAAAAGCTAACGAAGTGTTGTAAAACGGTAATTAAATAGTGTCTGAATAAGTGCTAAAACTAAAAAGTAGTTTTGAAATCATCCATTGCTAACGGAAAAATTTAACTGTGAACAAAGGATTGGACTTTGTACTCATTATTATCTACTCATTGTTATTAAGAAGAAATCGTAAAAAGTTCATACGAATTAAAAATTTCGCAACTTATGATCAGTTACTTAGTGGTCTAGTGGCTTGCACATAGTTTAATGGCTAACCCAACACTCGTTAGGGCGTAAGATCAAATCCCCACATAAAGTTTTTATTTTGGTTTATTTTATTTTATTTTTTCTCTTTAATACTTACAACGTTTTAAAAATTGGTTATATACGATGTCGTCACAGAAGACTTGTGCCGGGTGTCATAATTCTCTGCCAAGGAGGGAGTATATGATTTGTGTCACGTGTAAGCTTGGATACGATTTGCTTTGCGCAAACTTGACATCTAAACACTTCTATCAGATGGATGCAGAAAGTAGGAATAAATGGAACTGCCAACAATGTCGCAGTAAGCTACCAAAAACAGGTAATTCGAATACTCCTGTACGTATAACTAATCATCCCATTGCTTCTAAGGAAGATTCCATCCTGAGTCCTAGTGAGGAGAGTAATGTTACTACGAGAATAAAAAATAAATGTTCCAAGTCTGGTAACAGTGATTCTTGTGTAACTGAGGAGAGGTTGCGCATGATTATAAAACAGGAAATTACTGACACTATTAAATCTCTAGTATCCGAGCACCTAGCGAACTTAAACCTTCAAGTATCTGGGTTTCAAGAGTCCCTGTCATTTATAAGCAAACAATACGATGATCTTATGCAGTCTGTTAACGAGAAATCAGAAACAATCAATAGACTGGTTTCAAAGAACGAAAAATTAACAACACAGGTTAAAAACCTGACGGACAGACTAGGGCAGATAGAGCGAAATATGCGCGTTTGTAACGTGGAAATTACAGGTATTCCCGAACACAAGTCAGAGAACCTCCTGAGCACTGTTGAACAACTTGGTAGAATTGTCGAGAGTCCTATTGCTGAATCTGATATATTACATGTAACAAGAATTGCCAAATTAAACAAGGAGAGCAATCGTCCTCGTTCTGTCATCGTAAAGCTTCGCAGTCAGCGACACCGCGATGAATTATTGGCTGCAGTGACACGATTCAACAAAAAGAACAAGGATAATAAGCTCAACACCGAGCATCTTGGACTCGGAGGACGTCGCGAGCCCGTATTCGTATCTGAACACCTGACGCCCACAAATAAACATTTACATGCTGCAGCCCGAAAGAAAGCCAAGGAGGCTGGGTTCATGTTTGTGTGGATACGGGATGGAAGAATTCTTGCGAGGAAAAACGAACAAAGTCATGCTATTTATATTAAAGACGACGAAAGCTTAAAATTATTGCTTTAAAATTAGCCAAGTAGTAGTCAATAGAAATTTTTGCCACAATGCCTGTAAATATTTATTATCAAAATGTGCGGGGCTTAAGAACTAAAACAGAGGATGTCTTTAAAAATATTCTGATTAATAACTACAACGTAATTGTATTTACTGAAACGTGGCTCAATAGTAATATAACGAACTTAGAATTTATAGATAAGCGTTATACTGTTTATAGGAGAGATCGATTGTGCTCAGAAACTACTAAAAAAGACGGAGGGGGGGTTTTAGTCGCTGTTTCTAGGGATATACCTTCTTTCAGACATTCAAGCTGGGAGAGCGATGCGGAGGATCTATGGGTCTCAATTGATATAAAAACAAATAACATTGTTACCAAAATACTAATTTGTGTGGTATACCTTCCTCCACCAGTAAACCTGGAAAGCCTTACTCGGTTTTTAGAGCATACTAACGATATTTTGGACAAAGCTGATCAAGTTATAATGTTGGGAGACTTCAACATGGGCTTCATCGGTTGGTCTCGCAGTGTGGACGGTGTTTCATGCAGTGCATTTAATTATGATTCACCACAGGGTCTGGCACTCACTGATTTCATGGCGCTAAATAATATTACACAAATGAACCCTATTCCTAACGAGGATGGCAGAGTGCTGGACCTTGTTCTAACCAACTGTGTTCCTTTAGAGGTTTCTAACTCCTTAAATGTTATAAGTAAAATTGACCGAAAGCATCCTCCGTTATTGATTACTGTACCGGAACTAAAACCGAACTTACTTAAACCAGCCCAAAAACCTCGACACAACTTTTTCAAAGCGAACTATGATCTAATCTTAGCTCATCTTAGGGAAATTAATTGGTCACAACAGTTCGATAGGTGTCAAAACGTTAACGAGATGACCACAGTATTTTACCGTATTTTAAACAATGCCGTGAAAACATACGTCCCTATTTCGAAGCCAAAAAAAAGCAGGTTCCCCTCATGGTTTAGCAGGTCTCTGATCAGAATAATCTTGGAAAAAGAAAGCAAGAGAAAAAAATTTGTGAAATACAAAAATCCACGCGATAGGTTGGAGTATGAATTACTTCGTGAGCGAAGTAAGAAAATAATAGACGCATGCCTACAAAGTTATAAAAAACGGGTCGAGGGTAATATTGTCAGGAATCCTAAATATTTCTGGAACTATATTAAGGATAGGCGAGGTGGTGAAACTACTATACCTGCCGAAATGAGCCTTGATGACGAAATTGCAAACACTGGTACAAAAATTGCAGAACTATTTGCTAAAAATTTTTCATCAGTGTTTAGTAACACAGTATTACCTGATAGCCTAGAGTCCGCAGTGCACGGTTTGCCATATTTGAGTGTAATTAGATTCAGAGAACATGAAATTAAACGTGCCATTAAAAAACTAGATATCTTCAAGGGTGCCGGTCCGGATGAGATCCCTCCTGTTTTTGTAAAGCGCTGCGGTCCTACTCTTACTCTGCCACTGTCACTTCTTTTCAATAGATCTTTGCATGACGGGGTATTTCCTGAATTGTGGAAAAAAGCTAAGATCGTTCCAGTGTACAAGAAGGGTGACAGCAGTGACATCAAAAACTACCGTCCTATATCCATACTTTCTTGTATACCTAAGCTGTTTGAATCCCTTGTTTGCCCAATTGTCACGCGCCACTTGGAAAGTCGGATGTCAGAATTTCAACATGGGTTTCGAAAAGGACGTTGTATCAAAACGAACTTGGTGTCATTTATGTCCTATCTAAGTAAAGAAATAGATAGACGCCAACAAGTAGACTGTATATACATGGATTTCTCGAGCGCTTTTGATAAGGTGTGTCACTCGCTTCTTATACATAAATTGAGCGGGTCTGGTATTGGTGGGACCTTACTGGAATGGTTTAATTCATACCTAGCAAAAAGACTTCAGTTTGTGGTGCTGAACGGTCACATATCACATGAGTATGTTGCATGTTCAGGAGTACCACAGGGATCCCACTTAGGCCCTGTTCTCTTCTCGGTGTTTATAAATGACATTACCTCATCTATAAATTACTGTAAATACTCACTTTTTGCCGATGATTTAAAAATATTCAAAACCGTTACTTCAAATAATGATGTGGAGCTCATCCAAGCTGATCTCGATGGAATAAATATGTGGTGCAAATTGAACGGCATGATTATTAATACGAAGAAATCTTATCACATTAAGTACACAAAGAAAAAAGTTCAATTGCCATCATCGTATAAATTAGAGCTAGATACGTTACAGGAGGTTAAGGAGATTCGAGATTTGGGCGTAACAATGGACACGAAATTGAAATTCAAAGTGCACATGGACAAAACTGTAAAAGAAGCGGCCAGGATGTTAGGTTTCCTTAAAAGAAATACCAAAGGATTTGTTTCTCCTCAAACCAAAATAATCCTTTATAACTCACTGGTTCGCAGCAAACTAGAATTTGCATCAGTTGTGTGGAGTCCCCAATACGCGGCACCATCTCAACGTCTGGAGAGACTACAAAGATCCTTTACTAGATACCTGACATATCACACTTCCGGCATCTCTCATAAGGCCACCTATGACTTGCGGCTGAAACACTTTAAAATGATGTCACTTTATAATCGCCGCATAATATTAGATATAACATTCCTCAAAAAGCTGTTGTCAGGACAGATGGCATGCAGTGAATTGCTTAATGAAATAAATTTCAAAATCCCGTACAGATATCCACGAAATCCTCTCACTAACATACTTGTTGTACCAGTAAGTAGAACAAATGCTCTAAAACATTCTCCATTATCAAGGATGTGTTCTGAGTACAATCGATTCTCCGCGTCCATTAAAGATTTTGATATTTTTCATGACTCAGTGACAAATCTGAAAAAAAAGCTTACCGCACATTTCTGTTGGTAAATTAGATTTGTAATTTAATATTTATGCTACTAAATTTCTTCTTTTTGTTATACTTTTGATTTTTGATTTTTGATTTTTACTTATTAATTTGCTGCAACTCAAAATTTGTAAATTGAAATTTATTTGAACTTGATTTAATTTAATGTCTTCTAATGAGAGTGATGTATGCACCAGTAATTGGCATGCATACCAAACTATTTATAAGACGAAGATTATTGTAATGTTTTGTATGTTATGCTGTTGGTGTGTCAATAAATAAATAAATAAATAAATAAATTTCTTTGACTGTAGTTTTAAACGCGTCTATGGTTTCGAATATATCATCAAGTTTTCTAGAATTGAATTCCAAAGACTCCGCAAACTGGCCCAATTGACGTTGAATAGCATTCTCCACTTTTGTTGTTATTTCTAGCATCAGTTTTTTACCATCTAATGGAACAGAGGCAGAGGTTATAGGCGATCTCAATACTTTATCGTCTTCATCATCCGGTATTACAATCGAAGTTCGTCTAGATGAGGTATTATTGCATTCAGAACACGACCAATCTAAGTTTTCATTTGCGCATTTCTTTGTTTGGTAGTAAGCCCTGAGCATTCAGTTTTCAAATGCACCATCTTCTCACAACGATGACACTCCACTCCAGGACGAGTTTTCGTAATATTTTTGTTGCATTTTTCACATTTTGACATAATGCTGTTAGACTTAAAATTATTTTCTGCAACCGGACGTCTGATTGACTCGAGCTAGCGAAAACGAATGATCCACATTTATCCTCGATTAAACATCAAGATGCAGTTGTTTTTTCACCCTTGAGAGTTAAGATTGAATTCCTTCTACACTCACCATACGAAACATCAGCATTAAGCTGCTATTTTACGTTGGTATTCTGTGAGAGCGAGGTCTTTCCCAGGTCGAGCCGATACATTCGTGCTACAACTGTAATATAGCTGTAGCATGACTCTAACTATAACTTCTGTTATGTTAGTGTCAACAATAATAATATGTATGCATTTTTTTTTATAGGATAAAGGTGACAAACGAGCACACAGTCCACCTGATGGTAAGTGGTTGCTGCGGCCCATAGACATCTACATCTATCCTCTATTACAATTCAAAATGTAGATGCGTTGTCACCCGTGAGGACTAAGATGGAATGCCTCATTTCCAGTAAAAAGGGCCTCCGGCCACCTGCACTCACCAAGCGAAACGCAGAGGTAAACGTCTACTTCACGCTGGTATTCTGTGAGGTCTTGGTACCACCCCGGTTCGAGCCGGCCCATCCGTGCGACAGCAAACGCTGCCGTGTGGCTCTACCACTGTTATAAATAATAATTATGTAAAGCGGATAATAATGTAATCTTTTATTATCGAAAATAGGTAACATTTTTAGCCTCTCCTCGTGAGCAACAACACAAGTCGTGTTAATTGACATAAACGAGTGAATTACAAAATTCGAATCCAAGGTTTTACGTGAAACAAAGAGTTTTTCATGAAACAGTGTTTTTTAGGCGTAACATAGCATATTTGAGAAAGGAAGAACATGACAAAAACAGTAAAAGCTTCTAAGTAAATAAGAAATGAAATGCTTCAACAAAGACTTCAGTTGCCGAATATCAAACAGGCGTAAATTTCAACACAAAGGTTTGCTGGCCCCATGCCAAAGCTATAAACAAAAATCGGTCAAGGTACAAATATGAACATTGTCAGTGTTATTTGTTACACAATAAGGCGTCAAATATGCATACGAAAGGCCATTCAGAGAGTTTGCGAAAAAAAAAACTTTTTTGGTATGAAACAGTATAGAGCATAGACAGAGTAAGTAGTATTTACTTATAAAAATACAAATATTCCAATTTCAAATTTCACTCTTTTTTCGAGCATTATTGAATTATTGTGAAAACGTACATAGTGTATATAAAATACTCTTTGGTTATGTTTCATTCAAAAGTGTATCTGCGTCGCGAATATTTTCACGCGATATTTTCTTACGATTTCAAATGTCGCCTAAAAGTGGGCGAATCGTTTGATAAACTACAAATAACAGCCTTCCTATGGTAACCGTAATACGAACTTGGAATAATCAATACCAACCAGAAACGAAGCGCCAATCGATGATTTGGCTGTTTCAAAATAATTATTAAGATGGTGTCTTGTGGTGGCAGTGTAGGAGTACCCTTTACCCCATATCGTACCAATAAACCTGACAGTTTTTCTGCTCGTCGTTAAGTTTGTACGGTATTTATCTCAAACAATGACTTCAAAGAGAAATTTGACCGTGAATGTTGGTTTGCAATGATCTAAAACCTAGTTCTCGCTCAACCGTATGTGTAATTCGTCGATTTTTCGGATTAAGTTTTTCGATTGGTCGAACATTTCCTTAATGATATCTTATATTTACGCGAAGACTACACATTAAATGAAACTATTTTTTACGGATTTTATCGGATTTACTTTAACTTTTTAATTTTTGACGTTTCGGGTGCTTTTCAGCACCCGTGGTCACGGAGGGGACTGAGGTGTTTGACGTCCTGATATCATTATAAAAATATTTTTTTGGTTCGATCTACGCAGAATGAGCTTATAGTATCCAGTACCAAGCATACCACTGCAAGACTTGATACTGTAAGCTCATAGATCTGCGTAGATCGGACCAAAAAATTAATATTCAAAAACTGAAGGTAGCCGGGCTAACTATGACATCAGGACGTCAAACACCTCAGTCCCCCCTGTGATCACGGCTGCTGAAAAGCACCGGAAACGTCAGGGAATTAAAAAGTTAAAGTAAACACGATAAAATCCGTAAAAATTAGTTTCTTTTAACATTTCCTTAAGTTATACGGTACCCAATTGCTTTGGTATAAAAAAAGTGTTGCTTTGCGGAAATTCATTTTATGAAAGACTTTAAAATTGATAAACTAAGATCTGCATAAAAAATAAGTAATGTGTGTTACCTACTTCGAAAAGCACCTTCCGTCCTCCTTCAACTGTGTGCATTATCACCGTCATCAATCGTCATTTGATGCCTCGTTTAGAGAGTTTAATAGTGTTGTATGTTGGGATTAGTGGTGACGGTGATAGTGCATGCAATCCACGACTTTTTCTGCCACCAGGGCAGCGCTACTTTGCAATGAGGTGAAATATTTGGCAAATTTCATCAAGAAAATATTTTTTTTGAAAATGTAAGGGTTAATGTTTTTTTTTAATTAGATTAGAAAATATTTATTTTATTCATAAACCAAACTACTGACATAACTAAAAGTAGAAAAATTACCACCAAATAACCACTGAAGCATTGCTTTGTATATAAACATATTACTCTAAAAATTGGTAAACTATTTTTTAAAACTAAATTTTGAATTAACTGACACTGTGTAACAAAAAAAATTGGCTCAGTCACAACTAGGGACATCTGGAGAGTGGAAGATTATTAGCCCTCATTGAGTATGGAGAGGAGATGCTCTTCAAACTAGGTACGACACAACATTTTATGTTTCACGCAGATTTTAATTAATTGTAACATATTAAATTCTTAAGTGCCGACCTGTCTTCGATTCATCTTCAAAACTTCCCCGTCTCATTTTTAATTTAGCAACCCGATTAAAAATTTCTGCTCTTAAGTAAGCACATTCAAACCAAAAGTAGATGCCAAAAGTTCAAAACATTTTTGGCGCTTTAAAGCTTTTTATAGACAGTAAATCATAGTGTGAAAATCACGTCAACCGAGCTACATTGCAGCCAGGGATTTCCCGACAGATAATATAGAAAAAAGCATTTTCCAAATAATAAATTTTTATTAAAAATAATTAGAAATATTCCATTTTCATAAGTATTTATCGGAATTTATTAAAAAATTAAAAAAATAGATACAATATCCAATCTTTAATATAATGTAAATCTTGCCATTGTCAAATAATTATGAGTAAAAAGTTCGCCCATTGATTCGCTGGTACGATATGTGCGTTGGCCGCTCCCTGGGCTGAACATATCGTAGTAGGTAGCTTAGCTTATACTTGCCTTCGCAAGAAATTTTCGTGGTTAATATAAAATTATAGTTACCCAGGATACGAAAGTATTTGCTAAGTATTTCTTTAATTAGCCGAAAATATTGTTAATGTGATAAAAGGTCAGGGTCTATTCCTATGATTTTTTAGGATTAGTATTACAAAAGAACACACTGTCCATCTGCTGGTCAGTGCTTGCTGAGGCCGATAGACATCTACTTCTACCTTTGACTAAGAATCAAAACGCAGAAGTGTTGTCACCAATGAGGACCAAGATGACTAGCCTCGTTTCCAGTAAAAAAGTCTTCGATTCTCTACACTCACCATACGAAACACAGAAGCATCAAGCTGTTATTTTACGCTGGTATTCTGTGTGAGCGTGGTCCTTTCTGTTCGTGGTACAGCTAAAATATAGCGGCATCGTGACTCTACTACGTTTGAAACGTATATTTTGTTTTTAAATTATTATTTTAAATTTGGTTTTAGCCATTATTTCTAAATTTCTTAACAACTAGTAACAACATTTATCATTTTCTTTTTAATTAAAAAATATTAGCTGTTAGAATTACTAATATTTTCGCAAATTACTTCAAGTAAGCTTAACATTATTTTGTATGGAGTAGTCGAATTGCGGATATCGGTTTTTTAAGTTTGCGGTTTGACCCTTCATGACTAAGCCACTGTCGCTAAGTATACGAACAAGTTACATACTTTGTTTAATAGTACTTATAAAATATAAGACCCTAACGCCCACATTAATAGTGTTAGAAGCGTTAATATCCTGTGTAGACAGTACAATCAGACTAGACGGCGACGACTACACGTCAATTAACCAATATATTTCTGTCTTTATTACAATATTTTTCTTCATATAGAATAATTAATCAATACTTTATTTAATTATATAGTAATTGAAACTGAATTATTCCGAATTGATAATTAACTAATAATTAATAATAATCCCTTATATTTACGCGAATACTACACATTGAATAAAACTATATTTACGGATTTTATCGCATTTAATTTACTTATTTTAATTCCGGTTTCGGATGCTTTACAGCAACCATAGGGACTGAAGTGTTTGAGGTCCCGATGTCATAGTTAGTCCAGCTACCTTCAGTTTTTGAATATTCATTTTTGATCCCATCTACGCAGAATGAGCTTACAGTATCTTGAAGTCTTACAGTGGTAGGCTTGGGTTTGGATTTAATTTTATTAATTCGTCGCCACCGCCGCAAAGGGGCGAACCTCATACAAACGGTCAAAAATGAGTTTATTATATAAAATTGCTCCTTTGTTCTAGATCTATGTCGTCTCAATTGGGTTAAGCTCTAAGTACAAAAATAACGAATTTAAAGAGACGGCGTATGTGAAAAGCACTTCGTGTGAGATTTTACGATAAGGCGAAGCTCGTAGATCGCCTTTGTGCGGTGACCTTTGATTATATATAATCAGTGGTGGTGACATACCTTCATAACAAATTGGCCCTATCTAAGTTTCGCCCTTTTGTCGCGATTCTTAATCGTGTGTCTTTTCGTTTGTTTTTTTTTTCTATAAGAACTGTATAATTTATATTCTTCTTTAGTACTATTTTAATCATGTAAACCTTTTATAAGTTATAGTAGAAGTTAAACAGACATAGGTATGTGAATGTTCGAACTTCATCTGTTTATCTAAATAATAATTGATCTCAATCATGACACTAGTTCCTATTCTTTAGGCTTGGAGTTTTTATTTTATTTTATTTTAATATTAAAATGTACAATTTTGTTAAAATTATAATAGATTAAAAGTAATTGAACTTTAAAATTGTTTAAAATGGCAAAAGCGTTCATACGTATGGAAAGAAACTTTCCTCAAGGGACATTACTTTTGTAAGTTTTTTTATATTATATTTGTAATTAAAACAAAGATTGTTATGACTGTTACTGATCTCGTATATTTTGTTGGAATGGTACAACAATGGTATCAGATTTAAATTGTAATCTTAGTATATACTCTAGGATAAGACATTTTTTTAAATGTTTTTAGGCTGTCCTTGATACCATTATGATTCGTTTTATTCATTTTCAATGTATTTTTTTTATAAAAATAACTCCTTTGGTTTAATTTTCACTCACCATTTCACGACAAAACAAGGGCGAAACTCGTAGATAAAAGGCGAGCCTGGGCAAAACTAGACGCAACGATAAGGCGTATCTTTTTTCAGAGCTTTTTTAATAGTAATTTCAGGACTGTAATACATTAAAGCTGTATTTATCGTCGAGTTCTATTATCATATAATACTGTCCAATTTGTAGTTTTCCATTAAATCTAATATTTTTAATTTTCTAAAGAAAAAAGCTACTAATCGGGGGAAAGAAAACGTTTTCTTGCTCTCCTGGCGTTTTTTGAAAATTGAGGTTCGCCCTTTTGCGGCGGTGGCGACGAATTATAGGATCCCAAGCAGATGGCAGCACCCATCCATCTTCTCTATTGAAATTAGAGCGTTTTTTTTTTAATTTTAATAGCCTCCCGAACCATCCTTGATAGGAATCGGTGTTCTTTTGCGAGGATTTGTGGTCTATCAAATCTAATGTAATGGCGAGGTACATCTTGAACATATTTGATGAAAGGAAGGAAAGATGAAACGATACAAGCAAAATCTACTTTCGCCCAGAAGTTTTATGGGTACAGAATAGGTAGGTTATCACACACACACACACACACACACGCACGCACGCACGCACGCACGCACGCACGCACGCACGCACGCACGCACGCACGCACGCACGCACGCACGCACATTCATGTATATCTTATATATATGCTTTTATATAACATTTTGATTATATACTTCAATTTCATTCATTTGTGTTTCAGTGTCATTGTAGAAGCGTGTTCGTCGCGACCCCTGCCAGCCCTTTTCAGGGCTGCAATTCTACTCAGCTGCGCACCCATGCCAACGAGGGTTAGGGCGTCCCCCCAAGGCGACGCACACCAGCTCGTCCCCGTTGGTGTGAAATGCAGCGCGCAAAGCGGCGATGGGGACCGCCACCCGTCACGCACAGCCCGACACGGCGGAAGGTGGAGGACAGAGTGCAGAGTTGGCGCGTGGAATGTTAGAGGAGGCATGAGAGATAAGACGAATGAGTTGATTGAAATAATGAAAGAAAGAGAATTAGATGTCGTGTGTAGTAGAAACGGAAGGGCAGTGGTACTGAAGAGCTCCCTGGCGGGGCGTTAGCTCTATGGTCCGGAGTCCCGGAGAGCGAGAACGTCTGCCAGGGAGTGGGTTTGCTGCTGTCGTCTCGGTTGGTCGATGTTATGACTGAATATAAGGTTGTGAACTCAAGACTTCTCTGGGTTTGCTTTAAATTGGGACTAACGAAGTTATTCCTTTTGGCTGTTTATGCGCCAGTAGCTTCGTCGTCCAGGGCTGAGCTGGAGAAGTTTTGGGAGAATGTAAGAGAAGTTCTAGATTTGGCTAGGGGAAACGAAAGAATTGTTGTGTGTGGTGATTTGAATAGATGGGTTGTTACCGCTCGACCAGGGTACAAGTCGATGCTTGGAAAGTTTGGCGATAAAAGGGTTAATGATGCTGGCAAGCTTATACTGGCGGTATGCAAGGAAAAGGGTCTTCTTGTGACAAACACTATGTTTAATCACAAGAAAATCCATATGTATACTAGAGAAAGAAAGAATGAGAGAAGTATGATCGATTTGTTCCTAGTGGATGACCGACTGCGAAAACAGGTGATGGATACGCGAGTGTTCAGGGGTGCTGACCTGGGAACGGATCACTATCTAGTGATTACTAGATTTAGGAGTCTGTTCGCGGGTTGGCGCTACCGGACGGCAGTAACAGAACAACAGTTGTTCTGTCGCATCCGAAGCTGGAAGCTTCAGGAAGCGGATACTAGGGACAAATATCATGCAAGGGTAGCCGAAAAGCTTGACTTCATCGATGGTAGAAAAGAATGTATAGAAAGAACATGGCAGAACCTTAGGGATGGAATGGTAAGTGCAGCGGAAGAAGTGTGTGGAACAATAAAAAGAGGCAGTAGTAAAAGGAGAGATGCATGGTGGAATGATGAAGTGAAAGAAGCTGTAAAGAAGAAGAAGAAAGCATGGTTAGACTACTTGGCCTCTAGTAATGATAAAGATATGAGAGAGAAGAAGAAAGAAAGATATAAGCTGCAGAAAGTTCACACGAAAGCATTGATTAAGGAAATGCGTGAAAGGTGTAGAATAGAAGCTGACGAAAGGTTGTCGCACAACTTTAAGGAGAACTCCAAACTCTTCTGGAAAGAGGTTGGAACGACCCGAAGTGGGCGACGGCCTTAAGAATGAACAAAGTGCTTTCGAGAACTAATGACGTCCTCACAGAAAAATCGGACGTCATGCAGCGATGGAGCGAATTTTATAGAGAAATGTATGCGTGTGATGATCCTAGTGGGGGATCCGGGGATGACGCCGTGACTGGTACGCCAGACCTGGACCTCGATGACACTGAGGTCATCAGTATGAAAGAGATTGAACGTGCGATTCGAAGTTTGAAATGTAATAAGGCTGCGGGACTAGACAGAGCTACTGCTGAAATGGTCAAGTATGGTGGGCCTCGCGTCTGGGACAGCTTTCATCTACTGTGCAATTTGTGCTGGCGGACGGGGGATGTCCCGGATGATTAGCGATCCGCAGTCATTGTGCCCTTATATAAAGGTAAAGGTTCACATTTTGACTGCGGGTGCTATCGGGCGATCAGCTTGACCAGTTTAGCAAGTAAAGTCTACTCAAAGGTTTTGACACGTAGGATGCAAGAGAAATCGGAAAGATTTCTATGGGAGGCTCAATGCGGATTTAGACCTGGAAGAGGATGCACGGATTAAATGTTTTCTCTCCGCATGATCACGAAAAAGCTTCTGGCTGCTAACCAGAGGATTTTCTGTGCTTTTGTGGATCTTGAGAAAGCATTTGATAAGGTTGTAAGGAAGAAAATGTGGGAACTGTTGCCGGGGTACGTTGTGGATGGTCGATTGCTAAGGGATGTGCAGTCACTTTACTGTGACTGTAAAGCCTGTGTGCGGGTAGGGCATGACCTGTCACCCATGTTTAGCGTCCAAACGGGCGTAAAACAGGGTTGTGTCATGTCTTCCTGGCTGTTCATACTGTATCTCGACAGCTGTTTGCAGAAGCTGAAAGATAGCTGTTTGGGTGTGAAATTGGGTGACATAAAAGTAAATTGTCTTCTGTATGCTGATGATGCAGTGCTTATTGCACCATCAGAGGCAGAACTGCAGGCATTAGTCATGTGTATGAAAGAGGAGTGTGAAATTAAAGGTCTCCGTTTGAATGCTAATAAAACTAAGGTTCTGGTATTTGGAAGAGACGAAGAGAGAACGAAGTGTGAAATATGGGTAAATCAGGAATGTCTAGAACAGGTAAATGAAATTGTATACTTGGGGAGTGCTTTTAGCCGGGATGGAAGATGTGATTTAGATGTGGACAGGCGTGTCGCTGCCGGGAACAAAGTCAATGGTGCCCTGACTGCGTTAGTCAAAAGGCAAGGGGTAGTAAAGAGTGCACGCCTTGCCATACATAACGCAGTGTTGGTACCGACTTTGTTATATAGCAGCGAAACCTGGGTATGCCAGAAGAAGCATAAAAGCAAGTTGAATGCAGTGGAGATGCGATCTCTTCATAAAATGTGCGGCGTTACCATGGCCGACCGGAAGCGAAACGAAGAGATTCGCAATATGGCAGGTTTGAAAGATGACCTTATCACAAAAATTGATAAGGGCGTGCTTCGATGGTTTGGGCACGTTGAGCGAATGAGTGAACACCGAATGGTGAAGAAAATATATAGCGCGAAAGTTAATATTAAAAGGTGTCGAGGTAGACCGAGACTAACTTTCGAAGACCATGTGAGCAAACTGCTCGAAGAGGGGAGGGTCAAGAGTACTCGGATACCTAGACGTGCATGTATGAAGAAGTTAATGAATCTGAAAGAAGCGAAAGAGTTATGTAAGGATCGTGACACTTGGCGATCTGTTCTCTCTGGCTACCCCGTAAGGGATTGTGCGTGATGATAAGTAAGTAAGTACTTCAATTTTAAACATATTGCATGCTATACTATATATTCAATATGCCTTTTATTGTTATTTACACCTAAGAAATCTTATATTCGATCTTCACAGGCAACGATCACTTGATGTCTAGGTATATATTCATCGAATTGTAATAAAGCCAAGAGGGGGAGCCAGGAGACCCATAGCACAGGGTTACCTAGTTTGGGCTCCTGTCTCCCACAAGGACTTAAAACTCTTAAACTATTTATGTAAGAAATGAAACTGTATAAAAAGTGGGAGAAATAAATAAATATTATTATTATTTTTAAATATATTTTTTTCTCAGCTGTTTCTTTAAATCTGGTAATTAAATGGCGATTACGGGTTGAAACCAAGTAACCGTCATTGTGATATGGGATAAACTACATTACTGTCTTCCTGCATGAATTTTCGAACGATGCGTAGCTGCTTTTTGTAAATTAATGTAAGAGTTCGGTGATATATCTAGCATTTTCAGACTATGATGTAAGTGCTTCGGGATTATTCCGGTGGTAGAAAGTACTATGGATATTATAAAAACTTTTTTCATCTTCCACATTTTTGTTATTTCTTCTTTCAGTTCTGTGTATTTATTTATTTTTTCGGTTATAGTTTTAATTTATGGTGGTAGAGCCATGCAGCAGTTTTTGCTGTTGCACGTATGGGCCGGCTCGAGCCGGGTTAGTACCACGACCTCACAGAATACCGGCGTGAAGTAGAAGCTCTGCTTCTGCGTTTCGTCTGGTGAGTGCAGGTGGCCGGAGGCCCAATCCCCCCCCCCATCAACATGGTAGCGGAATTACACAATAGACTACCCCAGGAGGGTACCAGTACCCCTGGAGAATCCCTCGCTGAGCATCCACGACCATGTTATTCCAATCCTGAGCGTGGGTGCTCAGGCTGCCCCGCGTATTCTGGGGGGGGCAAAATTCCGCTCAAAAACATAACTGCTCGGGGTAAACAGAGCAACAATACCAAGGCGACCCCTGCCACGCTATCCGTGAATTTCTGCAACATCAGGGGACTTAACTCTAACCTAAACGCCGTCCACTACCATCTCGAGACGGCGAAGCCGGCCTTGCTCTTCCTGACCGAGACGCAGGTTTCCTCTCCGGCTGATATTTCGTATCTTTCCTACCCTGGGTACAAATTGG
Source organism: Parnassius glacialis (assembly GCA_033319125.1). NCBI lineage: Eukaryota > Metazoa > Arthropoda > Insecta > Lepidoptera > Papilionidae > Parnassius > Parnassius glacialis. Next base: position 34,692,361 of record JAVANC010000018.1, read on the forward strand.
AGCACTCCTTTGTGCCTCGGGCTGGAGTTTGCGTGTATGTCAGAGAGGACATCTGTTCTCGACGTCTCGGCAGTCTTGAAGGTTCGGACCTGTCCATCCTTTGGCTACGCGTAGACAGCGACGACCATCCGCGCGTCTACGGGTGCCTCTATAGGTCCCATAGCGGTAATGCCGAAACAGACCGACTCATCGACCACGTCCAAATGGCTACAGATTCCTTGCTACAACAGGTCCCATCCGCAGAGATCGTGATCCTTGGCGATTTTAACGCCCACCATGCCGAATGGCTCGGTTTACGTTTAACCGATCATGCGGGGAGATCTGTTTATGACTTTGCCTTGGCATATGGTCTGACACAACTGGTTACTTCGCCTACGCGGATTCCAGATGTGGAGGATCATACACCTTCCCTGTTGGACCTTCTGCTGACCTCTCATCCGGACGGATATCAGGTTTCCGTCGATGCCCCTCTCGGCTCTTCGGACCACTGTTTGATCCGGAGCATGGTGCCACTCACGCTCCCTTCGCGGTTGCGTTCTGCAGGTTGCCGCCGTGTTTGGCATTACAGGTCGGCGGATTGGGACGGAATGCGGTCTTTCTTTGCATCCTACTCATGAGGGCGGGTTTGCTTCTCGCCGGATGATCCCAGCGCTGTTGCTGACTCTGTCACTGATGTGGTGCTACAGGGAATGGAACTATTTATTCCATCATCTGTGGTACCCATCGGAGGCAGATCTCAGCCTTGGTTTGGTCGCTCCTGTAAAACTGCATTACGCAGTAAGCAGGAGTGTTATCAAGCCTGGGCTGCGGCTTCGGCGACTCGGGATGTAAACACCAGCACACTTAAAAAGAAGTATAACTTCGCCTCCAGGTCCTTCAAAAGAGTTATTGCCAAGGCAAAGTCAGAGCACATAGGCAGAATTGGCGAAAAACTAGTTCGCCTTCCTTCGGGAACCCGTGCATTCTGGTCTCTCGCCAAGGCTGTCCAAGGGAATTTCTGTAAGCCATCACTACCATCTCTGCACAGGGAGGACGACTCACTGGCCCATGACGCAAAAGACAAAGCCGACCTTTTAGGCTCCCTTTTTGCGTCCAACTCGACTCTTGATGACGGGGGGAAAACACCGCCGACCATCCCGCGGTGTGAGTGCTCTATGCCGGATGTGCTGTTCTCACAGCGCTCGGTTCGCAAAGCACTTCTCTCCCTGGACATGCAGAAGTCGAGTGGGCCTGATGGAATCCCCCCAATTGTGCTGAGGACGTGTGCTCCGGAGTTGGCACCGGTCCTAACGCGTCTTTTTCGGTACTCCTACTCCCAAAGCGTAGTCCCGAATTCATGGAAGACAGCTTTTGTCCACCCGATCCCTAAAAAAGGCGACCGCTCAGACCCGTCCAACTATAGGCCTATCGCGATCACCTCCTTGTTCTCCAAAATAATGGAATCCATTATAAACTGCCAGCTCATCCGGTACCTTGAGGATCACCAGCTGATTAGTGACCGCCAATACGGTTTTCGTGGGGGTCGATCAGCTGGTGATCTTCTGGTCTACCTGACCCATAGATGGGCGGAGGCAGTTGAGTCCAAGGGGGAGGCGTTGGCCGTTAGTCTGGACATTGCGAAGGCCTTCGATCGGGTTTGGCACAAAGCGCTTCTCTCGAAGCTCCCTTCCTATGGGCTTCCCGAGAAATTGTGCAATTGGATCACCAGCTTCCTTGCAGATCGGAGCATCAAGGTTGTTGTAGACGGTGCATGTTCTGACTACAAGCCTATTAACGCTGGTGTTCCACAAGGCTGTGTGCTATCACCAACGCTGTTTCTTCTGCATATCAATGATATGTTGCTAACTGGTAACATTCATTGCTATGCGGATGACAGCACTGGTGATGCTCTATACACCGGCCGTGCTAATATTTCTCGGGAAAACGTCTCCGAGTACCGGAACAAACTTGTGTCTGAAGTCGAGTCTTTGCTGGACAAAGTCTCGAACTGGGGGCGACTAAATCTAGTCCAGTTTAATCCTCAGAAGACACAAGTTTGCGCGTTTACCGCTAAAAAGAACCCCTTTGTCGTATCTCCTCAGTTTCAAGGCACTCCCCTGGTTGCCTCAGCCAGTATCGGAATCCTCGGCGTCGACATATCGAGTGACGTGCAGTTTCGTGGTCATTTGGAAGAGAAGGCCAAATTGGCCTCTAAAAAGCTTGGCGTGCTCAGCAGAGCGGGACAGTATTTCATGCCGGCACACCGCCTGCAACTTTACAAGGCGCAGGTTCGGCCTCACATGGAATACTGTTCCCATCTCTGGGCAGGGGCTCCCCAGTGCCAGCTCCTTCCACTTGACCGCATCCAGCGCAGAGCGGCTCGAATCGTCGACGACCGAGTTCTTTCCGATCGGCTCGACTCATTGGCGCTGCGAAGAGATGTTGCATCTCTTTGCATTTTCTTTCGCATCTACCATGGGGAGTGCTCTGAGGAATTGTTCGGATTAATCCCAGCCGCCAAATTTCACGAACGCACATCGCGGCAGAACTCCCGATACCATCCACACCATCTGGATGATTGGCGGTCCACCACTGTGCGATTTAGAAGATGTTTTCTTCCTCGCACGACTTCCTTGTGGAATCGATTACCATCAGCGATTTTTCCGGACCGATACGACTTAGGGACCTTCAAGAAAAGAGCGTACTCCTTTTTAAAAGGCCGGCAACGCATCTGCAATTCCCTCCCTGGTGCTGCAGTTGTTCATGGGCGGCGGTAGTCACTTACCATCAGGTGAGCCGCATGCTCGTTTGCCCCCTCTACTATAAAAAAAAAAAAAATTAAATTATGCGTATTTGGTACGGCTATATCAATTATATATACTGTTTTATTTATTTTTATCTTGGAGTGTGTAGTGTTATACTACTTACATTTCATTGTACACTATTTCTCCATTCTGTTCTTGATTTTCTGCATTCATGTTTTGCATCACTTTATACTATTTTTCCATTCTGTTTTTGATTTTCTGCATTTATATTTAGCATCACCTTTATTTCCATAGGATCCTGTAACGTTTTTACACAATAACATATCATTTTACTGCATATTTTCACACTATTTAGTACTTTTAAAATAGCTGTCAATGAAGTCTTACCTTTTTCGGTCTTTTATTGAATTCTCTGTAACTCTACAATTTCAGGCTTCGTGTACGCTGCCGTGCATTGGTTTTTCCTATGTGAATAATATCTCATTTCTCACTTAAATGTAATGATTTTCCAATTATATTCCTAAAAACCAAAAATTTTATATTTGACAGCCGTTATTTATTTCGTTGTTATGGTAACTTTTATTCAAATTCGTCTCTGGTATGATGTTCTTTCTACATAAATACTCTTTGGCTGTAGGTCATTTACAATAAATTTCCTTTTAATTTAAATAATTTCTCGTTCTCTCTAAAAAGGTATAAAAGCCGAACAATTGGAGAATACGGGACAGTCTCGCTTCAGTTCTCAAACGAGAAACATCTACTAAAGGCCTTATCCCGGGGCCGCTTTGCCCCGGGATCCTGCAAGCCTCCATCTACATCCGGCGCATCCTGAAATCGTCGGCGCATCCTGCAAACCAGGCGCCGGGATCCTGCAAGCCTCCATCTACACGTGAAGTCGTCGGCAGTCTGCTTCAAGTGCGGGGCCACGCTACCTTCGGGCACGCTACGACTGCTTGCTCCAGGCGCTGAGTGCACCTACTGCCCGCGCTACCTTCGGGCACGCTACGACTGCTTGCTCCAGGCGCCGAGTGCACCTACTGCTCGCGCTACCTTCGGGCACGCTACGACTGCTTGCTCCAGGCGCCGAGTGCACCTATTGCCCGCGCTACCTCTGGGCGCGGCGACTACTTCTCCAAGTACTGAGCGCACCTACCCCAGGCGCTACGTGCGCCGGCTCCGGACGCCGCGTGTGCCCAGTCCAGGCGCTGCGTGCCGTCGCCGCTGAGAAACCTCAAGCTCTCCGTGTCCCTACTTCTACAAAAGCAGCGAGGCTCTAGGGCTCCACTATCATACTAATTCTCCTATTCTCCTATTCCTTTTTTTAATATAATTGTAATCTCACTTCATCCATCATCTTCATATTTCATTTTTTTTATAAGATTGTAAATACCTTTTAAAAAAATTATAATATATTATTTTCTTGGTCTACTTTTGTTGTTTTGCTGTTCTTAGGTTAGGTTCTTTCTCTTTTAATTGTCGCTGCACGACAGTTTGGCGCCCAACGTAAAAGTCCTCTTTCTCTCTTAATTCTTCACCTTTACTGCGCCTTGTCTATTCCCTTTTGATTTAATTGCTTTCCCTTTCGTTCTTAACTCATTATTCATCATTCATTTACACATCCTTTTCATATCTTCAAAATTCTAAAACAAAACTTCTTCTAGTTTTTCAACTTATCTGGATTGTATTTAGGCCTACATTTAACAATTCATTACATTCATCACTCTAAGTTACATTCATCACTCTAATAATTTTATTCTAGATAACATAAAGAGGTACAATTTTTAATAAAATCTTTATTTCTTAAACTTAACTTTACACTTTACACTTTGCACTTTTGTTTTTGAAAGCTGAAGCGAAACGAACCATAACTTTTCTAAACATTTATTAACTGTTAATTTGTATATATGTATAAATATAACTTGTAATTTGTATATATGTATAAATATCACCATCATTTTCACCTTATTATTTTAATTTCTTTTAATTTGTTTTTTTGTTTGGTGTTCCAGGGTTCTTCAACTTCATAGCGACTAATGCTTGCTGAAGAGTAAGTTCTTTATCTTTATCTTCACTTGGGAACAGCTGACTATTCCCTTAATGTTCTTTATCTTTATCTTCACTTAGGAGCGGTTGACAACTCCTTAAATAAGCCTGAATGTCCTTTCGAAAACACACTTTTAGAGTGGTGTCTCTTCGACTAATTTATTTTTTTTCCACGCAGGAGCGGTTGACTACTCCTTAAATAAGCCTTAATGTCGTTTTGAAAACACACTTTAGAGTGGTAGTCATTGAATGTGAACTCCACCCTTACCTGAATGCAGATGATGAATGTAAGAGATATTATATCTGATTTTGACTGGTGATGTCTGTTTCTGCAAAGCTGTGTTTTTATGGTTTATTTTAGAATGTACATGTCAAAATTTTTGCTGAGTCAAAAATTTTCCAGGGTCGGGGGGAAAATGTAGTGTTATACTACTTACATTTCATTGTACACTATTTCTCCATTCTGTTCTTGATTTTCTGCATTCATGTTTTGCATCACTTTATACTATTTTTCCATTCTGTTTTTGATTTTCTGCATTTATATTTAGCATCACCTTTATTTCCATAGGATCCTGTAACGTTTTTACACAATAACATATCATTTTACTACATATTTTCACACTATTTAGTACTTTTAAAATAGCTGTCAATGAAGTCTTACCTTTTTCGGTCTTTTATTGAATTCTCTGTAACTCTACAATTTCAGGCTTCGTGTACGCTGCCGTGCATTGGTTTTTCCTATGTGAATAATATCTTATTTCTTACTTAAATGTAATGGTTTTCCAATTATATTCCTAAAAACCAAAAATTTTATATTTGACAGCCGTTATTTATTTCGTTGTTATGGTAACTTTTATTCAAATTCGTCTCTGGTATGATGTTCTTTCTACATAAATACTCTTTGGCTGTAGGTCATTTACAATAAATTTCCTTTTAATTTAAATAATTTCTCGTTCTCTCTAAAAAGGTATAAAAGCCGAACAATTGGAGAATACGGGACAGTCTCGCTTCAGTTCTCAAACGAGAAACATCTACTAAAGGCCTTATCCCGGGGCCGCTTTGCCCCGGGGTCCTGCAAGCCTCCATCTACATCCGGCGCATCCTGAAGTCGTCGGCGCATCCTGCAAACCAGGCGCCGGGATCCTGCAAGCCTCCATCTACACGTGAAGTCGTCGGCAGTCTGCTTCAAGTGCGGGGCCACGCTACCTTCGGGCACGCTACGACTGCTTGCTCCAGGCGCTGAGTGCACCTACTGCCCGCGCTACCTTCGGGCACGCTACGACTGCTTGCTCCAGGCACCGAGTGCACCTACTGCTCGCGCTACCTTCGGGCACGCTACGACTGCTTGCTCCAGGCGCCGAGTGCACCTATTGCCCGCGCTACCTCTGGGCGCGGCGACTACTTCTCCAAGTACTGAGCGCACCTACCCCAGGCGCTACGTGCGCCGGCTCCGGACGCCGCGTGTGCCCAGTCCAGACGCTGCGTGCCGTCGCCGCTGAGAAACCTCAAGCTCTCCGTGTCCCTACTTCTACAAAAGCAGCGAGGCTCTAGGGCTCCACTATCATACTAATTCTCCTATTCCTTTTTTTAATATAATTGTAATCTCACTTCATCCATCATCTTCATATTTCATTTTTTTATAAGATTGTAAATACCTTTTAAAAAAATTATAATATATTATTTTCTTGGTCTACTTTTGTTGTTTTGCTGTTCTTAGTTCTCTTTTAATTGTCGCTGCACGACAAGTGTTATATCCGATCTATTATGAGGAATGGTTTTGTCTGTGAGAATAGCACGGTCGTAGTACATTTTATAATTTGTATTTTCAAGTACGGCCGTTGGTGTGTATCTGTAATATGGTGTATGTGAGTCTGGGATGAGTTTGTGTTTGATTGCTAATTTTTGGTGTATTTTATTTACAATATGGTTGTGTCGGTGTGTGTAATCTGTCTGCGTGAGTGATGGGCAAGCTCCTATAATATGCTGAATGGTCTCGGGCTGTTTGTGACATTTTCGACATTTATCATCTGATATTGTTGGGTCTTTAATAATATATTTTTTATAATTTTTCGTATTAATGACTTGATCCTGTATTGCAATCATGAAACCTTCGGTTTCAGGGAATAAGTAACCACATACAAGCCACCTATTCGATGCCTCCGAATCTACATGTGCTTGATCTAAGTCATAAGGATGTCTGCCATGCAAAACTTACTTTTTCCATTGTACTAATTTGAAGTCTTCTCTATTTGTATGCTGATCATTTATTTTTGTTATATGTGGCTTTTCTGCAAGGTTTAGTGGTGTGAGGTTCACGTCTGTACTAACAATAGCATTGTGTAATTTACTGGTAGTTATTTTTTATGAAACAAAGATCTAAGTGTTGAGAGCTGCTTAGTCCAGAGCGCTTGGATGTCTATAAGACCTCTTCCACCATGACGTCTGGCTATTGAAATTCTTTCTACTGCGGACTTGGGATGTAAATGATTAAATTTTGTTAGTATGGTACGTGTTTTTATTTCGAGGCTAACTATGTCTGTTTTTGTCCATTTTATTATACCAAATGAATATGTTAATATTGGAATCGCATAAGTATTAATAGTTTTAATGAGGCTTTTTGATGTTAGTTTGGTTGAAGATTCGGCTTACTCTATTTTTGTATTCTGTTAATAACGCGTTTTTTAAGCTAATGTGGTCTAATAGCTTTGATTGTTGATATCCTAAGTACTTATATACCTCATCTGACTCCATGGACGAAATAATGCCTCTTTCTGGTAAAGTGTAGGGTCCTGGTTCTATTTTTCCTTTCTTTATATTTAAAATTTTACATTTTTCTAATCCAAACTGCATATTTATGTCGTTACTGTTATTACTTGTAATATCTAATAAGATTTTCATGTCTTTAAATGAACTGGCGTAAAGCTTTATATCATCCATATATATCAGATGTGATATCTTTATCTCGGAATTAGGGGGTTTTATAAGGTAACCTTTCTTTTGATCAATAAGTAAACGAGATAATGGGTTTAATGCGAGACAGAACCACAATGGGCTCAAAGAGTCGCCCTGGTAAATACCTTTACGGAAAGCTATATCCCTCGTATTAAGATTAGTGTTATTGTTATGCCAAATGTAAAGTGGTTTTCCAGTGCAACATAATATTTTTCAAAAAATTAATTAAAATGGGGCTTTTTTATAAATGTTTAAATTTATTTTGATTATTATTATTATTATTTATAGACTGCAGACTTTCCGGAACGTCGGTGCTTCAAATCAGCGATATGTTCTTTGTAGATATTTTTGATTGTCATAAGATCATACATAACAAGTTTATGTATACTACATTACTTGTTTATGTATACTCTAAGGAATTGCTATATACACCACATGTGGCGGGTGAAAGGAAAAGAGGAGATCTCCTGCCGGGCGAGGTTTTCTGCCCGGGGAGCGGCCAACGCTCCAATTGGTAGTTCGGAGCTATTCTATATATTATGCTGCTTTAACTTCGGAACTTTGTTAGTGCGATTTAGGCTTCGATGTGTTTCGCTTGTGGCGCAACGACAGCACCGCCACATCACCCCCCTGCTCAAACCGGAGATCGATAGTGCAGTCTGATTGCCGGTGCGTCCTTAATGTCGGTGGGGAATGCATGTTGTGTGCGCAAACGCAAGTGACGCCGGTACGAACGATATGCCGGTGTGTAATGCATGCCGTACTACGCACTTGCAAGTGATGCCGGTGAGAACGATGAGCCGGAGTAATTGCCAGGGATTGCCTTGTAGTCTGCGGTGAGATGAGAAGAAGGCAAGTAATCTGCGAGAGTGCCGTGAAGCAGAGGCGAGCAGTAAGGCTCAGAGCCGTGCCGAACACTGTAGCGCAGAGAGTAGCTTGAAGAAACAGGAAGCATTATTAGTCCAGTGCTGCGATGAACCTTTGTAAAGCTAGATGGCTTGCAGAATGTGAAGACTGCAGAAAATATCTGTTCGGGAGGGAATGAATGGCGTACTTGAGGATGATGAAGGTTTGAAGGTGTTGTTTCCGAAGGCTTGTTGGTTGTGTGTTCATATCACGTCGGTGTCACCACTGTGGCCATATTCCCTTGAAATTAGAGATGAAGGCATTTGTTCATGTTAAATTCTGATAATGAAGAAATATTTAACTTTTACCACATTCTCTTAGGTCAGGAATAACGGTGCTACTTTAATATGTAGCGGGTGAAAGGAAAAGGGGAGATCTCCCGCCGGGCAAAGTGTTCTGCCCGGGGAGCGGCCAACGCTCCGATTGGTAGTTCGGAGCTATTCTATTTTATTTTATTTTATTTTCTTCAGGACAACAAACAATTGTGTAATAAAATATAATACAAAATACAGGTCTTATAAAAAGGGAAATACAAGTAATTACACAACCAGCACCGTTATCCACAAAGTAATATCACAATAAAAGTAATATAATAATGCACAGCAAACATGTTGTATGATACCACAAAAGATGAATAATTCGAGCGTTCCCTGAGCAAATCCTAGCCAACACAACCACTGTAGTGGCTATCCTAGCCAAAACTTGCCTCGAGAAACAACAGTTAAACCATTAATAAACTGTTTAAACCTTAAGGCAATACTTTACTTAGTAGTCATTTTTTTTAAATACACTTTTTGAACATTACAAATGATAAAGCAAATATGTCAAGATCAGTAAAGTTATAATTATATGATTTCATGATACGCCGTAGTGGAGCTCTCTCTACCGCGTTTGTTCGGCACATCTTAGGAGCAAATAAACGATGACTATACGTATTACGAATGCGTTGGGACCGACTAGGTATGCGTAGATATATTTGATTTATGAGTTGATTACAATCTAATTTATTATGACAGATTTTGTATAAGAATAACTGATCAAAATATAATCTTCTCATTTTTAGAGTGGAAATTGAGAATTTATCTAAATGAGTGAGATACGATGACCATTTCCTAAAGCATTTATAGTTTAAAAACCGAAGATATTTACGTTGTACCAATTCCAGCTGATCACTACATTTTTCATAATAAGGGTTCCAAACACAAGTGGCGTATTCGAGTTGTGACCTAATGAGTGACTTATATAGTAATAAACACGTCGCAGGCCTTTTAAACAGATCACAGGTCCTTCTTACGAAAGCACTAAGCTGAAAGCCTTTAGCCGTAATGTGACTAATATGAGCATCAAAATGTAGCTTCGAGTCAAATAGTATTCCCAGGTCTTTTATTATCTATCTATATATGCTGCTTTAACTTCGGAACTTTGTTAGTGCGATTTAGGCTTCGATGTGTTTCGCTGTGGCGCGACGACAGCGCCGCCACACCACACTCGGTGAGCGGATTGGGGTCGCACTACCAGATGTCTCGCACCTTTGACTCTACTACCAGTCACTATTCTGGGTTTTATATATCAGTCTGCTCTTGCCTTTTTGTTATTTTGTATAGCATGTTTATGCCCAGTTATTTAGTTTGTAAGTTCACGTTTTGAGTTAGGTCATTAAATATTAATTATTATTGAATAAAACTATATTTACGGATTTTATCGCGTTTAATTTACTTATTTTAATTCCCGACGTTTCGGGTGCTTTACAGCACCCAACTTTTGGTCACGGGGGACTGAGGTGTTTGACGTCCCAATGTCATAGTTAGCCAGGCTACCTTCAGTTTTTGAATATTAATTTTTGGTACGATCTACATCATGTGCCAAACCACCGATGATGTATGGGTTACCCAAAAAAAAACAAACCAAACGTTCCACTACGTCTCATAGTGAGCCAGATCGATTCACCAACTTATAAGTTGGCTCAACTCTTGGCAAAAATACTGTCACCACTGAGAGGACATACCAGAGCACACACAAAGCATTCGTACCATTTTGTTAGTGAGATAAAAGTCCTACATCGCGCTGACTCTAGACGATACTTTCACAATTTTACCATCTGACAAAGTAACTGCATTTTTATACCACTTTAATACCATAAACTCTAAAATACAATTCACAATGGAGTTAAAGGCAAACAATTCTTTAGCTTTCCTAGATGTTTTAGTCCGCCGAAATCCTGATAACACTGTTGGTTACACCGTGAATAGGAAAAAGATCCATACCAACAGAAATTTAAATGTCCGAAATAAAAATAAAATCTCACCACCATCCATCACAGTTAGCTACCGTGGGGAAACATTTGTTTCAGAGAGCACGAGGGATCTGTGACAGAAAACATCTGGCCGCCGAGTTTCAGCACGTCGAGCAAATATTGCAAGACAGGTAGCTTCGGGTCCCACGCCTACGTCACAGTAACCGAGTGAAGCCGGCCATAGTCGAGCGTGTGCATGCTGTATTGCCCTATATAAGAGGAGTCACAGACAGGGTTGGCTACATCTTGAAGCGAGCTTCCATTAAAATATATTTCAAGCCGCTGAAGAAGATTAGTTAATTTTTACCATCCGTCAAGTCTCATATCCCTCTACAAGATGCAGCAGTGTACAAGCTGGATTGTGAATGTGGCCTCTCTTACATTATTTTAGTTTTTCTTATTTTATCTTATTCAATTTGTTCCATTATATAATTTTCGAGATTATTAGGTAATTTTTGTCACAAATTTCATTTATAACCTCAAGTACAATATTTTTCTCTCGGTGGCGTCGGTCTCTGAGTTCCAGCATAACGTCTTCTTGAATAGGCGAAAGCGATTTTCGGTTGGTGATTTGGTTGGTTCACAGGAGTAATACTTGGTTCAAATTTATTTAATTTATTCTGTAGTAATTGATTTTCTAACTTAATATTTTCCACTTCCTGTTGTAGTGTTTCATATTTCGAATTTAATTTTTCAGTAATTTTTTTGATACTTTTAATTTCATTCGTGATTTCTGTAATCTCTTGACGAATATGCGACAAAGTTTCATTTTGGAAGATAGAAAACTCTTTAAAAAGTTTTGTTATTTCTTTACGGAACTCAGCTAGGTCTTTTTTAAATTCATATTCTATTGGACGCTCTTTTCGTTTTCTAGGACGAATATCTATATATCTTTCACCATCATCAAAATTCAATAAATTCAACGTAGAATCCACGGCTCAGCTTCCTCTTGAGAGAATGTCGCTGCGCGATGTTTGTTGCGTAGCCATTCTTGTAACCAGTTAGTAGGTGTAGCCAATTAGAAACAGTACAATCATGAACTTAGTTGTAGTGCGTCCGGGTCGAAAAATCACAGTCGTCTTTTTCTATACACAGTTTGGCTCAACAAGACCCATACAGATAGATATTAAAACGGTGATTCTCACCACCATCCTTCACAGTTAGCTACCGTGGGTAAATCTTTGTTTCAGAGGGCACGAGGGATCTGTGACAGTAAACACCTGGCCGTCGAGCTCTAACACGTCAAGCAAGTTTTGCACGACAATAAGCTTCGGGTCCCGCGCCTACGTTACAGTGAACGAGTGAAGCCGGCCACAGTCGAGCGAGTGCCTGCTGTACTGCCATATGTTAGGGGTGTCACTGACAAGATTGGCTACATCTTAAAGCGTGCTTCCATTAAAACACACTTCAAGCCGCCGAAGAAGATTAGTCAGTTTTTACCATCACTCAAGTGTAATATTCCTCTGCAAGATGCAGGAGTGTACAAGCTTGATTGTGAATGTGGTCTCTTTTATATAGGGCAAACTAAAAGATCCATAAAAACACGCGTTAAAGAAGACAGCTGATGTGAAGATTCGACGCTCCGGGAAGTCTGCAGTCTGTGATCACGTACAAGATCACCCCCGTCACTACATTAGATTTGATAGACCACAAATCCTCGCTAAAGAACACCGATTCCTTCCGAGGATGATTCGCGAGGATAGATGTAGATGTCTATGGGCCATAGCAACCGCTTACCATTAGTTGAACTGTGGACTTGTGGACTGTGTACCCGTGAAGCCTAAGATGGAATGCCTCGTTTCAACTAAAAAGGGTCTCCGGTTCTCTACACTCACTGTTAAACTGCTATTTTACGTCGGTATTCTGTAAAGGTAGGTCGTCCTACCTTGGTCGAGCTGACCCATTTGTGCTACAACTATACTATTAACATAACTGCAGCATGGCTCTACCACGTTAAGCGTAAAAAAGTATTTTACAGGCTTATAATTTAATAATAAAACAATTATTTCGGAAAATTACATTACAATTGCATTATTTTAATCTAATTTGAAATATTTTACCACTTTTAATAACACCATTTTTAATAAGCTAACTACTAATACATTCATGTAAAAAGCTAACCGATCTTAAGAAAAAACCTTTCTTTATAGGTTTTGAGAATGAAAATGCAAATAAAGTCTTTATTTCAAGACAATTTTACTATTTTCCTGTAGTGTAAGTTAAATGAAAAGAAAGTGGAATATCCCCGGTTATTCAACTTGCATCTTGATGGTACAATGAAAAAATGTAAAGCCCTTTTGCGAACATTACTGACGAGGCATTAATAAAAGTGCACGATAATTTGCTTAGACCAAAGAGATTTAAATATACAGGTATACTATAGAGTGGACATAGGGAACAATTGCATACAAAACTTTGAGCTCGCACGTGTGTGACGCCCTCTAGCTTAACATAGCAAAACTACGCTGAATATTTATTAGGAATACATTTCGGTTATTCCCCAGTAGTTGAAGTTAATAAATGTAAGGTAAAAACCCGTTTTAGGAAAGTTACCGTTTCTATATAAAAGTGTCGATAATGTTGTTGAAGGTTACTACTGCGTGCTTTTTTATTTTATAACTATTTACTATAACTCCCGTCACACCAAAAATGTCATATAAACTTTTTAATTCATGAATAACGTAATGAATGAAATGAAATGTCATGAAATAAAATATTTAATTTCCAATAGCTAAGAATCAATTCAATCAGCAGTTACATTGGTGGCATATTGAATAACGTCACTAGGTTCATTAGACGCTATAATACTTAATATAAGAAAAAAAATGATAGGTCGATCGGCGTCGAAGACACATCGTGAAACATCAAATCCAATAAGCAAGCGGGTCCATGTTTTCAAATTCGTTTCTTTTACAAAAATACACTTTAAATCTAACATATTTTAGAAAAATACTGAACTAAAAAGTAAGAAAGATAAATTATTATACAAATTCACAAGGTTGCGCGTCTATCGCTAAAAGAACACCTTTGTCGTATCTCCACAATTTCAGAACACTTCCCTTTTTGTCGCAGCCAGTAGCGGAATCTGCGGCGTCAACATATCGAATGACCTGCAGAAGCATGGTCACTTGGAAGAGAAAGCTAAATTGGCTTCTAAAAAGCTTAGCGTACTCCGTAGAGCGGGACAGTATTTCATGTCTACACATCGTTTACAACTTTATAAGCGCAGGTTCGGCCTCACATGGAATACTGTTCTCATCTCTGGGCCGGGGCTCCCCATTGCGAGCTCCTTCCACTTGACAGAATAGAGAGCAGAGCGGCTTGAATCGTTGACGACCGAGTTCTCTTTGATTGACTCGATTCACTGGCGCTGAGTGATGTTGCATCCCTTTGAATTTTCTATCGTATTTACAACGGAGAGTGCTCTGAGGAATTGTTCGGATTAATTCCAGCCACTAAATTTTACTAACACACATCGCGACAAAACTAACGTTACCATTCACATCATTTGGATGCTTGGCGGTCCACTACCGTGCGATTTATTAGGAGTTTTCTTGGGAATCGTTTACCATCGACAATTTTTATGGACCGATACGACTTAAGGACCTGACCTTACTCCTTTTTAAAAGGCCGGCAATGCATCCGCAATTCTCTTGGGTTTGCAGAAGTATATTAAAATTTTAAAAAGAAGGCTATCTCATTGACTGGTTATACTGCTTGACATAGACGTTTCACGTTACAACCAACGGCCTTGTGCCCTGGACAAAGGCCCATCCGATTTCTTTCTTAATATGGGTACAGTATCGTTTACTGTTTCACGTCCTTAAATATTGTACGTGATTAGATCTAAAAATAAAAAAATTAAAAGTAAAATTTATTAAAATTACTACGCATTTTGAATTTAAAAGATAAAAAGCTTTTTATTTTTCTTCACCATTTGCTAAATTACTTATTCTGAACCTTCTCTGCGAATTTAGCCGGTTATTGCAAAATAACCCTGTATAGAATAGCTCTAAACTACCACATGGAGCGTTGGCAGTTCCTCGAGCTAAATACTTTACTTTACTTTTATATGATTCTACGCTTGTTGCGACAACACCGTTTAGTCATCTCTCTTCATTTTTATTTTGTAATTGCTAACAAAAGTTTACCATTACTTTCAAATTTAGTACCATTTTAAAGCCAGTGAATCGACTGTTAACATAGTGAAAGCCGTTTTTAAATTTAATAACGCGGTCCGATACAGTGAAGCAAAACATTTTAAAAATATTTAATTACTGGTTGCAATCTTGACCTACCTCACATAAGCGTGCTAAAAACGATCAACTCGTGCCCGTCGTAGCTGTTGTGTGTACGCAAAAAGGCGATACTTCCCGATTGTTCGCGATTTTTGCCGAGCTAGTTATCTACGACCTTAGACAGTGCTACGAGCTTCCAAAGTACGGCACAAATAGTCCCGCCCACTTTGCTACGATATATCTACGAACCACCGCTGCACTTACTGCGTCACTGACTCGCCGTAGCAAGCTATCAACAGGTTGTTTTTTTTTGTATTTATATACCATATAAAATATATTAGTATGCCGAAAATCTGCTTGGGTTGCAAGCTTGATATAAAAAACGATAATTTCTGCAAATGTGCTTACTGCAAACAAACATGTCATGAGCTTTGTGCTAATTTACCACACAGGAAATTTTCTAGTGAGCCCTCTCCAGTTTGGATTTGTCCAAGCTGTATCAGCAAGAGACCCAAAGGCGACAATACGGAAACACCAGTAAGGCATAATCTTAAGAGCACTCAACCATCACCTAATTGGATTTCGCAGCGATCACGAGGCAACAGGGTCGGTACTTCTCCAGTCGCAAGTGAACATGAAGCCCCTTCGCTCTACCCCACTGTCGATGAGATTAGGGAAATCATACAGTCAGAACTAAAAAATATTTTAACGAAGGAGTTGACCGTCTTGATTGAGAAAACGATTGCGTCTGAACTTCGAGAAACTGTTTCTGATATTGCATGCTTAAAAAGTGATTTGCTTTCGCTTAAAACTTCTGTGGATTTTATAAACTCACAATATGAGGAAATCAAGGTTGATTTGAACAAAAAGTCAGAATTATGTTGTCGGTTGCAGAAGGAATGTACAGACTTGACCATCGCTAATAGGGAATTATCTGATCGTGTGGCACAAATAGAACAGCACTCTCGTGCCTCGAACTTAGAATTACAATGTGTACCTGAACATAAATCAGAAAATCTGATTCTACTGACTAAGCAGCTTGCAAAAACGGTTTCCTTCGACCTTAAAGAAGAAGATATTCACATGTGCACTAGAATTGCTAAGGCTAATCCTGCCACCACTAGACCTAGATCAATTATTGTCAAGTTACGCAGCCCTCTGATTCGTGATGGATTTTTAGCTTCCGTCATAAAATTCAACAAGAACCACCAATCGGACAAACTTAATTCTAGCCACTTGGGTATTGGAGGGGACAAGAAACCTGTATTCGTGACTGAGCATCTCTCTCCAAGTAACAAAGATCTGCATCGGGCTACCAGACATAAGGCCAAAGAAAAGAACTACAAGTTCGTTTGGGTAAGAGGTGGCCGCATTTTTGTGAGAAAGTCGGAGTCAGCTCCTGTTGTTGTTATTAAGAATTTATCCTCGTTACAATACTTAACCGATTAGATTTCTTCTCATTTATTCATATCTTGCTTTTTATGTATACCTGCACAAAATCTGCTGCCTTAAATTGTTATTACCAAAACTGTAGAGGCCTAAATACAAAAATTAATGAATTTTATAGTAACATGTGTATGAATGAATACGATATTGTTGTAATAACGGAAACTTGGCTACAAAATAATGTTAACGATTTAGAGTTATTTAACGATAATTATGCTGTATATAGACGAGACAGAGACTTGACTAAATCATTTTCAAAGAAGACTGGAGGTGGTGTAATGATTGCCGTCAATAGAAATTTCGACTCACATAGGATTAATAGAAACGAAGGCACTGGGCTAATAGAAGATCTTTGGATTGTAGTTCATCTCAGAAATGGTAAAAACCTTATAAAACTTTGCATATGTGCGGTCTATATACCACCTTCCGTTAATTCAAGGAACTATGAACAGTTTGTAGATAATATTAATAATAATCTTTCCGATTTTGATCACTCATTGGTAATTGGTGATTTTAACCTTCCTAATTTGGAGTGGCTGAAAAATGATAATGAACTATTTACTATTTTAAATGACTCTCAATGCCAATACTTTTATATGATCTCTGAGTTTATGGCCCTAAATAATCTTAAGCAGTTCAATTACATTAAAAAAAAAACTTGAAAATGCTTGATTTAATATTCTCATCAGAAAGTAACGTATGTGTTGGTCAAGCCGACGAAGCATTAACCGCTATTGATCTTTTTCATCCACCTCTTGTATTTGAAATTACTTTCCACTCCATCAATCATTTACAACCATCCCTACAACCTAGACCTAATTTCCACAAAGCTAACTATGAGTCTATTAAAAATGAATTGGATAGTGTTGATTGGCTCAATATATTTGCATTATGTAGGAATGTTGATGAAATGGTTACTCGTTTTTATGATGTATTGCGTGCTACTATAAGTAAACATGTACCACTCACCACACCTAAAAGCATTAAATATCCAATTTGGTTTTCTAAAGGTCTTATAAGGAGTATTAAAGAAAAAAATAAAATTAGACAACGCGTTAAGAAATATAATAATCCGATGGATAAAATTGCCCTGGACTTGCTAAAACAAAGAACAAAAAATTTAATGAAACAGTGCTATGATAGTTATTACAAACGCCTTGAACATAGTATAACCTCAAATCCTAAATATTTTTGGACATTTATAAAGCATAAGCGTAAAAATAGTAGCAATATACCATCCCGTATGCAATTAGACCATGAAACTGGATCGGATGAAACAAGCATAAGTGAACCCTTTGCGAAAAATTTTTCATCTATTTATAGTAAAAGTCTAAATCCACAAGTTTGTTACCATAAACGCGATGGTGTCCACTCATTTTCATCCTCGCTTAGTTCTATTATGCTGTCGGATAATTTAATTCTCACGAGGTTAAAAATACTTGACTTAAATAAAGGTCCTGGCCCAGATGGATTACCGCCGTTGTTTATACATCAATGTGCTAAGCAACTATCATTACCACTTACTTGTATCTTCAACGAATCTCTTAAAACTGGAATATTTCCTACCTACTGGAAAATGGCTAAAATTGTTCCCATTTACAAAGACGGTATTAAGAATAACATTAGAAATTACAGACCAATATCCATTTTATCTATTTTTCCTAAAGTTTTTGAAGTTTTAATCTACCCTTATGTTTACAATTTACTAAAATTTCAAATTACTGATCGTCAACATGGTTTCCTTAGAAATAGGTCCACCACTACTAATTTAATTGCCTTCACCAATTATATTATCCAGCATGTCGATCAGGGTTCTCAAGTCGATGCTATCTATACTGATTTTAGCAAGGCATTTGATAAAGTTGACCATGAGATACTTTTGACGAAATTAAGTAGTTGTGGTATTGGTGGCCCTATTTTGGATTGGTTTAGATCTTACTTAACTCGTCGCAAGTGTTATGTAGTTGTTAATGGGAGCCAGTCTGAACCGTTTAAGGTAACCTCGGGTGTTCCTCAAGGGTCACATTTAGGGCCCCTTTTGTTTCTAATTTTGATCAACTCAGTGACAGAATGTTTTTTAAACACAGAGGTTTACCTGTTTGCTGACGATTTGAAATTCGTTAGACCTGTTAGATCATCAACAGACTCCCAGCTTATTCAAGCCGATCTGGATAGATTGATCGAGTGGTGTACTCAAAACAATATGATTCTGAATGCTAAAAAGTGTTATCACATGTCGTTCACACGCAAACATACTCCTATCCAAACTACATACAAAATTGGCAACACAGTACTCAACCAAGTAGAGTGTATACGAGACCTGGGCGTTTTGTTGGATAGTAAACTGTCTTTTGTACCACATATAAACAGTATTATAACGAAGGCGTCCAAAATGTGCGGATTTTTAGGTAGAAACACCAAACGGTTCAGACATACTCAAACATTGCTACTACTCTTTCACAGCTTAGTTCGGAGCAACCTTGAATATTGTTCTCAAGTTTGGTCTCCTTTCTATGAGGTTCATAAGAGTGGAATTGAACGAGTACAGCGGAGGTTCCTTAGTATGCTAGCATTGAAATTTAACCAACACCGCTCCTTAACTTCATATGATGAACAGCTAAAACATTTCCGTATATCTTCCTTACATAACAGGCGCAAACTTTTGGATTTGAGCTTCCTCTACAAACTGTGTAATAATGGCATCGACTGCCCTCTATTACTGGAAATGGTTAACATTAATGCTCCAAGCAGATTACCACGATTTAATGTCTACAAATTGTTTATGGTCCCACCTCACAGGACTAACCTCGGTCTTAATTCAGCATTATGCAGAATGTTTAGACTGTATAATGATATATCTAGGCCATCTAATTTAGATATTTTCAATGACAATTTAAATATTTTCAGAAAAAAAATGTTACTTTATTTAGAATCTAAGTTTTAGATGATAAATGTAAACCCTTTTTAATTTCTCAAAAATACGCAATTTTGCTAGTGTGCTATTAAATTTTTACGATAATTAACTTTTCGCAACATTACTCTGTGTTAGCTGTGGTTACCTATAACTGGGTGAGCACATTGCATGTTTCTCACAATGCTTGGTTCTTGTTTTTAGTATTTGTGTATCACCTGTCGGTGACCCTTATAAATAAATAAAATAAATAAAATAAATACCTTGTTTGGCGGGAGATTTCCCGTTTTCCTCTTATGGCCACACAACTAATACACCATCCGCTTAAGTCTTTCATTTATAAAATCATCAACATATGGTCATGGCAAGATATACATTACAGTATAGGCTGGGTAAAAGTAAAAGTAAATATACTGATAAATACTTATGAAAATTGGACATTTCTAACTAATTGAAACATTATTATTTGGAAAATTATTTTTTCTATAGTATCTGGCAGGAAATCCGTGGCTGCAATATAGCTCAGTCAACATGATTTTAAGCTATGATATATTGGAAGTAAAGACTAGAAATGAGTTGCGGGGAGGGGGGGGGGGGGTTGACTCGAACTTTAGGCATAGTCAGTTTGAATAGCCTATCATGTAGAGAATGTCACGAGGGTCATGTTACAACCAAGTTGAATAGGGGCAAAAAGGAGTGTAATCAGCTTTCACTCCTAGTGGGTTAAAATGGCCAAAAACCAAAAAATTCAAAATTCTTATTTCGGCTATAACTTCGCCTCCTTCGGAGGTTCTTACATAGTCTTTACTTCCCGCATCCCACTTGTTATGATTACAAAAAGCTTTAAAGAGCCAAAAAGGTTTTGAACTCTATCTCTCTTTTCTTTCATCATCTACTTTTGGTTTGAGTGTGCTTATGTTAAGTAAGTTTTTGATTGGTTTACTGAATTTAAAATGAGACGGGGAAGCTTTGAAGATGAAGCGAAGACAGGTCGGCACTTAAGAATTTAAAATGTTAAAATTAATTAAGATCTGCATGAAACATAAAATGAGGGCTAATGGAAGATCTATTCACCATTTATCGCTAATTGTGACTGAGGCAAAGTTGTTTTTACACAATGTCAGTCAATTCAAAATTAGTTTTAAATAATAGTTTATGAATTTTTAGAGTATTTTTTTACACACTAAATAATGCCACAGTGGTTACTTGGTGGTAAATTTTCTAATTTTTGTTATGTTCATAGTTTGGTTTATTCATTTCCAATATAATTTTTTTAACAGTGGTAGAGCCACGCGGCAGCTTTTGCTGTCACACGGATGGGCCGGCTCGAACCGGGGTGGTACCACGACCTCACAGAAAACCAGCGTGAAGTAGAGGTTTACCTCTGAGTTTCGCTTGGTGAGTGCAGGTGGCCGGAGGCCCTTTTTACTGGAAATGAGGCATTCCATCTCAGTCCTCACGGGTGACAACGCATCTACATTTTGAATTGTAATAGAGGATAGATGTAGATGTCTATGGGCCGCAGCGACCACTTACCATCAGGTGGACTGTGTGCTCGTTTGTCACCCTTATCCTATAAAAAAAAATAATATACAATACTAATAATACAGAAATAAGCATTAACCCGAATATTTTCGTAAGAAATTATCTTCCCCGCTTTGAAATGTGTTAAATACTTCACCACATTGCAAAGTGGCGCAGCCCTGGTGGTAGAAGAAGTGGTGGATGCTCTCATTGCATGCTCTATAACCGTCACCACTGAATGACGATTGATGACGGTGATAATGCACGCAATTTAGGAAGGGCGGAAGGTACTCTTCGAAATAGGTAAAACATATTATTTCTTTTTTCATGCAGACCTTGGCTAATCCATTTTTAGATCTTTCAAGAAATGAATTTCCGCAACGCAACGCAACGCCTGACTGACCTGACTTATTCCGAAGACGAATTACACATACGCTTGAGCGAGAACTGGGTTTTGGATTATAGCAAACCAACATTCACGGCCAAATTTCTCTGCGAAGTCATTGTTTGAGATGGATGCCGCACAAACGTACTAACAAGTAGAAAGACGGAAGGTTTATTGGTAGCCACTCACGAAACGATATTGGGTAAAGGGTACTCCTAAACTGCCACCACAAGACACCATCTTAATAATTATTTTGAAACAGCCAAACCGTCGATTCGCGTTTGGTTTCTGGTTCGGATTGATAAATAAAAAAATCATCACCTGTCTAATGTCGTTAGCCTTCCGCGGCGAATCAGCTTCAAATTTAGCAATCACGTTACAGAAACATTCAGCGCGGGTCTTCTTCTGAACATCAGTGAGGCTGTGTAGCTGTCAATACGTAACTATTCTCCTCAAGCAAACGTATGAAAATATTGTGTTTGCTTCTCGGTTCAATTCGCAATATGTGCTGAATCTCTTCATATGTAATTCGCCTATTCTCTTCAATTAAATTTTTCATTGCTAGGACCTTTCCTTTCGTTAAAACCGTTGAATTGCGACCAGTTATTTCTTTCTCGTTTAATTAGTCGACTATGCAGAAATTTGTTATACTACCGGTACACGGTTACCTTAGAAGAGGCTTTATATAAATATTATTTGTAGTTTATCAAACGCTTCACCCGCTTTTAGGCGTTATTTGAAATTGTAAAGAATTATCGCGCGAAAATATTTGCGACGCAGATTCAGTATCGAATAAAACACATAATCAAAGAGCATATTATAATCACAACTTTTTCACAATATTTCAATTATACTCGAAATAAAACGTGACATTTGAAATCGAAACATTTATATTTTTTTTGTAAATAAACGTATTTACAAAAAGCTTTTCATTTTTGCAAACTTTCTGTATGGCCTGTCTTATGAATATTTAACGCGATCTTGTAGAACATATAACACTGGGAATGTTCATATTTGTACCTTGACCGATTTTTTGTTTAAAGCTTTGGACCGGGGCCAGCAAACTTTTGTGCTGAAATTTACGCTTGTCTGATTTTCGGCAACCTTTGTTGTAGTATTTCATTTCTTTTTTACTTAGAAGCTTTAGCTGATTTTGTCATTTTATTCCTTCCTCAAATAATTTTTACGCTTAAAAACATTACGTTTTAACAAAAATATCAATATTTTCTTTTTGTTTATGTATGACTTTAAATTTAACTTTTGTAATTCACTCGCTAGGAGAGGCTAAAAATGTTACCTATTTTCGAGAATATAAGATTTTTTTATGTTTTAGCTGTGAATATTTTAATACTTTATACGAGTAATTCTTATACTTTTAGAAATCAATCAAGGTTTGGTTGTAATCTTGTATTTAGTTAATGTTTTACTTTTCGTACATCCGACGTTAGAAAAAATTATAATTACCTATTCTAAATTCGGGTGAATCTCGTTCGCTCAGGTACTAATCAAGTCAAAAGTGGAGTTAATTATTAATTTTAATTCATGACTAATATTATTGTTGTCGTTAACACAACAGCAGTTATATTTAAAACGTGGTAGAGCCATGCTCTTCGCATGCTGACCATATGAGGAAGCTCAAAGTCGCTCAGCGAGCTATGGAGAGGGCTATGCTCGGGTTTCTCTGTACTAGAAAACGAGGATAACCGCAGTAGAACCGGAGTAACCGACATAGCACAAAGAATTAGTATGCTGAAGTGGCAATGGGTCGGCCATATAGCTCGATGAACTGACAATCGATGGGGAAGAAAGGTTCTCGAGTGGCAGCTTCGTACCGACAGGTAAAGTGTAGGGCGTCCCCCCGCTAGATGTAGTAACGACCTGGTAAGATATGCAGGAAGTCAATGTATGCAGGTGGCTCAAGACCGTGCATTGTGGCATTCCTAGGGCAGTTCAGCAGTGGACTTGTGAAGGGCTGTAATGATGATGATGACGAGAGCCATGCTGCCTATGTTACAGTTGTAACACGAATGGGTCAGCTCTACTGGGGAAGGACCACGCTCTCACAGAATACCGGCGTATAATAGCAGCTTAATGTTGCTGTGTTTTGAATGGTGAGTGTAAAGAACTGAAGACACTTTTGACTGGATACGAGGCATTCCATCTTAGTGCTCAGGGGTAACAACACATCATCATAATGATTCTTAATCGAGGATAAAAGTAGATGTCTACGGGCCATAGTATCCACTTACCATCAGGTGGATGGTGTGTTCGTTTGTTAATTTAAATAATATATAATAGGTATAAGACAAGCATTTTTTGCAAAGATGAAAACGAATATTGTTCAGAATTATAAGAAAGGCGCGTTGCTTGAAAAACATCTCATCAACAATCAATGATCATCAAGAACGTGTTTATAAATTGACCATCATTCTAAGCCAACTGTTCCTGACGTAACAAAAATACAAACTAGCTACGGAAACCTAATTTCATTTTATGCAAACGTTAGCTTTGACTTTAGAGATTTACAAATTTTTGTTTCTTCAATGACAGTAGGTATTTTTGATACTTACTAAAGTAAAGTAAGTTAGTGTCAAGCGGGCGATCTTGAGTAGTTGCTGTGGCACATATACGTGTATCCACACTATAAATATAAAATGTAGATGAGTTGTCACCCTTGAAGGCTTATATCTTAGAGTAATTACATATACATAGATGGAATATATCGTTAACAGTAAAAAGGTATTCGGGTCTTGTCTTTTAAAACCGCCAACATCATGCTTCTATATTACGCTGTATTTTGTGAGAACGGGGTTATTTTTTGGTCGAGGCAATCTATTTGTGCTAGTCTTAATACGGTTGCTAGTTGACATTACCACATAAACAAAAATATGTAACTGTTATAAAAAAATATAATATTGTTAAGATTTAATTTAATGAAAACCGTACTTTATTCAGAAACTTTGTCTTTATCTCACTCGAGAACATGTGAAGTTGATATGAAATTATTGTAACGCATTGCAGCATCTGCATCTTCCGAGAAAATGTCGAAGTTTAATCACTCGTTAGACATTTCAATCGTAACACTCTACCGTACCAATTGCTTTTTAAGCTGTTCAGCTTATTTATTAACACGACGGTTGTGGAAGTGACACTACACCACAAATTAGTAATAATAGTAACTCTTTGTGAATGAAGGCACTAATAAATAGTCTTTCTTTCTTACTAGTATAAAATAAAGTTGTTTTTACGCGTTCGTCTCTACTCTATATAATGTATCCTTAAAAGTTTAAAATTGATAAGAAACTTGTTTTTCCTCAAAAGAAATACATTATTTCACTAAATGGGAAACTTAAAATAATCCTAATCAAAAAAAAATTGAGGATGTTTTTCATGCATTATACTTTTTTACTTTTTGCTCTTTTATATATTATGTAAGGACAGTAATCTTTGAAATAAATTATTATTGGTATTATATGGTCAGGTCCTAAAAAGATAATAATACTGCGAATCGTCAGAAAGGCTGGTGCTTCTGAGTGCTAGGCTAGGGGGCGTCTGTTGCGCATGTGAAGTTGGAGGCCGCGGACGGGGGCGCTATGTATTCTGGTGCACCTTACCTGAGAAGGAGATGAGGAAGGAGCAGTCCTCGCCCGGAGAGGAGCCGCGATGGGGCGGCCAGCGCTGGTGGGGCCACGGATGTGTGCGAAGGCGTTCCTGTAGCTCTGCCAATATGCGACGAAGGTGGAACACCATGCGGTTTTAGTCGGTGCGAATCCAACATAACCCGTCCTTGCCCCTGCGAGGCGGGTATGAGTAAGCATTTCCCCATGTAAAAAAAAGGTATTGCGAATCGTATTTGTGTGCTGTCGAGGCGAGTGGCCCCGGCAGCACATGGATACTGATATTTTTGATAATTGTCAGCCTCATATGGCAGTGGTTTGTTGTAGGTTTCATTACTAGGGAGGTCAAAATCGAGATTTCAAGAGTACTGCATGTCAAGAAAGAAAACTGTTTGAAATCTATTTAATTTTCACCGTGATAGAATAAGTTATAATTTTTCTTTTTTTATATTAGTAGGGAGCAAACGAGCATGCAGCTCACCTGATGGTAACCGCTGCTCATGTACACAACTACAACACCAGAGGAATCGCAGGAGCGTTTGGTAATACAAACATTTAATACAGTAGATATATTATTGTTTTTACTTACTTAACTGTTGTTTTGTTCAACATTATTATTTTAACTGGGCAACATTTATTGAACGCTCATTAAATAGATATCACACTATTTTTAGAAGTTTTCATACAGTTACTAAAACGATACAACACAGCTAATTCAAATAAGGTATATAAAAATTGTAGCAACAAATACCTCAAGCGTTCTTTAATTTTTCTTTTAATTACATTTTATCAACATAAGTTACGTATCGTTATCCTGTAGGGAAATCCTGTTATTAAAACGGCCAGACAGGTGAACGTACGTTTTCCCATGCATTATATAAGGATTTCAATGGAATTTTTTATTAAATACTGAAGGGAATAAATATTATGAGTGAATAGGTATGTATTTTAACCTATGATATTTTATAATTTAAATTCGAAATGTGTACGTCGCTTCCTATAATACAACATTACGATATTTCGAAGCTTTGATAAACATCAAGTAAGAAAATTTTAAAAAAATTAAGAATTTTATTTGAATACCCCATTAGTAAAGTAAAGCTTCGGTTTCATAGACCATTGATCCGATTATCTGCGTTAGACTACTAGGACATTTCAGATGATTATTATTTTTTTTTGTCGGACGAATATTTTTTCATTTATTCATGAGTAGTTCTTTCTTTCTTTCTTTGTTAATTGTCTAATCTCCTTCTAAATTGAAGCTCTAAACTAAGAGTCTTCGGTGACAATGAGCTGATTTGAGGCGATAATGTGAATGTTTTATAAAAAATGGAGACCTCATTTTGTAGGATTTAAACACAGAAAATTACGAAGTCTGATGTCTGCTCTATATGACCTACTAGCTGTGCCCCGCGGTTTCACCCGCCTCATCACGTGTCCGAGGTGCGCGACATGACATGACACCTAGTTCAGGCATTTTATAATTGCAATTAAATATTTTATTTGATAGCAATGTATGGAAAAATTGGCATAAATAATGGAGTACTTTTATCTGTCGGGATATGTATGATGTAGAGCGAAGTTAAGTTTTATCCACTTTCCCTCCTCCTCCCGGTTGAGCGTCCTCCCCCCTCCCCCTCACGTCCCAAAGGGGTCCCGTAGCGCGGTTTTTTCCAGTTTTAAAGAAAACCGTACATGATACATGAAAAATGTGTAGGCATGAAATTATTCTTGATAAATTTGTTATCAAACTGTTATACTTATTAATCAATTAAATTTTCAAAATATCATAGCAACGTGAAATGAAAGAGTTCAGAAATAAAAATGTAACTAATCATTGTCATAAAAGTACTCAATTAATTTTGAATTTATTTTAGCTATAATGATTGAACTAACCTTGCTCATAGAAGATTTCAAATTTCAATACTGGCTTCTCGCAGTTCTCACCGGGCGGCTATTTATGCGTCGTTCGCGCGCCCAACCAAGTAGGTATTGAATTATTTTAATTTTACATTATCTCTTAAACTATGCGTCCAAATAACATGGCATGAAGAACAAAGTCTTCATAAAATTGTCTTGATGATGAAGTAACTTTCGTTCATAAGGATAAATAGGCCATGTCTAATAATAACGCTTATAAATCACTTTTTAATTAAATTATATTAAGTATAGATGTGATCGTTTGAGTGAAACGCGGGCGTTAGATATTTTTTAAGATCGTAGTGATGTCAGAAACAACGACAGTTATATATATTCTTACATCCGACTGAACTCCATCCCTAGATCCATGACGTTAGCAACTACAAAAATGACTGGTTTAATACTGACAAATATATATATATTGAGTCACCATAAAATGCATTTGTTATTTGTTTAGCGGAAACAACGATACACATTAAATACGCTTATATGTTTACATATAACGTTCGACATTATTCAACAAACCACAAAGTGCATACACCGCGGACATTCATTACACAAATCGTGAACCAGGTGCACTTAATATTTAATTCAAAAACTATGGATCAAGTTAATGTTGAAGTTTTGGAACAGAATTATATTGTTAAATAGCGAATTCAGCTTTAATCTTGTAATTTATTCAGTCTTTTTTTTTTAAGAATTTTGATAGAATCTTGACTGGCGACAGAATGTTGCTGGTGCGAATTTGTGTGTTATCTGCGCGTGTGAATTAAGTTCAAGTTATTTTGTTTGCTTAGACGTCGTCGCTGTCGCTATCGACTGTCTATCTGCCAAAATCTTCGCAATGTGACATATCAGCATACTGTAAAGAAATTAGCCAAATAATTTATAGGGTAATTTTTTTTACTTGACTCTGGCAAAAGTATAACCGCACGAGTCCATATCCAAGGAACAATGCAAATCACAAGCAAAGATTTCGAGCTTATCAAAGTACCAATGTACATTATTACAATAAAAAGTGCCAGCCGCCAAATTCGACCATCGCACTATTTGACAAAAATTACGATACCATACCGCACGATCTGGATTCTTGGTGGTCCAGCACTATGAGATTTACTAGAAATCTTCTTCCTCGCACCGATACGTCTTAGGGCCTTCCAAAAATTAGCTTACTGGTTTTTAAAAGGCCGACAACGCCCCGACCCGTTGCATTAACAAATAAAATGCTTACTTACTTTTCTGAAACAATGATGTTATTAAAAGGCTTTTATTATAATCACTAAACACAATTATCTTAAACTAATAGTTCCAGGTAACAACTAGAACGTCTAAATATGTCATACCTATATTAAGCCATCCTTGTGTGTGAAATTTTGTTAAGTACGAGTATAATAAAATTCAGCCGTTCCCAGGAAATCGATGAAAATACACAATAAAATTAACACAAGCGTGGATTAAAACACCATCTCGTTTTTGGAATTCAGTAATTGTATTTGGAATTCAGTAAAATACAAAATTTCAATTTCATAGTTATGGAACTGTATCTCTTAAATTATTCACGGGCTTTTGCAAACTTTGTGAACATTGTTAAAACTGGAGAGGTGTATTACATGCAACAAAATTTGCAAATTGTCTTTGTATATTCCAATAACATTAATGGTGCGCTTTTGAGTACGGCTTTTTGCAGTGGGTACTTAAGTATATTTGCCGTATTTTGTCTTGCAGTGGCGGCGTAAGAGAATAAACTGTTCCCTATCATCCCGTAGGTGTCGTAAAAAGTGACAGCAAGAAACTGAAACAAGAGATAGGCCTTAGATTATTTCTGATAACAGCTCTTAATAGTAAAATAAACTGTGGTTGCCAACTTTCCTGGTAAGCAACAATGGCAACTATGGCAAATATCCGTCCTATGAGTACGTTCATATGCGATCCACGGGGGAGGCCTATTTTAAGTGGACTTTTGATAGGCTGTAGTGATGATCATGTAGTTTAAGTCGGCGCCCACTTGATTCTCTCGGTCTTATTACAAAACATATTTATCGATAGACTCAGGTTTAAGCTATCAAAAACCCTTTTTTAAACTTCTGAAGCCAATGTTTAAACCCGTGACTGTTTTCATGAGAAATAATAAACCACGTTTTACTAATACCAAAGTATATAACATTATTATTGAAATTTATATTTTATGCCATTTTTAAGAACCACAGCGCTGCAATTTGTGCCTTTACATAATTTGCTATATTTTAGTTTTTCAGTATTGATTTCATTTATTGTACATGTATGATTTTCCTTTGCATTTTGAGATTTGTAGTGATTTTTTTTTAATTTTTTTGTACGATATGTTATCCGTAACAATTGAATTTTGTAAGTGTCACAGAGAATAATGACGTATTTCAGAATAGGCACGTGGCTGTATTAGAATATAAATTTAAAAATACAAATTGTAAAATGAAAATTATTATCAATGACCTCCCGTCACACAATTTAATCTACGAGATTCATATCATATGTATCAATTCTATACAAATTATAAACACATCGATTCTCCTAACCTGCTAAAAGAAATAAAATTTAGAATTCCATCCAAAAGTGTTCGCAGATCCGGTGATCGCAATTCCGAATTCAACAACTATTTATACTTCGAATACTATCTTCCGACGACGTTTAACTGCAAATAATAGACAAGTTTCCCATAAAGATATATTTGACCCAAATCTTAACAAATATAAGAATGATGTTACATAACATATGATGTTGAAACATTAACAACTATATTAACATGATATTATTCACGTACAAAAAATAAACGTAAGATGTTTTTTTTTTATATACAACTGAAGTAACCAACGAACTTACAATCCACTTGATGGTAAGTGGCTCTATACCTATCAAACGAATACAGATGCTATTTTGCGTCAGAAATATGTAAAATTACATAATCCCTAACCGCACAAGAGACACGATTTCATTAAATTAACGTTAACTATTTCAAATTTACTTACGAAAATAGTGTTTTTCAAATATTCCTTTTAAAAAAATGTTCATCGTTCATATTTTTTCTCATAATCTTTAAAAAAAATTGGTAATGACCGTTAGACCGTAGAGCATTTCATTTAAAACGTAACGTTATCCTCATTAACAAGGATTATAGTTAAAATGAACCAAAAGCATTTTGCACCGAAACAAATTATTTATAAACAAGCACTTATTAATATATTGGAGTCTGTTTTTCATTTAAATGCGAAGAATTGCTATAATTATCTGAAAATAATACATTTAGCTGGAAACTTTTTATCGGAAAGAATAAGCAAGTAAGACATAATAAAGATTAAACATATGGAAAAAGAATAATATAGTAATTAAAAAATAAAGTTAATTACACAAATTGGCTGCGGCACACTGTCTCACAAGTCGTTTCATTTTATTGTATCTTCCTTTCATTTAATCATAATAATATTATAAACTATTTCATAAAGAAATTTAATTCATTTCTATTAAGCAAAATATGGAGTAATTTTTTAAATAATCACATTACACCTAGACTACTCTTGGCAAAATGCTATATTTTATATAAAGTACTATGCATCTATCACGGAAAAATAAAGTATTTCTTTTTTTCTCTTAAATTAATCTGCTCCGACACCTGCCAGTCACAACACGACATGGGGCGCGGTCGTTGCAACCCTCTTTGGCACAATTTGTGTGATGGATGACTTGTTCTCGGCCTTCCTTGATTTTATATAATACTGGCGATCCCGCCCGGCTTTGCACGGGTGATCTCAACCACAGAGTAACCTACCGGGTCCAATGGTGAATCCAAATCAGGGACCCACTCAAAAGCACACAAAAAATTTCATTAAAATCGTTCAAGCCGTTTCGAGTTTTAGCGAGGCTAACGGACAGCAATTGATTTATATATATAGAAATAAATTTTGGATTACATAATCGTATGTAATATTTATAGTAAGAATCATTCTATTAATTAAACATTATTAACCCTTAACACTTTAAACTTAAGCGTTAAACAAATTTCCTAAAATTTTGCTTTAATGTTTATAAAGGAAGAATTATGAATTTTATTATTTATTTAATAATTTATATACACACAAAGTAATGTCGCAATGTAAAATAAAAATATATTTTGTACAAGGGCACTGCTTGTTTCATGTTCAAATTTCTTCAAGCAAGATACTGGATATATTCAAAGTGAAACAGAATTGTTTATTTTTTTTTAATTTGCCCACTTGTAGATTCTGCCTTTGGCAAATTCGCTGTATGGTAGAAGTATGAACACCTAACAAAGGTATGTTAAGTTCCCGCGACCTGATTGTGCAGACTGCGCAATCAGATCGCGAACACATGAAATTCCTGTACTACGATTATATTTTTTTGAGCCCAAACCACTGCAAGCGCGAGTTTTTTATTATAAAATTTAAGAAGTCGAGAAACTTTTACCATCCAAATATATTATTAAGCTAGTGCAGATGGATATTTTTTCCAAAAATAATGCATTACCGTTACTAATATATTTTAAGACTGTTTTAAGTACATTATGTGATTTAAATGTGACATATCTGTCAAAATGTTAAAAGGAATAATACACCACCAACTTTCATGTTTAAAACCATACGTCAAGTAGGAAATAAACGAAAATCTGTTGAAAACATGTTTTTCCGTAACCCTTAAACTGGACAGTTTCGTAATTAAAATAACAATAAAATACTTTCCCCGATGTAACATTTCAGAAGTTTTATTCTAAAAACACAGAACTATTTAAGTAAGAAAAGCTGAAGTACTTTTGTTTCGAATAAAACCAAAGCTTTAATGTGTAGTTACTTCATAAGAAGTGTTTGACATCGCACTTAACAACGAATTTCACCCTTTTGGAGTAAAAAAATAATTAATAAGTACTTTGTTGCCTGTTTTGTTGTATTGTTCAAAAAGGGCGTTCAAAAAGTTTATCCATTCACCGCTTTCCTCGATTCAGCACAATAAAACTTAAGTAAATACAAGGCTCACTTAATCTTGAAGTATTCCTCGTGAGGTTCATTGTATTAACAAATGGCAAATCACAAAAAACTCCAAAAATCGACATATCTCATAACTACATTTTAGACTGGAAAGTTCATAGACTAAGAAAGTACATAATATTCTTAGTAAAGTGCACGAGTGTATGCGCACGCACATTTCACGCACACTCTATTGACCGGAGAAAAATCAGGTGCAGGACCAACGGCGTTACGTGCTTTTCGAGGCACGGCGGTAACCATCACTTCCCGACTGAGAATGTCTTGACGAAAATTCAATAACTGATTTATGCTGAGCCAACCCGAGATTCGAACCCGAGACCTCATGATCAGCAGTCGTGTTTACGACCACTATACCAACGAGGTGGTCAAACTTGTGACACTACCCGTACACTTGTAAACTAGCCAAATGGATTCGCTGTAAGAGAACAGATAACCCTACTGCGTTTCGTGAGCGCCTATTACATACTAGTTTAAAATATATTACATTATTTTATCTTCATTCCCCTTCTTCAATTGCAACGTCGTAATCAATTCCGACACCTGTCTGTCGAACTCTGGCATCTCACCGAGTTTCCCAAGGGATTCCGTTTCACTTAACGGATCCTTTTCGAAGTATTTATTTGGACCATTCGTTGTAATCGTGAAATAGAGCATGATTGATTTATCTGCACGTAATACCAATTAACTCTGTACTAACTCAGCATATTATTCATCGCTGGATGCTCAAACTTTATATTGTTATGTTTTAAGTAACATAAATTTATTACAACTTTGTTTTGTAGAATTTCCTAAAGCTACACTCGTTTAATAAATCTTATACAATTTAATCAAGAACTTGTTATTACAGTAAAACTATTTTTCTATCTTATAAAAACAATAAAAATAATATTTATTTCTTCGATAATAAAATCAAGAAAGTCTGTTAGGTAGCCGCAGGTAAATTATTTAATACCTGCAATTCATCCCGGCTTTGCACAGGTGATTTCTGTATCTCGACAACAGCGCTATGTACAGGTCCAATTGAGTTTTTAAACCATCCAGGGACCCACTCAACACCATCGATACATATGTACTACGTACTAGATTGCGCATTCCGAACATACACTATGTTCGACTGAACTGTACTGCAATCCGTACAGTGTGTCATTTAGTGTGGTTTCAATCTGCTACTTAGTCTGTAGTTTTAATATGGATGCATGTGGTTTTAATAGCATGCAGTGTGGAGTGGTACTAATAATACAAGATTTCAAATTAAAGTTTAAATTAAAATCTGGCTGCGCAGGCGCAACACACACAAAATATTTATCAAAATCGGTCGAGCAATTTTTGAGTTTTTATGAGACTGATGGATAGCAATCTATTTTTATATAGATTTGTCGCCTGGTAGCACTAACTCCATGTTATACTCGATTGTGCCGTGTGTTGGAGGCGTAAGAGAATCCGTCATCCGATTTCGTTCAATAAGTGACGTAATAGGTGACCTTGGGAAATGCCAGAAAAATCTTGTAACTTTCGATAGATATCCGTATGACCATCTTGCGTTACGTCAGATGTAAAATGCCCAGGTCGGCGACGGGAAGCAACGTCAAATATGCGAGATGTCCGGTACTGTGTCCGTCAATCCGCTCGCCAAGCGTGGCGATAAAATACTTTGATTATAGAATAAAGGCGATAAATGGTCACATAGTCCACCTGATAGTAAATGAATGGTGTTGCCGTGGTAAAATGCCCAGGCCGGCGACGGGAAGCAACGTCAAAGATGCGAGATGTCCGGTACTGTGTTCGTCAATCCGCTCGCCAAGCGGGGTGATAAAAATAAATCTTTATTATATAATAAAGGTGACAAACGATCACATAGTCCGCCTGATAGTAAGTGAATACTGTGGCGTATAGACATCTACATCTATACTCGATTAAGAATCAAAATGCAGATGCGTTAACACCCTTGAGGACTAAGCTGCATAGCCTCGTTTCCAAAATAGGGTCTCCGGTCCTACATACATCATACGAAATACAGCAGCATTGAGCTGGTATTAAGTGGGAGCGTGGTCCTTCTCCTGTCGAGTCGAACCATTTGTGCTACAACCGTAATATAGCTACAGCGTGGCTTTTACACATTAAAACAACATTATTTATAAGTAGTCATAAAATATTATCACGTAAAAACTCCCTCTACAACGAGAGAGATTCATGTCCATCAGTGGACATTTAAGGACCGATAGAGAAGAAGAAAGCAGAATACAAACTCCTTGAGTCAAAGTAATTCGTAATACTTAACAAATTTTAGTTCAATATATTTAAATATTACTCTCCTCTGTTTATTGTGTAATAAAATAAGTAATTGATCCGCTAAAACTGAACCACTTGTTATCAATGTCAAAGTATTTGAGATCTCATCGAAGTCTCAGTTTTCTCTTTGATCCTTTACTTGGACAACTTGCGACAACTTGCTTAACTGGCAGTAAATTTATTTAAGATCTCTAAGAAGCTTTATAAATAGAAAATAGTACAGCATTTCATTTTTAAACATTTTATATAAAAATGTATAAAAAAATTATATTATTTCAAACTACTATGCTTTTCATTTAACGTTGAATCTAACTAGGCAGTAATTAAAATTATGACGAAAAAGATGCCATTCTGTCCGATATCGTTACAGTGACAAATTCGAAATACAAAAAACTATATATTTAGCCCAGCGAATCTTAAGCAGCATAAATAGTATTTTTACAAATTCTATGTACTGTTAACTAATATTAACAAATACATAATATATGCATATAAGATGACAATTAAGAAAATTTATTTTATTATTTGTAGCGAATGTTCTACATAATCACGTAGCAGACTCATCTGCTACGAGAAGCGGGCAAGTATGTTTGTGCATTACTCGTAGGCTGTATTTGCTGCGATAAAAATTTCTCCTATTAATTTATTGTCAGAGGTATAAATTTACTAGAACATGGTAAAAGGTGAATAAATATTAGAGTGTAAAAAATTGTTTATTTGGTTGTTTGTTTGTTTAAATTTCATCTCGTTATGGTGGACAATATATCACTGTCAGGGCGGCGTGATGCCACCTACACGAGCTACACGTCTTTCTTGAAATGTGATTAATTCGAACCGAAGCTTCCGTCAAGCTTCTATTTCAAGCGTATAATATTAATATTTCATGTAAATATTATATGTTTGTGAAGAATACAAAACTGACATTTAATTATTGTAAGGATGATTTTCTTTTTAAATTTAGCTCTTTCGACTACAAGGGAATCGAGCTATGTCTCACACAATTGTAATTTTCTATAATAAATTCTATAATAATATTTTAATATATCATTTTTATAATATGAAATTTCTCAAAAAGTTAAAATATTTATTTTTCAATAAAATCTGATTATTGCAATTCTTGTTTATTCATATGAACCGCGTTGAAAAATTTGGGTTGCTAAATTTCCAACACATTATTAAAAACCTTCTAAAAACTACCATTAATATGCATAGCTGACTGATTGATAGTGAGGTTACTATAACTAACAACTAACCAAAACAATTAATAGGATAATATACTCTCTCATAACTTATATTTGTGATAACTGTTTAAAAACCATAATAGTTTAAATTGACTTGTTTATGAATTGTTTTTTATGTATGCGCATTGATTTTGCGAAAATTTTCGCATTTAGAATTATAATTGTATTGCTTCGTATTTTAGACAGAGTTTAACACACAATCGAAATCTTGAACATATTGCACTACTTTTTGCTCTTTTATATATATCTATAAAACTGGTTGGTTACAAAACTAATTTAGCGATAATTATAGAACGTGTAAAATTTGCAAGTAGCTATAACATCAGAACATGTTGATCATGTGGTATCATAACAGTGGTAGAGCCACGCGGCAGCTTTTGCTGTCGCACGGATGGGCCGGCTCGAACCGGGGTGGTACCACGACCTCACAGAAAACCAGCGTGAAGTAGAGGTTTACCTCTGTGTTTCGCTTGGTGAGTGCAGGTGGCCGGAGGCCCTTTTTACTGGAAATGAGGCATTCCATCTTAGTCCTCACGGGTGACAACGCATCTACATTTTGATTTGTAATAGAGGATAGATGTAGATGTCTATGGGCCGCAGCAACCACTTACCATCAGGTGGGCTGTGTGCTCGTTTGTCACCCTTATCCTATAAAAAAATGAATAGTCCTCATTAAACTTTTGATATTAGATAATTCGTAAACATAGCATATAGTGTTACAGACGACGCTGACTCTACTGTTTAATCGTTATTACTAGTCAAAACAAGGAGTCGTACTTTCAGTAAATTGACTTGTTTTGACCACCCTATAAAAGCCGTTGCATTTAGAATTATATTCTTGTAATCATTTAGTTAAGGAAGTCATTACTGAACTGAATTAATTTTCATTCATTTAATTCAGTTTATTGTATTTGACGGGACCAGCACCATTGCACGTGCGGCGCGGTAGCCGTCGGTGCAGTTAGACAGAAATCTTGTAAATAACACTTGTTCCGCACACCTGCACCATTGCACCTGCAGTGGCGCTCGTTTTGCTTGTATAAAACGGACGGCGCGGCCGCCGTTAGGACAGTCTTGGCTCTGACGTGGAACGGTACGCTTGTCGTATTCCGTTACTAGTTTATCCTCGACTCGTTGGATAATTTATTCGTGTAAACGAATTAATTATTATTCCTAACTACAAAATTAGTCTCTGTACTACCTCAATTACCCTTTCTACATCAGAAGTAGGATAAAGTCCCCATTTTTGCCCACATTTAATCTTCGAATAGTATGAGGATTATTACATTTGTGGAAAACTGTAATGCATTCCGCATTGATGAATCTGTTTTTATGTTAAATACCATAATGAAATTCGCTATGCTACTTACGATATTTTCGTATCATTAAAGTGTAGAGAAAAGATAAAGTGAAATTATTTAAGCCAATTTTTTTTTAATTTGTTCGATTTGTATTAAAAGTACCCCGCAAGTATTTTCATTATTTCTTGATATGTTAACAAATGTCGAAAGAAGTTGGAGGCTTTCTAATTAACTTGTTCAAGTTTTGTGGTAATTTGATAGTTCACGCGATTCATGATTATCATTTACTACATTTTGAAGTTCAAAACGTTTAAGGGATGTACCTAAATTAAGGATTAACTTTAACATGCTGTGGATTAAAAATAATAAGTGATATTTTTGTGTTCTAATTTGTTGATCAGTGTTGCAGTTTGCTCCGAATATTGTGTGGTCCACAAGATTGGGGTTTGAGTCGAGGGATTTGTAGAAGTCTCTACAACAACGATCAATTAGGAAGATGTTGTGACGGCTAATCTTACATGGTCAGGTACGGCCGAGCGCTGGTAAGATTGAGCCTACACCGCTACAGTCGGTTACTTATTGGCTGATCTTACGGCAAGGTAATTCAAGCGGCAGTCGAACAAATGGTGCTTTCTCGCTGTAAATAGACGTTGGAGGTTTGGTCAGCTTTCGTAGATTTTGCGCAGTTGCCTCCTTCCTTTGAAATATGTTGTGGTATCTGTCTCTACTCATAGTTTCCATTTTCTGCCGACTTCCAAAAAGGAGACGGTACTCAATTCGATTTTTTTAAGTGTGTTACCTCATAACTTTGTACTGGGCGAACCGATTTGGATGATTCTTTTTTTATATGAAAGCTGATAGTTCTCGTGTGGTCCCATATGAATTTGATCAAGGTCAGACTAATGGTTATTGAGTTATTCTTAAATAACCTATACTGAAGTCGCTTATATTGAAGTCGGCTGTACAAAATTTTTAATTTTT
Organism: Parnassius glacialis; assembly: GCA_033319125.1. Lineage (NCBI taxonomy): Eukaryota > Metazoa > Arthropoda > Insecta > Lepidoptera > Papilionidae > Parnassius > Parnassius glacialis. The sequence goes on from JAVANC010000018.1 coordinate 34,730,182, forward strand.
AATTATTTGCAATGTTTTCAAATGTCAAACAGTTGCCGTTTCTTAAGAGAATGTGATGAATTTTCGATGCTCGGAATTCCATGGTTCGCAATACATTTATCTCCATTTCTTTTAATTTTACAAAGCAGTGCAACGATTCGCTAGAGCTAGTACGGCTACGGCGCGACGGCTCGCTGGCGCGATTGTGGCACGAACGCAGCAGAACGAAAAGCTGGAGTGCGTTTGCCTGAAGATGGTAATAACTGATAGACCGTATGCTGTTCACTGTCAACCGCACGAGGACGTGCGACAGCCAGAGGTAGCCGTGTCTGTGCATCTAGAAAACACTAGAGACGTTGCAACACTCTAGCGAAGTAATTATTCTTGTGCAGGAAAGGAACATGGAGTTGCAGGAAGGCTGGTCTGTGCTGCACTGGGATGTGTCGTGTTGCTGTTGGTTTACATACTTAGGTGTTATCATGTCACTACGTCCCTCACGATACACTTTTGTGTGATTGTGACAGGCACATGTTTGCGGTATGGTTGGTCTGTACCTGTTCTATATTGAATTGAAAAAAAAGAGAGTAAGAAAAAAAAGTGGTTCTTACTATCATTGCAGGGCGTTTGCCGGTCCAATGATATAGCTACAGGGAATAGTGATTCCGGACTAGCAAATAGTACTTGAAAAAAAAAAAGAGAAAATAGAAAAGCTACAGACTAATCATTCCGATCTCGCATAAAGTTGATTAAAGTTTTGTGGGGCTTACTGCCGGAACAAAACTGATTGTCACCCAAGTCTGAAGGGTCAATATGGACCGGACCAGACACTATTTTATCAGGATGATCGAACGATGTTTTCCTTTCTAAAGATAAGTAAGATTGTGATGGAGCGCGTGCGAGGACGCACGCATGTCAGTATGGCCGTGACGGGACCAGCACCATTGCACGTGCGGCGCGGTAGCCGTCGGTGCAGTTAGACAGAAATCTTGTAAATAACACTTGTTCCGCACACCTGCACCATTGCACCTGCAGTGGCGCTCGTTTTGCTTGTATAAAATGGACGGCGCGGCCGCCGTTAGGACAGTCTTGGCTCTGACGTGGAACGGTACGCTTGTCGTATTCCGTTACTAGTTTATCCTCGACTCGTTGGATAATTTATTCGTGTAAACGAATTAATTATTATTCCTAACTACAAAATTAGTCTCTGTACTATACTCAATCACCCTTTCTACATATTCATAATTGTAATGAAATAGTAATTTTAATCGAGACATAATTGTATTTATTAAAAAAATTAGCACCGCACTAGTGTTTGCCTCAAAGAACTACAACAACTAACATTTATTTTTGAACTGAAAAACTGCACTATCTCTGCTAAGAATATATGCGTACTACGCACGTAGCGGTTAACTCGGCGTAGCGTTAATTTCCTACGTTCGTAGATCGCTACCGCAATTTCCTCAACAGTAAATGTCATCCAACCCGCCTATGTGTGAAATATTAACAATCTGTAAATGTCATTCATCGCGGCGCTCAATTCCCGCCATTTTCCGCCCTTTTTTTGAAATTACCGAAAACTACCATTATAGTTTAATTTTCTGATACTAATGCTATTATTTATATATATACTCGTATATATATATACAGTCTATTAGGGGCAATGAACGCTATTCTAACATTGTCCCAGAAAATATACAAGGTCTCTCTATTACCATGTTCAAATATTTAATTAAACAAAACTGTATAAAAAGTATTACTATAAAATAAATGAATACATGGTTGATAATACAGCCTGGGAATGAGGTGGTCGCTTCCAAGCTATTTCTAAAATAAATTTTGTAAATAGTTTGTAATCATTTATATAACAAAATGTATTTAAAAAAAGTCCCCCTACGTTTCTTGCTGGTTCTTCCCAGGACAGAGATTTTTTTTCGAACCAGTGGTAAGGTAAAAAATGACTTTCAATAAGAATTACTTGTAATCAATATAGAGTAAAAATTATTCTTTTCTATTCTACTCTATATCAGAATATACAATATTTTATTATATACGATATTAAAACTATAATAATCAAAAAAGAACTAAAACTTGAAACTTAATTATCATATAGTCCTATTCCTCGCGGTATCGTGCCAAGACGCTGGCTGCGTTTCCCCGTTGAATGGCTATACTTAGCCTTTGAGCGAGAAAAGAACCAGCCCTCTTATAACCACCAGATATGACCAGCCGCGGATGGAGTTCCTTTAGGAACTTCAACGCACGTGGACCCCACGGACCGATAGTCTCTACAGCAAATGGCACAAATATGTAGTCATCTCTCAGAGACTCATATTTGCGCCACTTACTCAGTTCAGCTACCGCTGATGCCGCCACGGCTCTAATCAAGGTACCCCTGAGATGAGAGGCTGCCAGAGTGTCTACGCAAGTAGCATCCCATACTAAGGCTTTACCTCTCTCCCCAGAGACCGTCCTCTAAAAGGCTCTAAAACCGAGGGAACATTTATAGAGACAAGAGTCCTTCGGGTGACATCGTTCAAAGAACTGTCTCGTAAAACTCTACAAGCACTTTTCTTACATGAAATTCCGTGGAGTCCAAACTTGTCGACGCTGCTACCATAGGGGCACTGATATCTATATAAATTTACGAAACTATTTACGATTTAAATTTAATTACGCGTCCACGTATTAAACCGCGCTTACCGATTAAATCCTTTGTTTTGTCTTCCGACAAAGCGTAGAAGAAACTTGCGTTGAACTAGTCGATCAGCTGTCTTTAGCAAATAAGTACGTCAAGGATACGTCACTTTCCTCTCTCTGAGTCTCCTTCGTCCCTCACGGTGGCGGGGGGGCTTAGTAGCCGTGGCTTGGTCAACCGCGGTGAACAAAGAGGAACCCCTTGGCTAGCTCGAAGTGTAGGGCCGGCCCGAGGTGGCCACTCCGAGTGGGCTTGGCGAGTCCACTTCGGAAAGTGTGTCGGTGGGCTGCGGTGAGAGGGGTGTCCGCTCCCTCTACCGCTGCAGCCGAGGTGGAGTCGCGGAGGAAGAGGAGTGTCGGTATGGCGATGCGCCAATCACAGTATCCTCCGCAACTCTGATGGGGCCGCACCGTTAATGATGCGGTGGTGGTGGGGCTGCGGGGGGAGAGGTGTGTCGGTATTGCTCTCCCTACCCTCCGCAGCCGAATCTCGGTTGGCGGTGGAGCCATAGACCAGATTTTCCTGGAGATTCCTGGCCCCATGACCTTCGCGCATCGGACATGGGGGCGTCTGTTGCGCATGTGAAGTTGGAGACCGAAGAGAAGGGCGCGCCATGTGTTCTGGTGCCCCTTACCTGAGAAGGAGATGGGGGAAGAGTAGTCCTCACCCAAGGAGAGGCCACCATGGGGCGGCCAGCACAGGTGGGCCCGCGGATGTGTGCGAAACCGTTCCCGTGGCCCTGCCAATATGCGACGAAAGTGGAACATCATGGCGTTTTAGTCGGTGCGAGTCCGACATAATCCGTCCTTGACCCCGCGAGGCGGGCATGCGTAGGCATTTCTCCATGTAAAAAAAAAGGTTAAGGTAGAGATACATACGAAAGACCAGCGGGTAATTGCATGTTCATAAGACCAAATAGGCTCAATAGGATATTTTTTGTTTTAATTGGCAGTTAGTAGGATAGACAAGCCCTATTTAAATTCTTAGATTTTTAAAACTTGGGACATAAAAGTTATAACCAGTTTTATTTTTTAAGGTTATGTATTAGTGTACCAATGTAGATTGTTACATATATGCACATAAACATTGTTTTGGTGATAAAGTAAATGTTCTAGATTGCTTGTCGCTATCTTTGTAGTGTTTTACTTACCATTACGCAGGTAGATTGAGATAAGGATCGTACTTATTCAGCGGGGTGCATTATAACATACCTATAAACAGCAGCGGACTGCAACAGTTTTCTGCAACTATAAATACAAGTAAAAATAAGTTTTACCAGAAAAACGGCGGTACTTTATTTTAGCACGAAGCAACATTGGGTTTATTCCCTTTAAATCATGTATTCTCTCTGGGAATACCTCTAATGTAATATAATCCATGAGAGCGGAAATATTCATCCACATATAAACGGGCCTGGTGAATTTGGTTTAAACCACATGGAAATAGTATAAATTCTCTTCTAAACTATACCGCCATTCACAGAAAATATACATATTTTCTGTGAATGGCGGAGTAAACGCATTCAGCAGAGCAGCTGCTATTTTAAAATCTATCATAAGATTGCGACAACCACGGTTAAAATATTAATGGCGGAACAATTTGAAATCGCTCTTAAAACGGCCATTCACAGCTTCTACTACCCACCTGTTTATAGTTACACAGCGTGATCTGTTGGCTTCAAGAGTAGCTAGCTGTGATTAGCCGTCTGCTTTAATTTTAGGCGTAAGACCTATGTATCCTTTCTCATGCAGACTCTCCATGCAGTCACGAAAACCACTACCTAGAATAAAAACATCATTATCTCTATAAAAATCATTGAATTCTGTTTCGTAAATAAGTTATTCATTATGGTCGTATCATTTGTAGTGGCACTATATGGTCCGCGTCCTTTCGCGAAACTACTATCAAGAGATAGAGAACGGAGGAGCAGATGCCCAACTCAACGTAAAAACGGCCAGATAACTCGCTAAGTTGCTCAGATGCAGTCACAAACTAAAATCCAAAACAATAGCTAAAAACTGAAAACTGAAGTGAACTGAAAGACAGATAATCTTTACCTGTCAATAAATAATTGCCATATAAACAAAAAATATTGATGACGAACATCATTCCTATCATTAAACCGTAAACTATTATGATTTTATGCAACAATTATGCATTCTTAGGTATAATATATAAGTGTTTAATTATATATAATGTTATTTCTAAATAAATAATTATCATTTCGACTTTTGTGTTATTTTACATATGGCAACTTCTTAAAACATAAATGCGTTTAGTTTACGCTTATATTACGTTTTTTATTAAAATCTTTTTATTGATATTATTAATAATTCCGGAGTTCTAAAAATAGAACGCTAACATAATAATAAATGGCTTAGTTGCCTTAATATGTGGTACAAATTCTATAACAAAACAACAAAAAAAATATGCGGTACAAAATCTGCCGTTCTCCTTTAGATGAACCAAAAGAAGAAGTCTATCAAACGTATAGTTTTTAGATTTTGTTGTATTATAATGTACTAGATCCATCTGTTGGCACGAGATGTCGCTTCTGTTGATGTAAGAAGATAAAATTAAAACGCTATGTGGTTATAAGATTCAACAATCTATTTGACAACATTTTTAAAATGGTCGCATTGAGTTTAGTGCAAATTTCTCCAATCTGACATGCAGACATACCTAATTAAAATTATTGCGTTTTTGAGAGTTTGAGACAAAGATTCTTATATTTTGAGTGTTGTTTTAGAGACAGGGACTCTTCATCTCCTCAATATGTTCAGTAAAATGTATTGTGTTCACGGCTGCATGGACTCTGGAAGTAAGTATATACAGTAATTTGATAAGATTTAATCAAAAATCTCTTGCATCTGCTATGCCTGGTATGGACGGCTGTAGGCTGATATTCATATTAATATATTATTATATGTAGTAAATGTAAGATTGTGATTTTGAAGTTAGGCGGGCTTCCACTGGAGTGATGACCTGGTATATGATGTAGGTGGCTAAGGACCGTGCTTTGTGATTTTTATTGAAGAGGCAGAAGGCCTATTTTTAGTCTGTAACGATGATGATGATGATGATTAATTGTTTGTTATATTTAATGTTATATAATGTCCGTGCTGAAAAAAATTGGTCACCATAATAATAGTGTTCTGTGAAATATCAGTTTATTAATAAATAATTTGTATTTGACACAATTGATTGTACTTGTATTACAATAATAATAATAAAAATATTTCTATTCTTTTAATCAGTCCAGCTTAAGTCTTATGTATTCATGACTAAATTAAATTATGTATTTAGTCTTAAAAATTGTATGTTAATAAAAACAGAGAACCCATCACCTCATTTCGTCCCATGGGTGTTATGTTATAAGACATATGTGAAATAATCTCATGAGTTCTGTTTAGTCGACGGTATAACCATCGCGTTTACGCCAGACGTAAAATCCAGACGATGGACAAGCTGCGTCAAAGGTGTTCACGTCTAGATCTATGATTGTCAAGCCGCCTGCCAAGCATGACAGGCTCAAGTCCAGCAGTAAACTTTAATAGGCCAATAAAGAAGAAAATAGTCACAAAAAACTTGCTGTGCTCTGATAATACAAGTGTTTATTAATGGATTAATTAGCTTTTTGTTTTTCAGAAAAAGGCATTCTTCCAAGAGAATATGCGGAAACTGCCGAAATTCTCCTCTTTTTGACAAGGTATTCGATTCTGTTAATGGCAGCTATAATAAAGAAAAAACTATATGTAAAGTCTCTTCTTGAACCAGCAAGGACAAACTCAGAACACCATAAGTTTTGGAATGAAGCAAAAGCTATATTAAATAACATGAAATTTATAAATAAAATGTCTAATAATCATGAGAATGTATCAACAATAAAAAAATGGGTATGGACACTACTTGGTGTACAAATTCTTTAAAAAAATGGGAAACTAAGTATGGTATTACTTCTGTTTGGATGCAGCACCTCAACCAAGACCCTATTGAAAACTTTTTTGGAACAATTAGAAGTTACTCGTATGAGTGCCGCAATGTTAATCCAACACCAGAACATTTTCAGAGTGCCTACACTACACTTTTAATTAACAATATGTCCAGTGTCCATGCCTCAGGAGCTAATTGTGAAAAAAAATAATTGTAAGGCTTTAGAATCTGTTATCATCACAGATAACTGCAAAGCTGCTGCAACCTGTGTCCTTGAAACAATCCCGGATGTAAATATAATTGACATTAAAGAGAACACTGCTCCATATATAAAGGCGGCATTACATTATGTTAGTGGATACTTTGCTAGATGTGCTAAAAAATGTTTTAAAAATTGTAGTGAATGTACTGCTAAAATATTCGCCTTACAAGAAAATGAAATCATTAACTTTTGGGAATATGCAGGTAAACGGTAGCTTTGCAGTCCCACTGAGTCTCTTATAGTGTGTGTATCTGCAGTGCAAAACATAACAAATTCAGTATTAAAAAATATTTAGATAGAGACAATGTTGAAGAATTAATAAAAATGTTGATACTAATTCATGTAGATTTTGATTTTTTGCTATGTAAAATAAAATATTAAAATAAAATAATTATTTATTAAATTTGTCTTGCCGCTTTTTCTTATTCAATTATGTGTTGTATGTGTCATAATAATGAAGATGTGTTTCAAATGAAAGCCAAAAAATATTTCCACAAATGTAAAAAAGACGTTTTATTCAATAAATTACTTAACTTTCTGAAATGAGTTTTTATTTTTACCTCTAAACCTATACTTATTGTAAGAAAAATTTCTTACAATAAGTAAAAAGAAAAAACATAAGGAAACAATAATTTAGTATAGTATAAAGGACTATATAGTAGCTATATATACTACGTGTATAGTATAGCTATATGATAAATATAAATTGTTCCATTCGACACCACCAGACAGCAGCACATTCGTGATTCATTTTTGGGCTTGAGATTCGTCTCTATTTCAGTATATAAAAAGTACTCTGTGGACGCGACTGACCGACAGGGTTTGCCCGTAAGGTCACGAAATGCAATTCCCAAGGTGAAACCGATTATTTAAAATAATAGCAGGAAGCGACCTCTGGCGCATCCAGTAACATAGCTATAAATCTATCAGTGTTAAATTAAAAATCAAAACACGTACACAACGGAAAACGCTCAATTTCTTAATTTTTTGAGAAGTTATGGTCCCGATAAAATTAGGTTTATTTTACGTAATCTTATCTTCAGGCTGAATGATGTATGATTTGTATGAATATGACTATAGATATAGTAATGCAGATATTTTGCTTGAATTTTCAAGTTTTTTTATTTTCTTTTGGTGGAAAACAATGGGGCTCTAATTAGACAAACGAAATGTATGGAGTGCACAATGTCAGTCGTCAGGCTGTTATTTGGTTTGACGTACCTAATAAAAAGTACCTCATTTCAGCCACATAGTAAAAATCAGGATTCTCATAAACTAAAATAAATATCATTAATAAGGACGCAATTTATTTTGATACATTAGACGACATTACTAAGGAAGTTAAGATCAATTCGTATATGGTAAAAAATTGGTTTTTGAATTGAAAGTTTTGAAAAAGATATATTTACTTTTCTACCAGGCATTTGTTGTACAACCCCTTATATTTTCGGTTTCCATTCTTTTCTCATAATTAATTATAACATTATGGTACTAATTATAAGCCTGGTGGCTCAGAACCTTCATTTGCGGCAATTTATGGTGCATTGGTATCTATGTTCAGCCCTAGACTAGTGATGTAATAATAGTGATTATTAGAATATTTGGGAGATTAATTTATAACAAAACAATCTGCTACATTTTTTTAATTTTTGTACAAAAGAAAAATCGAACTTCTTACAATTAAAACAAGTATGTAGGTAGACGAAGTAAAACATTTAAATTTAATAATTATTTTTATCTGTCTTAATTCAAATATCATGCTTGTCGCATGCGTGATTCAAAATAAAAAGTTGTTAACAGTGCCTCTAAAAATGTTTGTTGGCTGGCATTAGGTACACAAAAGAACTACATTCGGTACAGGGTGGCTGGAATTTAAGCCATAGCTTCTCTTTTGCTTATCGTCATTTTTGAAATTGTTCTCGAAACATTAAGATTGTAAATTAATGTTCATTACATTTTTTGATAAATAATCTATCGATTAAAACAAGTTTTAAAAATACTGGGGTTGGCTATAGATATACGGTACTTGATTTTAATTATGTTTTCAGTTTAGGAGGCTTGTTGTAGCATGAACCTTTTACACTGTTTTTGAATGTTGGAAATGCGTTTTGAATTAATTACGATAAAAATAAATTTCACTAAAAATTCCGTATAAAGAAACGCAAATATAACAATTTTGTATAGTGTTATGAGATTAGATGTCAAAAACTGATGTAAAACGTGTGAAACGGGACGGTGTTGACGGCCATGTTTTGGGCAACCGTAAATGTCAAATATAATATATTATCTATGACTTCAAATGTCAATTGTCATTCCGTTTCTCTAGTGGTCACGCGAATGTTCTCTCTTGTGCTTAGTGCTGTGTTTTCTCTGTCTTTTCGACGACTTCTGCTCTTTTTTTGGACTTTTTTGATTGAGAGTTTAGGAAAACCTGACTTTATAGATAAGAGAGGTCGAATCTGTACGAAAACTAGATCAGAGCACCCTGAATCCCCGTAATCTTGTCTGCCCTACCCCTAGAGTGTTTTTGTAAATCCGTAGGCGTGGAGAGAGAACAGCCCACGTCCGCTCACCTCCGCAGCTTCGGCTTATTGGTCTCCTTAGGCGACCAGCCTCAGCTCACTCAGGGGCTTAGGCGAACAGCTCACTCAGGGGCCTGCGATTTGCTACGCAAGGGCGAAAAGACTGCACTTTCCGCAGCGCCGAAGCCGTTGCAGAAGTAACTTTGTGTCAATATCCCTGTGTAAAAACTGAGGTTATAATTTTACAAAAAAAAATATTACTCATAAACTATACTTTTCCGCAACGGGGAAGGATAGGGGATCTTCCCCTGAACCCTCCCTCTCCCCCTCCACCTCCACCTCCCCCTCCCAACCCGTAAGCGAGTACCGGATGTCTATAGTTTAACCAAATACAGTAATCTAATTTAAAAATCAGGAATTTGTAAAGTTAAAATTGTCACTAAAAGGCTGGTAATTGGGGTTAAAATAAGTTTGTACACAGAGAAACAAAATTCAATGCCCTCAAAATAAAGGGAGAATGAATTATAAGGAAAATATGTAGATAGGAACGAATTTACAATTTTGATAGGCAGGCAAGCGGTGCTGAGCAAGTCGTTCACGGGCTGCAAAGCTGCTGTCTGGTGACGGTGTCTGCTCAGTAGATTGATCTTGCTTGTGGAAGGAGTTGTCGCTCGAATCAGGCGATGCATGATGTTGTAGTTTAACTGAACTTCTAGTTTTTCTATAGAGACTCCGGGTCGTCTGTAGAAACTGGGGGCACACGTCGTCAGCAGTCTGAACAGGGCGCCCACGGAAACAAAGAATCTTCGTTTGTTCTTGATTTGGTGGAGGACCTGTCACGGTCGCCAGTTCTTGTTCAGAACAGAACAAGGAAGATAAAATGAAGCTCCTTTGTATTATTAAAATTAGCTATATTTCTAATACAATAATTACGGTTGGTACAAAAAGTTATGTGCCCGTTAATGTATTTATCTATTTCAACTTGTAGCGAACGTATACTACTTATATTTGAACGAACTGCGTGTAATCTGTGAAACGACTACTTCATTACATCCTGAGTAACTTGGTCAGTAAGTGGTACTTGGGTTGCGTTCAATTAAAATGATCAAGTGGTTGTGCCTGTCGGCTTCCAATTTTTTCATATTCCCTTCCATCCACCAATAATTATGTCACCAGTAGACATGCCTAGTTCGCGAATAAAAAATGCAAATTAACTAGTTCAGTTGCTATAAATATATCTGTAATAAAATAAACGCTAGCTGGTTCAACACTGTATATCAACACACAATGTTAATCTAACCACAATATACTACACCCCCTTTTATAATGAACACAAGTACAAAAATGTTTTAATGACTATTATATAATTTGAAATGGACCGTATGCCAAATACAAACTCACACAAACATTAATATGTCTATCATAATAACTAAGCCACCTAGCCGTAACATGAACACATTTTAAAATGGATATATCACTTCGTTGTTTTATGATTTATTTTGCTTCACCAAATAATGCACATAGTGTTTAATTGAAGTTATAAAATAATAGTAAACATAAAAATAAACGAAATTAAGTCAATATCTAATACCCTTGAAACTGAGGCAGAAGATGGGCAGCAAAATCTTTCTGATAACAACAAAACAACAATAAAAAAACTGCGGTTGCCAACACGCTCGCCAAGCGTGGCAACTATGGCAATATACCCCCCATGATTAAAGTAAAGGAGAGACGGCCCCCTGTCCTTGGCGGCCTCGCTATTCCTGGCTACGGTGACGACCATGGTAACGGCGGGGCAGGGGGTGCTAAGAATCTCCGGTGGAGAATCGGTTACCACCTAAGACGAATCGACCTGGCATCATATAACGCACGCTCCCTGAGGACTGACGAGAAGATCCTGGAGCTGGAAGAAGAGATAGACAAGTTGCGCTGGAATATTATAGGATTATCTGTGGTCCGAAGAGGGGAGGAGGACATGTTCCTCCTCGAATCCTTGCCGGATTTGCTTGTTCTATCACCGGGAGGTCGACCATCTGTCCCAAGGATGTGTTGGATTTATTGTCCACAAGTCTCTCGTTAACAACGTTGTAAAGATTGAGTGTGTCGACGAGGGTTGCATACCTTACATGCATGTTCTTGCATACTCAGAATCACTAAACCTATAAATACCTATATAATGAATATATAAACACCTATAAATACGTGTTTTATTTTGTGTTTATAGATTGCGTGCTTGTTTGTATACCTTACACATACATGCACATAGCACACACCGTTCTAACTTGTGATATTTATGAAAATATATTTGCCGTGTATAATGACAGCATTGGGAATCCACTACTCCACATCATCGATTTTGTGTCGTAAGAGACGATGATAATAATAACATAAAATAATAAAAGACTACGGTGGTCAACACGCCTGCCAAGTGTGGTAGATATGGGAAATCTCCCTCCCCTCATATGAGGTAATCTATGGGGAGGCTTATGTTCAGCAGTCGAATTTTGATAGTTTGTAATCATCGGTATATACGTACTACGTACTAGATTGCGCATTCCTAGTACTGCAATCCTTACAGTGTGTCATTTAGTGTGGTTTCAATCTAGTAGATAGTATGTGGTTTCAATATTCATGCAGTGTGGATCGGCGCTAATAATACAAGATTTCAAATTATAGTTTCAACCTGGACGAAAATAACAATTCAGTAGTCAAGTAAGTAAAATTATTTGTTGTTCAAGTGAATAATATCGTAATATTACAAAAGAAAAATTCATGAAAAAATATATTTCTTTATATAAGCTGACCGCGCAGGCGCAACACGCTTAAATCAACTGCGCATGCGCGATTTTACTAACACCCGCGTATGCGCGAAGACATAGAGTAGTGCACATTTTTTATTTAGAAAGGCTTCTCTAGTACTTCGTACATATAACTCAATCTTTGTAATTAATAAATGAATGAAAAAAAAAACTAAGATAGAAGCTTGAATACAGTACTTTGAATATATTTTAACAGTGGTAGAGCCACGCGGCAGCTTTTGCTGTCGCACGGATGGGCTGGCTCGAACCGGGGTGGTACCACGACCTCACAGAAAACCAGCGTGAAGTAGAGGTTTACCTCTGCGTTTCGCTTGGTGAGTGCAGGTGGCCGGAAGCCCTTTTTACTGGAAATGAGGCATTCCATCTTAGTCCTCACGGGTGACAACGCATCTACATTTTGATTTGTAATAGAGGATAGATGTAGATGTCTATGGGCCACACCACTTACCATCAGGTGGACTGTGTGCTCGTTTGTCACCCTTATCATATACAAAAAGAGTATCCCCATACTACAGACACGCGGAACACAGTAGTAGGTACTTGCTACCAGAAATAGGGAGATTAACAACGGAGCGTCTGTTAGTGCTCGTGTAACTCCTAAGCGATTGAATGATTGATGAATACGGTCATACTATTTTTTTTGTTGAGACGATCGTTCATAGCTATGCTAGGATCCGATAAGTGGCACTGTCGTCAAGTTATTAACAAATTCTATATTTATGGACGAAAATAACTCATATTCACAATATATTTTGGTTTAGTACCAAAGAAGAAAATCACGTTATCTGGACCGGATAGGTGGCATGGTTTAGTTTTTAATAAATTTTATATTTACACTGTTAAAAGTCCTGGTTCATGCGGAGTGAAACTCATTGCGCCACCTACCGGATAGGGGAGAACAATTTTAGTCAATTCTGCTGGTTTATAACTATGTTAAGTTTGAGTCAGAATTATTATATAGGTACTGTATTTGTTTGAAAGTGTTGTTTCGGAAGGTGTGAGAGTGATATCGAAAGAAGAGTGAATGCAGGAAACATGTTGAATGGAGCTTAGCACTCATTTATGAGCAGTCGGAAGGTGTCTAACAAGGCTCGTTTGGCTGTGCATGAGGGATGTTGGTTCCGACACTCATGTATGGAAGTGAAAGTTGAGTATAGCAGAAGAAACACGAAAGCAGAATAAATGCAGTTGAGATGAGAGCGTTAAGAAGTATGATAGGAGTTAAACTCAGTTTAACTTCTATCATACTAAAAAGTATGAGTTAAACTGAGTGACAGGATAAGAAATAGTGAGATAAGGAAACGTTATGGTCAGAAAGAAGATGTAGTGACAAAAATTGAGAAAGGTATGCTGAGATGGTTTGGCTGTGTCGAGAGAATGCATGAGGAACGATTGACGAAAAAAGTGTATAAGGCGAGTGTGAATGAAAGTACTGGAAGGGGTAGACCTAAGCGGACATTTCAAGACCAAATCAGGGACGTCTTGAAAAAAGGCCAGGTCAAGAGCACCCTAAGCCGTAGAGCATGTATGAAGAGAATAATGAAAGTGGACGAAGCAAAACCAGTATGTAAGGATCGTAGCTAGTGGAAAGAAGTGGTATCTACCTACCCCTACGGGAAAGAGGCGTGATTATATGTATGTATGTATTTTTTAACTATATTATAATCATATTTTACGATATTATTTTAAACATTAAGTCGGTACATAAAGTTCTTATTTCTTACTTACCCGTATGTTAGTTCATTATTATATTCAACTTTATGCACATAGCTTGAATGGTAAACTTCTCGCAAACTTTGAAACTGCTATTGTACAACTATAAGCTGGATCTAAGTCTAGTTAATTTTGAGCAATTCATGCAAAATTGTAAAGGCTGTTAGCCTTTACTATGATAAAGTTTCTAAACTTAAGTACTATAGCTAAATTTAGTTAAAATGTGCTCAATGAATTGTATATTTTTTTTAAGTTTTGACATACTGTCTGAAATTTGTTTATCGATTTGGTAAAATATTATGATAATCGTAGATGTTACTTATTATCAGAATTAAGAAAGGTATAATAACGTTACAAAATCATACGTAATATTTGCAACAAAGCAGTACCCGAAGGATTAAATTCCATCAACCAAAACCGATATATTTTTTTACTTCTTTTTTTAAAAAAACGTTACCCCACACTAGGACTTTGTCCTGTATCGTGGAGACAGTTTACAAACATAAATTGCACAAGAACAAACATCCAGACCCGGAACAATTATTCGTAGGCCATACAAATACTTGTTCCATGCGGGATTCGAACCCGCGGCTCCCAGCGCAGCAATTCATTGCTAAGCCACTGCGCCACGGAGCCGTCAATTAATTATATATGATGCTTGGAAAGATCTTTTGATACATATTAATTCTTACTACACAACAATGCTTGAAATTGTTGACGAGTATGTGTAACGAGGACAAATTATCCAACTAAGTAAGTCTACTTTGAGAGACTACTTGTGAGAGTTCAATCGACGTATCCAACACGGCTGGGTAGCGTTCAGAAATTACGAGACATGTCGTCCCGTATACCTCAACACTTGAAACCAAGAGTATACAAAAAGTGCGTGTTGCCAATGATGACATATGTATCTGAGATGAGGTCCTTCACTGCTGGTCGTATGAAAAATCTTATGGTCGCTCAGGGAGCTATGAAGAGGGCTATGCTCGAAGCTTATCTTCGTAATAGAGTTCAAAATGAGGATATCTGCAGTAGACCCGGTGTAATCGACATAGCTTAATGGATCAGTAAACTGAAGTGACAGTGGCTGGCTTTATAGCTCGAAAAACTTACCACCGATGGGGAAGGAATGTTCTCGAGTAGCAGCCTCGTTCCGGGAAGTGTAACTTAGTCTCCTCCGAGATACAGTAACGACCTGGTATGAAATTCTGGATGTTGTGATGGCTTTCTTAGCCTATGTCTCTTTGCCTATGTTTAGCAGTTAACTTGTGATGTGATTTAATGATGATGATGATAAAACAACTTAGAGAAAGCCCCAAAATGTCCGATACTTTACGTATACGTGATATGTTAAAATATTTGTTTACACGACGCCACCTGTCAGTGAAGGGCAAAGCAGCAGGAAAAAACAACCGTTTTTTCCTTCTGCTTTGCCCTTTGTCTCGACTAGTGATGAATATGATTTGTTTTTTTATATTTTTTATACTTTTATAAATTCATAAGAGATATGAAGTATCAGCCGGAGAGGACACCTGAGTCTCGGTTAAAAAGAGCAAGGCCGGCTTCGCCGTCTCTAGATGGTAATGGACAGCGTTAAGGTTGGAATGAAGTCTGATGACTGATGCCTGGGTGATCAGTAATCGATTGCTGAAAACAGAATTTGAAAATTCGAAACCGTTCTCGAGATAATCGTGGGACAGACGGACAAACGGACGGACAGACGGACAGACGGACAGACGGACAGACATCGTGAAATCAATAAGTGACTTCGCAAGCTTCGCCACTTAACAAGTACCTTTCTATGAAGTCTCATTTTAACGGATTTGATCAATGGTATAATTATAGGAATTCGTTGGCTCTTGTCCGAATAACTTACTCAACTCGCCGACTCTCTCGTTCGCTTGCTCTTGTACGTCTTACATAGTAATTACTGTTCAAATTTAACAGAAATATGTAATAATAAAGTAATTATTACTTCGTTTGTTGCAAATGTTTGAGTTTTAATATGTAGAAACAATATAAACAACAACATAAATGATTTGTAAACGAATGTTTTCAATTTTGCTATATTATAAAAATTTTAGTGTATACTTTTAATTACTAACGATGATCAAACCTTATCACGTTATTTTTATCCCTTGTTTTTCAAAAGAAGCCGATGTTGTTAAAGAAGGGCAATGGAAACCAGAGAAACAGAATGACAATTGGATTACGATCCAAAAACGGAGGTCAAGAAATCGCTTTGTTGGAAACAGGGGTAAAGCAGTAGTAGAACCTGGTCTTAATTTTAAAGCGGCGGATATTAACATTCCTCTTTATATCTATAATGTGGCGAAGGATGTTACTGTATATGACATCATTAATTATATTAAAAATAAAACTAACACTGATGTTAGTGTTAAGAAAATGAACATGACAATAGATAAGGAATATGAATCTTACAAAGTTTTAGTACCCAAAAGTAAATTATATATGTTTATGCGAGAGGATCTCTGGCCCTCAGGGATAGCTTATCGCCGTTTTGTCGAATTTTGGCACAGGGATCAAAATTTAGCGGGTGCCTTGATGGCAAACGAGAAACTATAAAAAAAATGATCAATTGCCATTCTAAAATTGCAAGTTTTAATTGTAAGAATGTCGTTTGAATGTGTCAGAAGACTGTGTCAAGTAGCAGATGTAATAGCGCTTCAGGAAACCTGGCTCATGATTTGTCATACTTGGGAAGCATAGATGATAACTTTTGTTTTGCTGGGACCTCAGCGGTAGACACATCAGTGGGTGTACTTCGAGGAAGGCCATATGGGGGTGTGGCCCTGTTATGGAGGAAAAATGTGTTCTCCACGGTGAATGTGATAAAATGCAACAGTGTGCGACTAGCCGCTATAAAAGTAATGATATGCGATCGCTCTTTACTATTCTTCTCTGTTTATATGCCTATTGCTTTGAGTGAAAACTTAGTTGAATTTACAGAATGTCTCAGTGAAATTAGTGCTAGAGTCGAGAGTCATAACGTAGAATCCGTTTTTATGTTGGGTGATTTTAATGCGCATCCTGGTGAGCTGTTCGCAAAAGAATTATTAACGTTTTGTAAAGAACAATCATGGTCATGCATCGATATAGATCAATTACCGTCTAACTCATATACATTTGTGAGTGAAGCACATGGCAGCCGCCGATGGCTTGATCATTGTGTGGTGACGGCAGCCGCACAGGTATCGGTAGTAAGTACTTGTATATTATATGATACGTACTGGTCCGATCATTTTCCACTAACAATAGAATGTAATTTTAATTTAGTGAAACCAAAAATAATATTACCTGTTAGAAACTTTAAATATAATATAATTTGGGGAGAGCGTGATACTGATAAATTTCATGCTTTTTGTCATTCCCGATTACGTGAAATAAATTTTCCTGTAGAATTCACATATTGCTCTGATAAAATATGTTGTAATATAAGTCATAGAATTTTATTGAAGAAAATGTATGATGACATTGAAAGTACACTTTGTATAGCCGCCGAACGAAGTTACAATGTTAGGAAGATAAAGAAAGGGCATTGCATAACAGGTTGGAATAAATATGTAAGTGGGGCTCACAGGAGGGCTCGATTGTGCTTTCAAGATTGGGTGCAAAGTGGTAAACCTACTTCAGGTGATATGTACAATTATATGTGTAAATCGAGGCGCATTTTTAAGTCTAAATTAAAATGGTGTCAGGATAACGAATCACAGATAAAAATGGATATCATTGCGGAATATCATTCAAAGAATAATTTTAGAAAGTTCTGGAGCACAACAAATAAATTGAACCATAAACCGAGCCTTCCAGTGAGTGTTGCGGGTGTGCATGAACCCAGCGAGATAGCCAATTTGTTTCAGCAACATTTCAGAGTAGGATCGCCCTTAGGACAAGCGCCATCACAGGTGCAAGCTGTGAAGGGCCATGTCTCGGAGTTGAATATTAGGTTTACTTCGAAGGACGTCGCTTCCGTCCTTAAAAACATGGTGCCAGGAAAATCTCCGGGCCACGATAACCTCAGCATCGAGCACTTGCAGTATGCCGGAGTACACCTACCAAGAGTACTTTCTATGTTTTTTAACTTGTGTGTTTCCCATGGCTATCTCCCTGAAAAATTATTACGAACAATTGTTGTACCTATCATAAAAAACAAAACTGGAGACTCCTCAGATATATCCAATTACAGGCCAATTTCACTAGCCACTGTTATTGCAAAAGTTCTGGACAGTTTATTTGACGAACAGTTGAGTAAGCACTTGAAGCTTAACGATGCACAATTTGGCTTTAGGCCTAAACTTTCAACAGAAAGTGCTATATTGTGCCTCAAACAGACTATACAATATTATACAGCAAGAAAAACACCGGTATATGCCTGTTATTTGGACCTATCAAAAGCGTTTGATATGATATCGTATAATGAACTGTGGAAAAAGCTACAACATGACACTAGTTTACCACACGAGATTATATCTCTATTGAAATATTGGTACAATAATCAGAAAAATTGTGTGAGATGGGCTAAAACACTTTCCAAAGAGTACTTTTTAGAGTGTGGGGTAAGACCCACCCTGGGTTGACCTCTCCTCGTCTCTTCAACCTATATATGAATCAATTGATCGAAGAGCTTAGTAGCACCAAAGTCGGATGTCATATTGACGGTGTATGCATCAATAATATAAGCTATGCAGACGATATGGTCTTGCTAAGCCCATCAATCGGTGCATTGAAGAGACTGATAAAGATATGTGAGTCTTACGCCGCGGCCCACGGGCTCCAATACAACACACAGAAAAGTGAAATAATGATTTTCAAATCAGGCAGCAAGTCCTACTCACTACCAAATGTCACACTCTGCGGGAGTAGTCTGAATAGAGTTGAGAAATTTAAGTACTTGGGCCACTGGGTCACTGAAAACCTAACTGATAATACTGATATAGAGCGGGAGCGCAGGTCGTTGGCTGTTCAATGTAATATGTTGGCACGCAGGTTTGCACGCTGCACAAAACAGGTTAAGATTACGCTTTTCAAAGCATATTGTCAGTCCTTCTATACATACAGCCTGTGGGTTAACTATACACGGAGGGCATACAATGATCTGCGCGTCCAATACAACAATGCGTTGAGAATTATAATAGGGTTGCCTCGGTATTGTAGCGCCTCTGGCATGTTTGCAGAGGCTCATGTTGATGGGTTTGAAGCCATCATGCGCAAAAGATGTGCCTCCATGCTGAATCGTATGCGGACGAGCACCAACATCATTCTCAGTGTACTAGCGGACAGATGGGATTCACCAATGTTAAGGCGTTGGATAAATCTGCATACTGTAAATTAGACACGCCACGACCTATTGTAGTATTTTAATTGTAATTTTAATTTTTAGTTTTAATTTTATTTAATGTTTATATTTATTAATTTTAATTTTCTTTAATGTTATAGGTGTTTAGATTATAATTTTTTAACAAATATGGATAATTGGTCTGAAATAAATGAATTATTATTATTATGGGGTATTTGTATAGTTTTCTCATCTGGTTGGGTTGTATAAATATATAATTGAAAATGAAAATGATAAACTTACATAAATATCAATAAAATAAAATAAGTACATAAAAATTACATAAATATATAAAAACCGAACCAGATGGAAGCCCTCGGCAGGGGAGACCAAACGGCCGAGGGTTAGGGGGAAAGGGAAAGAAACCGGCGGACGATGCGGGCGAGGAGCACCGCCTTCTGCATTTGAGCTTGGAGCGGTCCGTCACGGAGTCCCAGTCGCCTCAGATGACCCGAAAGGCTAACTGGGATTAACCCGTTCGCAGAAACGACCACAGGAATAATTTCGGCCGGCAGACCACCCCACATGTCGGTCACCTCGTGAGCCAGGTCCAGATATTTTGTCATGTTGTCATTTTGTTTATTATTATTCCGGGGTATCTATATAGTTTTCTCATCTGGTTGGGCTGTATAAATATATAATTGTAAATGAAAATGATAAACATACATAAATATCAACAAAATAAAATAAATACATAAAAAATACATAAATAAATAAAAACCCAACCAGATGGAAGCCCTCGGCAGGGGAGACCAAACGGCCGAGGGTTAGGGGGAGAGGGAAAGAAACCGGCGGACGATGCGGGCGGTATCGAGGAGCACCGCCTTCTGCATTTGAGCTTGGAGCGGTCCGTCACGGAGTCCCAGTCGCCTCAGATGACCCGAGAGGCTGACTGGGATTAACCCGTTCGCAGAGACGACTACAGGTATAATTTCGGCCGGCAATCCACCCCACATGTCGGTCACCTCGTGAGCCAGGTCCAGATATTTAGTTAGTTTATCTGTTTCGGCTTTCACGAGGTTCTCGTCATAAGGAATGGTAATGTCGACCAAAAATATCCTTGACTGTGCCCGGTCCATCAGCACAATATCAGGCTTATTCGCAAGGATAGTCCTATCTGTGATGATGGCCCGGTCCCAGTAGAGCCTGGCGCGGTCATTTTCGAGCACGGCTTCCGGCAAGTACTTATAATATGGCAATTTCCGATCCACGAGACCATATTTCAGAGCGAGCTCCTGGTGTAGAATCCTGGCTACTAAGTTGTGCCTGTGCAAATACTCAGAGTTAGAAAGCGCCGAACAACCGGAGATGACATGCCTTTGTGACTCACCGGGATGGCGACAAGCTCGACAGACGTCAACGGTGCCATCCTTTAGGATGTATCTCCGATAATTGTTGGTCTTAATAACCTGATCCTGTATCGCACAGACAAAACCCTCGGTTTCCCCAAAGAGGTCACCGAAACGTAGCCAGTGGAGGGAGGCGACTGTGTCTACGAAAGGCTCATGTAGAGCCTTGTAGAACCTCCCGTGGAGCTCTTTCTCCTTCCATACGGTCTCCCGGTCGGAAATGCTCTGTACTGCCGGGTCTTGCCATTGCTCGTTGGCTAAGGACAGAGGGGTAAGTCCTTTATCACAACAAATAACGTCCCTATAGTATGGATCATCCGCTCTCGTCAGAAAGTAATTACGGAGGCTGCACACTTCGCGATTATGCATGGTAAGCGCGCTTAAAAAGCCGCGTCCACCATGCTTCCGCGGCAAGTACAGCCTCATTACTGACGATCTCGGATGATGCACCCTGTGGGACCTCATTATAGTGCGGACTTTTCTGTCCAGTGCGTTTAGTTCGGTCTGAGTCCACCTGAGTATGCCAAAGGTATACATGAGAACAGGCATGACCCAACCGTTATATGCGTGCGTCTTATTCACACCGGACAAAAGGCTGTTAAGCACTTTGGTCAAGCGTGCATAAAACACATCGCAAACTGACTGTTTCATACCCGCCTCATCTACACCGATGTTCTGTGACATACCCAGGTATCGGTATGTTTCAGCCTCGGAAAGGGTCCTTATGTTGATAGGCATAGATAAGTCTATGCCCTCCGAGCTAGCAACCCTTCCCCTTTCAACATGGAGGACCGCACACTTATCCGTCCCCAGCTCCATTCTAATAGAATTGCTAAAATCACAAGTGATGTTTAGCAATTCCATAAGATGAGAGCGACTGGAGGCGAATAACTTGAGATCATCCATATAGAAAAGGTGGGTCACTTTTGTACCTCCTCTCCGAAGCTGAAATCCCCTCCCGGAACCCTCCAGTAATGTACTAAGAGGGTTCAGAGAGAGGCAGAACCATATTGGACTCAAACAGTCGCCCTGGAAGATACCCCTTCTTATCCTTATGTGGTTCTCCGCAGCCATCATCCGCTCGCCTAGATGACAAAGGGTCGTACTCCACTGCCCCATACACTGCCCGAGGAAGTCTCGAACTGTACAGTCAACCCTGTACAGCTCGAGGACCCTCTTAAGCCATGTATGAGGCACCGAGTCGAATGCCTTTTTATAGTCTATCCAAGCGGCGGAGAGGTTCCGACGGTTGCGTTTAACCACTTTGCCAATGACCGCGTCAATGAGGAGTGGTTCCTTGGTTCCACGACCACCGCCCCGACATCCATTTCGAGCGCGCGACATCACCTGATTTGAGTTCAGGTGACGAGTGATTCTCGCGCTCAGAATGGATGTAAGTGTCTTGTATATGGTTGGTAGACACGTTATGGGGCGGTATTTGCTCGGGTCTGTGGAATCCCAGTCTTTAGGAACCAAATGAGTGATCCCAGTAGTGAAGAGGCTCGGGAGCGACTTCTGGTCGAGAGCCTCTTGAAACTGTCGGGCGAGCACAGCGTGACACACCACGAACCCCTTCAGCCAGTAGTGATGCAGTCCGTCGAGTCCCGGGCTTTTCCAGTTTGGAGCCCTACGGACCGCCTCAGCTACGTCATCCGGCGTTATGATGACGGGGTCCATGGGCGTAACATTCGCACACTGACTCGCCACAACTTCCGCCCAAGGGCCCTCGCTGTGGTTTACGGGCTCTGACCACAGGCCGCGCCAGAATGCGATAGTGTCGGCCTGATTCTGTGCTGGGCCCGTTCCACGTACCATTGGTCGCTCCAATGATTCATAGAGCCTCTTCTGATCACTCTGGAAGAGACGATTCTGGTTGAACCATGTCGACCTCTCGGTATATCGCCGAATCCGCTTCCCCCAAGCAGCGACTCTCTGCTTCAGGTCGTCTATGCGCTCCGTCAGTTTTTGCGTTATATCCGGCTGGGACAAACTGATGTTTGTCCCAGCAAACGCCATCCTGACGGTGCGCACAATTCCCGGCCTATTATTGCCCGACCTGAAGCTTATCAGCCTGCCGATGAGGGCCCTTGCCTTTGCGATACGGTCCTCAATCCTTCTTCTCCAGGCTGGGATGGCGCTACTTTGTCTAGTAGCGCGTCCAGCCGTGGGAAGTTTGTCGCCAATAATACGGCAAACTGCCAGTGCGGCGCCAAAAAGAATTGAGTCCGTATCGCAAAGGTCCCGGCTGGCTTCCAAATAGGTCACCAGCATTGGGTTGAGAGCCCTTACGACAGCCCGATTCCGCTTGCTTAGGGGTATACGGGGAAGTCGCGGTCGATTCTCGAGAGGCGTTCTGCGCGTTTCCCTAATCGCCTCTTCCAATATGCTCCTCATTTGCTCTTGTTCCTGGGCGACTATTCCATCGTCGCCTGAGTCAACCACAAGGAGATCTACGGCGGCATCTACATGTGTCGGTTGCTCTGCAACTCGTAGAGCCGCATCTCCTGTCGTAGTATTTTCATTCGACAAAGGAATAGCCTCACGTCGTAGCCGTTCGAGTTCGGCGTCATCAAATATTTTTGAACGCATGATGTACCGAACTCGGTCTGCCAGGTTTTGCTCGGTGACGGTTATAGATGGCTCCAGCTCAGCAAAAAGTCGATGCATCCTAGCCCGATATGCAAAACCTTCAATTTCTCCCCCTTTCGCCCCAAAATACGCCCGCAATGCGTTGCTATTCATTTTCATTGACCAACGCATGCGGCGTACTCCACCAGTGGCGGGTGCCGATTGCTGGGCCCGCGAAGGCCCTGCCAACACCACGCCAGCTGATGGGGATGATGGATGCGAGGGGCTGCTGGGTGGTCGTGCAGCTCCTCGCGCTCGGCTGACGGTTCGCATGCTGTCGCGTCCAGCGCCAGCTCCAGACGCGCCCTGGCGACCTCCAGGTAGCGGCCCTTTGCGCAATCTTCTTTGTTCCATCATCCATAAATTGGGCGTCATTTAACGGGAGACGCCCAAACCCGGCACCGTTTCATGGTGAGGCCATGTGCACAAGCGGGCCTTTGCACCTTCAATTTTGCCGAGGCACGGCGCTAACACCTCTTGGCAAGGTGCTGACTGACTGCGCTGACGTAGTAGTTTTGTCACATAACCGTTACGTCAGCGGGCGATGGGGTCGTCACTTCCCTACGCCATTTATTATTATTATTATTATTAATTATGATGGTGATCAATAATTTTATTTTGATTTGTTTGAATATCCAGATTTTAAGTTAAAACAGCATACAGATTTTAGCAGTTTCTACTACAGATAAAAGGTTCGAGGCATCTGGCAACACTGACTGTGACTTTTGTATGACATATTAACTATCCTTGTGGATAGTTAATATGTCATATTTTGTTTGCAAAACTCCTTAGGCCGATTTTTCAATTTCAAAAATTATACATAGAATGATACGAGATGAACAATTTATATATGTTCAGTAATTTCTCAGAAACGAAAAATTTACTATATTAAATAGGTACGACAAGTAATTAAAAAGAAATGTATTCCATCCCTGTAGTTGAAAAAATTGGTTATTGATAAAAAGTTTTGATAAGTTGGAAAAATAATTAAGTATTTAGATGATACGGTTTGTACTTATTATTAAAAGTCAAATTATTTAATAAATAAATTTATTTGACGTTTTAATACAATCAGCCCTAAATAGCTTAAACTAATAATAATAATCTATGGTTATTGGTTAAAATTTCAAAATAGATTTTAAGTGCATTTTGAAGATTAAAACGACCAACTTAGCCATAATCCCAAAGGTAAACACGACATTTATATTTGAAAATTATTTAATATTTTCAAATTAATTATTATATATTTTCTATTATTACTTGATATTGATTGGTGAGATTTCAAAAAATCACCAGTCACATATAAAACGGGCTTTTTCCTCGGTGGTGTAATGTCCGTTCACTACACCATTTTTATTTTACTTGAATAAATCATTTTATTCTGCAAAAACACATATCATTCGAAAATATGTCCGGTTGAAAGTATGCGAACTATCTAGAGGGTTGTAAATGCTCTTCACTTTTCAATAAAACGTACGACTGTGTACTCTGGATGTTTATGCAGACTTCTTGGCATAATAAGCAATAAACGAAATATATAAATTTTAGATTAGAGCCGTGAAGAGAGAATCCATTACTCCATATTATCTCGTAAGTAACTCGTAAGTTTTTTTACAGTGGTAGAGCCACGCGGCAGCTTTTGCTGTTGCACGGATGGGCCGGCTCGAACCGGGGTGGTACCACGACCTCACAGAATACCAGCGTGAAGTAGATGTTTACCTCTGCGTTTCGCTTGGTGAGTGCAGGTGGCCGGAGGCCCTTTTTACTGGAAATGAGGCATTCCATCTTAGTCCTCACGGGTGACAACGCATCTACATTTTGAATTGTAATAGAGGATAGATGTAGATGTCTATGGGCCGCAGCAACCACTTACCATCAGGTGGACTGTGTGCTCGTTTGTCACCCTTAGCATATAAAAAAAAAAGTGTCGAGAGTTGACAGAGGGGAATGAAAATGAAGATCATGTTTCATTTGCCTCTGTCGCCTCTTTGATCTTTTGGGCAACAGCATCTTTATAATAAGAGCAATTTATAACTTAAGATCAGTAACGGACGTTTAAGGCAAACTAGGTACGTACCTAGGGGCGCAAGGCCAATAAGGGGCGCGCGCTCAAGTTTTTGAACTAAAAAAAAATCGTGTACTTGATTACTCCTACATCGCCTTCACTCTCTCATAACAATTTCCACGTAAAGGGTGCGCGTATCCTAATTATTTTGCAACTAAACTGTATTATTAGTAATTAATAATATAGGTATGTAGTTTATTTGCAAAATGAGTAGTTATAATTTATAATGTATGACCGTCAGAGGAGCGCCGATAAGTTAGCCTAGGGCGCTGTAAACATTTAATCCGCCTCTTCTTAAGATGCAAAGAATCTTGAGAAAAAATTATCAATAAAATAAAAGGGATGGGGATACTTCAATACGCTGGAATTTCGTTCTGCGTAGATCGGGCGAAAAACTAATAATAAAAAGCTGAAGGTAGCCCTGGTAAACTGTGATATCAGGACGTCTAATAGCTCAGAACCTTGTGACTACGGGTGCTGCTGCTACATAGCAGTTGAAAACCTGGAACTTAACAATGAGTTAAATAATTGTAATTGAACGCGAAAAATATCCGTAAAATTGGTTTTGTTTAATGCGTAGCATGTTAGTAAACATAACATACCATTTTATGAATATTCTAGATAGAGTTTTATAATAAGATGCACTAATGTATAATCTTCATTACTGAAGCAGGATTCAAATTCTACTGATATATTCGACGCCGCGATTACACCTCGTGACAAGTTCCATTTAAATATTGATAAGAAATATGTCAATTTGGATTTTGTGAGATTTATGCAGATTTATGTTTTGCCCGGGGGCACGCATGATAGAGCTACACGGACCACCGATACGAGTACGCCACGACAATAAACCCGGCACGCAATAAAGACTTATATGCCTTTTACAATCAGTAACATGTAATACACGTCCGAACTTGCTCGAATTAACGTAGCACAAGCTTGTGCGTGGAGACTGTAGCTTACTGTAGCTAATTAGTATAGTATACTTAGATTATATTTTTAAATATATTTTTACTTTAGATTACATCACCATCTCGGAAATTTCTCACATTTGGAAAAACGCCAATACTAATATAATATTATAAAATAATTATTGTATAATAAATAATTATTTGGCCAATATTCTAGTTGATTGGAAAAATCCAATATGGGTCGTATTGTATTTTTTTTAAATAGAACTAACAAAAATGCTGATTTATCCATAATATTACGCCTAATAGTACTACTGAGTAATATAGTGTACTAAGTAAAGTTGGTGCTAGATTAGCTTTAAAATAAAAATAAATTAGAAAAGTTTCAGACGGTAAACATGGAGGACAAAGTCTAGAATTTATAGGAAAGACAAAGTGGTATAAAAGCAAACGTTGTACGCGGTCATAAAACCCTGAATGGATTCTTTTGCTATATAACTGGATAACTAAAGTCTAATCGAAAGTTGCGCCGTAACCTAGTATATATTAAACTAAAACACAATTATGGAAAAGAAATATGTTGTAGGTAAATAATATTACCATATTTACATTTTAAAATTTGTACTGCATTTCGTTATAATTTTTAGGTAGATTTACTGTAGAGGTTCAAAAAAGTCAGATAATACTGCAACGTTGCCTAGCTTTAAATAATGACTTAAAATATAAAAAATCCCGTGTCACGATGTTCTTTCACGCTAATCTCCTTAAAATGTCAACCGAATTTTAACCGAATTAAATAGAATTTTAATGAAATTTAAATCTTAAGGTTGTCTGGAAGAGATCGCTTTTTAGCGATAAGATCGCCTTATTGTACCTACCTCTTAAGTTTTACTCCTTGTAATTTGTTTTTTTTTATCATTTTTGTAGTGTACAATACAGTATAAATAAATAAAAATAAATAAATTTGTCCCAACTTGAGAGATTGGATAGTTTTTATCCCGATAAGAGATGCTTTAAATATTTTATTTCAAAATAAGGTATTTATATAAAACTTAGCTTGTTATTAAAAGATATACATACATACATAAATTACAAGTTTTCGTTTGTGTTTGTTAGAAACCTGTAGATTTACGTTTACATTTTCATACGACCTTAACGTAACTCGCACGTGATTTTTAAAATTTATTGAATAAAAAATAGTTGCGAAAAATTTTAGGCGAAAATAAGTAAAACCGAATTAAAAATAAAAGACAAATGTTTTTTTTTCCTTATTGTTTCTGAAGTTACTAAGACAGTGTATCGAGCAATTAAAATCGGTCGGAAAGTAAAGTAACAAATAGTTACATTAACAACTTCTTTCCTTCTTTTTTACACATAGGAATGAAATTATAATTAAAATAGGGGATCACTTATTGAATTACCTATTTCATAAAAGAAGCTAAAATCATTAAAGTCGATTCAGGCGTCTGCGAGAAATCAGCAAACATGCATAAAAGAACATACGCGTCCAATATTCTCTATTCTTCTGGTTATTAGAACTTCGCTTAAATTGAGTGACAACAACGAAGCGACTAAAGGATACTGCTGACTAATCTCGTGGAGTCCGATAAATAGCGTTGTTATCATCATAAGCATTACAAACTTAGAAAAACAAGGCTGGCAAAGAATCATAATCCGCTGGTAAGCCTTGAGTTCTTTGAGCCAGTAATCTATATCAGTAAAACAAAGAAGAAGTAATTTTGTGATAGACCAGATTTACGGCCGTGTAGTGGCGGCGTAAGAATGCCCAGTACCCCATATCACCCCGTAAGACCGGGTGTCGTAAGAGGCGACAGATGGAATTTAAACCACTACCACCTAGTAATATGAAATATAACACATCTGGGACCTACAACAACCCCCGTACGTAGTGGTAACAGCTGATTTTCCTTTCTATAGTGTCTATACCGTCCGATAACTTATTGTTCGTAATTATAGTGACTCTCTTTTTTCATAAGACATTCTCCAGTTCCAATGTGCCGTAATACAATAAATAATTTCGCAACTTTGTAAGGCTGCAATCTTTTCAGACAAAATTAACGTGAAACACGAAACCAAAAAGTTTCTTAAAAAGCCCATAATATTTTACAAACTTTTCGTTTTCAAATAAATATTTTTGTTATTTATTAAGTAATATGAAGCTCTGAAAAGAATAAGGAATTCGGGCAAGCAAAAAAATACATCAAATGATTTACGTCGAGAGATTGAAATTTGCTGCGTACTTTTAAATATTTTTTTAATCCTTATGTAACGTTTAATCTTATTTTGACATTTGATTTTATTTAGTTACACTGTTCGTGTTGTGTTTCAGTGGTAAAATTTACACGACGCAAACTTCTCTGCTAGTCCATCCGACACTAGAGCTTTTTGGTCTCTCGCCAAAGCGGTTGACACAAACTTCTGTCGGTCTAAACTGCCTGCGCTGGTAAAACCGGATGGCACACTGGCGCATACGGTTCAAGAGAAAGCAGAATTATTGGCGTCTCTCTTTGAATACAATTCACTTCTGGATGTCAATAACTTTCCACCTTAATTACCTCACTGCGGGACCTTTAGGTCGGAGGTTCATATAACAAATAAGGAGGTTCTTCAAACCTTGCCGTGTCTAGACGTGAATGAAGCTAGTGTACAGATGGTATACCAGCTATAGTTCTAAAGGCTTGTGCACCTGAGTTGTCTCTTGTACTGACACGCTTGTTCCGCCTCTCATTTAGGACTGCAATAGTGGCAAAATCCTGGAAGCTGGCCAACGTACAGCCTGTTCCAAGAAAAAGCAGCTGTACCAACCCTGCCAATTATCGGCCAATCTCAATTATCTCCATACTCTACAAGATTATGGAACGTATATTGAACGGCCGCTTAATGGCATACCTAGAACAGAATAAACCCCTTTATCATCATCATCATCATCATTACAACCCTTCACAAGTCCATTGCTGAACATAGGCCTCCCCCAAGGAATGCCACAAAGCACGGTCCTGAGCCACCTGGATCCATCGACTTCCTGCGTGTTTTACCAGTTCGTCACTCCATCTAGTGGGGGTCGCCCTACACTTCACCTACCGGTACGTGGCTGCCACTCGAGAACTTTCTTCACCATCGGTTGTTGGTCCTTCGAGCTATATGGCCGGTCCATTGCCACTTCAGCTTACTAATCCATAACGTTACAATGGAATACAGCTAGATATATTTATGATGTAGGGAACCTCAAGGTCAGAGGCGTAGCTACCGCCGTATCAGCCGTATAAATGATACGGGGCTCCCGGGCTACAGAGGCCCCAAACGTATGTACGCAAAAATTCTAAGGACTTCTAGGGGACAGAATGTTGGTCTGAATTGTTTGGCTAGCTTAGGTCCTAGGAGTATTCATTGTAAGTAATAACTTATAATCAATATATAATTATTTTAAATCAATGCGAGAGTTTTTGTTCCTTTTGTGAAAAATCTTTATACTTCATTTGGGGCCCCCCGACAAATTTTGATACAGGGCCCTTCTAAGGCACGCTACTCCACTGCTCAAGGGTGACTACGCATCTTCATTTTGTTTCTTAGACGATGAAAGATGTAGATGCTTATGGGTAACAGTATCCATTTACCATCAGGTGAACTGAGTACACCTTTCTGAATCTTACTTCTATAAAAAAAACGATAACTAGATTGCATTCTCATCCTTCCGCAAACTGCTCCGGTTTCTTTTCTACCGCGTAGCGTCAAATTTGCGAGACATGTGATCGCCAATCTGACTATAACAAATCCTTTCTACAATAAAAGCGACCTTTGTCCAACAGTGAACTTATACGGAATAATAAAGAAGAAAAAATAGGTGGATTTACACTCTTATGGTTACATGTGACTTAGTGCGAAGAAATGTATGCTTTCTAACCTATGTATGATAGAAATGACAATAATTCCATCAATAGAATGTGACCTTACGTTCTTGAGAATTTTACTTCGCGATAGGTGTTTGGACACCTAGAATTGTTTGCTTTATATAAAGTGAAATGATAAAAATATTATTGACTAAAAGAACCAGTTATCATATTATATCAGCTACGAGACGTGTACACATGCCCACGCGACAGCAGCGCTACGTAGGTAGTCTTTCTCGAGTCGAATTGTGAATCTAAACGATCCACAGTTCTCAAACGTATACAAAGAAATCATCTAAATCGGTCCAGCCATTTAGAAGGAGTTTGATGACAAACACACGTACACAGGAATTATATGTATAAAGACACATTTTTTATTGTGTAATATTAGATAGTGTATTGAATTCTTCGTTGAATTTTATATTTTGCCTCTGGGTAACATATTTTATTATTTACTGAAACAAAGATGAATTAAAGTTTGAAGATAAAAGTATTAGAGTTACAGCTCCTTTTAATATTAAAAATACAAAACAATTCTCGCATTCTATTTGTTAATATATAAATGTCATTTTCAGTAACAAGCAAGCTGTTCAGATTTTTGTTTTTATAATGAAAGAAAATTCTAATTTTAATGGGAACACAGGAGCTTTGATAACAAGTTTTAGTATCGTTGCTTAAATTTTTATATATGACATATTTTTATAAATCAAAACGATCTGTACATATAAGCAAAATTACTAATTTTTGCAGAAAATACTTTTTCGTCCACCGACCGCTTTGCTAATTCGTCGTTTGTCGTTTTCTTTGTTAACCATTAACTGTGGACGCGCGGTCTCACAGACCGCTCGTAGTTTGTAATTTTCGTGTTTACCCCTTTCCACTCGCTCCCCGCGTCTAATGTGCTCAGTAGCTTTAGTTTTTGTATCAAAACCTGTGTTGAGGTGGGAAGCTGTGTCGCCGGCTGCAAATTAGGTGAGTTATTTTACTTTAGACGTCGACCGCGGTCTGTGGGACCGTACGTCAACGTTTCCTATATAGAAAAATCTAGTCGGAATTTTTTTTTGGAATGAAGTTCCTTATCGCACGGTACGGACTTGGCGGATGGGAGGTAGGCGAAGAAAAGTGTAAGATCCGTCACGACCCTTTCTATAGTGTAGACGGCTATAAGGAAGAGAGATGGCATAATATCCCTTTCCCCCGCACTTTTTCTTATCTTGCCATGAAAGAAATATTATTTTAAATATCTCTTCATTTTAATAGACGCTAGTTTATGTATAATTGTTATAGCCTTCATTTGTATTTGCTAATCAATAATATAATACGTTTATCAATAATAATATACTACGGAAGGAACTTCGTTACAACCTAGTGTTGCACGACACTCACGCATGTTTTTTTTTTATTTTCATTTAAAATGTCAATAAATAGTACTCAAAGTGCATCTACATATAAACAAACGTCGAAGTCACCGCTGAAACAGCGTGCGAGTAAAATTTGTCGGGTGGATGCATTCTTGATTTTTGTGGTGTCGATGATTATGTTCTATACAGTCAGAAAGAGGTGATTTCCTAAAAAAATTGCCCGTTCCAAATATGCAAAAACGTGCAATAAAGCCAAGTACAGCAAATTAACTAAAAATAACACTGAAGCGTGTTTTAGGGGTAGATATGCCTCCAGAAGCCTACTCAGAAGACTGACCCATCAAAGCGAAACATATGTCGTTCTTGTCCCCCAAAAGTAAAGAGGAATTCCAACTACACTTGTATAAATTGTAAACAGGTAATATGTTTACAGTGTTCCAAACCCTTGTGCAAGGACCGCCAATAATTTGATACATATTGGACCTTGTCAGTTTGTCAGAATTTTATATTTTATTTTGAGATTTTAATTTATTTTTATGTTAGTATCAGCCTTAGATTGATATAAAATAATAAAAGTTTAATTGATTTAAATTTTGTCCTAAAACTGATCTCTAGCAAATTTATGATAAATAGTGTCTTTAACAGTTAACATGCTTCATTTATGTAGAAAATAAATAAAGACCGATTCATCATCATCATCATCATCATTACAGCCCTTCACAAGTCCACTGCTGAACATAGGCCTCCCCCAAGGAATGCCACAAAGCACGGTCCCGAGCCACCGGCATCTATCGACTTCCTGCATGTCTTACCAGGTCGTCACTCCATCTTGTGGGGGGACGCCCTACACTTTGCCTACCGGTACGAGGCTGCCACTCGAGAACCTTTCTTCCCCATCGGTTGTCGGTTCTTCGAGCTATATGGCCGGCCCACTGCCACTTCAGCTTACTAATCCGTTGGGCTATGTCGGTTACTCTGGTTCTACTGCGGATATCCTCATTCCTAAGTTTATCACGCAGAGAAACTCCGAGCATAGCCCTCTCCATAGCTCGCTGAGCGACCTTGAGCTTCCTTATACGGCCAGCAGTGAAGGACCACGTCTCAGTTCCGTAAGTCATCACTGGCAACACGCACTGGTTGTACAATCTCGTTTTAAGGTTTTGAGGTATGTCTGACGAGAAGATGTGTCGTAGCTTCCCGAACGCTGCCCAGCCGAGTTGAATCCGTCGATTGACCTCTCGGTCGAAGTTGGACTTACCTAGTCGGACTATTCGTCCCAGGTAAACATACTCGTCAACAACTTCGAGCTTAGTGCTCCCAATAACTACCGGCATAGGTGTGACATGGACATTAAACATAATCTTTGTTTTGTCCATGTTCATCTTAAGACCTATCCGTTGGGAGACACTATTGAGGTCATTGAGCATAGTGCTTAGGTCCTCCAGCGATTCTGCCACAAGGACTATATCGTCGGCAAATCGAAGGTGAGTGATGTAAAGACCGATTAAAAGCATCCAAACTATTTTATTTTAATATGCCCAGATAATAATAAATATAAAAGCATAAAAATAAAATTTATATTTATGTAATATTTTGGCTTCATAACATAGCGGCCCGAGAGCGCGTCCATGGTACTGTGACAAAAAAATTACATCCACAGATAAAGATTAAAAGATTGTTAAATGAAATTTAATATGGTTTATCTACCAATACCACTTACTAGCGTCCGATACAATGACGACTATATTTTTAACCAACATCAAAAAGGAGTAGGTTCTCAATTCGAGTATATGTTTTTTTGTATTTATGTATCGCAAATTGTGAACTAATTTTGATGATTTTCTTTTGATTAAATAGGTTATATTTTAAGAGTGGTCCCATATAAATTTGAAGATAAAATTTAACCCCTAAGGGTAGCAAATAAGTAGTTATAGTTAATAGTTCTTTGTTAGTAATTTCAAGTCGGTTTTTACTTCTTGTTAAAAGTTCTTATTATAGAATAAGGGTGACAAACAAGTACACAGTCCACATATATAGTAGAGACATCCACATTTAATCTCGATTAAGAATCAAAATGCAGATGCGTTTTACTCCCGAGGACTAAGATGGAATGCCTCGTTTCCAGTAAAAAGGGATCGTCGTTGTTGGTCTTCTCGTCTGAGCCTATGACTACTGACGCCAAAAGAACGTTATATTATAGTTCGGCCGTTCAGAGAATGCGTTCCTGACACGTCGCGACTGAACTGCCGACGTAACTTTGTAATGTCGTTGCAGTTACGATAAAAATATATTTGCTGGTTGTTTACCGTTTTAACAATTGATGAGCATTAAAACAACATTATTATATCAATAA
The DNA here is from genome assembly GCA_033319125.1 of Parnassius glacialis. Classification (NCBI taxonomy): domain Eukaryota; kingdom Metazoa; phylum Arthropoda; class Insecta; order Lepidoptera; family Papilionidae; genus Parnassius; species Parnassius glacialis. Next base: position 34,764,039 of record JAVANC010000018.1, read on the forward strand.
TCAATGAATGTTATAATTTTGTGCCAAACTGAGTGTCATATAACTTGGTAAACAAAATTTTTCTAAATCTATACTGCGCTATTACAAGGTTATGTCAGCGCTTTATATTTGTAGTGCTGTGCTAACAATAACAGGCAATAACAGTATCGTAATCTGTTCTTATACAGTTATACTTTATAAAATAATACGTTTTGTTTTTCTTTTTAAGAATTTGAAAATAATGGACTATAAGATAACTTTTATTAAATATAAAAATAAAACAACGACCAAACCGAACGCGCGAAAGAAAGTAGCATTTTTATATTTAGGTTGAAAATGGTAACCTCAAATAGCGTTATGGGCCGCCATTTTGTGACGCTAAAACAGTCGTCTGTTGTCGTTTCGTACGCATAGACCATGTTCTTCAAGTGTTTTCGATCTGTTTTTATTTGATTACCCGGCTTTCGTTTAATGGACTGTTTCTGCTTTTCAAACTGACATCGGCGCTAAATCGGACTTCGATTGTGTTTTGTATTGCGTTCTTTTTACTTTTGGTGCATAATAATGCCTAAACGTGGACAAACATTGAATAGTGGAGCCCGTGAGTTAATCATCAAGCTGCAATATAACTTTGAGCGGGAGCGGCAAAATGGCGAACCCCTGTTACCTGTCCAACAAGTACAAGAACGCGTCTCTCAGGCGCTTGGAGTTAGCAAACGAACGATAACAAATATTAATAAAGAAAAGTTCGGCTCTACTGGCACGGAAGATAATATTTTATGTACTCCGAAGAAGAAACGTAGAACTAAACCCGTGACAGATATTGACACCTTTGACGCCGATGCAATCAGAAATCATATATATAGTTACCATTCCAGAAATAAATACCTCAACAGGAAGAAGCTTTTGGCATCGTTAAGAGAAGCTGAACTGTTTAGCGGGGGTAAAGGTGCTTTAACCAAAATCTTAAAGATATTGCTTTTTCGTATAAAAAAACAGACAAAAGAAAAATTTTATTAGAACGATACGACATTTTTTTAAAACGGATAAGTTTTTTGAGAGAAGCAAAAAATATTGATAACTGGGATAATGTTGTGTTTATTGACGAATCATGGCTAAACGCCAATCACACGGTTTCCCGTTCTTGGACGGATGATACACAAGCGTCGACGTCGAAAGTACCAATGGGTAAGGGGGCCCGTCTGATAATATGCCACGCAGTTTCTGCAAAATACGGCTTTGTGGAGAACGCGTTACTGGCATTTCAATCAAAAACCACAAATTACTACCACGAGGAAATGAATGCCACTACATTTAAAGAGTGATTCCAGAACGTGCTTTTGCCGAGACTACCAGAGCCTTCTGAAATATTCATGGATAATGCCTCTTATCACTCGGTTCAAATACAGAAACCACCTACCCAAGCTAATAAAAAAGAAGTAATGGTGGCTTGGTTACAAGCAAAAGGCATTGACGCAAATATGCAGATGCTAAAACCAGAGCTAATTAAATTAGTTAAGGAAAATAAAGCGGCAAATATGCGATACGAAATTGATGAACTGGCTCTGGAGTACGGTCATCGCGTTCTAAGAATTCAACCGTATCATTGCCAATATAACGCGATTGAGCTAATCTGGGCTCAAATAAAAGGTTACGCCGATGATGACCCTATTAAAAGAAGCCTGCGGGGAAGTCACAGGAGATGACTAGGCAAAGGTTGTTGAGAAGACTAAAAACCTGATTGTGGAACATTTTGACCGAGATATCAGGATTAATTCTGTTATTGATAATAATATAATTATACATGTAGGCGAAAATGATGATGAAGACACCACTTCCTCAAGCGAATGGAGTCTGATTAATATTCTGTACGCACATTCAATTCAATGTACTTTATTGCATAGAAATACAGATTGTAACTTTTGTTACAAAGAATAAATAAAACAATTTTATTATATTAATATTACCTTTTTTTGGTTTCCACTTAAATTACTAAAATATAAATTTTAAATGATTCCGCCAATTTAAAACGAAAATAATCTTAAAAATAACGCGACGGTTCATTTTGGAGGAACGGTAACGATCTCAGTGTTATGTTGTGCCCATCACTAGTCGTGACTAACTGATAGGTGTCAGGAACGCATACTCTGCACGGCCGAACTATAACACTCAGTTGTGAAGAGATACTAGTCGAATGTTCGGGCTAGCTGGGATCAAATTCACTTACTGGAAGCCGTAACAAAGTGTGCCCAAAGCTGACAGTCTCTGAATGGCGATGCTAGTCTATATAAAACCTTGTCGTTAAAAAAAACTAGTGTTTCCATTAGCCGCAAAACATCGTTTATTTTGGCGTCAGGGTGTAGTTTTGAAATACACTAACTGTCGGCAGTTGTTAGGGGCTAAGAGGTTTTCCTTAAACCTAAATACTGAGCAGTTGATTCAAGGCAAACCAGCTGCAAGGAAGTTATACGGCTTCCTGTAGGTAATATATTTGCTTACTTAATAAAAACAAAATTTTTCATTACATCACTCAGATTTCTACAGAAAAGAAACTTTATTCATTCCTTTGAACGAAAATTTAATAAGCAAAATGCCAAAGGACATAAGAATTTCATCTCAGATTTTAAAAAGCAGTAGAATAAATTAATACTTATTTTCCATGTAAAATGTTACCAATAAAGCCTTTTTAGTTACTTGTAAATTGGAGAATTTATACAGTGAGAACTTGAATTTGATAATTGAATTGAATGTTAGTGATATTTGAAGCGTGGTAGTCCTTCCAAAATTAAATTCCTTAAAATTTTACATTTTGCTTAAACTATATAGTGAGAAATAGATGAGAAAAATAGTGAGAACTATAATATTATTTTATCAACTAACTGACCCGGCGAACTTCGTACCGCCTAACAGTTGATTCTTTAATTTTTTTTTTTTGTTTTTTTTTTTAATTCTTATTCTACTACTCGGGACACCGGGTCAGCTAGTAAGATAAAAAAAGAAAAAAGAAAGTTGATAAGTCAACAATAACATTTTGTTAAAAAAATAAAAATTATAAAACATTTAAAATTCTTTTAATAGCCTCTAAAAATCACAATGAAAATTACAATTTCTGATTTCTTATTATGATACCTACACAAATATTGATATTAATATTTATACGATGTCACTCAATTGTTTTGCCATCCCGGAACCCCTCCACTAAAACTTAAACTTTATTGTAGGGTATTAAAGTTCAAATTGACTTTTAAGTACTATCACGAACCTTTTGTATGGGAATATAGAAAAGTGTTGTTTTTAGACTTTTTCAGGCAATTTTTTAAATTTTTCTCTCCGTAAGAACGAACCATCTTCGTACTTCAAAGAATATTATAAAAAAAGAATTAGCGAAATCTGTTCAGCTGCTCTCGAGATTTGAGCTTAGCAACACATTCAGCGATTCATTTTTATATTATAGACTGAAATAAATATCTTACCAATTTTCATATTTTTGATAGACGTCACAGTAATCTATTGAAATTATTACACTTTTAAAATAAAATAACAAAAATTCTACAAAACTGAACGTTAGCATTTTTTTAAAGTTTTAAATATCTAATAATTTAATCATTTAAATGTAAGTTATTTATGTTATTTCATTATTAGTAACTGGATGAAAAATATACCACTTTTTCTATTTGATGATAGATGGCGCTGTTTTGAATACGAAATCGGTGTAGTTTCAAATTATTTTATCAAGATTATAACTGAATTTTAAACTTTATTTACAAATATGGTATTTATTTGATAAACATCCGTTATCCCGCCTATAGCTAAGATATAACAGAAAATTAACATCTAAAGGAAATAAAATTCTTAACCTTCCTTTTTTAAAGTTCCGTAATCGGATAAAAAGCAGCCTATAAGTTTCCCCGGGTTACTGACTACTTACATACAAAATTTCATGTAAATCGGTTCAGTAGTTTTTGCGTGAATCCGGAATAAACAGACAGACAGAAAGACAGACAGACAGACAAAAATTCTAAAAACCACTAATTTGGCTTCAGAACCTTTTATTTAGTCCCATGGACTTGTTTTTTCAAGAATATATTAGAATTACAGACACGACTTTTCTACAGATTTATTATATTATGTTTAAATGTATAGATGACGTCCTTATAATTTAACTGAATTTTCAAACTATCGATTAACAGCTTTAGCCAAAGTATATGATGAATTAATTATAAATATAAAACAAAGCCTTTTTAAGACTACCTTGTCAGTATATACAATAAGAGTATAACTGTTAACCAATAAAGTTTACTAAAATGTGTTAGAAATTCTAACCAAAAATGTAAAATTTTGTAACTAGTTAGTACCAGTAATTTGAATGATACCAATTTTGAGGCAACAATCTATTATCTATTTATTTATTGTAACAACAAGAAGTAAATGCAAAATTTGGACTTTTAATCACGTCCGCAAGAACCACAAATCTTTACAAACAAAACAACCTAAAACTTGACAAAGTTTAGATTTTTGTTGTAAGACAAAATGATCTTAAATTAACTAACCACTAAGTTCACATGACACTCATTTTTTTATGAAATAAGGGTGACAAACGTACAAGTGGTTGCTGTGACCCATAGACATCTACATCTATCCCCGAAATGCAGATGCGTTGTCACCCGTGAGGACTAAGATGGCTTGCCTCGTGTCCAGTAAAAAGTGTCTCCGGTTCTCTAGACTCACCATTAAACATAAGTAAATACGTAACAACTAAATTTACCGAAAGCTAAACTTAGGAGGCGGTTCATCTTAACACTTACATCTTAACACTGATTTGGTCTAGAAATGTCAGCCAACACTTTCATTCACACTCGCCTTATACACTTTTTTCGTCAATCGTTCTTCATTCATTCTCTCGACATGGCCAAACCATCTCAGCTATATATTTATGGAATAAACGATTCCATAAATATATATTTAGTTTTACTGTTAAAGTAACTAGTATATCGTAATTATAAATCTAGCTAAATTATAAACTAAAATCTTTATATGTAAGTCGAAACTAATATACAATATTAAAAACTATAATAATAAAAATAAACTAAAACTAGAAACTTAATTATCATATAGTCCTACTCCCCGCGGTATCGCGTCATCCATCACGGCGCTCAATTCTCGCCATTTTTTTAAAATTACCGGAAACTACTTTTATACCTTAATTTTCTGTTACTAATGCTATAATATATATATATAGTCTCTTGACTCCACAGAGTCAGTAATTCATTCTTGGGGCAATGAACATTAAAACTATCATAATAAAAAGAAACTAAAACTAGAAACTTAATTATCATATAGTCCTACTCCCCGCGGTATCGTGCCAAGAACGCTGGCTGCGTTTCTCCGCTGAATGGCTATACTTAGCCTTTGAGCGAGAAAAGAACCAGCCCTCTTATCACCAGCAGAAATGACCAGCCGCGCATGGAGTTCCTTTAGGAACTCCACCGCACGTGGACCCCACGGATCGATAGTCTCTACAGCAAATGGCACAAATATGTAGTCATCTCGCAGAGACTCATACTTGCGCCACTTAATTCAGCTGCTTCTGAGGCCGCCCCGGCTCTAAACGAGGAACCCCTAAGATGAGAGACCGCCAGAGTGTCTACGCAAATAGCATCCCACAATAGGGCTTTACCTCTCTCCCAAGGGACCAATGTCATAACGTCGGATCTCCTGCCATCGTCTCTAAATATTCCACAAGGCTCTAAAACCGAGGGAACATTTATAAAGACAAGAGCCCTTCGGATGACATCGTTCAAAGAACTGTGTCGTGAAAACCTACCAGCGCTTTCCTTACAATTTGTCGACGCTGCTACCACAGGGGCAACAGGGGCAATGATGGGGTTGACAAATCGCCGCTCCTAGTCGGATTCCTACTGCAATGCGCAAGCTTTCCCCATCAAGTAATGTGCCGAGATTACTTGATGGTAAAGCGTGTAACCAGTGACTAGATTCCTTAGTCGAAACAGCTAGAAAGCGTGCCTTATCTTGGTCACTATGGAAATTATGAAACAAATCTTTCACTCCTGATGAAATCACCTTTCAAACAAAATAAAAAACAAAAACCGCCATTAGTGGAGATGGATTAGAGGTGGAGCAATTTCGGATTCTGCTGGAGCATTTAAGGAGCAATTAATTGGCATACAGTTTTATTTTAAAAAGTAAATATTTTATATTTTATAGTAAAATTAAATTTTCGATACCTAAATTTTTTAAAAATTAATTATAAATTAACTAATAACAATAGAGGTGGAGCAATTTCGGATTCTGCTGGAGCATTTATGGAGCAATTAATTGGCATACAGTTTAGTTAAAAACAAGAATGTTCTACGCTAACTTCCATCTGGTCAAATCAGTTCACCCGTTTTAGAGCTACGGTGCCACAGATAGACACACAGACAGACAGACCCACATAGCAGTTAAACTTTTTGCATCGTTGATTAAAATTAATAAAATTAGGTATCTTTATTATATCTCATAATATTTTAAAGTATTGTTACTCTGATGCAAAAACTATATTTTTGAATATAAAAGAGGGCTTGGCTCGCAATATCTACATACGTTTATAATATTTTGACGAGAATTCGATGTGCAATTGAATAACTTTTGTCGTTTCATTTTCACGCTGAATCAAATCAATCAATTTATTTCATTTTTTGTGTATCTATAAATTTCATTTTTAACTCGATAATATTTAAAAGACGGTTTTGATCAAAAAATGATTATGATCAAAAACATGTTTTTTTTTAAAATTGCTGCTGTACAAAGCCTCTAGGTAAGTTAATGCGTCGTCAGAACACCTTTTAACACTGGTATTCATAACTAGTACAAGAAAAGCAGCATACTTCCATTACCAGAATATATATATACAAGGTAATTTTTAATTTATTGAAGACCTTTTGGGAATATATTATTGACATCATAACAACAACATCTGTAAGAAAAAAAATTATATTTCTTCAATTTTTATTTTCATACAGAAATAATAATATTTTAATTGGACCTTCTAAACGGCAACAGTCCTAAATAGCAAAATAAAGCGCGTGACGGGGTAGGGGTGGAGGGGTGTAGGAGGCGGCGCTTGCTCATTTGAACTTGACCTAATTACCTGTGTCGTCAGTCGCCTTTGGTGCGCCCGCAACGTTTCTCCTTCCGTTGTAAGATTAATATCGCGAACGTTACGCGTTGTTACGATGGCTTACCGACTCAAATGTTGAGTATACCGAAATAGTGCGAATTTTAGCAATTTTCAATGATAACGTTTGTGAAGCCTGCCGTGAATATTCAAGGCGATTTCCCAACTCACGTGCACCGAGCTACGCTACGATGCTATAGTATGTGCCATATCGATTGAGAAAAACGGACAATGACCTCAGATATGAGCCGAGTGTCAAAAGGCGTAACTTACAAAATCTCAATTTAGATGTGATAACAATATTTAAATATTGATATTATTCCCACTTCTAGGTCAGCACATATGTTTTGTTTTTTTGTTTCTTAAATAATATTGTCTGTGGTTCCTATAAACATAGTAAAATCTTACGGTACATCGCGAAAAATGTGTTATATTTTATATTTCAATTTATGGTAAGTAACGCAGCAATTCATTTAATAACAGTTTCATATTAAAAAAATATTTGAAGCAATATAATCACCATATTGAGCTTTTGCAAATTCATCCCTTTAAAATAAACAAAACGCGCGTTACGTCAGTTCGTTCTAAAAGAAACGTGACAATGGCAGCCAGAGATGCGTCACCTTTTTTGGGCCGGTCCGCCATTTTGTTTTCATTCGTGTTCGGATAGCGCTTGCGTGTGTACGTCTCGGGTAATTCATAGCATTCATTGCATTGTTTTAGTTGAGTTTTTACTGTTAAATTTGTTATATCGTTAAGTTTTTGTTTTTTGAATCTGTTATATTAGTTTTACTGTGACGGTCGTTACTAAATCGACATGAGTTCAGGAGAATTTGGTGAAGGACCCGGTCCTTCAACATCAAGTGGAAAGAGACGTCGCCGACCCATAATAAACGTAGCAGGTACGTACAAATAGGTACAAATGCGACGACGTAGCCTTTCTATTTCTTAAAGCGCTCTTTTTATGTGACCATGTGGTATTTATTTTCTAAAACAATATGTATTTATGTGATGTAGTACTATGGTAGTATATTTTTGTCATTTATTTACAGGCCCATCTTCTGGAGCACCTTTAACGTCACCAGTAAAAAAGAGAAAACCTACCACTTTGTCGGTCGGGGAACAAGAGATTATCATTAATGTATACAAATATGTCAAAAACACCTGGCCCGAAGACGTGTATCCTTCAAACGTTAATATGGTAGAAAAGGTTTCGGAGATCTCAGGAGTCAGCAAGAGCACTATATATCGCGTATTAAGCGTGTATAGAGATTCCCATAAAATACCAGAAAAGGGAATAATTAATAAAAGAAAAAAGTCTGTAATTGACAAGTTGGATGATTTTGATAAATCGGCTATAAGAGCGAAAGTGCATCAGTTCTTTCTTGCAGGAGAATTACCGACTTTAGACAAAATTTTGCTCAGTATAAATCAAGATGACCAGTTGCCAAACTTGAGCAAAACTTCCCTGCGACGTGTGTTGCGCCATTTAAAATTCAAATATATAAAGAGAAACAGAAAAAGTGGTCTAATAGATCGCCCAGAGATAGTTCTGTGGCGTACCAGATATTTGAGAGAAATACAAATATTAAGAAACGAGGGACGTAACATTTTTTACCTTGACGAAACATGGATTAACGCAGGTCATACTATGGGAAAGGTATGGGAAGACACCACAATTGAATCTTCTCGTCAATCACGGTTAGAAGGCTACTCTACTGGCGCGAAAGCCCCTTCGGGTAAAGGAAAGCGATTAATAGTTGTACACGTTGGCAATGAAAATGGCTTTTTGGAGGGATGTGATTGGGTATTTGAATCATCATCTACTGGTGACTACCATGAGAGTATGGACGCTCTCCATTTCGAGGACTGGTTTAGAAAAGTAATAGAAAAACTGCAAAGCGGCGATGTCATAGTTATGGATAACGCTAGTTACCACTCCAGACGTTTAGAAAAAACCCCAACAATGTCTTGGCGGAAACAAAATATGCAGGAATGGCTAGAATCTAAACAGATCGCATACGTGCCCTCGGACACAAAGACCCACTTAATGGAAAAAATAAAGGCAGTTAAAGATAACTATCGAAGTTACGTCACCGACGAGATGGCAAAAGAAAAAAGCATCACAGTGGTAAGGTTACCTCCTTATCACTGTGAGCTTAACCCCATTGAACTTGTGTGGGCAGATGTGAAAGGGTACGTTGCACGAAAAAATACAACTTTCAAGTTAAAAGATGTTAAAAATTTACTTAAAGATGGTTTAACTCAAATCACGCCAGATAAATGGAAAAACTGTGTTCAGCATGTCCTTAAGGTTGAACAAAAAATGCGTGGCATGGATGATAGAATTGACCAAACTGCAGATCGCTTTATAATTAATGTTACAGATAGTTCATCAAGTGAAGATACGAGTGATGATTGCACCGAATAAAAATAAAGTTCTTATATAATATTAAAAATAAAGTTTTATCTTTTGCATAAGTACGTACTTATTCGGTGTCGTTATCACTCGAATCTTTATATGTGTTATAAATTAATGTTTTTTGTTGTTAAATGAATAAAGTACTTTATAACAATAGATGATTTTTCTTCTACAGCGATCTTTCACATAACTTTTTAATAATAGTTAATAAATATATATTATATCAATCATTATAAAAAAATCATTATAAATAAAGAAAGTACTACATATAAAATGTGCCTATATATTGAAGGTTTGTAACCCCTGGTTAAACGACCGAAAGGTCATTGTCCGTTTTTCTCAATCGATTTGGCACATACTATAGGTACTACATAGCGATTGCGAGATTACTGGCAATTCCAGCCTGTATCAATCGATCGTGATCATCCACCGCAGCGCACAGTACGTGAGCAGGAAGACATACTGCAGTTTTTTTAACAAAATCCAGCAGCGAGCACTTATGAGGCAGCCCGTCAGTTCAATGTGTCACAGTACTACGCATGGAGTATCATACACAATGAACGGAAGTACCCTTTCTACTTGCATCGTGTTCATGAACTTAGCGAAGATGACAAACCAGCGCGAGTTACATTTTGTAACTGGTTACTAGCTGCTGAACAAGCCAACATTTTTTGGACTGATGAAGCAACATTTGGCAGAATAGGACTATTTAATTCGCACAATGAACACCTGTTGTGCTATGAAAATCCACATGAACCAAGACCGCATAGCTTTCAACACCGGTTTAGTGTCAATGTGTGGGCAGGCGTTATTAATACAATGTTAGTGGGCCCGGTCTTCATAGGAAGATTAAACGGTGAAAGCTATCATAGTTTTCTCACCGACACGCTACCAGAGTTATTAGAGGACCACTTGCATCTCTACGCAATATGTATTACCAACATGACAGGGCGCCGGCGCACTATGCTCGCCAAGTTAAGGATTATTTAAACAGAGAATACCCTGGTCGCTGGGTCGGTCGTGACGGGCCTTGTGCATGGCCTCACAGATTAAATAAAATAATAGTTAATAATACTCATTTAATTTGCAAGTGCTGCAAACATCGATCGCCAAATCGATGGTTGCTAACCGAAAAGGGCAGGTGGCGCCTTTGATGACGATGACACCTGTGTCGACGTCATAATATACCGTTGGCTTGGCCTTAGGCCGCCGCATGTGCGACGTTAAGGCGTTGCCTCTTGGATGCAGGCAGCGTTGCTAGCAAACAGTATTCGTAAAAAAACTACCTAAATGTCTTTTAAAGAATGTCTATTAATTCTTAAAGAAATTAATAAAAGAATGAAATAGTTCATCAATTGGTTTTATGCAAAATAAAGAAGTATATGAAAAGTTAATGTAAAGGCATTTAAAGTGGCGCCCTGGTGCAATAGGCACAGTGATGAATGGTTTAGTAGGCACTCGCAACGATCAGCTGAGCGCGGGCGTCGACCGGCCCGGCGCGGCGGTCATACTTACTTATTATACATTTTAATATTTGTGATTATTTTTGAATGTCATTTGCTCATTTAATTCATGTTTAATGATTTTAACACAATGTGTGATACTGATATCAAGTGTAAAATAAATAAGGCATTTTCTTTGACGATTTATTCTGACATTGTTTAGGTTTTTTTTTTATAGGATTGGGTGACAAACGAGCACACAGTCCACCTGATGGTAAGTGGTCGCTGTGACCCATAGACATCTACATCTATCCTCGATAAAGAATCAAAATGCAGATGCGTTGTCACCCGCAAGGACTAAGATGGAATGCCTCTTTTCCAGTAAAAAGGGTCTCCGGTTCTCTACACTCACCATACGAAACACAGCAGTGTTAAGCTGCTATTTGACGCTGGTATTCTGTGAGAGCGTGGTCCTTCCCCGGTCGAGCCGACCCATTCGTGCTACAACTATACTACTAATATAGCTGTAGCATGGCTCTACCACGTACAAAAAAACAAAGGTAATAACAAAGGTACTACAAAATACAGATTTAAAAGGAGTCAGACATAAAAACAAAACCTTAAAAGTAGTTTTTTCGTAATTGTATCATATTCTGTGAAGAGTGATCTCGCTAAAATTGTTTGTAATGATGTAACCAATATATTCCCAAAAGGTCTTTAGTAAATTAAAAATGACCCTGTATATATATTAAGGATTTTTTGTCATGTTATTCCACAGTGATGGCAACACAATCTTGTTTTGTCCTGTGACGTTAATCTATGGTTGTCAAGATATGTACAGTAGTACACTTTTAATAAGTCTTAATTATGATGACGATGATGAGTACTTTAATTCTATTCATTCAAAAAATCACAAAGATATTTTTAATGAGAAATTTGGTATTTACGCAATAAATTTTAAATATCATATTATGAAACATTTCATAGTATAATAAAACAATTTTATACAGCACCAACCAGCACATGATAGTTTCCGTTCCTTGCCTTAAAATTTTATATTTTTGTCTATCATAATGTATATTATCATAATTTTATGCATCATAATAAATTACATACTTATTTAAGATTCAATTTCTGCATTAGAATAATTTTTAAAAGCAAAATTTAATTCGTATACTAACTATTTTCGCGTGCATTTTTTTCTCTCTGTTAACATACATATGTATATATTTGCGACATAATAATTTAAAATTAAAAATTTTGTACTGCCGACTTCAATATAAGTTATTAAGAATAACTCAAAAACTATTGGTCTGACCTTGATCACATTCATATGGGACCACACGAGAAGTGCTAGATTTCAAATATAAAAAGAATCTTCGAAATCAGTTTACCCAGTAAAAAGTTATGAGGTATCATATAAAAAAAACATACAGTCAAATTGAGTACCGTCTCCTTTTTGTTAGTCGGCAGAAAAGTAAAATCTGCCATTCCAAATTCATTATTATCTAAATTTAATGTTCATGTTTAAAACTTTAAATTAAATTTGAAAGTTTTTAAAATTGTTTATATCGAATAATAAAAAGATTCGTAATTGGCTTTCTTTTGCAAGAACTGTAAAAGTTCAGAGTATTGAAAACAATATTAGACTAGACTGAATGAAGAAAGAAGCGATTAAATTTTACATCTCCTTTATCTTACAACGTTGCAATAATATTACGCTCAAATTTTTATTAAATATAAAAATTATTTGAATGTGCAAAGCGATAATGTATTCTAATAAGAAAGTAATAATGTATTGTAAGTCAAGACTGCAATATTTCAAATTATTTTAGTAATCATCTTTTTAAACTTTGATTTATTAAGGATTAACCATAATTGATAAGTACGTCGGCAACATGAGGGTTCAGTACTCGGCTATGGCGACGCGGGTTGCCGTTTCAATTCACACACGGGCCATATCAAAGTTATGTATTAAAACATAATTACATTGTAAATTCTTCGTTTACCTAAATCATCATCATCAAGATCATTACAGCCCATCTACAGTCCTGCTGAGCGTAAACCTCCTCCACATGTTACCTAAAAGCACATCCCAGGGCCATCTGCATCCCAGTGTGGGCGCGTGGTTTGGCGCGGCTTGCCGTCCACCACCTAAACGCGCCCCAAAGGGTGGTTGCCGTAAAGATGGTTCGCGGCTACCGCACGATCTCCCGCGAGGCGGCGAGCCTCCTTGCCGGATTGCCGCCATGGGATCTGGAGGCGATAGTCCTCGCGCGCCTGCACGAATGGCGCGCGGAGGCACTATGCCGGGGGGAAACCCCGCTGCAGCGGCAAGTTGTCGCGCAGCGGACAGACTTCCGGCGTGATCTCATGGCGACATGGAGAGAGCGACTGTCGCAACCCCGTGCTGGGCACGCCACTATAGCGGCGATAAGACCCCTCTTTGAGGAGTGGCTAGAGAGACGCCACGGCGTCCTCACCTTCCGCCTGACGCAGGTCCTCACCGGACACGGTGTGTTCGGGAGGTTCCTGCACCGAATCGGGCGGGAGGAAACGCCCGGGTGCTCCCACTGCGAGGATCGACCGGAGGACACGGTGGAGCACACCGTGGAGGTGTGCCCTGCTTGGGCGGAGCACCGCCGTGTCCTCGTAGCGGCGATAGGCGGCGGCGACCTCTCGCGTCCGGCCCTGGTCGAAGCCATGGTCCGGAGCGAGACGGAATGGGATGCCGTCACCACCTTCTGCGAAGCAGTGATGCTAGCGAAGGAGGTGGCGGAGCGGGAGAAGGAAAGAGCAACAGCTTTCCTTCCCGGCCGCCGCGGGAGACGCCTCGGGCGTCGGGGGCTACGTCGTGGCCCCCGGCCACCGTAGGCGCGGGCCTGTGGACGGCGAGCAATGGGTAGCTCGCCGTCCGTCCGTCTAACGACGACAGGCCGTGTCGACGGCGCGTTTTGTTCCACGCGCGCCTCAAAGAGCTGTCAGCAGCGTGAAGGGGCCCGCAAGGGCCAACGCCTGCCGGGGCTGCGGGCTGTTCGAAAGAGATACCGCGGCTCCGGAACGTAAGGGCACTGAAGGAACACGGATGGTTTTTAGTCAGTAAAAGTCTGACACTCCCTTCCGCTCCACCCAGAGCGAAAGGCGTCATTTGATGATTTTCCATCCGCAAAAAAAAAAAAAAAAAAAAAAAAAAAAAAAAAAAAAAAAAAAAAAAAAAAAAAAAAAAAGGGCCATCTGCATCCTGAACGTCTATCGGGGATAGATGTACTTGTCATCAGGTGGGCTGTAGTTTTCTTCGTGATAATCAGTAGCAAAGATATTTTCATGTCAGCTTAAACTATTCTGTAGATACGTTATAAACTATATTTTTAAAGAGTTTATGCCTATATAAAAACACAGTTTCCTAGTTTCTAATTGATCTTTATTTCCCCATGCGACCGCAGTTAGCTCATCTAACGGTGATACGTTTCCCCAGTGCAGCCAATTACCGGCGTCAGTCAAAGCGGTTTAATGCGATTGTATTTGATTACACTGCGATGTAGAGCAATTAACATGACGTAAGGTATATAATCGATATGACATTTAGATAACAATAGTTTCATTATTCATTTTGTTATTTATTAAAGTCTATTAAAAGTCCTGTGCTGAACATAGGCATATCCTATAGATTGCATCTTAGGGGGGATATTTGCCATAGTTGTCACTCTTTTTAAATTGTTGTCAGGAACATGCTGATTCACCTACTGTTTCATTTGCCTCAGTCGTCTACATGGTACCACTACACGGTAGAACCCTTCAAAAGTTTAAGTGAGTTTAAATTTAGTGAGCTTATTATTCACCAGCGTGGCAGCCTAAGACAAGCCATGATTCCATTTCGTCCCGTAGGTGACGTAAGATGGGACTATTAGATGGGACTATAGTAGTCAGTATAATATCGCGTATACGAGATATACTAGATTTCAAATAAGATAATCGGAGACTGCAAGTAGCGTCCAAATGCAAATGCCAGTGCACCCACCGAACGTGATATTTCCTAGAATAGGAGAGCCTAGCAATGGACTGTAACAGGTTAATAAATAACAATTATAATGTTGTACACTTTAAAAACCTACTTATAACTTAACTACGGAACCAAAGACGGAATCCTTTCGCTGAAATTTTATATTTTTAGTCATACACTACTTGTGGAGCAACTTACTCATCTAAATATTCACGTCATTATGTTCTGTAACATAAAATTTAATAATTGCAAAATATTGTTTTCATGACCGTTTTATATACATGTATATTATACATATATTGCATATACGGGTACAAGGGCTACTAATTCTCTGGCATATATCGAATTGGCATATATTTACATAACATATAAATGAAATTGAAGTGCATATTTATAATATTGAAATTTGCATGTCATTATGACACGAATAACCATTTCTTTATTTTTTTTATTTAAAAAATTGTTATTTAAATTTAATTAAGAAAAATCCGAAGGTTAGCCTGGACGTCTGTTTAGGGTAATCTTCGGAATAGCTGAACCAATTGTAATGAAATTTCACGAACAGATAGAGAGCAATATCAGGCAGTAGTAGTTTAGGCTATATTTATCAAAACAAAGCCTTATTAACTTAATTCTAAATAACGTCACATATAGAGATCCAAACCAGGCGAAAATAGGGAACGTTACCAGTGATGAATTTAATGATATATTTATTTATTACAATATTTATAACAAAAAAAATGTCATACAGTCTTACTTCCCGCGGTATATGGCCAAAACTCCGGCGGTGCAGGCTCGCTTGAATGGATAAACTTAACCTTTAGGCGAGAAAACTTGTCTCTGATGAAGGAGATATGACATTCAGATTTAAGATAATCATAAAAATCGTTTATTTTATCGATTTCTCAAACAAAATCTCCATTTTTTTTGCATAAAATATAGTCAAGATAAAATGGCATTGCTCTCCATCTGTTTGTGTGTAGTTTCATAACAATCACTTCAATCATTCCGAAGACTAGCCCGGTCAGATAGATAGACAGACAGACAGAGAGACAGGCATAATTTTTAAAGCGGGCTAATCATGTCTCATCAGCATGACACCCCCTGAGCTTAATAAAAGGCGGCTATTTCGATATTACAGACGTGTAGAGACGATGTAAGAATATTCATTACCTCTTGTCGTCCCGTGGTTGTCGTAAGAGACGACAGAGGGAAACAATCTAGGGGATGGTCAGTATCGCCTTCGTGGCAAATCTAAGGACCTATATTTAGCAATGGACACTATATGCTATAAGGAATAAAAATATAACAATAACATAATGAAAATGAAAAACCCTACTGATTGTAGGATGAAACCCTAACAAGCTTTCACTAAGCCCAAATTTGCCAAGTCTAACGAACGAAGCTCTAGCGACTGATAATAAGTAGGAGTAAAAAAGAGAAAAATAGGCTCTGCGCTTAGCAGATGGCTTGCATAATTCAAAAAAAATATATATCAGCTTATTTGCATACATTTCTTGCCATATTACTAGTAGAGGAATTTTGTCTTAGTCCTCAGGTGTCGCAAAATATCAGAATTTTGATTCTTACTTAAAGATAAGTGAAGGCGGGGCCAAAGCATTAACTTACCATTAGGTGGACTGTGTGCTCGTTTGTTGTTGTAAAAAAAAATTGACAGATTATTTAAAAAGTCTAAATACAGCTGTGCACTAGTATTGGTCTATATTTAATATAGACTAATAACACATAATAATAAATTTAAATTAAAAATCGTTCAAGCCAAACGAACGAGTCTACCAACTCAAAAAGTCCATTCACGGGAACAACCACTCTCTAATGCCTCCCCTCTCCTGTCATTTTCTACATGAGAAAAACTAAGATAGAATAAATATAGTGTTTATCAAATATATTGACGATCGAAGTAACAGCGCATTTTTGGCTTGCTATTAAAAATATAACGAAGAACAGAAGCACGTAATAGACTTGTGCGAATAGATCGAAGAAAGGTACGGATGTTTTACATGAGGTTATACGCATCAAAATCTATGAAAAATAATTAATAGAATCAGGCGTTACTTTGCGGAAATCCATTATATTAAAGGTGGTAAAAATTACCTTGCGTACATCCGCTCGATCAAATAAAATGATGTGTCTTACCTAGTTTGAAAAGCACCTCCCGCCCTCCCTCAATTGCGTGCAGTATCCCCGTCTCCACTAATCCCAGCACGACTACTCCCAACACCACTTCACTGGGAAAGACACACCACCGACAACAATACGACTCGTGTTTCGTCTCTACATGAGGCATCTTCAGGTGATATAGACTCTGCGGTGGCTGACCGTTAAGTGAGCGGCGAGCCAAAACAACTGCTATTTATACAACCCGCTGACGCAACCACTCCCAACTTAAGTAGCGAGCGACTGATTCATGAGATAAAACATGCGACGAATCATGACCTGACATACGCAGCCTTTTGTAAAATTAAAAACAAACCGCCGCGTAACACCGGCCTACCTTTCAACCACGCAACCAATCGCCGATTACCGTAACGGTGACAAACGACCATATTGCGAGGCTGTCAGTTATTAGAGAGCAGGCTTAAAGATATTTAAGACAGGTGAGCTAGAAATATTTGTTTGTTTATTCAGCAGCGCAATGTTGCTATTATTTTTTTTAATATCTCTAACTGTTCCAGCACACACATTCGCAGCCCTTTATTACAAGTATGTAAGATTTTAAAGGAGTGGTCGTTCGCTAGATTGTGTCCACTGTCCAAAAGATGTTTTCCAAAATGGAATTTACAGAGATTGCAATTCCTGTACGCGGCTAAATGCTCTTTATAACGTGTTTCGAAGTTACGACCAGTCTGACCCACGTAAACGGCGTGGCATTCGTCACAAACAAGCTTGTAAACACCCGACTTCTGAAAAAATGCCAGCCACTGCAGTGTCTACATCACCTGAAGATGCCTCCTGTAGAGGCGAAACACGTGTCGTATTGTCGTCGGACGTGTGTCTTTCTTCAGTGTAGTGGTGTTGGGAGTAGGGGTGCTGGGATTAGTGGAGACGGGGATATTGCACACAATTGAGGGAGAGCGGGAGGTGTTCTTTAAACTAGGTAAGACTCATCATTTTATTTTATCGAGCGGATGTATGCAAAGTTATTTTTATCAACTTTAATCTATGAAAGATCAAAGAAAATTAAACACGAAAAACTGATGATTTTGTTGAAATTAAATCTTCTCTCGTTGTAGGGAGGATTTGACTTAATCGCCAATCCACATGATAGGCGGATTGGCGATCATCCGTTACGCAACTGTGACGCTGATTCCATAGCAAGTCTGGATATTTTAAATTCATCATCAATATCATCCTCGGCACATAAAAGTCCACCCTGATCATGAGCCTCTCGAGTAAGAAGGATCAGCCTTAATGGTCATGCTTGGCAGGAGAATTACGGTCGCAGTACCAGACCCGTACCTTTATGCATAACCATGCGCATGCGCGAGCGCCGCGCCCCGGATCGGTCGTGTGCAGTGTATCTTATGTACGGCGGCGGTGCTATTTTGAAAAATGACGGTATCGTGCAATAACTGTAGAATTGTCATATGTGAATTATTATCTTATGTACAGAACAAACTGTCTGTAGCGGATGAAGACAGTATTGTGAGGATATGTGCTGCGACGTTTTCGTCTGAGGAGATCAAGCAGGCGAATAAATTACTCGTGGATTCCATACCGCAGGATCTGCGTAAAACTACGAGGAAGGTTAAAGGCAAAGAGAACCGTTTTTTAAACGATATAATCAGCCTTTTTAAGGGCACCGACCCTGATGTTTTGCCAGTGTTCGTAGCGAGAGACTTAGATAATTTACCTCCGATTACCTTCGATCACCTTGACGTCTCAAAATTACTTAAGGATTCTAGCTGTTGTGCAGGCTGAGATAAAAAACATTAAGTCGTCATACGCAACTATCGACCAGCTAGAAAAAGTGAAAACGGAGTGTCAAAGTCTCAGGCATACAACGCCGCCCTTCTCAGCTGTAAAGGTGAACATGAGAAGAGGCGCTTATCGAGACAGTGGGCCCATAGGATTGTCTCAACTTGATGATACGATTATTACGAATCACAGCGATCATCCCGATGTTGAAGCGTCATCTCCGAGAGATCATAATTTAAATTATAGAAACATTAATTATATGGAGAATAGTACGTTTGGAAGTTACAAATCACGTGCCTCGAGCGGGATAGGCGCACGGAGCGTGGAACAGGTTAGCGGCGCGGGCGCGGGCGCGGGCGCGGGCGCGGGCGCGGGCGCGGGCGCTGGCGCAGGCGCGGGCGCAGGCGCGGGCGGGGCGAGTGATGTGTCATCGCGAGCGGCGAGCGCGCCGAGCGCTCCGAGCGCGCAGCCGAGCGGCGAGGCAGCACCGAGCCGCTGACCAGCGGGGCAAACGGGGCCAGCTGTCGAGCCTGCGGGTCCAGCTGCGGGACCGGCGGGTGTGTTATCGTTCGCCGAGGTGACTAAGACAGAGGGCGAGTGGAATATTGTACAGCGTCGGAAACCTAAAACGAGATCGTATCGTTATCTGGGAGCCGCGGGTGTTTCCAATGACGAGAATTGTAATTTTAAAGCCGCGGACAGAAAAGTTCCAATTTTTATTACTATTGTGCACAAGGACACGACGGAGAAGGATATAACGGAATACGTTTACAATAAGACGCAAGAAAACAAACTTGAAAAGATTTCTTTTTTGAAAGGAAACAAGGATTATAACGCGTTCAAATTTTTTGTATCAGAGCGGAAAATAAAAATATTTTTAGATGCAACACTTTGGCCGGAGGGAGTTATATTCCGGCGATTTGTCAACTTCAGGCGAAATAATAGTAGTGGCACGAACGGTGTAGTGGTGAATACCGTGAACGGCCCTATCCCTATTGTCAATGGATAAAAGTCTCAACTGTAATTTGGTCAGCTTCAACTGTAGAAGTATAAAACGCTCAGTTGACGATGTCAGGTTTTTGTGTCAGTCGGCGAGTGTGATAGCACTTCAAGAAACTTGGTTATTTGAACACGATATTCAGTTTCTTAGCGGGATTGATAAGCGTTTCGGCAGCACGGGCACATTTGCAATGGATTCGGCGGCGGGCATGGTTTCTGGCCGGCCTTATGGGGGCGTTGGGCTGCTTTGGAACAAAAGTGTTTTCCAAAATGTGTCGGTCATGTATTGTGATAATCCACGAATATGTGGCATACAAATAGTGCTGGGCGATAGGTCCATTTTAGTATTTAGTGTGTACATGCCTACAGATAAAATGGTAAATCTTACGGAATTTACTGATTGCCTCAGTTCGGTGAATGTTATTATTAATAGTAGTAATGTAGAATCTGTATACATCCTTAGTGACTTTAACGCCCATCCGAATGAGCGGTTTTATGACGAGTTGATGTGTTTTTGTGACGAACAAGAGTGGTCATGTATAGATGTACAGCTGCTAGGTGTAAGTTCGGGCACACACACTATTGTAAGTGAAGTCCACGGGTCGAGAAGGTGGCTTGATCACTGTGTGGCGACGAAATCTGCTGTATCGTCTATTTTAAATGTTTATGTTAAATATGATGTCTACTGGTCTGACCATTATCCTTTAATAATTGAATGCAACTTGGATATTGTCAAACCAAAGTTGAATTTTGTATGTAAAGTGACAAACGAGATTCTATGGGGAGATAGAAAGCCGGAGGAGATCGGAATATATACAAAATTATGTAATGAAAAATTAAGAGCCATCGATTTTCCCGAAGAATTTCTTTCTTGTAGTGATTGTGTTTGTAAGTGCATTGATCACAAATTACTTATCGATAAATTATATAGCGAAATTGTAAATGCTTTATCTGTGGCTGCCACTGAATCCAACACTGTAAGATCGCGCATTGGCAAGCGGCCTGTGGTTGGGTGGAACAGATATGTACGCGATGCCCACAGGGAGGCCAGGTCGAAGTTTTTAATGTGGGTTTGGTGGGGAAAACCAAAAAATGGTAGTGTCTATGAGGAAATGCACGGGAGTCGTAGTTTGTTTAAGTCGCGCTTAAAGTGGTGTCAGAACCACAGTGAACAAATAAAAATGGACATCTTGGCTACTCAGCACGCGAAAAATGATTTTCGTAATTTTTGGAAATCGACCAATAATTTAAATAATAAACCTGGCCTACCAGTGAGCGTTAATGGTATTAATGATCATGGTCTTATAGCAGATATGTTTAGAGAGCATTTTACAGTGACATCACCGTTGGGGCCATCGCAGGCCATAGGAGATTGGGGTACGTGTGGCCAGGAGATTGGAATCCGATTTACAGCGAAGGATGTCAATAAGGCTATAGCTTCTATGTCGCGTGGCAAGTCTCCTGGCCATGACAGACTTAGTATTGAACACCTAAAGCATGCGGGTACTCACTTACCTAGAGTACTTGCCATGTTTTATAACTTATGTATAGCGCATTCGTACTTGCCCGCGGCTCTGATGAGAACTGTGGTGGTGCCAATTGTGAAGAACAAAACTGGGGACATATCTGATAAGTCCAACTACAGGCCTATCTCACTTGCCACTATTGTTGCGCAAGTGCTTGACAATTTGCTTAACGCCCAGCTTGATGAACACTTATGTCTACACGACAATCAGTTTGGCTTCAGGCCAGGTTTGTCAACAGAGTCGGCCATATTAAGTTTGAAGCAAACTGTGAAGTACTATTCGGTTAGACGAACGCCTATTTATGCCTGTTTTCTGGACCTTAGCAAGGCGTTCGATCTGGTGAATTATGATATCCTATGGCAGAAATTTAAAGATACCGGACTGCCTGAAGAACTTACTAGTACTATCTTCAAATTTTGGTATCGAAACCAGGTCAATGTAGTGCGATGGTCCGAAACCTATTCGCAGCCATATAGGCTGGAGTGTGGGGTACGACAGGGGGGCTTAACTTCCCCTAAGCTCTTCAACCTTTATGTGAATGCACTGATAGAGTTGCTTAGCACCACTCATGTCGGTTGTCATATTGACGAAGTATGCCTCAACAACATCAGTTACGCAGACGACATGGTGTTGCTGAGTGCTTCTGTTTGTGGCTTGGCAAAATTGTTGATCATATGTGAAAGCTACGCCCGCAGTCACGGATTGATTTATAACGTTAATAAAAGCGAATGCATGGTCTTTCAGGCTAAAGGGAAAGCCTTACCCTCATATATACCACCCATTAAGTTATACAGTACCCCGTTAAGGAGGGTGTCTCAGTTTAAGTACCTGGGTCATATGGTGTCTTTTGACCTGATAGTGTCTTTTTATATAGAGAGAGAGCGCAGGGCATTGTCTGTTAGAGCGAACATGATCGCTCGCAGGTTTGCTCGTTGTTCGGTCCCTGTAAAAGTAACGCTATTCAGAGCTTACTGCACGTCCTTTTACACGAGCAGTCTGTGGGTGGACTACACGCAGAAACGTACAATGCCCTGCGTGTTCAATACAATAATGCATTCAGGATGCTATTGGGTCTGCCTCGTTACTGTAGTGCATCGGGTATGTTCGCGGATGCGCGTGTGGATTGTTTCTACACCACCATGCGTAAACGATGCACATCCCTGGTGCGGGGCAGTTCGAATGGCATCCTGAGAGCATTTTCTGACAGGTTTGATTGTCAGTACCTGAACCATTGTCATATGGTGCACGTGCTGACTAATCGGGCCTGTCTTAGATATAGTTTTAGAATTAGGTAAATAGTTTCAAGTTTACTAACATTAGCTTTAAAATTTGTATTATTATTAACATCTATGATCCTTGTGGTCGAAAAAAACGATTTTTATTTTATTATTTTTTTTTTATTTTATTTATGAAATACCCAGACAGGCGACGAGCGGCAACATCATAAATGCGGAACGACGAGACTTTAAATTGTATTTAAAATGTTATTTTAAAAGTACCTCAGAATAGCAGCCAGAGTTCATTTTACCTCGCGGAGTAGGACTGTAATTTAAGATTTTAATTTAAGTTTTATTCATCGGGAAACGAATATTACTTAATTTTATGTTATGTAAAAATACATTTATATTTTAAATTAAATACATTGCTATTAAATCTTATAATGTTTGATACCATATAACACTATTATGCTGAAAATGAAATGATTTCATAGCGCAGTGGTCGCTTTACTATTCCATCTCGGATATTGCACTTCGATATACACGATAAATGGAACGGCGTTTATCAATATCTCCTTCTGTAGTAATTACTTGGTCCCTCGCACATTTCACTGGAATTCCTGTAATAAAAGTTTTAATTTGGAAATATTAACACAACATTATATTAATATAAACACAATATTTTATATCGTTCGTTGGGTACTTTCATATTTAATTATTTAGATATTTAATCGAGAATGTGAGATATAAAAATACAGAGAATTTTTTACGTGGTAGAACCATGCTGCAGCTATATTGGTAACTCCAACCACGCTCTCACATAGTACCAACGTAAAATAGCAGCTTAACATTGCTACGTTTCGTATGGAAAGTGTAGAGAACCGCAGACCCTTTTTACCGGAAATGAAGCATTCAATCTTAGTCCTTACGGGTGACAACGCATTTTTTTATAGGATAGGGTGACAAACGAGCACACAGTCCACCTGATGGTAAATGGTTGCTGTGACCCATAGACATCTACATCTACCTTCAGTAAAGAATCAAAATGCAGATGTGTTGTCACCCGTGAGGACTAAGATTGAATTGGCTAATTTGAATTAAATTGAAATTTTTTATTCGTAATTGAGGATAGATGTAGATGTCTATGAGCCGCAGCAACCACTTACCATCAGGTGGACTGTGTGCTCGTTTGACTCCCTTATCCTATAAATACATACGACTAATTCTATCCTTGTTAATATATTGATTTCTTATATCATCTGAAATTACACTGATACTAAAATAAAGTTAATAAACTTTTTACGGTGAAACATACACGTTTGTATTTTAATTGTTTTAATTTATTGCGAGTAATTTTTTTATATACTTAGCATTTTATTTTATGTACTTAGTAACGTCTGAGTGAAATACTAACTGATTAAATTTATTTACATTTTTAAAAATATTTTTAACTGACTACTACATGCTACATATTAATTAATAAATAGTTGCTGCTTCTTGTATAAAAGCGATAATACGAAATATACGAAAATAAAAAGTGGCTGATTCCCAGGACTGAGATTTTTCCGGACCAGTGGTGAAAAGTAAGTAATGAATTTCAATGAGAATTACTTAATATTTGTAATTTATATTGAATAAACATTATTTTATTCTATTAAAAGTACATAGTTCGACTTTAAAGAAATTAAACTATAAAATATATATATAATGATTTCAAAAATTATAGTCCATGTGTGTTGCAGTTGTAAACTGAAACAGAGTGTCGTGAGTTGAAAGCTGTATAAAGCAAGAGCATGTGATTAAAATTCTGCTTTCCAGAACATTTAGAGACACTCCATTAGTGCAAATGTTTTTACAGTTAGTGTTGAAAACTGGTTATAACCATCAGTCCTCTATGTTTGCAAAGAACTGTTTGTTTCTGTATCCATGTTTATTTTGAAACTATTTTTATACAGAATAAAATTAACAAATACAAAAAGTTCACCTTATGGTAAGTGGATGCTGCGGTCTGATGGTTGGAAATCTACTACTTCGCAATACCCGAGGAATATCCTGCACTGCAAGATTATGGTGTGAAGTTTACGAGTTTAAGAGCTTTAAGAACCTTTCTAAAAGACCGGCGATGCACTTGCGATTCCTCTGGAATTGCCGGGGCGGTAGTTACTTACATCGAATAAATCACATGCTGGTTTCCTCACTACTATATAAAAAAACTTTTCCCCTTAGAATATTTTATATATTTAATGACCTTTCGATTAAAACATGTTCTTAGGTTTTGGTAAGTTATAATTCTTTAAGAATTCTTAAAAAATTTTGCCTGGTCTAAGAGAATATAATTTAAAATTAAATTTTTTTTACAGCCGACTTCAATATAAGTTATTTAAGAATAACTCAAAAACTATTGGTCTGATCTTGATCAAATTCATATGGGACCACATGAGAACTATCAGCTTTCATATGAAAAAAGAATCATCAAAATCGGTTCACCCAGTACAAAGTTATGAGGTAACACACATAAAAAACATACAGTTGAATTGAGTACCGTCTCCTTTTTGGAAGTCGGCAGAAAAGTGAAGAATATTAAAATACGTTCGAATTTCTTAAATGGTTTGCATTAATCAGCTGATTAATTCTTTTCAGATTTACTCGATACACATTAATTTAAGCCTACAAAATATTGAAATGTGAAAAATTGTAAAAATGAACACCATTTATTGCATACCTTAAGCGCTTAAGAAAGCGCAAGGTATGTTCTACTATCGCCTAAAAATTGAGATTCCAACGTTTTATCGAATAAAATCGTATCTAGCAATCATATTATACATATAAATGATATAAAAAGCACATTGTTAGAAAGATAAATGATTGTTGAACTTATTAATATTTTTTTTAAATCGATTAATTGCTAGTTTTAAATAAAAAAGGGGGTTTTAGTGGCTTATGGTGTGGATTTATCAAGCCCGGAAGGCTTGTAAACACTCTAACTTTTGAAAATATCAATTGTTTAACTCAATCTATTTTTTAATATCTTCATCTATCATGTGGAAAGCCACTGAATCTAAATGGCAGTGTAATTTTGTTTTGTTTAGCTATAATTAATTTTTTTCGGCTCCAAAATGGCAAAATTTTCGTTGATTTGGTAGCCTTGTATGTAAATTAATTCTGTAAAGGGAGCTAAAGCCACAGAGTAGTTTACTCACTCACTCAGTTCGACGCACAGAGTACTTTTTATATACTGGTCAGTCGCCGTCGTGAGTGGACATTGTTTCGGATGTTTGCAGCGGCTCAAAAAGATCGCTATACAAATACACAATATTCGAATATCCAAAGAATCATGCCCACTTTCCATACATTTAAAAACCTGATAGTGAAAGTTGATGTATAATTATAAAGTATAGTAGAAAACCTACATGTAAGCTCAGAAAATAATATCATATAGTTATTTTTACGATTTAAACGCTACGAATCCCAAAATATACTAATGTCACTTTTTAGGTTAGGATTTGCCGTAACCAAATAGGTAATAAAGAAATAAATGTGCTATAACTTATTATTAACGCTCGAAGTTAAAATAACAATACTTATCTAGTTATGGTCTAAAACGTCTTTTTTACTTTGTGAATTTCTTGAAACCAACTGCCCCTAAGTCACCGCTTACTCTCGATGATTGTCACCGTAAATTGAGCGTCTAGCTCTATCTACTATTTCTTCAGCACACATAAATACTTACTAACTACATTTAGTTCATCTTGTATTGTCAAAATGATCACTTATCAACCAAACACATTTCATTGGCCTATGGTATATACTTACTGATGAACAAAATGGGATAAACCAATAAAACAGTATATTAAAGTGGCATGGTTTATTAATTATCATCATTTTCACTTAAATCTCTCACCACCACATCATCCAGAAATTCTGCTGGAGCAGAAATATTTTCTTGATACCATATAGGGTTTTAAAAAGAAGTAACATAAACAAAATGGCACAGTACACAACGAGACGCAAATGCAACAACGAAGAATTGCGCCGATGCCAATGAGGGCATCCACAACTTTTTCTGCCACCAGGGCGGCGCCACTTTCGAGTGAGGTAAAATATTTGACAGATTTCATAGCGGGGACGATAATTTCTTAGGAAAATGTAATATTTAAGGTTTCTTTCCGTATTGTTAGTTATATTTTATATTAATTACATTAGAAATGATTAAACCAAACTATAAATATAGCTTAAAGTAGAAAAATTAAAAAAAGAGTTATAAAGTGCAAAAAATTAAAAATCGAACCACTGACGCATTGTGTTGTATATTAATATAATACTCTAGATAATGACAAACTATTATTTAAAACGAATTTCTCAATTAACTGACACTATATAACGAAAAACTTTACCTCAGTCACAACTAGCGACATCTGGTGAGTGGAAGATTATTAGCCCTCATTGCAGAACTGTCAAATGTCAAAAAAATCCGTTTCATTCGTCCGCACTCGATGACATACTGAATGATTAATTTATTTTATTATTATATTATTTTATATTAATATGTACTATACAAATACAAATAAATAAATACTTACTGATTAAATAAAACATAAAATAATGTATAAAACTCAGAAGCAGAGTTAAATAAAGTAAAGTAGCAGTGTATAAAATGGAACGTCCAAGAAAAAGGGTAGTTGAGATGCGTTCAAAACATATAATACGTTTACCCTTGACGTAGAATAAACTTATAGAAATATGTAAAAATATTTTTTTCCTGCGTTTCTTTTAACATAGTGATAAGCGTAATTAATTTACAATTCAATTAGCTGAATTTTAAGATTTATTTCATTTCTATACATTGTCAGGTGAAAAATGGGCATTGTTCTTTCTTAAATACTTGATTATAATAATAATAAGAGATTTTTTTATTACAATATTTTAAAAGCACAGAATAAATAATAGTAGTACGTATTAAAGTAAGTAGTATCAATTTTTTTGTCATGGGTGACATATTCATGGTTTTCGAGTGTTGAAACCGATAGGGTTGTCGAAATATAAATCCAAGATGGCGGCCGCAATAGGTATAAATTTTTTCATCATGGGTGTCATTTTCATGGTTTTCGAGGGTGTTGAAGCCGATAGTGCTGTCGAAATGTAAATCCAAGATGGCGGCTGCAATAGATATCAATTTTTTCATCTTGGGTATCATTTTCATGGTTTTCGAAGGTGTTGAAACCGATAGTGCTGTCGAAATGTAAATCCAAGATGGCGGCTGCAATAGGTACCAATTTTTTCATCATGGGTGTCATTTTCATGGTTTTCGAGGGTGTTGAAGCCGATAGTGCTGTCGAAATGTAAATCCAAGATGGCGGCTGCAATAGGTATATTTTTTTTCATCATGGGTGTCATTCTCATGGTTTTCGCGGGTGTTGAAGCCGATAGTGCTGTCGAAATGTAAATCCAAGGTGGCGGCTGCAATGGGTATCTTTTTTTATCATGGGTGTCATTTGCATGGGTTTCGAGGGTGTTGAAGCCGATAGTGCTGTCGAAATGTAAATCCAAGATGGCGGCTGAAGCAGGTACCAATTTTTTTATCATGGGTGTCATTTTCATTGTTTTCAAGGGTGTTGAAGCCGATAGTGCTGTCGAAATGTAAATCCCAGGTGGCAGCTGCAATGGTTATCAATTTTTTCATGATAGGTGTCATTTTCATGGGTTTCGAGGGTGTTGAAGCCGATAGTGCTGTCGAAATGTATTTAAACTACTTTAAAAATTCCGTATAATCATGTTATACGTATTTTTTTATGCGCTTAAGGTATGCTCAATTGGATTTACCAATTATATTTCAATCAATTAAGACGGTCTTTCAAAGCTTTGAATATTATTCTAAAATAATTATGTGTATGAAGTAATTGACATTGACCTTTCCTTTAGTAAGTAGTCGAAATAATTAGATATATTTAATATATTCAAAGTTTAGTTTTATTATTTTTAACACGTTATTGTTGACGACAACTTAGTTTAATAATTTCATGACTTCTATGTCTTCTAGGTTCAAATCCCAATTAAAAACAGCTGAAAAAACAATTTGTTTTGTTTTAACTTGTTTTAAACAGACAACTATCAAATATTTAGAAATACACATAATTAATTTAGCTTATAATATATTTAACTACATCTAATAAATAATATTGGTGTGTTTTCTCAGACAATACTAATTTTGTCTTCGTAGACAATTTTAATAACGAGCGACAATTGGAACAAAAAGGCATATTGTGCAGTGAAAATTGGCATCACTTAGCCGCTTTTACATATGCATACATTTATCAGACTATAAAAGTCGTACTAACGTATTAGAGACTTAGGAGTCTCACACACGGAGGGTTATTGCCATAATCAACTCGGTTGGTGGGTGACCTCAGTACAAGGTATTTTTATACAAATTATGATGCCGCCTGACCTGAACTAAAATAAAATTTATTTGAGCTTACTTTTATAAGTTTTTTTAATGGCAAATTAAAGAAGAAACTGAACTTGTGCACTCATAAATGAAATAAGAAAGTGGTAAGGAACATTATTGAAATAAGATTAAAAATGATTGTAGGATGACTATGACCTGAAAGAAATAGAAATAGGTCAATGGTTCAGTAAGCCAGTGTTGCACACCATGGTTAATCTACCGAATAAAATATTGTGATGAGTATTCCTCAAAATACAAGGAATGTCACCTTCAATTAATAAACATTTTAATTAAGTGATATGATTTCCTACATAAATATCATAGAAACTAAAAACGTAACGTAAAACTATGCTCTTATGCTTTTAAATATTTGACCAAATCAGAAAGCAACCTTACCCATATGAAATAGATAGATAGAGTGATAGTCCAAATCTAAAAGTTTTATTGAATGATATGTGATGCTTATATACGCACAATTACACACACACACACACACACACACACACACACACACACACACCACACACACACACACACACACACACACACACACACACACACACACACACACACACACACACACACACACACACACACACACACACACACACACACACACACACACACACACATACACACACACACACACACACACACACACACACACACATACACATACACATACACACACACACACACACACACACATATTTTTTTTATATCATTTTTTTCCCCTTTTTTACTTTGTTAGTTTTTATGTTACTGTATTTTTTTATTCTTTTTAAATATTATATTGTTTGCTAGTTTGCCACATTACAAATACGTGTCTCTGGAAACGGGGAAGACGCTGCAGCCTGTAACACAGTTTTCAACTACCACGGGCTACAGAGTTTCAATATGATTTAAGTATGTATAAGTTATGTGAGAAACAATAAATATTATTATTATTATTATATTATTAATGACTAGCAATTTTGGTATACGTTGTACTGCCCTTTCCGTTACGTGGCGGAAAGAGTTTCACTCCGAACATATTGCATTGTAAATATAAAATGTATAATACCTCTACCACAACGCCACTTATAGGGTAATATTTATGATTTTTTTTACACTAAACTAATCTAAATTGTGAATATTATGGTCACGTGGTTTAGAAATTTCACAATCACCAATAGGCGCAACAATCATTTATATAAAGAAGTACCAAGAATGTTTTTATCTACTTAAATCAATGACATCCCAAAAAGCTTTTAATACAGAAAAGTATAGTCTTATATTAAACAAAAGGACGTTTTCTTGTTGTTGGAAAGGACTATTCAAGACTATTTATTAAACCGTGGACTTACTGATCATAATATTTATTCATTATCATTATCATCATTACAGCCCTTCATAAGTCCACTGCTGAACATAGGCCTCCCCCAAGGAATGCCACAAAGCACGGTCCTGAGCCACCTGCATCCATCGACTTCCCGCATGCCTTACCAGGTCGTCACTCCATCTCGTGGGGGGTCGCCCTACACTTCACCTACCGATACGAGGCTGCCACTCGAGAACCTTTCTTCCCCATCGGTTGTCGGTTTTTCGAGCTATATGGCCGGCCCACTGCCACTTCAGCTTACTAATCCGTTGGGCTATGTCGGTTACTCTGGTTCTACTGCGGATATCCTCATTTCTAAGTTTATCACGCAGAGAAACTCCGAGCATAGCTCTCTCCATAGCTCGCTGAGCGACCTTGAGCTTCCTCATACGGCCAGCTGTGAAGGACCACGTCTCAGTTCCGTAGGTCATCACTGGCAACACGCACTGGTTGTACAATTTCGTTTTAAGGTTTTGAGGTATGTCTGACGAGAAGATGTGTCGTAGCTTACCGAACGCTGCCCAGCCGAGTTGAATCCGTCGATTGACCTCTCGGTCGAAGTTGGACTTACCTAGTCGGACTATTTGTCTCAGGTAAACATACTCGTCAACAACTTCGAGCTTAGTGCTCCCAACAACTACCGGCATAGGTGTGACATGGACATTAAACATAATCTTTGTTTTGTCCATGTTCATCTTAAGACCTATCCGTTGGGAGACACTATTGAGGTCATTGAGCATAGTGCTTAGGTCCTCCAGCGATTCTGCCATGAGGACTATATCGTCGACAAATCGAAGGTGAGTGATGTACTCGCCATTGATGTTGATACCGTATCCTTTCCAGTCCAGAAGCTTGAAAACGTCTTCCAATACAGCGGTGAAGAGTTTCGGGGATATGACGTCACCCTGTCTTACACCTCTCTGCAATTGGATAGGTTTCGTACTCTAGTTCTGTACTCGGATAGCCATCGTAGCTCTACTGTACAAACACTTCAATACTTCGATATACCGACAGTCAATTTGGCACCGCTGAAGGGACTGCAGCACCGCCCAAATTTCGACGGAATCAAAGGCTTTCTCATAGTCTACATACGCCAGACATAGTGGCAAATTGTACTCTTCGGACTTCTGTACAATTTTCCGAAGGGTATGTATGTGGTCTATGGTGCTAAAGCCCTTTCGGAAACCGGCTTGTTCGGGAGGCTGGAAGTCGTCAAGTCAGTATTTATTATTTCATATTAATATATTGTTAAAACTCATTATTTTTAGAATTAATTTAAATAATTTCCAGTTCTGAAAATGATTCTAATCTACGGAGAAAAATGTAAATGACTTTACAGTTCAGTGCTTAAAATATTACAAAACTTTGCTTGATTCCAAAGTCAAAACAATGAAGCGTAATTATTGATGTACGATCTAATTACCGTTCTCTTTCAATATTTTTTTTAATTACAGTGTCATTTAGTATGGCTATTAGTATATAAGCTTTTTAAAATATATTTGTTACTTTCATATTGAACACTCATTTGAAAAACTAGAATTTAGCGGGTGTAGTGAGAGGCGACTGTGGGAAATGCCGGAAAAATATTTTGGTTTTTGATAGGTGGCGGTATAAACATCTGGTTTACACCAGGCGTAAATCAAAGATGGTTGATAATTACGGGATGGGCAATAGGGTCCCTTAACTATCACGTGGAGTATATGCTCGTTTGTCACCATTATTTCTAAACACTTGACGCTACACATTTTTTAGATACTGGACGCTAATCTAAATCACCGACTTGGTTTATTTTGTTGTACTACGAAATCTCTCAAAGTCAGTTTCAAGTCAAAGTAAATCTGTGCGACGAAATGATATGATGCTTCTGTTTACTGTTGGACGCGGTTAGCATCCATAGTCCACAATAGGTACGAATTGTTGTAACTGCCGCGCTCAATAGGCTATCGCGGTACCAGACATCTCGCACCTTTGACACTGGTTCTTATCACCGGTCTAAGTATCTGGCATTAGTATGTGATTTTAAATATAATAAATTATCATATTATAGTCAATCGAAAAATATAAAATATTCCGAGGATACCTTTTAATCAACTATTAAAAATACATTAAAAACTAAGAAATATAAAAATATAATATACAAAGATATACTTTTGCGATAAAAAGTTTCCATTCAGACGAAGTAACCGTAACGAGCTAGACGAAACGTATGAAAGCGGCTCTGAGGCGAGCACTTCCGGGGGTAGACAATAACAGTCCGAAACAATGCAAGTTACTATCAATTAGACTGCCAAGAAAGTTAGTGCTGCCGTAAACATAGAATCCAAGCAAGCAACTTTACAATTTCCATTGTACTGTTAGAATAGTTTGGAAAATCCAAAAGTGCACGCCTGGTGAGCGTTTCATTTAATTTTAATGAAAAAAAAATTGTTTCCTGTTTTTTAAATATATTATTTATATATATACAGGTAGTATCAGCTACAGGAAAAAAAATTACTAATGTTTACCAAAATAAATTGTTTTTTCAAACTTTCAATCATTCTTTCAAAATATATTCACAATCTATATATTTTTTTTAAGTATAAGATGAATTAATTTGTATTTTCTTGATATACGGCTACCCATATTATCATATAACTGCAATAAGGTTATGCTAGAGGCTTTTTAAGAACACAAAATTGCATGACCTGGACGTGTCGAGAGTGAAGCGTTATTATGTAGTACTTTAAGTAAAGTAAAACAAAAATAAAGTAAAAAGTAAAAAGTAAAACTACTCAATATATTTATTTAATATACGAATTCTATATACGAAGTCCAAATTATAAAATATTAATTTAATTGTTAGCTATGTAATGATAAGAAGTAACGAAAGAGTTTCGAATTTTATTAATTTATAAAATTAATAGTAAAAGAATTAATAGTTTCGAAGTTACGATCAATCTGACCCACGTAAACGGCATGGCATTCGTCACAAACAAGTTTGTAAACACCGGACTTCTGAAAAAATGCCAGCCACTGCAGAGTCTACATCACCTGAAGATGCCTCCTGTAGAGGCGAAACACGTGTCGTATTGTCGTCGGTGGTGTGTCTTTCTTCAGTGTATGGGAGTATGTGTATTGGGAGTATTTGTGCTGGGATTAGTGATATTGCAAGGAGAGCGGGAGGTGCTCTTTAAACTAGGTAAGACACATCATTTTATTTTATCGACCGGATGTACACAAGGTAATTTTTATGAACTTTAACCTATGAAAGATCAAAGAAAATTAAACACGAAAAACTGATGATTTTGTTGAAATTAAATCTTCTCTCGTTGTAGGGAGGATTTTACTTAATCGCCAATCCACATGATAGGCGGATTGGCGATCGTCCAGACGTTAGGCAACTGTGACGCTGCTTCCATAGCCAGTCTGGGTATTTTAAATTCATCATCAATATCATCCTCGGCACATAAAAGTCCACCCCTAATCATGAGCCTCTCCAGTAAGAAGGATCACCATTAATGGTCACGGTTAGCAGGCGAATTGACGGTCGCAGTACCAGACCCGTACCTTTATGAAATACCCAGACAGGCGACGAGCTGCAACATCATAGATATGCGGAACGACGAGACTTTAAATTGTATTTAAAATTTTATTTTAAAAGTACCTCAGAATAGCAGCCAGAGTTCATTTTACCTCGCGGAGTAGGACTGTAATTTTAATTTTTATTACAAGATTTATTCATCGGAAAACGAATATTACTTTATTTTATGTTATGTAAAAATACATTTATATTTTAAATTAAATACATTGCTATCAAGTGTTATAATGTTTGATAGCATATAAAACTTCTATTCTGAAAATGAAATGATTTCATAGCGCAGTGCTCGCTTTACTATTCCATCTCGGATATTGCACTTCGATATACACGATAAATGGAGCGGCGTTTATCAATATTTCCCGCTGTAGTAATTACTTGGTCCCTCGCACATTTCCCTGGAATTGCTGTAATAAAAGTTTTAATTTGGAAATATTAACACAACATTATATTAATATAAACAACATTTTATATCGTACGTTGGGTACTTTCATATTTAATTATTCATATTTAATTATTCAGTGCATAAAAATTAAGTGCTAGTTAGGTGCTGAAAGATTATTGAGGTCGCATGTAGATGACGGTAATATTCTGGAAATTATCGGATTTAAAACCACCATTACCTTACTATAAGGTATGAACGGCATTTTTTGTTTTTCAGATTTAATATGTATTTGAAAATGGTTGAAAATTGGTTGAAAATTATATTATAGCTTTATGATATTATTTAATACAATTTTCAACCAAATAAATGTTGCAATTCTTATTTTTAGACATGTGAAGCCTAAACTTTAGTGTACTAAATCGAAAGGACATTTTCTTTCCAGTAAATTGTTTTGTAATAAATAGCGCCATCTACAAAGTTCTATAGTTCTAGTCATTTTATCGAATCAAAATCGATGGACTCTCAAGGTGGTAAGTACGATAGACGCTAGATGGCACAAACACAAAGACCTGATTTTTGCATTTGCTTTGCCGAATAATTTTCTGAATAACAACTTTATTTTTATCTGGGGCGCCTTGTCATTGCCTATACTTGCAGCACCTAATTAGCACTTAATTCCTTGCTATTAATATTTATCGTATATCTAATAACTTCATTGCGTTGCCAGCGATACGTTTTGTCAGCAACGCAAATTTCAACAGTTCATTGCGGTGAAAACTTTAGAGCAACAAATTTTTAAACTTGGTTCTTAATTAGCACCTAAAAAGCCCCTAATTTGGACTTTTTCTGAAAGAAATTTTGATTCTATTTTGATTTTCAGGAAATCTGAATTTTGCATCTGCTATGTTCTGAATAACGACTTTAGTTTTACTAGGGGCGCCTTGTTATTGCGTATACTTGCAGCACCTAATTAGCACTTAATTCTTTGCTATTAATATTTATCTTATATGCAATAACTGCATTGCGTTGCTAGCGAGACGTTTTGCTAGCAACGCAAATTTCAACAGTTCGTTGCGGTGAAAATTTTAGAGCACCTAATTTTTAATCTTGGCACCTAATTAGCACCTAATAAGCCCCTAATTTTGGATTTTTCCAAATGCAAATTCCCGACTTTGCGTTGCTAGCGATACACAACTTCCCGTGTCACTGCCAGCACTGCGGGCTCACGTCGTGGTACTGGACCGCGGGCGTCGCGCGTCATCAATCCCACCTTTCACCGCGCTTCTGCTGATTTTTAACCGGTTTCCGTCACAGCGGCTACGAAGCGAGGAGCGTATTGTATGCAATTCTTATTTATTTGATTAGTACAGCGCATAACTAGTTGTTTTGATTGTCTGCGCGTTAACTTTGCTAGTATGGAGGCAAAGTACAAAACTCTTAATTTAAAACGCGCTTCAATTAGAGGCCGTGTTACGAAATTTAATAACCATTTAGAAGAATTAAAAGGTAAAAAGCTTACTCCTACGGAAGTTAGCGTGCTATCGCAGCGATTAGTTAAACTTGAGACTTCATTTGGTGAAATCGATAACGTGCAAAATCAGATTGAAGCATTGGAGGAAAATAATTTAAGCTTAGAATTGGATACCAGAGAAGTTATCGAACAAGCTTTCCACAATTCGATCGCATTGGCTCAGGAAATTATTTCCGTAAGCAGTACGACAAAAAAGTCGTCGCTTCAGCATAGCAGTATTTACACAGCTGATGAAGATGATCACGAAGTTATCGGCTTTCGTTTACCAGTCATTAAAATTAATAAGTTTGATGGTACGTTCAACAAATGGTTGGAATTTCGTGATACGTTCAGTTCTCTGATACATAATAATACAAAAATAAAAAATCATTTAAATTCATTATTTAAATTCCTATCTAGAAGGTGAAGCTGCTCGTGTAATATGTAATTTAGAAGTTTGCGACAATAATTATCCTGAGGCATGGAGTCTTCTTTGTGAACGTTTTAATAATATTCGTCAATTAATAAATAATCATTTGAAATCTTTGTTTAATATTGAGCCGTTGCGTGAGTCTGACAAGTCATTAAGATTTCTAGTAGACCACGTCACAAAAAACCTACGTGCTTTAAATACTTTAGCCAACTGATCATTGGGATACCCTGATCATATTCATAGTCTCAGCGAAATTAGACAGCAACACGCGTGTTAAATGGGAGGAGTACATTCAAGCTAATGTTAATGCTTCGGATATGCCTAGCCTAGATGATTTCATGACTTTTATTAAGGGCCGCGCTGAATTTTTAGAGTCTGTTTATCGCAGTAAACAAGACAAAAATATAAAGTCAAACCCGAATCACAATCAAGGCGTCAAACAAAATCCCGTTTCTCATACTAAGTCATTCGTCAGCGCTGAGCAGGGCGACTCATCATCAACTGCCTCTCACAAGTGTATTTTCTGTGGTCAAGGTCATCGTAATTATGAGTGCTCACAATTTCAATCGAAATCTATTGATGATAGACTTTCATTAGTGTCCGAGCTAAAGTTGTGTCCCAACTGTTTGCGCAAAGGGCATAATACGCGCGCATGCAAGCTTCCAGGTACGTGCAAAATATGCAAAAAACGTCACAATACCTTTTTACACAAACCTACGGATTCTGATACCAATGTGGCAGTCACTAATGTTGCAGTCTCTGAGCCAGTTTCAATGTCAGCTGTTTCTGCTTCTGAGACACTACTATGTACGGCTTTGGTTGATATTTTTAATCCCAAAACAATCAATTACATTACCACTAAAGCTCTCTTAGACAACGGTAGTCAGTCTAGCTTTATTACAGAAGCACTTAAATCAAAGTTAAATTTAACTTCTTCCACGTCTGATGTTAGGAATGTGGTCGGCATATGTAACACTATTGTCAAGCTTAATGCTGAACGTTGCAATGTTCGAATTCATTCAAAGGTAGGTTCTTTCAGCGTTATGACGTCATGTTTAGTCATACCCCAAATATCAAGTAAGATACCTAAGTCTCTTGTGTCTATTACACACCTTAACCTGAAGTCCTTTGCATTAGCAGACCCCAGCTTTTATGAGCCGTCTGACATAGGACTGCTCATCGGTGCTGACCTATTTTGGTCCATTATTGGAACCAAACAGCACTCTTTAGGCAAAGTAAATCCTATTCTACATGAGTCTAAATTAGGATGGATTATCGCAGGTCCCATGCACTATATTCAAAATGACAATCTCAATTTAAATTCCCCAGTGAAATGTAATTTTGTAAGTATTGAAAGCAATAATACTTTAGTTGAGCTTCACAATGATTTGAAGAGGTTTTGGGAGCTTGAAAGCTTGCCACAAAAGCCCCTTCTTACAGACCAAGAGAAAGCTTGCGAAGAACATATTTTACAGCACACAAAACGCACTGAAGAAGGTCGTTTTTGTGTCAAGCTGCCATTGATCGACAAACCAGACTACCTAGGCACTTCCTATTTCATGGCCAGGCGGCGATTTATAAACCTGGAACGTCGCTTTCGCAAGCAACCGGAACTTAAGTCCGCCTATGTTGATTTCATTGAGGAGTATCGCAAACTAGGACATCTAGCAATATCTGAGGTAGACCGACCTGAGCTTGCCTATTTTGTTCCGCATCATCCTGTCATTCGTGAAGACAGTGAGTCAACACGTCTACGCGTCGTTTTTGACGCATCAGCTCGCACTTCATCTGGTTTGTCTATAAACGACATTCAAATGATAGGCCCTACAGTTCAAGACTCTCTTTTCAATATCCTCATCCGGTTCCGGCAATATCGTTATGTGTTGTCAGCGGATATTGAAAAAATGTACCGGCAGGTTTTAATAGATGAGTCTGACCGAAACCTACAGCTGATTTTATGGCGTGATGCGGAGGACAAACCATTACAGACACTCAGGCTTAACACGGTCACCTACGGATTTGCTAGCGCTAGTTTCCTTGCCACCAGGTGTCTCTGGCAAGTGGGCGAGGAGTGTGACGATGACGTTATTAAGGCAGTCATACAGGAGGACATATATGTTGATGACTTACTAACTTCTAGCGATGATGAAGATCAATTACGGTCTATACAGAAATCAACACATGTGGCTCTTTCTATGACTGGTTTTGATTTACGTAAGTACCAATCCAACTTACCTTCTTTACTGCCTTCAGACGTTGTCCAGTCATCCGGCAACCTGACATTGAGTCAGTCTACAAATACGCTGGGCCTAGATTGGAGTCCTTCGACCGACAGCATTAATTTTCCCATTGCAGTGGATCAGTCTGAGGTCGTCACTAAGCGCACTATACTTTCTTCAACTTTCAAGATCTTCGATCCCTTGGGCCTCCTATCCTTGTCCACTATCGTTCCCAAAATTTTAATTCAGACCTTATGGTCTCTCAAATTGGACTGGGATGAGCCCGCTCCAAAGGATATTGTCGATGTCTGGAGACCTTTTGTTGATGGACTTAAATGCCTTTTTTCACTAAATATACCTAGATGGGTATCAATAGAATATCCAGTCTCTGCTGAAATCCACTGTTTTTGCGATGCATCGCAACGCGCCTATGGTGCATGTTTGTACCTTCGCTCTACAAATAAAGAAGGACAAATACATGTCCAACTTTTATGTGCGAAATCTCGCGTTGCCCCAGCATCCAGCCCTATTACAATTCCTCGTTTGGAGCTTTCAGGTGCTCTTCTGGCAGCTGAAATGAGCTCATCTGTGACCAAAGCCTTGCGACGTAAAATATCGCGTCATGTCTATTGGACTGACTCGAGCGTAGTTCTTAGTTGGTTGCGCTGCGGTTCTTCTAACTTGAAAGCATTCGTTGCCAACAGAGTCGCCACCATTAGAGAGTTGACTGACGCAAATTCATGGCACCACGTTCCTACAGAACACAACCCAGCTGACCTGCTATCCCGTGGCGTGAACCCACAACAGATCGCTGCATGTGATATGTGGTGGTATGGACCTAAGTTTTTATCGTTGCCAGAGTCCGAGTGGCCTTCTATGCAGTCGCAGACTATTATTGAGATGAAGAATTTGCCGGAAGTTAAAGCACATCCAGTTGCTATTTGTGATAATTATCAATCAATTATTAACTTTAACAAATATTCTAAATTGAAACAATTACAACACATTTTAGCCTATGTACATTGATTTATTAATAACTGTAAAAATTCTAAAACTAAAATTACAGGTTCCTTAACTACCGCCGAGCTCAATAAAACTCTTAATTCATTAGTGTATATTTCCCAATTAGAGGCATTCCCTAAAGAATACGATTTATTATTAAAAGGAAATTCCCTAAGTCCTAAGTCGCACATTTCGGCACTTAATCCATTTTTACATAAAGGAGTGATAAGAGTAGGTGGTCGAATTCAGGCTTCTGAATATAGTTTCGATATGAAGCATCCCATGTTGTTAAGCTCTAAACACCATTTTACTCAACTTTTATTCCAACAAGAACACGTACGGCTTCTACATCTAGGGCCCCAAGCCTTACTGGCTTCTATTAGAACGCGTTTTTGGCCCATTAGTGGAAGAAGTCTGGCTAGACGTACTGTGCATAATTGCACCGTATGTAGGCGTTTTAAGGGTCAGTCTATGAAAAACATAATGGGCAACCTACCTGCTCAAAGACTAATGCCTGACTTTCCTTTTATTACAGTAGGGACTGATTTCGCTGGGCCATTTATGGTCACGGATCGCAAAGGTCGTGGTTGTAAAATTACAAAATGTTATTTGTGTATTTTCATATGTTTTAGGTATAAGTGCATCCATTTGGAGGCTGTTAGTGAGCTGTCCAAGGATGCTTTTATATTAACTTTGAGACGCTGTGTTTCACGGAGAGGGCTACCAAAGCAGATATTCTGCGACAATGGTGGAAACTTTGTAGCTGCTTCAAAGGAACTTAAAGAGTTTTTTGAAATTAATGCCAAAACTATCGCTGATTTTGCCGCTAACGAAGGCGTTGAATTTGTTTTTCGCCTGCATACGCTCCTCACTTCAATGGTTTGATGGAGGCCGGTGTAAAGTCAGCCAAATTCCACCTGGCTAGGATATTAGGGACTACGCACCTAACCTATGAGGAATTGTCATCTTTGTTCACACAAATAGAATGCATCCTAAATAGCCGCCCCCTATGTCCATTAAGTTCCTCTCCCACTGACTATTATCCCTTAACTCCGGGCCACTTTTTAATTGGTAGACCACTAAGCTCGCTGCCATCTCCGTGTCTACAATCCGCTAATGCCAATCGTCTCGACAGATTCCAGCGCATCGAGCAGTTTAAGCAACACTTTTGGCGACGCTGGAGCCACGAGTACATTGCGAAGCTGCAGTTGAGGACGAAGTGGCGCACGAAGTCCAAAGAGAGCCTACAAATTGACGACCTAGTCCTCTTGAAAGAGGAAAACGCTCCACCGCTCTATTGGCGTCTCGGACGTGTAAGAAAACTCTTCACGGGATCTGACGGATTGACACGCGTCGCAGATATAGACACTGCAAGAGGAATTGTGCGGCGCGCCCTAAACAGAATCGTCCTACTACCGAAGCCCGATGAGTTGGAAGATCTTGAAAGCTGTTAAGCTTTCCAGCGCCGGGAGTATGTCGGCGCCGTTACGACAGCACCGACGGTGTTTGCG
The DNA here is from genome assembly GCA_033319125.1 of Parnassius glacialis. NCBI lineage: Eukaryota > Metazoa > Arthropoda > Insecta > Lepidoptera > Papilionidae > Parnassius > Parnassius glacialis. The sequence goes on from JAVANC010000018.1 coordinate 34,805,179, forward strand.
GGGAGTATGTGAAGTGCGTGGGGGTTTCTCACCACCGCGCCTAAGACCGGCACTCGCCGATAGCTCGCGACCCGATCGCCACCAAATTATTTGTATTTTATTATTATTTAAATATACAATTTGCCTATCGTGTGAGTCGCCTATTTTATTTATGTTCCCTAATTGAACACCCGGTAGGTTTCGTAACAAGTCGGGGCCATCGAGTAAATAATCGTTAAGACATCTACCGGACGCACGCGCTGCCGCGTCGAAAACCACTCTTGTCTTCCCCGGCTTGTTCGGATTCCGTACGGCGAAGTGGGGCAGGTACCAGCTCTTGGGGTCCTCTCTCTCTGTCCCCTCGGCTTCCCTTGCGTATCCTTTTGCCAGGAGGTTGTCTATCTGGGCTGTGTAGGCATCTCGAAACTCCGGCGACTTGTCCATTTTTCTCTCGATCGCCCGCAGTCTTCGAGCGGCCATCTCGTAGCTGGGTGGTATCCGCACGTTGTCGTCCTTCCATGGCAGTCCAACTTGGTATTGCTCGCCGACCTTCTTGACGGTGCGCTGGAATATCTCGACAGCGCGTTCCTCTTCTCGTCGCGGCCTACTCTTTAGCGAGATACCTATGGAATCGATCTCGTACTGCCGTTTGAGGAGTTCCGTTAACTCCTCGTCCTGACTGGCAAACGTTTTTTTGTCCCTATCTGACCGTCCGCTAACGCTTACGACGTGTAATACGGTCTCACCGTCTTCCCTACACGTGAATCGCGGCACGGTTCCCTGTATTACCCACCCTAATAACGTACGTGCAGCTATAGGCTGCCTTCGACGTCCTATCCTTAAATTACGGGTGATTATTAAATGCCAGTTGTCGGCGCCTAATAATAATCTCGGTTTTGCGTCGTCGTAACAAACCGAACTCGGTAGGTCGCGTAAGTGTTTTAAACGTAAACACTCCTTACTTACGGATTGCGAACCTATCTTTAAATTTGCTATTGTCCGCGCATTTATTCTATACATCTCACTGCGCGTCTTGCCACGTATGCCTATGTTAACTAGCCTGCTATCGGCCTCGCGCTGGCTATTATTTACGCCTCTAATATTCAGCGGCTTTACCGGTCCTTCCGCTCCTAACTCGCGCGCTAAGTCGTCGTCGATCAACGAAATAGTCGAGCCTTCGTCAAGCAACGCATACGTATCTATTTCCCTACCGTGTGGTCCACGTAACGTAATGGGACACACTTTCAATAATACGGACGCATTACTACCAACGTTAGACGCGACGAGCACGGTCTCATCCGGTTTTGCCGATGTCTCAGGTGCGCGGGTCTTGCGGGTGTGAAGGAGGGCATGGTGGGGGGCGTTGCAGCCGTCGACGCTGCATTTCTTGGCTTTACATCTAAACCGTCGGTGTTTACTATTTAAACACAGAAAACACACCCCACCTTCCTTTACCCAATTCCACCGGTCGTCCACACCCATTTGCGCTAACTTTCTACACTTGGCGATCACGTGTTCACCCCCGCAACACATACAAGAGGCACTACCGGTGTCCTCCTGGGCGGTGAACGTCTTTACGTCGCGGGCCCTATTCTCTACGCGGCGTGTTAATACAACTCGTTTCGACGGCGGCGCCTCTCGTCCTACGGGCGATTCCTTAGTCGGCGCTACGGACGTATAGGCATGACTCAACGCACGGTCAGCCTCTCTCATCATGAACCTAGACAGTGTTACGATGTCCGGATCGTCTGCACTTCCGTAGTGCTCCGCATAATCGCACCAACGCGACCGTAAGTGAGGGCTTAGTTTACTAGTTACTTCCCTAGTCAGCATTGGATTTTGCAAATACCCTTTGCCGTCGACGTTCTGCAAAATACATACTATATTTTGTAAATTAATCGCGAACGAATTCAATTCCTGAGCGGTTTGACCCGGGCGTGGAAGGCGTTTCAGTTCCTCTAACGCTCGATCGATAATTACTTCCGGGCGGCCGAAACACTGCTCTAATGTTCGCATAATATCTGCTGGATCCTTCGCGGTAAACAGCAGTGCCGATACTACCTCCCTAGCTTCACCGCGTAGACAGTTTCTTAACCTTGCCATATTTTCCGTATTTGTGAATCCATATAAACCCGTGGATTCTTTCATCGCGGCTTTGAAGGCTAACCATTCCGCGGCCGAACCGTTAAATATAGACAAGTCCTGCGTCTGCTTCGCGGCAGCGGGCCTGACTCTAATCATATTCTCTAGAGCTTCCGCTAGTCGCTCTATACCCCTCTCTTTCCCTCGCAGAGTAAGCGACCTATCTCTATCCCTATCTCCCTCTAGCCTACGCTGTGGCGCTGGCGTCCTATGAACACCTTCATCCCTATGACACAGCGACGGTGATCTACGATCCGCGTGGCGATGTGGCGATCTATGTGTAGGCGATAGAGTGCGGCGTTGGACGCGCGACGGCGACGTAACCCGTACACGACGATCCACCTGGTTCATTTCTACGGCGACTCCACTATCCCTCTGTATCGTTTCTACGCGACGTGGTTGAACCTCATTCGCTACCGTCCTCCCCTGGGCATCTTCAGCGTGGTCGTAACCGGTTTCCCTATTCGGTAGGGCTTGCTCTGTCTCGATGCGGGGCGCGGGCTGAGACGGGCGGTAAGGCGACTCCCCCCGCACAGTCTCTACGTTCTCTAACCACTTATCAACGCGTACCCTATTTTCAACTAACTCGTCTTCGTTAATACTTTCCCTATCTGTTTCTTCTTGCAGTTGCGCGACTTAATAAGATCTTCTTCGAGTTGCAATTGCTTCCTCCTAATTGCAGCTAGTTCCTCCGCGGCGTTATATTCGATTTGTTTTAACTTAGCTATCGCGCTAGCTGTCGACCGGGCTGAACGCACGGAGCGGACCGACGGGGCGCGAGGTGCAGGCCTATGTACAACGTCTGTTACAGGCGCGACGGTACGTACTATCGAACTAGTTTCTGTAGACGGAAGATATTCGAAAATCGCGGCGAGTGTCTCTGTGCGCGGCACGGATGTGCTAACCACTCCTAAGCGATCGGTCGTAGACACGGACATAGCGGGGCGCGGCGGCGGGGGCGCAGGCGCGGGCGTAGATGCGGGCGCGAGCGGGGCCTGGGGCGCGGCGGAGGGCGCTTGTGCCATCGCGAGATAATCGAACGGGGACGCGTTTTTAACAGTGGTAGAGCCACGCGGCAGCTTTTGCTGTCGCACGGATGGGCCAGCTCGAACCGGGGTGGTACCACGACCTCACAGAATACCAGCGTGAAGTAGAGGTTAACCTCTGCGTTTCGCTTGGTGAGTGGAGGTGGCCGGAGGCCCTTTTTACTGGAAATGAGGCATTTCATCTTAGTCCTCACGGGTGACAACGCATCTGCATTTTGATTCGCAAACGAGGATAGATGTAGATGTCTATGGGCCACAGCAACCACTTACCATCAGGTGGACTGTGTGCTCGTTTGTCACCCTTATCCTATAAAAAAAAAAAAAAAAAAAAAAACGCGGGTGCTTCTTCGAATATACGCATTCCTACCGGCGTGTCGTCCTCGTTCCGTGTCTTCTGGCTTCGTGTCTTCCTCATGGTCCCACGTTGCGACCTCCGGTCGTCTTCAAAAAGACGTACGTATCGTCTTCAAAAAGACGCACGTATTGGATGTCGTTCCCGCCACAAGGGCGTTACCAGATGGTCACAGTTTGGCACCGTTAGGGAGCAACCACCTGGTCGCGTAAACGCGGTTAAAGAAACAAGAAATTGTATGGAAACAGAAAATAGACGTATATGACGTAGGCGTAACAAGAAACAGGGAAGAAATTACGAGTAGTACCGACGATCTTCTCTCTTCGTCGACGAACTTCTTTCTTCCTTGAAGATCTTCTATAATGATCTTCTCTCTTCTATAATTATGTTCTTTCTTCTATAATTATGTTCTTTCTTCTATAATTGCCTTCTTTCTTGTTTCTTCTTACTTCTTGCTTCTTTCTTCTGGCTTGAATCCGACGGCGATGGACCAAGAATATAATGGATGAAAGTGGACTGTATATTTATTTATGCTATTGATTGATTAATGACTGATCTGAGGTTAGCTATACTAGGGGACTGCTCGAAGAAAAGATGGTACTTTTTACTATACTGTATTAACTAAAAAAAGGCACTGAATAACTATATCTAACACTATGTACAGAGGGAGGTCTTGAATTGGAGTCTTGATTCGCTGTCTTGAGTCTTCTTTGGAGTCTTCTCGAGTGCCGCTTCCGAAGTGAAATGAACAGCTCACAGACCGAAACGCCCTTCTTATATCTCGCAAGAAGGTGTCTCAGTCTGTGAGAAGTGCCGTGCGACGATAATGAAGCCGCACGCGCGCTGATTGGTCGCCGACATCACGTGATAAGCGCCGGTGTGCGGGGTGCGCGGGGCGTAACGGGGTACGAAGGGGCGACGGGGCGGCGGGTCTCTAGCTGTCCTCAACAATGTGCAAAAAATTAAAAATCAAACCACTGACGCATTGTGTTGTGTATTAATATAATATAATACTCTAGATAATGATAAACTATTATTTAAAACTAATTTCTCAATTAACTGACCCTGTGTAACAGAAAATTTTACCTCAGTCACAACTAGCGACATCTGGTGAGTGGAAGATTATTAGCCCTCATTGCCGGGGCGGTAGTTATTTACATCGAATAAGTCACATGCTCGTTTGCCCACTACTATATAAAAAACATTTCGTCCTTAGAATATTTTATATGTTTAATTACCTTTTTATTAAAACATATTCTTAGGTTAGCGTAAGTTATAACTCTTTATGAATTCGTAACAAATTTTGCCTGGTCAAAGAGAATAAAATACGTTCACATTTCTTGAATGGTTTGCATTAATCAGCTGATTAATTCTTTTCAGATTTACTCGATACACATTAATTTAAGCCTACAAAATATTGAAATGAATTGTAAAAATTAACACCATTTATTTTAATCAATTAAGACGGCCTTTCAAAGCTTTGAATATTATTCTAAAAAAATTATGTGTATGAACTAATTGACATTGACCTTTCCTTTAGTAAGTAGTCGAAATAATATTTAATATATTCAAAGTTTAGTTTTATTATTTTTTACACGTTATTGTTGACGACAACTTAGTTTAATAATTTTATGACTTCTATGTCTTCTAGGTTCTAATCCCAATTAAAAATAGCTGGAAAAATAATTTGTTATGTTTTAACTTGTTTATAACTATAAACCATCAAATGTGTAGAAATACACATAATTGATTTAGCTTATAATATACTTTAATGTAAAATGCACTTAAAGATTGAAAGTATATCTAATAAATAATATTGGTGTGCTCTCTCGGACAAGACTAATTTTTGTCTTCGTAGATAATTTTAATAAGTAGCGACAATAAAAACAAAAAGGCATATTGTGCAGTGAAAATTGGCATCACTTAGCCGCATTCACTTATGCATACATTCATCAGACTATAAAAGTCGTACTAACTTTAAAAAGATTAGAGACTTAGGAGTCTCACATACAGAGGGGTGTTGCGATAATCAATTCGTTTAGTGGTTGATCTCAGTGCAAGGTATTTTTATAAAAGTTATGGTGCCGCCTGGCCTGGATTTGACATAAAATGCGAAATTAAATTTTCTCAAAAATGTATTTGAGCTTACTTTTATAAGTTTTTTTTTATAGCAAATTAAAGAAGAAACTGAACTTGTGCACTCATAAATGAAATAAGAAAGTGGTAAGGAACATTATTGAAATAAGATTAAAAATGATTGTAGGATAATTATGACCTGAAAGAAATAGAAATAGGTCAATGGTTCAGTAAGCCAGTGTTGCACACCATGGTTAATCTACCGGATAAAGTATTGTAATGAGTATTCCTCAAAATATAAGGAATGTCACCTTTAATTAATAAACATTTTAATTAAGCGATATGATTTTCTACATAAATATCGTAGAAACTAAAAACGTAACGTAAAACTATGCTCTTATGCTTTTAAATATCTGACCAAATCAGAAAGCAACCTTACCCATATGAAATAGATGAGTAATAGCCGAAATCTAAAAGTTTTGTTAAATGACTAGCAGTTTTGGCAGACGTTGTACTGCCCTTTCCGTTACGTGTCGGAATGAGTTACACTCCGAATATTGAGCATTGTAAATATAAAATATAATACCTCTAACACAGCGCCACTTATAGGGTAATATTTATGATTTTCTTTTTTTGGCACTAAACCAACATCAATTGTGAATATTATGGTCTCAGTCGGTCAAGTCGTTTAATAATTTCACGATCACCAATAGGCGTAACAATCATTTATATAAAGAAGTACCAAGAATGTTTTTATCTACTTAAATCAATGACATCCCAAAAAGCTTTTAATACAGAAAAGTATATTAAACAAAATGACGTTTTCTTTTTGTTGGAAAGGACTATTCAAGACTATTTATTAAACCGTGAACTAACTGATCGTAATATCCAGCTCTGAAAATGATTCTAATCTACGCAGAAAATGTAAATGAATTTACAGTTCAGTGCTTAAAATATTACAAAACTTTGCTTGATTCCAAAGTCAAAACAATGAGGCGTAATGATTGATGTACGATCTAATTACCGTTCTCTTTTAATATTTTTTAAAATTACAGTGTCAGTTAGTATGGCTATTAGTATAGAAGCTTTTCAAAATGTATTTGTTTCTTTCATATTTAACACTTATTCGAAAAACTAGCATTTTCGCGGGTGTAGTAAGAGGTGACTGTGGGAAATGCCGGAAAAATCTTGTTTTTCTGATAGGTGGCTGTATAATCATCTGGTTTACACCAGACGTAAGTCAAAGATGGTTGATAGTTACGGGATGGGCAGTAGAATCTCTTAACCATCACGTGGTGCGTAAGCTCGTTTCGTTTCACCCTTCGTCCGATTCGTCTCACCCTTATTTCAAAACACTTGACGCTACACGTTTTAAGACACTGGACGCTAATCTAAATCACCGACTTGTTCATTTTGTTGTACTAGGATATCTCTCAAAGTCAGTTTTATACACAACTTGTGCGGCGAAATGATATGATGCTTCTGTTCACTGTTAGACGCAGGTTAGCATCCATAGTCAACAATAGGTCCGATTCGTCGTAACTGCCGCGCTCAATAGGTTATCACGGTACCAGACATATCGCACCCTTGACGCTGCTTCTTATCACCGGTCTAGGTGTCTGGCATTAATACGAGATAATCATACGATATAATACGAGATAGCCCAACGGTGGTAGAGCCACGCAGCAGTTTTTGCTGTTGCACGTATGGGCCGACTCGAGCCGGGTTGGTACCACGACCTCACAGAATACCGGCGTGAACTGCTTCTACGTTTCATCTGGTGAGTACAGGTGGCCGGAGGCCCAATTCCCCCCCCCCCCCCCTCCATCAACATGGTAGCGGAATTACACGATAGACTACCCCAGGAGGGTACCAGTACCCCTGGAGAATCCCTCGCTGAGCATCCACGACCATGTTATTCCAATCCTGAGCGTGGGTGCTCATTCCGCTCAAAAACATAATTGCTCGGGGCAAACTGAGCTACAATACCAAGGCGACCCCTGCCACGCTATCCGTGAATTTCTGCAACATCAGGGGACTTCACTCTAACCTAAACGCCGTCCACTACCATCTCGATACGGCGAAGCCGGCCTTGCTCTTCCTGACCGAGACGCAGGTTCCCTCTCCGGCTGATATTTCGTATCTCTCCTACTCGGGGTACAAATTGGAGCATTCCTTTGTGCCTCGGGCTGGAGTTTGCGTGTATGTCAGAGAGGACATCTGTTCTCGACGCCTCGGCAGTCTTGAAGGGTCGGACCTGTCCATCCTTTGGCTACGCGTAGACAGCGACGACCATCCGCGCGTCTGCGGGTGCCTCTATAGGTCCCATAGCGGTAATGCCGAAACAGACCGACTCATCGACCACGTCCAAATGGCTACAGATTCCTTGCTACAACAGGTCCCATCCGCAGAGATCGTGAGCCTTGGCGATTTTAACGCCCACCATGCCGAATGGCTCGGTTCACGCTTAACCGATCATGCGGGGAAATCTGTTTATGACTTTGCCTTGGCATATGGTCTGACACAACTGGTTACTTCGCCTACGCGGATTCCAGATGTGGAGGATCATACACCTTCCCTGTTGTACCCCCTCATCCGGACGGATATCAGGTTTCCGTCGATGCCCCTCTCGGCTCTTCGGACCATTGTCTGATCCGGAGTATGGTGCCACTCACGCTCCCTTCGCGGTTGCGTTCTGAAGGTTGCCGCCGTGTTAGGCATTACAGGTCGGCAGGTTGGGACGGAATGCGGTCTTTTTTTGCATCCTACCCATGGGGGCGGGTTTGCTTCTCGCCGGATGATCCCAGCGCTGTTGCTGACTCTGTCACTGATGTGGTGCTACAGGGAATGGAACTATTTATTCCATCAACTGTGGTACCCATCGGAGGCAGATCTCAGCCTTGGTTTAGTCGCTCCTGTAAGACTGCATTACGCAGTAAGCAGGAGTGTTATCAAGCCTGGGCTGCGGCTTCGGCGATTCGGGGTGTAAACACCAGCACACTTAAAAAGAAGTATAACTTCGCCTCCAGGTCCTTCAAAAGAGTTATTGCCAAGGTAAAGTCAGAGCACATAGGCAGAATTGGCGAGAAACTAGTTCGCCTTCCTTCGGGAACCCGTGCATTCTGGTCTCTCGCCAAGGCTGTCCAAGGGAATTTCTGTAAGCCATCACTACCATCTCTGCACAGGGAGGACGACTCACTGGCCCATGACGCAAAAGACAAAGCCGACCTATTAGGCTCCCTTTTTGCGTCCAACTCGACTCTTGATGACGGGGGGAAAACACCGCCGACCATCCCGCGGTGTGAGTGTTCCATGCCGGATGTGCTGTTCTCAAAGAGCTCGGTTCGCAAAGCACTTCTCTCCCTGGACATCCAGAAGTTGAGTGGGCTTGACGGAATACCCCCAATTGTGCTGAGGACGTGTGCTCCGGAGTTGACACCGGTCCTAACGCGTCTTTTCCGGTGCTCCTACTCCCAAGGCGTGGTACCAAATTCATGGAAGAATGCTTTTGTCCACCCGATCCATAAAAAAGGCGACCGCTCAGATAGGCCCATCGCGATCACCTCCTTGTTTTCCAAAATAATGGAATCCATTATTAACTGCCAGCTCATCCGGTACCTTGAGGATTACCAGCTGATTAGTGACCACCAGTACGGTTTTCGTCGGGGTCAATCAGCTGGTGACCTTCCGGTCTACCTGACCCATAGATGGGCGGAGGCAGTAGAGTCCAAGGGGAAGGCGTTGGCCATTAGTTTGGACATTGCGAAGGCCTTCGATCGGGTTTGGCACAAAGCGCTTCTTTCGAAGCTCCCTTCCTATGAGCTTCCCGAGAAATTGTGCAATTGGATCACCAGCTTCCTTGCAGATCAGAGCATCAAGGTCGTTGTAGACGGTGCATGTTCTGACTACAAGCCTATTAACGCTGGTGTTCCACAAGGCTGTGTGCTATCACCAACGCTGTTTCCTCTGCATATCAATGATATGTTGCTAACTGGTAACATTCATTGCTATGCGGATGACAGCACTGGTGATGCTCTATACACCGGCTGTGCCAATATTTCTCGGGAAAACGTGTGTCTGAAGTCGAGTCTTTGCTAAACAAAGTCTCGGATTGGGGGCGACTAAATGTAGTCCAGTTTAATCCTCAGAAGACACAAGTTTGCGCGTTTACCGCTAAAAAGAACCCCTTTGTCGTATCTCCTCAGTTTCAAGGCACTCCCCTTCTTGCCTCAGCCAGTATCGGTATCCTCGGAGTCAACATATCAAGTGACGTGCAGTTTCGTGGTCACTTGGAAGAGAAGGCCAAATTGGCCTCTAAAAAGCTTGACGTGCTCAGCAGAACGGGAAAGTATTTCATGCCGGCACACCGTCTGCAACTTTACAAGGCGCAGGTTTGGCCTCACATGGAATACTGTTCCCATCTCTGATCAGGGGCTCCCCAGTGCCAGCTCCTTCCACTTTACCACATCCAGCGCAGAGCGGCTCGAATCGTCGACGACCAAGTCCTTTCCGATCGGCTCGATTCATTGGCACTGCGAAGAGATGTTGCATCCCTTTGCATTTTCTTTCGCATCTACCATGGGGAGTGCTCTGAGGAATTGTTCGGATTAATTCCAGCCGCCAAATTTCACGAACGCACATCGCGGCAGAACTCCCGATACCATCCACACCATCTGGATGATTGGCGGTCCTCCACTGTGCGATTTAGAAGATGTTTTCTTCCTCGCATGACTTCCTTGTGGAATCGATTACCATCAGCGATTTTTCCGGACCGATACGACTTAGGGACCTTCAAGAAAAGAGCGTACTCCTTTTTAAAAGGCCGGCAACGCATCTGCAATTCCCTCCCTGGTGTTGCAGTTGTTCATGGGCGACGGTAGTCACTTACCATCAGGTGAGCCGCATGCACGTTTGCCCCCTCTCCTATAAAAAAAAATATCGTGGTCAATCTACAAATACAAAATATTCCGAGGATATCTTTTATTCAACTCTTAAAGATACGTTAAACGAAGAAATATAAAAAATATGTCGGAGCGTCTATAAAATATCACTTGGATCGAAGTAGACGTGAGGGTATATCGAGAAACTCCCACTTGTTTGGGCAGTATAAAGTTCACTGTAGGTGCCGTGCACGGGAGATTCCGTTTAAGTCATTCAACGAGTGTGGTCGTTCTACTAGTGCTAAGATAGTGTCGTGGTTCTGTTCGTTGTTGTAATTCTTCTATTGCAGGCAAGGAGGATTGGTGTTGCTGAGAGGCTGCCCTGTGTTACATTGAGATAAGTAGTGTTGTTGTGGCTGTACATATTTTGGTGTTATCATGTAATTACGTACCTCACTTTACACTGGTGTGTGATTGTAGCGGAGACGTGTTACGGTGTGGTCGAACTGTAATTTCACCATACTGAATGTATAGTGCGTTACGTTGTCTTATTACTGATAATGATTAAAGTACGTAACCAAGAGAGCAAGTTCAACACCCGCTCTCACACTTTTATTAAGTGCCGAAGCTTGCGAAGACACTTATTGATTTAACGATGTCTGTCCGTCTGTCCGTCTGTCCCATGATTATCTCGAGAACGGTTTCGAATTTTCAAATTCTGTTTTCAGCAATCTATTACTGATCACTCAGGCATCTGAACCTCCTATTTTGAAACCGCTACAAAGCTGATTGCTTCGCCACTTTGCTATGCTGTTAGCTTGCTAGGTTTATTATTTTTAACAATTAACGCTATCCTGATGTATTTCCGGGATCAAAATTAGAATTCTTTGTTGTAATCTCCGACATCAGAAGTGGGATCTCCTGTTGTCATTTCCGATATCAGAAGTGGGATAAAGTCCCTGTTACTGTCCGCCTATAACCTTTGAATAGTGTGAGGGTTATAACGTTGGTGAAATACTATGATGCGCCTCGCGTTTTGTTTAGTGTTCAATTTCTTAAATCAAGTTTTTTTGTCGTATTTACGACACTGACGAATCATTAAAGTGTAGAGTAAAAGTTTAAAGTGAAATGTTTTAAACCGAAAGTTAAATCTTTTTGTTCGATTTATAATAAAAAGTACCCGCAAGTACTTTCATTATTTCTTAACGTACCCAAATATGATAACAAATGTCGAAAGAAATGTTAGGGGCATTCTAAATGAGTTATAGTTTGCATTCAGTGGAAGTTTAACTTGCTCAAATTATGTATAATTTGATACACGAGGTGTGATTTACATGTTCAAATTTTAAAGTTAAAAATGTTTAAACGCAGTACCGAAAAAAAGTTTACCTTTAACGTGCTATGAATTAATAATTTAAAATTAAAAATTTTGTACAGCCGACTTCAATATAAGTTATTAAGAATAACTAAAATAACTCAAAAACTATTGGTCTGACCTTGATCAAATTCATATGGGACTACACGAGAACTATCAGCTTTCATAAAAAGAAAGAATCATCGAAATCGGTCCACCCAGTAAAAAGTTATGAGGTGTTACACCTTAGAGTATTCAACTAACAGGAGACGCCATGCGCATAAAGTTCCGAACAAAAAAGTCTGTCACTTCTAGCGGGAGGCGAGGTAACGCACACTAAGCAAATCGTAAACATTGGGCCACGTCGTTACGAACGCACACAGCATAATATGAGCACACGATTAAGCGAAACGCACACAACCTTGAAAATCTCTTATAAATGTCTCATCGTTACAGTGCATAAGCCATAAATAACTAGTGCGAGGGCCTTGTCGATATGGATATGTCGATGAAATTTTATGCAAGTTACATTAGCAAATTAAATAAAATAAAAATGAACAAATGTTTAATGATTAATATTACATTCAAAGTAAATTAAAAAAAATACATAAGGTGCAATATAATAATACAAAATTACCAAAATTAAAACAAATTGAAAAAGGATTATATTATATTTTAACTGGTTTTTAAAGTGAATAAGTTTGGTATTTGTGACGAATACACTTTTTGGGATCACTCTTTTTTTGCGAGGTAGCTAATTCTGGGGCTTGCATATTTTTCCATCACCAAGTTTGCCAGTTCAATGTTATGTGGAACGTAATCATTATCGAAATAATGTTCCTGTATGCTTAAAAATATACAGGGTATTTTTGGAACGCTCCCGAAAACTAAGACAGGCGACAGCACCAAGTATACCTTTGATCATGGATCACAAATAAATTCGATCCTGATGAAAAAAAAATCATATTTTTACAACGTTTTATTAGATTTATTCACGCGCCATCATGTTAGTACAGCTAAATGAAACGATAATTTCATAAAAAAAGTCATGAAAATACTGAAACATAAAACCAGCAGTGGAATAACTGAATTCATATCAGCTGATTAAAGGTCAACGTACGCGCGAACGCAAATTCGCGCGGCCCGCAACTAGCGGGCCATACCACAATACCTAATAATTTACAACACTTGTCTAAATACCTAAATCTACTTAACCTACTATTTTGCCACTGTGCTTGTCTCCACGTAGCCACTTTAACCCGAATTTACAGGTTAAATAACCTAAATAACTGGTTCGATTCCCCGCTAATAAAAAAATACTTAAATGAAATGTAACCAAGGTTGGAGTCATGCGTTTTTATTCATCGTGTAGGTATGTTTATTATTCTCATGTATTCAGTTATGTACCTATTCAGATTAGTCCAGTACTAAGTTATTTAAAAAAAATAGTTATGAAACAGCTTACCGCTCTAAATCCTCCGTGGTCTTATGAGATGCGGCTCAAATTGTGCTCCATTTATTTCAAGGCAGATTTGGGCTCAGTGTTTCATCTCCTCATGCAGATGGGGTATCATCGTGTGGTCTTCGACACAGTCCGTACGTAGTTTGTCGAAAACATCCACGATCCTTTGGCGCATTTCATCAGCACTATCACACTCGCGATTAAAGACCCTTTCTTTCACATACCCCCACAGAAAGAAGTCCAACGGGGTCAGATCTGGTGAGCGAGGTGGCCAAGCGTGTGGTCCTAGTCTGCCGATCCAACGATCATCAAATAACTCATAGAGGCGCTCACGGACGGACCTCACGACATGTGGAGGAGCACCATCATGCTGGAACCATGTGCGGCGATATTCAGCCAACGATAGGTCGTCTAAAATGTCCACCAACTGTTCATTTATGAATTTCAGGTATCGCTGTCCGTTAAGTCGCTGTGGAAGAAACACTGGTCCTAATATGCGATTCTTAAATAAACCTGCCCATACGTTAACCGACCATCGGTTTGGTGCCCGGTTTGTCGAACAGCGTGCGGGTTAACCTCGGAATACACGTGTGTATTTCTTCGGTTCCACAGGCCGTTTCTGGTAAATGTCGACTCGTCCGTCCAGATGACGTGCTCAATGAAACCAGGCACACATTGTTGTTGGTCTAATAACCAACGGCAGAAGATTCGCCGGCGGTCGTGATCGCCGGTAACTAACGCTTGCACTTTGTACACTTTATATGGGCGCATTCGGTTACGCTTTAACACTTTGTGAACTGTACAGTATGATACACTAGTTCCATCCCGATGCCTTAACAATTTAGCGATACTTCGTGTACCTAGGTTTGGATTCCGGCGAACGACATCTAAAATGCGCTCCTCTGAGTGAACAGCCACTTGACTTCCACCTCCTGCCGCTACCAGAGCAATGGGCCGATTTTCCAACACTCGCTGAAAAGCTGCTGTTATCAGACGAGAGTCAGCTGGATGTCGAGCGGTCGGGAATTTCTATCGATAAATTCGCAATGCATGCGAAGCATTCCCGTGAGCTTCACCAAGACACATTATCATGTTTCCATATTCACGAGAACTATAAACGTATGCGTTAGGCATTATAAAAACAAAAGAAGAAACTTAAACTATTTAACTTAAATAATTTATTAAACAAAAAAATTGTACTGTCCCTCGCCACAGTCAACACGGAACTGTAACAAAAACTAAAATTATTAATTTATTCCGCTAAAACAAATGCGACAATGTCCTTGAAGCACTGGAACTTTCCAGACACCGTTAAAGCGTTATGTATGTTAAGACATCGCCAACGTTCATTTATTTATCACTACGACTAGTCTTCATATGGAATTTAAAAGTTATGGTTGTAATTTTTAATACAATTACACAATCAATTGTACCCTGGCGCAACAAGCAGTTCTTTACTACAAAAATTATTGCAATTAATAAACGTACCTAATTGGGTATTCAGTACTCACACAATTATAAACACTATTTCATCGTTATCTTTGTTTTTGTATAAGAAAATAGAAATGAAATGGTACTGAATAATTTAATAGTTAAAATCAATTGCAATTATGATCGACAGTTGATTATTATCAGAATTAATGTAAAAAAATTATACTTACACTTTATTTTGATTGACTTTTCTTATTTAATCGGCCAATACTTTGAATTTAAAAAGAGGTTCATAAATTATTAAAAATGACTTGCAAGTTTTATAGTGATTGGCGCCTCTAATTCTATTGTCGCTGGCAAATTAAATTTCTGTGGAGGGAGTGTCGAGCGCATGGGTACAGTCGCGTTCTAAAGTACTAGGGCTAAGTAAAGCTAAAATTATTTATATCTATTGTTTTATGACTGAACTAGTGAACTAAAGGTAAATATGATAGAGGAAGGTGAATGGGGAAAATTGTGCAGCAAAGTTAAAAGTGTTGAGGAAGAATACCGAAAAACTTACCATGTGATCGACCTGATGACGGAAGCTCAAGCGAAGATGAAAGTGATGATGAAGTAGCATCCAGTAACACCAACACACCTTCAACATCTGGCTTCCATGTGACCCAAGACGACATAATGGACGGCGTGCCACCCTTAGCTTAAGTTTTCTTGTTACAAACTACTTTATATTTTACGATAGAAATAACAAATAATGCTTAAGTAAACATTATCCATTTTTAATTCCAACCTTTTCCAAAGTTCTAAGTAGCTAGTAAGGCACCTATTATGATTCTACAATAAAACAATTAATTACTTACTATAATATTATAAAACAATATCCCAATACCATGTAGTACTTTAGAACGCGACTGTAACCTCCCTCCACTCGACCTGTATCTAGCTTGGTGCGAAAAAATGTGTAACCCGCCGGCTCGTATCGCATCACGCTGTGACGCAGTAGGTTTCAGTTTTGGCGGGAAATGTTATTAATCGTAATTTTTGAAACAGTTCTGTGTTGATTTTGTACACGCGTGGGCGAGCGACAGCTCAATCGTTTTATTTATTAAATTGTAATTACTTGTGATTTCGTGTTGGTATTATTCGTGTTGTTACGTTTTTTGTTTTAATAATGCTTAACGCGTACGTTTATAGTGATTGTAAATACGGCAAATGTTAGGTATCCGAACCTAGGTACACGAAGTATCGCTAAATAAATTGTCAAGACGTCGGGATGGAACAAGTGTGTCATACTGTGCAGTGCACAAAGTGTTGAAGCGTAATCGAATGCGCCCATACAAATTGCACAAAGTGCAAGCTTTAGTTCCAGCCATCACGACCACCGACGAGTTTTCTGCCGTTGGTTATTATACCAGCAACAACGTGTGCCTGGTTCCATTGAGCACATTATCTGGACGGATGAGTAACATTTACCAGAAACGGCCTGTGGAACCGAAGAAATACACACGTGTATTCAGAGGTTAACCCGCACACTGTTCGACAAACCGGGCACCAAACCCGATGGTCGGTTAACGTATGGGCAAGTTTATTTAAGGATCGCATACTGGGACCAGTGTTTCTGCCACAGCGACTGAACGGACAGCGATACCTAAACTTTATAAATGAACAGTTGGTTGACATTTTAGATGACCTATCGTTGGCTGAATATCGCCGCACATGGTTCCAGCATGATAGTGCCCCTCCACATGTCGTGAGCGTGAGGTTCGACCGTGAGCGCCTCAATGACCTATTTGATGATCGCTGGATCGGCAGACTAGGACCACACGCTTGGCCACCTCGCTCACCAGATCTGACCCCGTTGGGCTTCTTTCTGTGGGGTATGTGAAAGAAAGGGTTTTTAATCGTGAGTGTGATAGTGCTGATGAAATACACCAAAGGACCGTGGATGTTTTCGACAAACTACGTACGGACTGTGACGAAGACCACACGATAATGCCCCGCCTGCACCCAAATCTACCTTGAAATGAATGGAGCACAATTTGAGCCGCATCTCATAAGACCACGGAGGATTTAGAGCGGTAAGCTGTTTCATAACTATTTTTTTTAAATAACTTAGTACTAGACTAATCTGAATAGGTACATAACTGAATACATGAGAATAATAAACATACCTACACGATGAATAAAAACGCATGACTCCAACCTTGGTTACATTTCATTTAAGTATTTTTTTATTAGCGGGGAATCGAACCAGTTATTGGGTTATTTAACCTGTAAATTCGGGTTAAAGTGGCTACGTGGAGACAAGCACAGTGGGAAAATAGTAGGTTAAGTAGATTTAGGTATTTAGACAAGTGTTGTAAATTATTAGGTATTGTGGTATGGCCCGCTAGTTGCGGGCCGCGCGAATTTGCGTTCGCGCGTACATTGACCTTTAATCAGCTGATATAAATTCAGTCATTCCACTGCTGGTTTTATGTTTCAGTATTTTCATGATATTTTTTATGAAATTATCGTTTCATTTAACTGTACTAACATGATGGCGCGTGAAAAACGCTAATAAAACGTTGTAAAAAGATGATTTTTTTTTCATCAGGATCGAATTTATTTGTGACCCATGATCAAAGGTATACTTGGTGCTGTCGCCTGTCTTAGTTTTCGGGAGCGTTCCAAAAATACCCTGTATAATATGCCTAGTCTATGAAATGATTTAACCATTTTTGAATGTCATGATAACCAGAAAGGTTATCTGTATAGGGGTTTTAAACGGTCTAATTTTACAGAATTTACCCAACCTATAGAGTTAAACCGTTTTAAGGCTTAGGGTTGAACTACATCTGGCAGCACGGAATCGTACTTTCCTGTGCTTCTATCCTTTTTGTTCACTCAGTAACGTTATTTACTAGAGCGAGAAAGAGAGCGGGAGTGTATAGTTTTACCCTCGAAAAGCCGATTGTAAACCGGTTTCAAAAGTTTATATATCATTCTTGACAATCCATACTAATATAATATTATAAATGTGAAAGTTTTTGTGTTGTTTTTGTCCCTCCTTTACGCAGCAACGGAATGGAGTAATTAAAAAAAATTAAACATTTGCTTTCTCTTGGTCGAAGTTTACGCTTAACCAAACATACTTTTTTTCGTCATTTTACTTAGGATTGAAAAATAATTAATGTCTTCGTAAAAAGCGGTAATATTTTGTGTTCTACAGTACAAAAGTGTAGTACTCTGTATATGTTTAATAATAATAGATTATAAATTTGACACTGAAATTATTTGTTTGTCCTTATTTATTTATTTAAGCGCTAATAATTCGTGTCTCATCTGAAAACAACAATTTGGTTGACACCATCTAAGAGAATAAACTTGTAAATAACATTTTAAAATGAATAGATATCGTTCACTAAACCTTCCATTTCGATTTGTTACATGTTTTGAATTTTATCCTTCATAATGTAAAATAAACCTGTAGCAAAATAATAAACTTACTCGTACTTCCAATAATTTCAAAGTCGGTACAGCAGTTTCATTTAGTTTCCTTTATTATTTGATTGGATTACGAAAACCGATTAGTCAAAATGCTCGGAACAAAGAGTGCTTGTTCGTTTAGGTACCCAGGTTATATGATCGCCACATGCTTTTATCCAAATTTGGCGCCTGTAAGGATCTTTTGGAAAACTGTAAAACCAAAGATCTTTTTTAAACATTGTACAAAAAAGAATTTTAAATAACACCTTGGTATTATATATCAAAGTATTGCTTATAGTCAAATAAAAACATCGAGACTAAAGATTACAGTGAACATCACTATTATAGTCTTGATGATACCATTTTATATACTCGAAATTTCCCTTCTTTTCGTTTCATAACGTAACATAATGAAATGAAAATATCTATTTAAAATGTTTTAAATGTATAATGTATACAGTAAAACAATTTAAATTGATGTTTTCATTTTGTCAAAAACAACTAAAGATTATTAATGTTGTTTGAAATAATATAGTTTTGCAAATACATCACAATAATATTGATGAATTTAAGACTATTCAATAACACGATTTTGTCTTGTGTAATTAGAGCAAAGAGAAACGACATTTGTCTACAATTAAGCAAAATTTAATTATCCTAGTAGTGCAAAAGTCCTTACTATAGTATTAATACTTTAAGTTGGCAACACTACCTGCTCAGCTATAGTAATCAGAATTTTCGTGATTTGATGCTTATATTAATTATTGAAATCAAAATAAATACTTAAAGATGAAAGGTAACGCCGTCTTTTTGTAAATTTGAGGCCTGTGATTTTTTTTACAAGAAAACACACTGCAACTCGGCATTTTTCTGGAGGTCAACTCACGCTTATGACTATTTGGTAACTGACGCCGTACGCGGCGCAACTAGTTTTATATAACTGAAATGATCCGCGCTCTCGTACTTTTGACAGCGGGGAACGCTCTTCAATGTCCTCTCCTGTTAGTTTAATACTCTAAGGGTAACACACATAAAAAAAAACATACGCGTCGAATTGAGTACCGTCTCCTTTTTGGAAGTCGGCAGAAAACGCTAAGTAGTATTTCTGTTCTAATGTGTTAATAAGTGTTACAGTTTACTCCGAATATTACGTAGTCGACAAAATTGGGATTTGATGTTGAGAGTTTAGTGGAAGGCGTGGTGCTGTGGCGCTCGCTCTTGAGTGGAAGTATGTTTTATAGCTTATGACGCCGCAGACACATTATTTGCCGCTGTTGCCGATCACCATTTGATACATGAGGAAAGTAAATTTATCTTATGGTTAACTCTTTAATTGGTTGCGAAAAATGCTGGAAAACCAAAGTATAACTAGAGAAAGAGAAATTGAACTAGAGCAAATTATTTCTGACATTGAAGAGAGTATTTAAGTTTACATGAGGATCGGACCGTACCAGAGGTGGTCGGGTAGCCGCAGCTCAGTATATGGTGCCCCGGAAAGGCGAATGGTGTCCCGAGAGTAGTGCTGCATTTTTTTAAAGTTCCTATTGAATCTTTTTAATGTTTTCTTTAATGTGTTACAGTACCTAGCACGTATGATGTGATTACATGTGCGCGAGCGTGAGGCGAGTGTGGGCGTTGCTGGTGGGATCATACTGTCGCTGTAACATGGCCTGGTTTCGACAGACGTGCATACTGCACGCATGATCACCATGACGGCAACCCCGACGATGCTTGTGAACTCTCAGGTGCTCCTGCTGATGCCGTTGACGTTTCGAGTGCGTGGTGCGGCGCGACAACTCACTGGTGTGAGTGCGGCACGCCCTGTGCTGTGTTCTTTTAGCGACGTGCGCTTGCCACATGGTAGCTAAGTATGGCGTGTGCTGGTTTGTTTTAATAGCCACATGCGTTTGCCTTATGCCTGACGTAGAGACTAGCAGTGAGCGACGTGTTGACCTGCACTATGTGAGCAATCCCAGCGGTGTGCTGTTGAATACTGGTGAGTCGTACCCATTTTATTATGATTCTGGTGCCAAACGCTCTCTCATCAAAGATTGTGTTGCGGCAAGGTTTAGTGACAAGAGTATAAGTAATATTGTAAGTTTAACCGAAATTGGTTAAAGTTTAGTATGCAAAGTACCAAATACCCCCATGATCATATAAGGAAGATCCCCGATCACCAAATTCCTCGAGATATAGATATCATAGTTGATGACAGTAGTAGTGAGACCAAATTTGATTAAGAATGGCTTGTATACTCATACTCTAATCTTTAGACCTCACCTCACGAGTAACATGTGGCGATGGTTCTGTAGAGTCGTTGGTGCGATTCTTGTCTGTGTTGGTGCACAGAGCCCCTCGTGAGTTGTAGTATGTTTGGAGGCAGATATGTAGAATCGTTGGTGCGATCATATGTGGCGGCAGATGTGTAAAGAATCGTTGGTGCGATTCTAGCATGTGCTGGTGCACTGAGCCCCTAATGAGTTGTAGCATGTTTGGCGGCAGATATGTAGAGAATCGTTGGTGCGATTCTGGCATATGTGGCGGCAGATGTGTAAAGAATCGTTGGTGCGATTCTAGCATGTGTTGGTGCACTGAGCCCCTAATATGTTATAGCATGTTTGGCGGCAGATATGTAGAGAATCGTTGGTGCGATTCTGGTATATGTGGCGGCAGATATGTAGAAAATCGTAGGTGCGATTCTGATCTGTGTTGGTGCACAGAGCTCCTCATGTGTTGTTGCATATGTAGCGGCGGATATGTAGAGAATCGTTGGTGCGATTCTGGCATATGTGACGGCAGATATGTAAAGAATCGTTGGTGCGATTCTGGCCTGTGTTGGTGCACAGAGCCCCTCATGTGTTGTAGCATATGTGGCTGCAAATATGTGGAGAATCGTTGGTGCGATTCTGGCATATGTGATGGCAGATATGTAAAGAATCGTTGGTACAATTCTGGTTTGTGTTGGTGCACAGATTTCAATGAAAGTTTCACGAGTTGAGTATGCATCGCTTATGAATTGTAAAGGTAACAAAATTGTAGTGTAATTAAAATTACTGTGTTGGAACTTGTTGATCGGACCTTTCACAATAAATCATGTTGTGCAGGAAGCACTGTGTAAGAAGCCTTAATTAAAGGGCATTATTGTACTTAGACTTAGGAGTAGTAAAGTATCATTATTTTTTTTTGAAAAAAAAAAAACATTTGGAATCGACCTTGTTTCTATTGGCAGGATAGCCAGCTGGATTACTCTGAGCATATTTTTGTTCACAGACACTGCAACCGAGAACGGTGCTAGTCAGGAATGGCCGTTTCATGGATTGATAGCACCATGGCGCAACAGGAAGCGCCATCTAACAATTATTTTTGCGAACTAATAATATGTGCCTGCTCGTGTGAGGACGGACGAGCCGACCAATTGATAACTGATAGTGTTTGTTGCAGAAATGCATGAAGGCACACGCCCGAGGACGGTCGTACGCCAGAATAGCCGTGTCGGAGCGTCTATAAAATATCACTTGGATCGAAGTGGACGTGAGGGTATGTCGAGAAAGTCCCACTTGTTTGTGCAGTATAAAGTTCACTGAAGGTGCCGTGCCCGGGAGATTCCGCTTAAGTCATTCAACGGGTGTGGTCATTCTACTAGGGCTAAGATAGTGTCGGGGTTCTGTTCGGTGGGCAAGGAGGATTGGTGTTGCTGAGAGGCTGCCCTGTGTTACATTGAGATAAGTAGTGTTGCTGTTGCTGTACATATTTTGGTGTTATCATGTAATTACGTACCTCACTTTACACTGGTGTGTGATTGTAGCAGAGACGTGTTACGGTGTGGTCGAACTGTAATTTCACTATACTGAATGTACTCGTATAGTGCGTAACGTTGTCTTATTATTGATAATGATTAAACTGCGTAAACAAGAGAGCAAGTTGAACATCCGCTCCTACACTTTTATTATTTTTAACAATTAACGCTAGTCAAATATATCAAAATTGTGATCCTCTGTTGCAATTCTCCGACAAATATATGTTTGCATTAAAAAGTTTCCATTCAGACGAAGTAACCGTAACGAGCTAGACGAATCGTATGAAAGCGGTTCTGAGGCGAGCACTTCCGGGGGAGACAATTACAGTCCGGAACAATGCAAGTTACTATCAATTAGATTGCTAAGAAAGTTAGTGCTGTCGTAAACATAAAAACCAAGCAAGCAACTTTACAATTTCCTTTGTACTGTATTGTTAGAATAGTTTGGAAAATCCAAAAGTGCACGGCTCGTAAGCGTTTCATTGAATTTTGATGAAAAAATAAATTGTTTTCCTATCTTTAAAAATATATTATTTATGTTAACAGGTAGTGCAACTACAGGAAAAAAATTAATAATGTTTACCAAAATAATTCGATTACACAAAGTATAAAATCGGTACATTTGTCGAAGTCCAAATTATAAAATATTACTTTAATTTTTTTATAGAATAAGAGTAACAAATGAGCATACAGTCCACCTGATGGTAAGTGGTTGCTGCGGCCCATATACATCTACATCTATCCTCGTTTGCGAATCAAAATATAGATGCGTTGTCACCCGTGAGGACAAAGATGGAATGCCTCTTTTCCAGTAAAAAGGGTCTCCGCTTCACTACACTCACCATACGAAACACAGCAGTGTTAAGCTACTATTTTAAGCTGGTATTCTGTGAGAGCGTGGTCCTTCCCCGGTCGAGCCGATTCATTCGTGCTACAACAAACAACTACACTACTAATATAGCTTCAGAATGGCTCTCCCACGTGCAAGAATAACGATAAGAAGTAACGAAAGAGGGTGCGCGAAACACCTGATATATTAACAGAATAGTGTTCTCCAGACCAATTTTCGGTCACCGTAGCGAGTCTTAACGAATATTAGCCATTAGCACAGGACAAGATAAGACGTACGTACTTACACAGTATGTGCGCAAGCACAGATGCTCCCTCTATTCCTTCACTCGCATAACCCGATAGCTCAATAATATGATACTACAGGAATGATATCATTTAAGGACCAAGGGCTTAACGTGCTTTCCGAGGCACGAAGGTGAAGTTCCATCCACGTCCTGATGCCAGGCTACTACTGAGAATTTATTGACAGAAAAACCCAGTAACGAATTTTGTCCAGAATCAGGATTCAAAAAATTACCAGAATACGCCCAAACTAACAATGCGACTTATGTAGGCTGTTACTTTAATTGTTTCCCCTCAAAATTATCATAATAACACATTACAAGTCTATTCATAAACAAATGTTTTTCTCAAAGAATACCACGAAGTATAGTTCTCAGTGACCTACTTGCATATATCGAATCCTGACTGTGAAAAAAAAACTAACCGTGTAGTAGTGGTGTAAAATTTTCCACTACCCCATATCGTCCCGCTGACGAGGTAAGAGGCGATAGTAGGAAACAAGCCAGGTGATAGACAGCAGCGTCTTTCTAGTAATAACCAATAAATAAAAAACTGCGACTGTCATTCTACCGAGCGTGGCATCTATGCAAAATATCCCCTCTACGATGCAATCTATGGGGAGGACTACGTTCAACGGTGGACTTTAGATAGATTGTAATGGAACCATTAAATTCCTCTGTAAGGCTGTCACTTTTGGATGATCATCCTATAATTTGCTTGCAGGCCTGCTATTCAAGAATTCTTCATACTAAGCTTCCTTGGACTCGGTTCATAACATAGGCTCTACTACGAATGTGCTTGTTATGGACTGTCGTTATTAAAAATGTAAACTTACTGCATAATATTTGTCGTTTGCTTTACTTTTAGTGAAAAATACAAGCAACAGAGTTTTCTTTCGGAATTGTTGGGAATATTATTTATTTATTGTTTGAAAATCCTTATACACCTAAGCATAATGTGCGGACCTAATGTCAATCAACACTCTCTGTCAGTCAACCCATGTAATTCAAAAAACATCAGGTGCCTTGTCACCTACATCGAACTATCGAACACTGACAACCTAGAGCATATACAACAAATCGTGATTACAATACGTTATTAAGAAATCCTCTCATGTTTCTTAGCTAATGGGTTACTGGAGCTCCTGTTCATAAATTAACATCATTAACAAAAAATTTAAATATC
The DNA here is from genome assembly GCA_033319125.1 of Parnassius glacialis. Classification (NCBI taxonomy): domain Eukaryota; kingdom Metazoa; phylum Arthropoda; class Insecta; order Lepidoptera; family Papilionidae; genus Parnassius; species Parnassius glacialis. The sequence continues at coordinate 34,829,484 of JAVANC010000018.1, forward strand.
TGTCCATATTATATAAAAAGCTGTTATGTTAGATGCCTATTTTCTCAACTGATTGGTGATCAAAAATTATTCAAAGATCAAGGTATAAAATTATAGCTCTCCAGTATACTCTATCTACTATATAACTATATACTCTTCCAGTCAACTATCTATATATTATCTGTAGACGAAAGTTTTTGACCAAATTGGCGATATTTAAGATGAGCGAAGTTAAAAGTACCCTCAAGCGATAATCATGTATTCGTAGATATATGAATGTGAAAGAACCGATAAAGGAGTGTGTCAGGATGTTAGACGACAGGTTGTCATCATTACAGCCCTTCACAAGTCCACTGCTGAACATAGGCCTCCCCCAAAGAATGCCACAAAGCACGGTCCTGAGCCACCTGCATCCATCGACTTCCTGCATATCTTACCAGGTCGTCACTCCATCTAGTGGGGGGACGCCCTACACTTCGCTTGCCGGTACGAGGCTGCCACTCGAGAACCTTTCTTCCCCATCGGTTGTCGGTTCTTCGAGCTATATGGCCGGCCCATTGCCACTTCAGCTTACTAATCCGTTGGGCTATGTCGGTCACTCTGGTTCTACTGCGGATATCCTCATTTCTGAGTTTATCACGCAGAGAAACTCCGAGCATAGCCCTCTCCATAGCTCGCTGAGCGACCTTGAGCTTCCTCATACGGCCAGCAGTGAAGGACCACGTCTCAGTTCCGTAAGTCATCACTGGCAACACGCACTGGTTGTACAATTTCGTTTTAAGGTTTTGAGGTATGTCTGACGAGAAGATGTGTCGTAGCTTCCCGAACGCTGCCCAGCCGAGTTGAATCCGTCGATTGACCTCTCGGTCGAAGTTGGACTTACCTAGTCGGACTATTTGTCCCAGGTAAACATACTCGTCAACAACTTCGAGCTTAGTGTTCCCAACAACTACCGGCATAGGTGTGACATGGACATTAAACATGATCTTTGTTTTGTCCATGTTCATCTTAAGACCTATCCGTTGGGAAACACTATTGAGGTCATTGAGCATAGTGCTTAGGTCCTCCAGCGATTCTGCCATTAGGACTATATCGTCGGCAAATCGAAGGTGAGTGACGTACTCGCCATTGATGTTGATACCGTATCCTTTCCAGTCCAGAAGCTTGAAAACGTCTTCCAATGCAGCGGTGAAGAGTTTCGGGGATATGACGTCGCCCTGTCTTACACCTCTCTGCAATTGGATAGGTTTCGTACTCTGGTTCTGTACTCGGATAGCCATCGTAGCCCTACTGTACAAGCACTTCAACACTTCGATATACCGAGAGTCAACTTGGCACCGCTGAAGGGACTGCAGCACCGCCCAAATTTCGACGGAATCAAAGGCTTTCTCATAGTCCACATACGCCAGACATAGTGGCAAATTGTACTCCTCGGACTTCTGTACAATTTGCCGTAGGGTATGTATGTGGTCTATGGTGCTAAAGCCCTTTCGGAAACCGGCTTGTTCGGGAGGCTGGAAGTCGTCAAGTCTGCGCGCGAGACGATTCGTAATGACTCTCGAAAACAGCACGTAGACGCGGCTCAGAAGGGAAATCGGTCTGTAGTTCTTCAAGAGAGCGTTGTCGCCTTTCTTGAAGAACAAGACCACCGCACTTCTGCTCCACGCCTCCGGTGTAATGCCACCATGGAGGACGGAATTAAAGAGCTTCTGAAGGACTTCAAGTACCGGTTTTCCACCCGCTTTCAGAAGCTCCGCTGTAATTCCATCCTCGCCTGGGGCCTTGCCGTTTTTAAGGTGCTGGAGAGCCATTCTAATCTCGCTCAGACTGACGTCCGGGATATCATCGGAATAATGTCGGATAAGACTCGCTCTTGGATCGTTACTCACACTTGCGTGTGGCTCCAACGATGACGTGTACAGCTGCCCATAAAACCTCTCAATCTCACTCAAAATCTCAGGTGCCCCGGAAACGATGCTGCCACATTCGGTCTTCAGCTTTGACAGTTGGCTCTTTCTGGCAGACAGATCTCTGGCAAAGACTTTGGAGCCTTGGTTCCGCTCGATCGCTTCTTCAATACGAGCTGTATTGAAGTTGCGTAAGTCCCGCCGCATGCATTTGGAGATCTGTCTGTTCAGTTGCCTGTATGCTGTCAAATCTGTTGAAGAATGTAGCTTCATCTCCCGTCTAACAGCCATGAGATTAAGAGTGTGATCGGAGAGTTTTTGTGTTCTTCTGCGGCGGGTCTTGCAGAACTTAGCTCCGACCGCATGGACAGTTTCCACGAGCTTGTCATTCAAATCGTCCACTTCATTGCAGTCTTCTAGGCACTGAAAACGGTTTTGTAACTCAAGCTGAAAGGTTTCGGGACTTTGGATTAGAGCACGAGGGGGACGGAGCGTTGACTTCATTAGACGAGACCTCTCCAACTTAACGTTTAGGTTCAGTGTGCCTCTAACCATTCGGTGATCGCTGCCGGTTTTCACCCTCGCGATCACTGAGACATCACTGAACAGTTGTCGTTTGGTCGTCATAATGAAGTCAATCTCATTTTTTGTCGAACCGTCGGGGCTCGACCAGGTCCACTTCCTGTGGGGCCGCTTCTGGAAGAAAGAGTTCATCATAAAGAGTCCCTCTTTCTCCATGAAGTCGGCCAGCTGCTGGCCCCTTGGGTTCCGTTGCCCTATTCCAAATTTCCCCACTTTCAGCTCACCGTTCTCTCTTGTGCCTAGTTTTGCATTGAAGTCTCCCATTAACACCGTATATTGGGTTTTGGAGGAATGCATGGCTCTAGAGATATCCTCATACATTTCCTCCACCTCCTCATCGGGGTGTGCCGAGGTTGGTGCGTAAACCTGTATGACCTTCAGCGAATACCGTTTGGTGATTCTGAGTATAAGGTACGCAACCCTCCTCGACACACTCTCAATCTTTACAACGTTGTTAACGAGAGACTTGTGGACGATAAATCCGACACCTCCTTGGGACAGATGGTCGCCCTCCCGGTGATAGAACAAGTTGCCGGATTCGAGGATTACCGTGTCCTCCCCCTCTCTTCGGACTTCGGATAATCCTATAATATGCCAGCGTAACTTGTCTATCTCTTCTTCCAGCTCCACAATCTTCTCGTCAGTCCTCAGGGTCCGTGCGTTGTATGTTGCCAGGTCAAGTCGTTGTAGGTGGCAACCGAACCTCCACCGGAGATTCTTAGCACCCCCTGCCCCGCCGTTACCATGGTCGCCACCGTAGCCAGGAATAGCGGGGCCGCCGGGAACTGGGGGCCGTCTCTTCGTAACTTTCATTATGGGGGGTATATTGCCATAGTTGCTACGCTTGGCGAGCGGGTTGGCAACCGCAGTTTTTTATTGTATTTTGCCGTTACCAGGAAGATGCTGCTGCCCATCTCCTGCCTGTATCCCTTTGTCGCCTTTTACGACACCCACGGGAAGATATGGGGTAGTGGATATTCTTAACCGCCACTACACGGCGACAGGTTGTCATGTCATGATATTAGGATCGTGTCAAATGATAGTAGTTAGTCTCAGCTTGACCCTCTGTGTGACAGGCATGAATTTTTGTATGTATTTATTTGTTTGTTTATCACTATCACTACAGCTCGTCACAGATCTACTGCTAAACACAGGCCTCTCCCATAGATTGCCGTTGGTGAAGGTACGATCCAGAGCCAGTTACATTGACCACCTGAGTGTTTTATCAGGTCGTCATCCAATCTAGTGGAGGGTCGCCCAACTCTGCGCTTGCCAGTAAGAGGTTGCCGCTTGAGAAACTTTATTTTTCTTTGGCCAGCAAATGTACCTACGTCTTATCTATTAATAAGTGTTAATGTTAATAAAGTTATTAAATTTTTCAGCAACGCAATCAGTGCAAACAATTAAATCGTTCGAATTTCACTAACTCTCAGTAAATCTTGCTCGAGGGTAATTAATTGTGCGAGTTAAATGCGATCACATATTAATTATCATGTGAAACGGGTAAGTTAAACATAACATTGCTGGTTTCCCAATTATATGTCGAAGACATCCGACATGCATAAGTAGTAGCGGCGCGTTGCCTTACTTTGTAACACTCCCAACCTTTTATGTATAAATATATAAAATTTACGTGACCAGTATATTAACCTTAAACTTATCTTTCGAAAGGTTTAAATATAAGCCGTTTAATAAATTTGTGCTGATTGATGCTATCCTTACGATACTGATGGTACCGAGAATTCTTTTTGGCGCAAATATTAGTCCAAAAGATGACCATATTTGTGCCATTTAATAAAGACTATTGGATCCGCGGGTTCCACGTGAGTACAAGTTTCTTAAGAATTCTTCAGTAGCCACCACGAAACACTGAACTGGAGGGCTGGAACACCTTTTCTCGACGAAAGGCTAAGCCATATTACGAAGTAACTCATCCAGCGTTCTTGGCATAATATCAGGAGGAGTGGAATTATATTAATTAGATAAATTTAAATTTTAGATTATTTGGGGCTTATAGTGTATAGACACTTTATTTTAGCACCAACATCAGAAGCTAAAACCCTTTTTTTAATAGGATAAGGGTAACAGACAAGCACACAGTCCACCTGATAAGTGGTTACTTTGGCCCATAGACATCTACATCTATTACGAATTAAAATGCAGATGCGTTGTCACCCATGATATGTTACTAAGATGGAATGCCTCGTTTACAATAAAAATGGTTTCAGTTTCTTCACACTCACCATACGAAACATAGTAGGGTTGAGCTGCTATTTTACGCTGGTATTCTGTGAGAGCGTGGTTCCTGCTCGTTCGAGCCGAACCATTCGTGCTACAACTATTATATTATGATTGATATAGCTGCAGCATTACACTACCACGTAAAAAATGTTGATAAATAATAAATGTAATGATTTCTTATATTTACGCGAACACTACACATTTAAATAAAACTAATTTTACGGATTTTATCGCGTATATTAACTTATTTTTATCTTCCCGACGTTTCGGGTGCTTTCCAGCACCCGTGGTCACGGGGGACTGAGGTGTTTGACGTCCTGCTGTCATAGTTAGCCCGGCTACCTTCAGTTTTTTAATATTAATTTTTCGTTCGATTTACGCAGAATGAGCTTACAGTATCTTGAGGTCTAGCAGTGGTATACTTGGGTTTGGATATGATTTTATTAATTATGGGATCCCAAGCAGATGGCAGCACCCATCCATCTTCTCTATTGAAATTAGGATGTTTTTTAATTTCAATAGCCTCGCGAATCATCCTTGGGAGGAATCGGTGTTCTTTTGCGAGGATTTGTGGTCTATCAAATCTATCTATATATCAAATCTAATGTAATAGGCCCCGCCATTACATTAGATTTATTATTATTTATTAACAAAAGGCGTATAAAAACTATGCATTAGTAGACTAATGCATAGTTTTTATACGCCTTTTGTTTGTGTTTATATAGGAGGTGTCACCACTGTACACGGGTTCTCTAATTCTTCGAGTTGGAACTCAACAGCAGGTGTATTGATGCTTTGCGACAGAAATCGTTAAAAGGGTATGTCATGTGTGAACACCGGCTAGAGGAACCATACAACCAAATAAACCAACCAGTCAAGTTTTTATTCAATATGTCCATTGCTGGATATGGACCTCTCCCTCTGTACTGAGGATTTGTTTTAAACGTCACGCTTGGCAGGCAGATTGAGAATCGTAGTGTCAGATGTTTCGCACCTTTAACTCTACTCCCTATTTTACTATCCTATTTTACTTGAAATGGGATGAAAGATTCTCCTTAGCCGTCACGACAAAATAAGTAAATCTTCCTGCTAATACTGATTTATCTTAAGATAATGTGAAATATCACTTGATAATGCAATTTTTACTTTAATTTTTTTCGTCGTCATCGTCATCATCGTCATCGACATCGTCATAGTCGTCGTGATCATCGTCAACAACATCGTCATAGTCATCGTCATCATCGTCAACTTAATACCTTGATACTTGATACCTTGTGTTCCGTGTTGATACCTGTTCCTGAGAAGCGAACCATATCAAGCGAATTGTTGTTATTTGAAATTTTAAATTGACAAATGAATTAGAATTTGCAAGATTGACATTATGCATTATGACATGACCATGCCTGTATATTTTTTATTTTATTCTCTTTTTACATCATGCTGTTTTTTGACATTAAAATGTTTTATTAAATTTTGATATGAAACGTTATTGTAATTTTGTGATTTTGTAATTTTGTAATTTTATTTATTCAATTATAGCATGTCGACTTAATATTTGCATACTGATAAATCGGTAAAACATGCATGTTCACACTATATTATAAGACCTCAAAATGTACCATGTTTTATGCAAATAAATATTTTATTATTATTATTATTATTATTATAGAAAATAGGCCATGACAGACGGGCAACAAAGTGATCCTATAGGTCTCCGTTGTTTCCTGGATTTTTGTAAAAAAACGTAAGTATTCTTCTAGTGACAAATAATATTCCCAATTATAAAAGCAAGAAATGTTTTTAAATTTTGAATTACTCGTATCATATGTAAACTATATTCTATTGTAAAAAAAAACAGAACAGAATAGGCTTCAAATTAGAAGTATACTAGTATTTTTATTGTTCACGAAAATCTTAACAATTTGCAAATAATTTACAGTCTAGACGAGACCTTTGAAGTTCGCAGTGGATTTTAGCATTTTTATCAAGAATCGAGATTTGTTAAAGAAATTTGTTATTTCTTGTCCATAGAAAACAGTTCAATGTCTGCTATTTTTCAATGAACCGTTATTTTCGGGTACAAAAATAGTTGCGGCTTTGTAGAATATACAATTTGTAGATTGCCCAAAGAGATTTAAATATATAGATATACTAACTACTACTTAAATGTCTTTGAGATTGCCGTTGTCTTACAAGGAGCCCTTTTAATTTTATATTATCCGTCAGTCCTTTGATATTTTAGTATATGACTACCTCGTTGGTTCAGTGGTTGTACTAGTGCGACTGCTGATCATGAGGACCTGGGTTCGAATCCGGGGTCAAAATAAAAATCAATTATTGAGTTTTTCTGTCAAAAAATTCTCAATAACTACCTAGAGTCAGGAAGTTGGCGGTGTCTCACCCCCGTGCCTCGGAAAGCACATAAAGCCGTTGGTCCTGCGCCTGATTTCTCTCCGATCGTGTCGTTTTACTGTCCCATCGGATTATGAGAGTGAGGTAATTGAGAGTGCAGCTGTGCTTGCGCATACACTTAGGCACTATAATCCTCTTCTGCGACGATGGCTAGTCGCCGTTGATGATTGCCACCGTGACCGAAATTCAGTTTGGTGGACATTATTATTATTATTATTATCGGAGTACCACAATTTCAGTTTTTGACTGAATTAGTTAAAATTTAAGCAATATATTATGTATTGTTATTTCATGAAAGTTTGGTTTTGCTTTTTCGTCATTCAATACCATCAAATAGAACTCCCTTATTATTTTTTTTTTAATATTTATTTATCACATTTAGCACTTAAGCTTAGTTATCGAATCGGTCATCAAATTTGTTACATCATCGTCATTATTACAGCCCATCACATGTCCACTGCTAAAAATCCCCAAAGAATGCCACAAAGCACGATCCTGAGCCGCCTGCATCCATCGACTTCCTGCATATCTTACCAGTTCGTCAATCCATCTAGTGGAGGGCCGCCTTACACTTCGTTTACCGGTACAAGGTTGCCTCTCAAGAACTTGGGCTATGTTGGTTACTCTGGTTCTACTGCGGGTATCCTCATTTCTAAGTCTATCAAGCAGATAAACCTCGAACACAGCCCTCTTCATAGCTCGCTGAGTGAGCTTGATCTTTCAGGTTTCCTTACTATATTTTTCTTCTCTTTTTTTATAATAGAGGGGGCAAACGAGCATGCGGCTCACCTGATGGTGACTACCGCTGCCCATGAACAACCGCAACACCAGGGGAATTGCAGATGCGTTGTCGGCCTTTTAAAAAGGAGTAGGCTCTTTTCTTGAAGGTCCCTAAGTCTACCGAGTACAAAATATAAAATATACTTATAATTGTCTTAAACAGTTTTTGTGGTGCCGGTATGGTTTGAATGGCTTGTAGGTATTGATTTAAGTCAAATAAAAACAATTTTAATTTACAACTGAACTTAGCATTTTTGTTCCATATGTAAACAACATTATGTTTAGTAATCTATACAAAAAAATAAAATTGAAGTGTCTGTTTGTAATGTCAAAATTACAACATTTTACTAAATGTTGTAACAAAAATACAATTTTTAAAATATTTGTCTGTCTGTCTGTCTGTCTGTTTGTTCCGGCTATTCTCCGAAACAGCTGGACCGATTTTGACGGGACTTTCACTGGCATATAGCTGATGTCATAAGGAGTAACTTAGGCTAACTTTATTTTAGAAAAAGAATTAGGGTTCCGCGCAAAAAAATGAAAACCCCAACCGCGGGCGAAGTCGCGGGAACAGCTAGTTACATATTATAATAGTGATAGAGTAAGAATCTGAGGCTAACAAGAAGAATTTCTGTCGTATTCAGAGGGCTGTGTAGCAGAATAAGCCCAACGCGCTGCTACAGTGTTAAGTGAAGTATTACCTATTAAGTTAATTATAAATTTTCGTCAACATGCAAAGAAAATCAACACTAAAATTACAATTACCAATTTTAGTGTTATAAAATATAAGATGAAAACAGCGTCCCGTCTCTCGTATAACCCTTATTTATGAGTACATTACTAGCTAACGAAAGATGGGAATCGATTATTATCGGTCGGCATCATATCAATCGGTATTCAAAAGATACGTTTATGAGGCGGTAATTCAATTTTAAAGGTTCTACTTTTAGTTATAATTTTTTTATATATTCTTTGAGCAAATAAAAAGGACCAAAACTAATTTCAAAAGAAATAAAAAGTGTCCTCCCAGAGAAATTTCCATGGTCATTTCTGTAAATAAAAAAGTTTATTTTTATTTGAATTCAAATAAAGGAGAAGCTTTTTCCAAATTTCCTTTCCGACTTCATGAAACTCGAATTATTATTATCATTTTTAGACAACTTCGAAATAAGTGAGAGGTTTCAAATTCAGTGTTCCTTTATAATTTTTATCAAACCAATTATTGATTCTACATTCCTTTGTTCCTTACGTTCCGTTGCGATTACGTAAAATTCATTTTACGAGGGGAGAGGCCCAAGTTTAGTAACAAGTAGACAAAGAATAAGAACAAAACATAAACACCCCCCTCCCCAATATTAAAAGGGAAAATATTTTTAAAAAATGCATAATTTGATATCAGTTATTGTACACGCCTTCAGTTGCCCCGACAAAAGTCGATAGGGCTAGGGCCCATGGGTAGCCCTCTCGACAAGCAACCAAGGGAGGGGCCCAAATGGCCTATGGATAATTAGTATGTAATGGCTGGATAAATAAATACGAACTTACCGAGTTCCGGGCGTAGGATCGACCACGAGGTACGGTCAGGTGATAAGTATGTGCATGTAAGTGGTGTGGGAAAGTGTGTATATGTAACCTGACGTCACCGCTGTAATCGGGCAGCAGACCTGGTACGCTGCTCTGCCCCACAATGTGCTGTTACTCCAGTGGGCGTTCACCTTTATGACCACCTTTATCACCTTTATGTGTAACGTCACTTAGTACAAATTACGATCAAAGACGAACGCGATCTCATTACGGATCACAAATTTTAGCGTTCTAATCGACAAAGGAAAATTGTCTCCGTACGATATTAACATGCCACACAAGCAAAATAAATACTATCAAATGCACTTCCGCATGCAATCACTATATAAATTGGCGTAAAGTACTTGCAACCGAAGTTAAGTTATTCACTCAAAATCAAAGCAGCCTCGTTATCGCGTAAACGCACTAAACGGACAAATCAAATTAAGAGGCTGTCGGCACGCGACCACGCGGTTCTACTAGCGTAACTGCAAATGCTGTCCCGACGCGGCCGCTGCTGGCAACAAACTCCCGTTGATCGCCCACACGTCAAACCGGTTATGAATGCGCCGAGACGGGCGCCTCGGAATGCGAGTTTCAAATATTAAAATTTGGCGCAAACAGTGATATTCAAATGAAACACGTTGAAAACGTACATTAAACTTAAAAGGTGCGACTGCATGGGACTGTTGGAGACGCATTCGAATTGATTGAAAAACTGATTGGAGTGATACTAACAGGTATATCCGGTGAACTGAATGGTACTGAGAGTCAAATATAGTGGTCACTTGATCCAATATTCCTATTTGAACCGAAGGATACAAAGTTTGCTCTCTGTCGTTTATATGAATGTTTCAGAAAAATTGACGTCAGTTGCAATAATTGTTAGTTCCTTTAGACTATTAGGGCATTAATAATAACGATAATCAAGGTTGAATACTTTAAATTTTCTATATAGGTATACGATATGAAATAAAGTATTTATCAAATAAAATATTTAAAATATATAATATTATATTTCAATTATGAACAGAAGGAGTAAACCCAAATATTGTTTATTTAAAAAAAAATCTAATTATTGCCAATGAGTTGAAGCATCAAACAAACTTATAGTCCACATTATGATAGGTGACTATTGAGTCCTTGAACAGCTAAAACCAACTTTAACAAAGAAATAGTTTTTCTGAGTCTTCTAAGTGTTTCTAGTTCTAAGTCGTTGGAGCACATTTTTGCTTACAAGATCGTCCGACCACCCTCTTACCTACATCTGCCGCCAAAGAGTAGCGCGTGTTCCGATCTGAACGTTATAAAGAGCCAGTACAATTACAGGCTGGAAGGCATTCACTTTATTCCTAGGAGGTAAAACACGTCTGTAGAAATCTTTGTTTGAAATTGGTTAAAGGTGTCCATGGGCTGCCGTAGCCACTTATAATCAGATGGACTGCAAGTTTGTTTGACAGTTAAGTTTATAAAAATAATTGTGACTAGTTGCTACCGCTACATGTGTCTTCTGGTATAAGTACTAGTTTTTTTTAATATACATTTATAAATGTTCCAATAAATAAAACACTTCCATGGGTATGTAAATTAAAATTTTCTATCTAAAATTTGCAAAACAATTGCACTGGGTATTCCTAATTCCATAGTCCGATGGGACAGAAATCCAACATGAACGTAGACATATCAGGTGAAATATCGCCTACTTCCTGACTCTTTACTAACTAATAATTTAAGATTGACGGCTCCGCGGCGCAGTGGCTTAGCAATCAGTTGTTGCGCTTTGTTGGTTCGAATCCTGCACGGAACAAGTATTTGTATGGCCTACAAATAATTGTTCCGGGTCTGGATGTTTGTCCTTGTAAAATTTATGTTTGTAAACTGCCTCCACGACACAGGAGAAAGTCCCAGAGTGGGGGTAACGTTTTTTAAAAAAATAAAAATAAAAATATTTCTTGACAGTAAAACCCAACAACTGATTTTAGCCAGTGACGGGATTCGAACCCGGAACCTTAGAAATTCAGAACTATAGTACGCACAGAACTCCAAAAAGAATGTGGTAATCACTATTCCGAATCAGAACTCAGTAATTTCCTTTTAGTGTAGTAGGCTGCACTAAAAGTATCGGGAATGGAATATTTCCAGTGTTCCTGTCATATTAAAATCTTTTTAATTGAAAACTCTTTGGTTTTAAAAATCGAAGACTATTTATTTATTTAAAAAAAGATTCTCGGTCTTGCCACAAAGTTTTATCAAACTTATTTAGTCGTTGAGAAAATGGAATTGACTCGAGAAAATTCAAGAACGGTGATTTATTATGACTTTCGAAGTGGTTTAACACAAAAACAGTGTGTTGACCGGATGATTTCTGCATTTGGTGATGAAGCCCCATTCAAAACCACAATTTATCGCTGGTTTGCTTAATTTCAACGTGGACGTGTCAAGCTCAGTGATGATCCCCGTCAAGTTCGTCCAAAAACTGCAGTCACCCAAGAAAACGTTTATGCTGTGCGTAAGCTGATTGAGGAAGATCAACATGTGACATACCGCGAAATTCAGGCAACTTTAGACATTGGCATGAGTCAAATACAAATAATCTTGCATGAACAATTAGGTGTAAAAAAGTTTTTTCCCGATGGATACCGCATTCGATCTGTGAAGAGCAAGAAGCGGCTCGCGTTACTTGGTGCGTCAGAACTCTCGAAAGATTCCACGCAGGATCCTCAAATGTTGTATACAACATCTTATCAGGTGACGAATCCTGGATATACGCGTACGAATCCGAAACAAACAACCAGTCACGAGTTTGGGTGTTCGAAATTGAGTTAAAGCCAACAAAAATTGTTCGTTCACGAAGTGTTGCAAAAAAAATGGTGGCCACGTTTGTCTTCAAAACCAGCCATGTTACGACTATTCCTCTTTAGGAACAAAGAACGGTTAATGCAAAGAATGGTATGCTAGCATTTGTTTGCCACAGGTCGTTTCTGAACTCCGTAAAGAGAACTGCAACCGCCGCATCATCCTCCATCACGACAATGCGAGATCTCACACCGCACACAGAACAAAAGAGTTTTTAGAGCAAGAAAACATAGAATTATTAGACCACCCGCCGTACAGCCCCAACCTAAGCCCTAATAATTTCTATACTTTCCCTAAAATAAAGAGTAAATTGCGTAGACAGAGATTTTCATCACCTGAAGAAGCTGTGGACGCCAACAAAACGGCCATTTTAGAGACCCCAACTTCCGAATGGAATGGTTGCTTCAATAATTGGTTCCATCGTATGGAAAAATGTGTCAAATTTCGCGGAGAATACTTCGAAAAGCAATAAATACATTTTTAAATAGTAATGCTGTGTCACTTCCTTGATTCCCGAAATTTTCAGTGCCGCCCTCTCGTAGTTACATTATAAACACTAAGTACTTTTTAAAATGTAATTAAATTGTCTAAGCCTTAACCCAAATCAAATTTACGTTATTTTCTTACATTGCCACGGTATAGTGGCGGTGTAAGGAGCAGCAGAAGGCAGCGGCGTCTTTCCAATAACGACTAAAATAAAAAAAACTGCGATTGCCAACCCGCTTGCCAAGCGTGGCAACTATGGCAAATATCCCCCCTATTGCGGCCTACAGCTGCTCCTGAAAAGGTTCAATATCCGGGGCCCATGAGCGGAGATTCAACGAGCAGACGCAGGTCGGGCCCAAAATGGCCACATGGAAATGTCCTATCACAATAAACTATATGGGAGAAAGCTAAAACCACATAGTACTTACCAGTATCCGAAGCTTACTTCGCACCAAAGCTTGGTCAGGCCGTGAGTGTATATAATAGTGAATGGCGAGTAGTGTACAGTGATGTGTAAATGTCTGCGACCTGGGCAAGCTTAGGCGACCAGCAGCGGCCGTATTCCAGGCTGTCCCAAAATGCTGCATCGCTCCAGCAGGCTCCATCGATGGACCATTTCTTTCTTCATTGTCACTATTTCAGTCTCTTAGCTTCATTTAACATTTAACTAACTTAAATTCGCTTAGTTCCACATTTATCGTAGAATCCAATACGTAATACCCGACACAGTAAGGACAGTAGCTCAAAATTCGACTTTCAATGTCCCGGATTCACTTATCGCAAAATTATAAATAGGGAATTAAAGCGATCTCTTAATGGATCATACGATTCAGCGTTAAACACAACTGAGTTCCTTCATTCGACACCGGAACAACACGTCGCGCAAGATTCAAAATACGTCTCGTTGACAAATTAATATAATAATACACTATGATTTTCAAGTGTAGTTTAGCCCCCACCACAATATTAATTAATCTGTCGTTTCTTGATCTTTAGTTTTTTTTTAATTTCCTCATTCTTTCTTAGTATATACATTTATATTATATTACTTCATATACATTATACTTTTTAATTTTACAGTCAGCTTCAATAAATTTATTATATTGTGGCCTCTTCTTGTATTCATATTTATTTATATTTCGTCGCATATACCGGATTGCGTCCATTCCGATATAATATTTTTGTCAACTATTTCACTCATGTATTCATTATTTAATATTTATTCCTACCTTTTAATTTTAAATAGGTCCGGCGGTGCGCATGCATTAACGCAGCGTACCGCCTGGCAGGGTCGCCATGTAGGAAGTGCTAATGTAGAAAAGATGTTAATTGAGAAGAGACATGTTGTTGGTACTAGAACTTTAATTATACTAATCTTATGGTAGACTTAAAACAAATATATATTGTCTTGGAGGTTACACTACACCTCCCATTGACAAAACAATAAAAAAATGCTATATTTTTTTTACCAATTCTTAAAATGATTCCATATCTTATCTATATCTAAATGAACATTTTAAATCATTTTGTCTGTTTTTTATCACTGACTGTTTTTGAATACTTTAATATATTTCCGGGGTTAGGACCCAACGAAATGTAGTTTGAAATATAACTACGTTTACTTCTTGTTCCAGACTGTGATTTGTGGTAACTCGTAAGCAGAAATTTTAAAACGCAATGATAAGAAATGCAATGATCATCATACATATCATTCATCGTTTAATCATTTTAAATTAATAAAAATACAATTTTTTACCTTTTTACTTCCTATTCCTTTTATTAATTAAAATATATCTTAACAATAATCGAAGAGAAATAATTTATGCCAATTTCAAAATTATAAAAATATTTACAATAATATCCACATAAAAATATTCTGAAGTCGTTGGTAAGATAATGTACTCGTATTTTATAATTAAAAGTAAGCCCCTCACTTCAGAAGTTATTATGTGGAAACTATTTTTTTTTTGTAGTCGGTTCTAATTTTTATTATAAGTTTAATAATTTTACTCTTTAAGAGGTCTAAGGATTATCACAAAGTCAATGTAATGACTAGAAAGTCATTTGAATAGGTACCTACATTAAAAACTTCATCCCTTATTTTCCTACCCTTAGGGACGAAATTATTTCATTATATTTATATGAGACCGCCCGTTAAGTAAAATTTTTGATAAAAAGGAATCATTAAAATCGGCTTAGCCGTTTCCGAGAAATCAGTGAATATACATAAAAAATACATGTCGAATCTCGAAAAGCTTGTTTTTTTTGAACTCGGTTGAAATGTTAAAGAGAAATTGTACAGTTTACGTACCCGTCTTACTTATATTTTTATACATATAAACGTAGACAAATTAACAAAAAAATACAATTACAACGAATGTTTTATGGGGATTAAAATTAAGACAAAACAAATAAAAACGATTGTTAAATTTATAAAAGGTTAAGAAATAAAATTAATATTATTTAGGCGTTGTTAACTTTATTGTACATTTTACAAGTGTAGCGCTTGTTAAAACATCCTTTTTTAAATCAGATTATATTTCAAGATATAAAAACTTAATAGAATTTTAAAGTAGCGTTCCCATTATAATTTTTGTCATAATATCATATGTAGATCTTGCATGAAAATTCAGAGCAGCCAGGAGGTTATAATGTATGACAAGGTCCCTAGACATGTTGTGATCGAATGAATTGCCGCTTAGCAATTCATTTCTAATATATAATACATTTTCTATTGAATACAAAAGGAGCATTGTCGTCGATCCGCTTAATGGATTCAAATTCAGACTCGCAGAAGAGATGCATTTGGTGCGAGCTTAATTAGGTGCATGATGCCAAAATAATCTTCGAATAAAATGAAAGAATGACACCCCTCAAAACTTGTATTCAGAACACATGATCATTTGAACGCAAATGACAATTGCACGACTGGTTACAATTTCAAAACTACCTGCAGATTGTCTGTTGGTCTATAATTCGACTACTCAAGTATCATGCATGCAAGATAATTGCATAATGTAGCTCTAGTCATAATAGGTCGTCGGTGAAATCTGCAGTCACCAAATGGCTAACAATATAATATAAGATAGTTATACAAAACCATTTAAAATTATAATGCATTTATTGTCTGAAAGACGAAGTTTTTTGTTATAAGACTGAAGTAGCAAACGAACTTACGGTTCTTCTGATAGTAAAAGTGCGTGGACAACTGCGAGCAACTTTATACAAAGATGCCTACAGTTGCGTTGTCACGTCTGAAAAGTAAGTTGGAATGCCTCACACCCTGTAGTTATACTGGATTTCTGTACTTTTTAGATGAAACATGGTATTGCAAGCACCGCTAATTGGCGGCAGAGATCCTAACGTAGACATAGAAGAGACAAATGATTTACGACGAATGCCTCTCTGGTGGTACTTCTAATTATTACTATTTTTTAAGGAGAGGGGGGGACACGAGCATACGGCTCACCTGATGGTAAGTAACTACCGCCGACCATGAACAACTGCAATACTAAGGGAATTGCAAGTGCGTTGCCGGCCTTTTAAAAAGGAGTAAGCTCTTTTTGTAAGCAAGCCGAAGACTTGCAAATTTCTCTTTCTTATCATATCAAATCAAGTCTTTATTATCAAATCTTAGCAATAAACTTGAGAAACGAAAAACAGGGCATGATTTTAAAAAGGGTAATCGAAATCGTTAGGAAAACCAGAGTCGATAGATAGAACACAAACCCAGGTAGATAAATATATCGCAAAGTTAAAATGTCAACAATTGGAAATATCAATACACGACCCAACATGAAAGTGAGTTCTTGGAAAATAAAACTAAGTTCTACGCTTCGAGATAATTTCATTTATTAGAGTTGAAGGTTTATGTACGTACGTTAAAATGTTTTTTGAAAAAGTATTTTCTTGCTCTACTTAATACTCGTTAAATTCCAGGTCAAACATTTAGTTCAGTTTATATTAAAAATCATGTAAGTAAACGAAAGAATCGTTGATGAAGCCGATCATCATGCACACCTTTAATTGGATGGCATGATAGATACTAACTATACTCTGTGGTCATGGCATGATAGATACTCTGTGATATGATCGTAGTTAGGATATAAAACAGTGCCAAAACTTTGATTCGACGTCCTCGTGCCAAAGATCAAAAACTAAATCATTGATTTTGAAAAAAGCACTAATAAATTCAAACCTAAACGAGAGCTACTCAGTAATAATGTCCTCCAGACCGAATTTTGGTCACGGCGGCCAGCCTCAACGGAGACTAACCATCGGCGCAGGACATGATTATGGTGCCCAAGTGTATGCGCAGGCACAGGTGCACTCTCTATTCCCTCGCTCTCATATTCCGATGGGACAGTAAACCGAGACGACCGGAGAGAGATCAGGCGCAGGACCAACGGCTTTACGTGCTTTACGAAGCACGGGGGTGAGACAATGCATAGTTCTTGCGAAGATACTGAACGGATTTTGATGAAATTAAGTGTGAATGTGTCTAAGGTCTTGGAATAGTTTACTATTCCAAGACTTTTACAAGAGAATCTTAGACTTTTATATCTAAACTAAAATAGTGGTAGTATTTCTATCCCGGAATAATGCACAATTCCTGTAGGATAGCTATTTAGCATCATCATCATCATCGTCGTCGTCGTCGTCACTCCATCTAATGGGGGGTCGCCCTACACTTCGCCTACCGGTACGAGGCTGCCACTCGTGAACCTTTCTTTCCAATCAGTTGTCGGATCTTTGAGCTATATGGCCGGCCCATTGCCACTTCAGCCTACTAATCCGTTGGGCTAATTTGGTCAATCTGGTTCTACTGCGGATATCCTCATTTCTAATTTTATCACGCTATTTAGCATAATATAGCATAATTATACGAGTATTATTTTTATATATATATATATATATTATTGATTGAAAATAGGGTACATATATTTCCTAAGTCTAGGAATAATATATATAATACATTTTATCCCGAAGAAATGTGTTCCTGTGGATTTTAAAGTTAGCTATCTATAGGTAGGAATGTATATAGTAGTGACATCGTACAGGCTAAGCATTAATACTAAGCTTCGTAACGGTTCGTCCCCAGCTATGGGGTATTAACAATGACGCATTGTTAGAAAGCAAAATTTGTTCCAGCTAGAATGATATTAATATCTGAAAAAATGTAGCTGATTTTGGTTTTCCCACGCCGAAGCAAAGAGGAGAATTCTCAAGCTATGTTGTGAGAGCGCTTAACTCCAACGCCGTTTAAATTTAAAATATTAAAAATTATCCTCAAATTTTAGAAATCCACCTAAATAAAATGGTGCCACATTTTCTTCTATAGCTCATATATAGGGGAAACGGATAGCTCTCTTTTATCGATGTACCAGGGTGTACGAGGAAAACATTTGTGCTGAAATTTTTGCTGGGCTAACCCCACAGAGAGCGCAATATAGCTTTGGATGTAGTTTCCTCGGATTTCGTTGCAACGTTGCTTTGCGGACGGATGGACTGCACATTCGGGACTAAAATTGCCACTTAATCTTGCAAGCGAAAACACGCCAATATACAATATTAGCAAGAGTAGCAGCGGTAACGTTCTCTCGTATCGTCCTAGGTTTCTCTGCATAAGAAGATCGTGTGGGATGAGTGCACAATATTGCACAAGTCCGCAATACATGCTTTAAACCGCAACCTGAAAGACATCCGCAACAAGTAGGCTCTGTCTGATGGGCCTTACACTGCCAGTTATTTCATTTTAAATTATCTTTTTTTTAAGAAAATTAAACTATTATTTATAACAATAATCTTTATTTGCATAAAACATGATAAATATACAAATGTTTTAGTTGTAATCTGCACACGTTTTGTTGTTTTAATATAATATAGCATGCAAATGAATTTAACATTAAACAATAAAACACTTTAATCAATAAAATAACCTACATGATATTAAAAATTAACAAATTAAACATATTTATTCAATGTCTTACAATGTCAGCATTCACTATATTTAATTGACTTTGGAACTTCGCTTAGAACTAATCTGTTCAGATTCTTAAAAGCCTAGGATTAACATCAGAGGATTTGGAACCCTTAGGGTTGAAATTTTTTCTTAAATTTGTATGGAACCATCCTTGAAGTATAACATATTTAATAAAAAATAATCGTCACTGGTTCACAGTCATACATAACAAACATACAAAAAAACATACACTCGAATTGAGAACCTCCTCCTTTTTGAAGTCGGTCACGAATAAGGGGGCCTTTGCAAAGTAAGCTGGACAAAAAAGAAAGGGTCGACTGGAAACGGACACAGATTGCAAACTTCAATTTCCACATGAATGCTGCCATCCTGAGACGACAGAAGATGAACATATTCCACAACGTTTTTCCAAATTTAATAAATAATATATACAATGAATTTTGGTTATGTGAGAGGGTAGATCTATCGCCAGAAAAAGTGAAACTGTTAATAATATAAATAAAAGAAATATTCGACGTGGTAAACGGCGAGGTTTACTTATCGATAAATACAGTCTTACTATAAATACATATATAGGGACAACAGTACCTGCCTACCCAGTCCAGTTTCTCAACTCCTTATTTTTTCTATAACGGGCATGCCAACGCATAAGCTGGAGCTAAAGGTTCCCACTGTCGCCTCTTACGATACCTACGATACGATATTAGATAGTGAATATTCTTACGTAGGTCACTCAATAAGTTTTGAGTTGCTCGAAATTTAAAAATGGAACCATACAGCCCTGACTTAGCTCCTTGTGATTTCTTTTTGTACCCAAGAGTCAAACAAAAATTAGAGGCAAGTTTTTTTCAAGCGCCGAAGAAGCCGTGGCTGCCTACGAAGAAGCGATTTCCAACCTGTCAGATCAAGACTGGCAAAAGTGTTTTCAGAGTTGGTTTAGATGAATGGAACTTTGTATAGAGCATGATAGAGAATATTTTGAATAGATGTAAAATAATTTCGTCGTCGTTCGTTCGACCAAAAAGCACGTTAAGTTAGTTCCATAAACCTCGTATTAATCTACCCTCAACATGACAAAATGTGATAAATGTGGAAAAAATATAACTAAAAGTAATCCTGGATTAGAGTGTAATCAGTGTGAGAAAATAGTGCACTTAAATGGAAACTGCTCTGGTCTTACTAACAAGCAGAGGAATGCATTAAATGCCGCTGAGAATCTAGGATGGACATGCCAAGATTGTCTTGAACATTCTCCGAGACGTAGTTCTATCTACGTTCCCGGTGATGGAGAAGAAGAGGATGAGGAAGATAATGCTCAAGAAACAGAAAATTATTCCAATAACGTACAAATTGATATCAAGCGGTTGTTGAAAGATATATCAAAAGAGATGGAAAAGGCTCTTCAAAGAGAACTGCGAGATATAATTAAATCTCTACAACATCAAAGCGATAAAATGGACGAGCTGACTGTGTCTACAGATGCCTTAAAAATAACAATGAAAGAATTACAGAAGAAAAATATAGAACTAGCTAACAAAAATATTTATTTAGAAACGCGTGTTGGTGCACTAGAGCAACGAATAAAGGATATTGAACAATCGCAGCTAAACAAACAAATTGAAATATTAAATATCCCTAATAATAACACAGAAATACTTAGCGACATTGTCAAAAAAAATGCAGATAAATTATCAGTCTCTGTTGATGATATTGAATCTACAAAACGTGTGCCAGGGAAAAAAGAAAAGCCCGGAAATATTGAAATTACATTTAAAAATGAAACAGCATCAACAAAATGGATCACGGCAGCGAAGAATTCAAAACTATATGCTTATGATCTCGTGGATAATCAGACGGAGGCGACAGGAAAGCAGATTATTTACATACGTGAAGCTTTATCTTATTATAAAAAGAAATTACTATGGGAAGCGAAACAAAAGCTAAAACCTACCTACAAGTACGTATGGTATAAAGGAGGTATCATCCGAGCAAGAAAAGAAGAACAAAGTCACATCATTATAATCCGTCGCGAAGAAGATATTGCCAGACTACTTAGAGCCTATTATATCTAGAGGTAATTCGCTAATAGTATCGATTCTATATTTATATATCAACACATCAAATCTTTTTTCTTATTTTTTTCTTTATTTTAGCTTACATATATTTCAACATATTTATAATTATTACAATGGATTTACCTGATAACGTAACTGAATTAAAAAACTGTACTAATCTAACTGACTTTATTCACAAAATTCCCCATAAAACTAACCTAACGTGTATTCATTTTAACATAAGGTCACTAATTTCAAATTTTTTAAATCAGAAGTTAATATCTCAGAACCTTTAATCGATCTTTTCCAACTAGAGAACTACAATATGCATGTAAATCTAAGGAAGGACAGAAGAGGAGGTGGAGTTATTATTTACATACATAAAAAACATAAAGCGTCGACTACTTTAATAAAAACTGTGCATTTTGAGGGAATACTAACAAAAATAATCACACCCACGAAATACACTTGCAATTAACTCGCTATTTACCGTCCGCCTAACTTAAGCAAACACCTATTTATACCCGAATTGCAACAATCATGCGACATAATTAATAAACGCGAAGACTTCTTTATAATAGGTGATTTAAACATCGACCTCGCTGTGGAAACTCCTATAAAACGTAAATACACAACAATGTTGTCGACTTACGGACTTGTGAATGGGATCTCGGAATATACTAGAATTGAATTAAGAAATAATCTAATAAGTAAATCCTGTATTGACCATATATTTGCACGGTCCCACTCACAAGACGTATACACTGCAACACTTCGAACCGCACTGGCAGACCACTGTGCGATAACATTCGCTTGTGTTGGATCTCAGCACTATATAGAGGCGGATCCTAAATCTAAAACATTCAATGACCAGAAAAAAGTTTCTGCTTTATTAAATAAAATAGATAGGGATTCAACTAAAAGTATTAGTTGCCCCATTGAAATATACAAATTTATAAAAGATAACTTTAATAGATGTTACAATGAAGCCCTAACAACAATTCAGATAAAAAGTAGAACATTAACGAAGGCAGAAAATAAATGGGTTAATAATAGGACTAAAAAGGCATGTGAAAATAGGGACTATTGGTTCTCTATGTGGTTAAAAAATACTGATGATAAGATTATTAAACAAAAATATAATAAAATACGAAACTCAACTAACAAACTGATACAAAAAACAAAATATTGGTACATAAAAAGGGATATATATAATAATAAAAATAACTAGATGAGACTTTGGCAAATACTTAATAAGATCACGGGATGGAAAAGTTCTTCCGTCGATAATATAATATTAAATTCATTTGAAAATGAGAAAGTAAAGCCACTTGATATCGCTAATAATTTCGCTGAGGTGTTTCAGAAAAGTGTTTCAAGCATCGTACCTTCCTGTAATCGGCCCAGTTTGCCGATGAACTTATACAGATCGCCTATAAACGTAACACTCCGTCATATCAAAAGGCTACTCCAAACTCAGTAGCTAAAATAAGAAAAAACATTTACACGAACAAAGTACCAGGTATAGACAAAATACGAGCAATAGACTTAAAATCTATTACGGACAAAATATCGGTTACCATAGCCAACCTAATAAATGCGTGTATTGAAAAAGGTAAGTACCCTACTGAATTAAAAACCGGAATGGTAAGACCCATACATAAAAAAGGTAAAAAAACGGACTACGACAATTATCGTCCAATAACAATACTACCTACACTAGATAAAATAATTGAAAAATATATAAGTAAACAAGTAAATAATTTCTATAGTCAACACTCAATTTTAAATAAAAGTCAGTATGGTTTTCAGCAGCATAAAAGTACCACTCAACTGTTATCTACTTTCACTGACGACGTAAACTATTATCTTGATAATAAAAAACATGTTCTAGTTGTTTTTATTGATTATAGTAAAGCGTTCGATACTCTAAGGCATGATTTACTGATTGAAAGACTTGATGAATGTGGACTTCGAGGACCCCTTCTGAATTGGTGCAAAGATTATGTTAAAGAGAGAGCATATAGAGTTAAAGTGGGAAATGCTACAAGTATAAAGCAAACCGTCACCCATGGTACCGCCCAGGGCTCTGTGCTTGGGCCTTTACATTACTTGACTTATGTTAATAATGTTGCGAATGTCATTAAAAACTGCAAGATCTATCAGTTTGCAGACGATGCCTGCTTATTAGCGGCGGAGAACGACATAAATGTGGCATTACAGAAATTGCAAGAGGATTTCACTAACCTTATGA